>OY997268.1:325738235-326338235 GCA_963921465.1 Triticum timopheevii
AGCATACTCCAAGCTCTGAAAAGGTGATAGAAGAAAATAAGTCATCAGGTAGTACAATCTATTCCATAGTACCTTGTGTATTATATATGTGCTCTTTTCTTTTATGTTTGGTACTAATAATTATGAGTGTAGTTCTTGTTATCCATGTGGAGTATGGATTAACTGGTTGTTTGATAACAATTCCCGTATACTCCATTCATTTCTGATTTCTAAGGCCCTCATTCCAGTACTTGATGCAGTTATTGCTTATGGCTGACAAGTTTCTTCCATTTTATGATATCCGTTAGAGCATATATGATGTTAGATTGTCCGGCAAACCTAATGATATTTTATCTAGGTAAAGAGGCAATGAAGAGAAAAGGCGAATCAGCAGAAGGGGGTCTGCCCAGTAAGGCTGAGTTGAAGAAGACCATTATCGGAATCCTTAAAAAAGTTGACTTCAACACGGTTGGTTACACATTGATCATTGATCCCACCATTTTATTGTTTGGTGTCTGTCCCTATGATAAGTATTGTTTCGGAAATATAGCTGGTGTTTGTACAGAAGTAGATTCTGAGGTTAATTTCTACATTTGTATTACTCTTACTCGGAAGGTTACTTGCCCTTTTTGTTTTGACTGCACTTCTGTTTTCACTTGAAATTTCTCTTGTGGGAACTGACGTATTTTGGAATTTGATTTTGCAGTCTACTTTTAGCGACATTCTTAAGAAGCTCGGTAAGCCTATCAGTTATGTTTTTGTTGTCATTGCCGTTGTGGACCAGACATCCTAACAGATTGCGTCTTATAGATGACTATTACAAGATTGATCTGACCGCAAGAAAAGGAGCTATCAAAATTATGATTCAAGAAGAGCTGACAAAGTTATCGGAGCAGGAAGACGATGATCAAGACAAAAATGCAGATGCCAAGAAGAAACAGTCACGGCATCGAGCAAAGGTCACCGGCTGAAGCATTGTGAAACACCATAGCATTAGCGCCCAGTGTTGATTATTTTGTACTTAACGCCTACTTCACTTTTGCCTTGGTGGGTTCTTGGGCAGTCCTATGTTAATTATGGTTCCTATGTTTGCAGACACCAAAATCCTGGCCCTGTTTGTGTATGTGAAGACATAACCTGTAGGCAGCTCCGTGTACTGGGAGACACTTCTAGCTAACATTTGTCTGTAGATTTGCATATGCTTTCCAAAACTCTCAAATGGTTGTAGCAGAGCATGTTGGATGGTGTGGTCATAGGTTTGAATAGAACATGGACATACTCGGATTTCTGTGCTGCGGCATTGGATTACAATGGTGGGAGCTCCAGCGGTTTGAGCATCGCTGGGCCAGTCACGCAGGTTGCGAGGGGGGATATCAGATTGAATTCTGGACAATGAAGCAGATGGAAACGTGCTGCATTACGTGAAGAAAAAAATTCAGAAAGAAAATGCATTTCACTGATGTGGGCCGACACAAATGGAGGTTTATGTTCCGACGATTGGGAGTAAGACTGTTGCAGTCCCGTGAGTAATGTGTATGGCACCTACGATTGGCCGTTCAATATGCTGATGCCACTAATGGCTTGGCCATCTGTCAAGGTTTCAGGCATGGACGTTATGAAGGGAGATCGTATTCTGGAAAGGTGTAACCGGCGTAGAGTAATTGAGTAAGAGTGGGCTTGTGGACGTTATGAAGGGAGATCGTATTCTGGAAAGGTGTAACCGGCGTAGAGTAATTGAGTAAGAGTGGGCTTGTGTTGGGCTGTCAGGCTGGTCATAGTGGGGAGTGACTTAGACTAGTAACATGCACATGTTACTAGTCTATGTTACTGCCTTTCTAGTGCATATTATCATAGAATAGTATCATAGATGGTCTTACTTATTGTCATGCATGACACATAGTAGCATCATATTTATTATGTTACGGTATCTATCTATGTTACTATAACCATCTCTCTCTTCTTTAATTGCCTGCCACATAAGCATGTTTGCGATGCCCAAGTGCATGATACTACTTATGTTACCCCCACTATGGCCAGCCTCAGTGAGTGTAGCCGTTGGAACCCTGCGAAGCCAGTCAAGTGTTATTACTCCTATAAAAGATGCTACAGTACCCGTCTCCTTGGGCACTCCGAGGTCGAACAGAGCCTTACAACCGTCCGTTGCTCGGTGGCTTGCGACGGGGGCCTGTCGGGGCGGCTCCCACGGAGAGGCAGCGTGCGCCCGCGCAACCCGACTGGAGGGCCCATGACATGTGAATCGTTGGGCTTGCCTGGGGCCACCGTCATTGGGCGGCGGCGGGAGCACTCGTGGTGAGGTCGTGTGCACTATGCCGCACACACGATGGGCCATCCGGACCCACCTGTCGGCGTCTACGCCCCGTGGCGGACTGGTCCGATCGTGCCAGCTGGGTACCGACTAGGTCTCTCGCGCTACCAGACGTAGCCACGCGACCCGACTCATCGACGCGAGTCCTCCTAGCTGCCCATTTCGCGGTGTCGTGCCACAAGGGCTTCCTGGGGCTCTGGCCTCGTTTGATTGGTCTGGATGGCGGGTGCTTGAACGACCTGGTTGGGTGCCTGTTGTGCTCGAGGCCACCGTCATTGGACGGCGTCAGGTGAGGAGAGCCTCTGGCGGTCCATCGCCGGGTGGCGTGCTGCAGGGGTCTCCCAGGGCATTTTCGAGACGTCCGATCTGCTCGGATGGCTCGCGCCCAGACGACCCAACTGAGAGGTCCATGACGGGCGAGTCACAGGGCGTGACCGGGGCCACTATCATTAGGCAGTCTTCGTCCCGCCCGCCCCCACGTGGGATGTTAATGTAGGGTAGAACCCTAAGTGGCTCAATCTTTCACACTAGGAGGTGCAGAAGGATGAACACAAGAGAAACAACCAGAAACACTCAAAAGACAAGAACACAAGTCAGACAGCCACTACCCCCACAAATCCCATACAAGCACAGATACCACTTGATAGAGGCGAGGGTCCCAATCTTTTGACAACTATCGATTTAGTGGAGCTGACTTCTGATTACAAATGCGTATAACGTTGCGACTTAGCAATCGCTAAACCAATCTCCGGGAGGTTACTGACAATGCCAGAAGCACGATCAGCCTGACCACGAATGATCGACGAACAAGCAAGAATATGATAAAAGCAATATGAAAATTGTGAATATATATGAAGCATTGATAAAGTGTGGATCCGGAAATTTTGAATATATATTCACAATTTTTAGATTGCTTTTATCATATTCTTGCTTGTTCGTCGATTGCTTGCGGGAAAATACATTCGTAGTCATGATGACCGTGCTTCCGGCATTGTTAGTAGCCTCCCGGAGATTGGTTTAGCGATTGATAAGGCACAACGTCATGCACGTTTGTAGTCGGAAGTCGGCTCCACCAAATCAATAGTTATCATCTCATTAAAAGATCGGGACCCTCGCCTCTATCAAGCACAGAGATCCAGAATCAACAAAAGAAATTGAGCAAATAGGCAGTTCTTCCCGTTGGAAATAAGCACTAGAGGCAATAATATTATATTATTATATTTTCATATTCATAGTTAAGTGTTCATATTTCATGCTATAAGCCTATAACTGTTATGATCCTGGACTATGCAATTTAGTGGAAAACTCATATGCACGTGTGGAATGATAAACGGTAAAATCAAAGGTTCCTAGTCTCGCCTCTAATACTAGCTCAAGTGTTGTTGCTGATCTGTTTTTTCGGATCTTACGATATTGTTAAGTGCAACGATAGTCCTAAAGCGACATTGAGATTATGACATTAGAAGAATGATCATATTGAATCGACACACACTTGTTTGTTATGAATTGAGATAACATTGTGTGTAATCAATTGTAATAACATGGAGTGTTGACATGTGATCTTGCTCCTTAGACCATGAGAGTATCGTGGTCACTTCTTACCATACAGTGGGCTTTGGGGTTGATCAAACGTCACCTGTAACACGGTGATCATAACGAGAACTTACAGGTTCATCGAAAAGTTTGACAAGTGGCCGGATAGCTCGAGAGTGGGATTTGGTCCTCCGAGGATGGAGAGATATTCTTACGGCTCTCTCGGTGTGACGACATCCATCATCATCTGGCCAGACATAGGTGACTTTGTCACGAGGATGCCGGGACACGACAACGAGAAAGAAGAACAAAACCGGTAATGAGGATAATGGTATAGTGAGCATGGTGATGGCTGAGGAGCATACCGCTACATCCCAGGTTTTGTGAAGTATACCGAAGCAAAGGGAACATCACATGATAACCAAAGGTTCACTCGAATATCATTCGTGTGCTCATAGGGACCGATATGGACGTCCACAGTTCATTGTCGGTCATTGAACAAAGGGGTTTTGTTCATGTGTATGAGTTACCGAACCTACGGGGTCACAATCTTAAGGGAATCATGATGTGCTGAGTGTTAGTAGGACAGGAGTGATGAGAATATATTTTTGGAGTTGTTTCATTAATATTCGGAATAGTTCCGAGAGGCTCCGGAACCGTTTAGGGGTCACCGAAAGGGTTTCGGTGAATATCGCTTAATACCGAGTATTACCTTTAAATATATATAGGTGGAAAATGTTTTTAGGATGTAAATTATATATATAATGGTATAGAAGTATTTATAACTATTTTATATTTAGTTAAATATCAACGGGCCTGAAAAGGCCAAGAGGTGGAGGCAACTTGGGCCACAAAGGCCCAAGTGGGGAGGCGCCTCCCTTCCCTAAGGAAGGAGGCCGAATTGGAGTAGGGGAGAAGTCCAACTCCTCCTGCCTTGGCTGGCCAAAGGGGAGGGACTTTCCCTTCCCTTGTGGTGCCCCCCCCCCTCCAACCTTTTGATATACAAGTTTTTGGAGCCTCCTCTAGTTCTTCTAGTTCTAGTTCTAGTATGTCCTAGTTGACTAATCAGAGCTAGGCTAATCCTCTTGTTCTCATAATTAGAAGCTTTGGTTCTAATCTCCTCCCTCTAATTCTCTGGCAACGATTAGCTCTGGACAACGAAGCGCTGCCGGATCGTGAAGGTTGCGCGCTTGCAACCAAGTAGAGATGTTGTGATTTAGGTCTTCGGTTTGAGAAACTATTCGTGGGCGGTTCGTGGGATAATTCATGGACGATTCAAGGGACCCCAAGTATGACCTACACTGACACGTTCTTCTTCCACTGCAACTCGGTGATGGTAACGATCATGATCCCAACCCATTATGCATCTTCATATTGATCTTGGGTGTGCGTAGACGTGATTTTTTTGTTTTCTACTATGTTTCCCAATAGTAGTATCAGAGCAGTTATATGAGTGGGTGGAGGTTGTGATCTAGATCACATGTGATTGTGAGGGTTGATGTTCTTGTTGTGCTTCCATCTAGTGTTGCTTTGGTTCAATTCATCGACGGCATGGTGTCGCTTTTCACAAGGTTCCGACAATTAATCGACTCTGGCTGTCGACGATCTTCTAACGGTTCCTTGGGCTTCACCATAGTTGAGAATAGTGAATCATCATGTACACAAGAGGTGTCGAAGATGGATGATCTTCTAGGGGGTCACGCGTATTTGATGAAGTTTAGTGTGGTGATAGAGACTTTTAATTAAGTCTCTTCTTTCACACACCCCGAAACTTAATCTAGCATCAAGAATCATCACCTAAATTATGGACGTAAGTAGCTAGTATTATTTGTTAAAACTAGTTAACCGCGTAACAATATTTTTGCTAAAATAGGTTAGAGGACGTCTAACTTGGTTTTGCAGGGTATGCATATGATGTGGTATATCCCTCGTCATGATAATGAGTTCATGTATGAGATGGTTGTTGTAATATTAAGTGGCCTGCGCGTCATGGCATAATGACTGGAGCCACGAGATTGCCACGTTAGTGTAAATATCAGGTTATAGGTGGCGATGGCAACCGTACACGTAGGACCCTGACGTGGAGAAGGTGTACTTGGCGCGGGACAAGGAGCTATAATTTTGTGCCACGATAGAATTTCTGAATTTTGTGTCACGACAAAGTTTTGTGAAACTACCGCCACAACAACATCTTTTGAAATTTCCGCCAAGACAATGTTTTTGAAACGGTTGCACGACAATGAAATATTGGCCATCACGATGCTTCAACTGGAGATTGAAGATGATCACATAGATCCCGAGCACCCAGGGCTATACCATACCATGCTTTTAATTGGCTGAGATGTTTATCCCTTTGTTGTTTGTACCCTTTGATTGCGCAATAGTCAATTATTAGGGTGGTCTCTAACAAAAAAAATATCAAGTTAAAAGGTTCTCTTCCCAGTGTTGCAACCGTCTATAACATGTGGCCTTTCAGAGTACTACATGCTACCATGAGTACAAACGAGAAGTAAAGTGTAAGGCGGGTGAGGTAGGACTTCATAGCAGAGACACTCGGTTGTCTTGAAGTTCTAGCAGAAAAGTTCTGAGCCCAGAGCTCGAAGCATCGAAAGATGAACAAGAGTCATATGGAGATATGATTGGCAAAAAATTGCCTACCGGTTGAAATTCACATCATATGAGATGCTACCATCCATGGGTGTGAATGCAATCAGGATCTTGAATCACTCATTTTTAATTATGAGAGATATTATTTTGAGTAGGAGTGCACTTTATATTAGAACTTTGTTTAAACACTAGTGCGACATTAATTATGAAAAATGTCTATGTGTAGTTTGCTTTATAGTTGTAGAATCATGGCTCTTGGTTCCACCTTTGTTGTTGAAATTGATTGACTATTATTTATCTGGTTGAATCTTTACGATTGGTAAACATAATGAGAGTATCGTCCTCTAAGAATGCCAAGAAAGATTTTGTCCTACTGCATGCTTACAATACCCTCCTACGGATGCTATGGATGACGAGACTTACGTCTTTTGATCCAAAAGTCTAAGAATTACATTACGGTCTGCTTGCTTGCGAGAAACCCAAACTTCAAAATGTTTGTGATAATTATGTGATATTGTTGGAACTAATTTTTTTCTAGAAAAATGTTAAAAGATATATGATATTTGAAGAAGTGTTTTGTTTGCAAGTTATAGTGAAGCGTTCAACTATGTTTGAGACTAATATGTGTAAGATCCGGAAGAACACCAATCATGAGTTGATGGTGAGAATTTAAAGAGAAATAACAAAACCGATGTAATGAGACTTACATGCCTAAGGAAGTTCGGGGCTCACGACGCTCTTAAAAGTTAGATGATTCTTCTGTTGAGTGGGAGAAATATTGAAAGTACAACTATAAGAATTTAGAGGAGAAAAGAAAAGAAGACTGGAATGTCCAGCTTAGGTATGGATGCCATACAAGTTATAAGATGTAGAGAAAGTCAGTCAAGTAAAGTGTGATTCTTGAGAATTATGATTAAATTGTTAAACAATAAATTCTTTAGGAATTGTGGTCAAACTTTTACCAGAAGGATACCAACCCTTAGTTGAAACTTGCATGTGAACCCTGATGTCACATGTATTCCAATGACAACCACTATGTTGTCTTCCAAACTCTTACGAGTTAATCTTGACACATGATCTCACAACACAATGACACTGACACCATGCACAACACCTGTTGTATGTTTGACTTGAGTTGTATGGTTGTTTGATTACATTATATGGTTGTTTGATTGCATTGTATGATTGTTTATGATTGCTCTTTACTTACGATAGATTGTACGAAGAGCAAAGAGTAACGTGATCAAGATTGTGAGATTGAAGAATTGTCAATACAGACAAGTGGAACCTTTTATCATACCGTATGTTTTCATGCATTGTAGTTGTTTTCAACTAGGAATCCCTATAGGATTTTTACTTTATGCTTGACGGAACCTAGTAGAATGATACATGTCCATTTATATCATGACCTTGTAACCAACGAGTAGTTGCTTAGCTGCTATATCATGGATTGGGAAACACCTATACTATTCGACCATACAACCACATGGTTGACTACTTAACTACTACTTAATTAAAAAATCATCTGGGTGGTGCTTTAGATTTTCTTGGATAGTTGAATGTTTTGTGGGCGACCGCCCAGGCTCAAAGGGATTGTACAAGTTCAAAGTTAGGTATCTTTGATGTGTAACCATGAGATAGTATGGGCTCTGTCGGACCAAGTAAGTTGTGGGAAATCTCCCGCGGTATACCAACAGATGTAGTTCATGCAGTAGGACCCCCAGACTGGGTCTACCTTTTCAGAGAGGCTACTACTTCCTAGAAGTCTTATCTTTGTCTACCTGGCTACTTCACAAGTGAAGTTTAGTGGCTTAAGGGTGTGATTGGGAATCATGGGTAAAGTAGACAAACCTCTGCGAAGTGTATAAAACTAATCATGATTATCGTGTCCCCGGTTATGGACAAATTTGAGAAACACACCTCAGAGCTATCAGCTTGATCTCATCACCTCTTCTTTAATTAAAATCAATGGCTTGAACCAACAGGGAGTGTGGACCAACCCAGGATTCCGGGGCTTACCGGCATATTCTTCTGGGAAGGATGGGGTAACCGGGGTTTACTGGAGAGCCCACATGGTCAAATGCTTCGGGCTACGATCGGGGTGTATCGGGAATGCCTATAGACTATGATCGAGGTTTATCAGAAGTGTCATATTGCTATTAGAGTAGACCACTACTATACAAGATAGGGAACCTATTTTTGCACAAAAGAAAACTAGCCACTGTTGGGGAATGTAGCAATTTCAAATATTTTCCTACACACACACAAGATCATGGTGATGCATAGCAACGAGAGGGGAGAGTGTTGTCCACGTACCCTCGTAGACCGAAAGCGGAAGCGTTAGAACAATGCAGTTGATGTAGTCGTACGTCTTCACGGCTCGACCGATCAAGCACCGAAACTACGACACCTCCGAGTTCTAGCACACATTCAGCTCGATGACGTCCCTCGTACTCCGATCCAGCCGAGTGTCGAGGGAGAGTTCTGTTAGCATGACGGCGTGGTGACGATCTTGATGTTCTACCGTCGCAGGGCTTCGCCTAAGCACCGCTATAATTTTATCGAGGAGGACTATGGTGGAGGGAGGCACCGCACATGGCTAAGAGATCAAGAGATCAATTGTTATGTCTAGAGGTGCCCCCTGCCCCCGTATATAAAAGAGCCAAGGGGGATGGGCGGCCGGCCAAGGTGGGGCGATGGGAGTAGGACTCCCTTCTTTCCTAGTTGGAGTAGGAGAAGGGGGGAAGGAGGAGGGAGAGAGGAAGGAAAGGGGGGGGGGGGGCGCCGCCCCCCTCTCCTTGTCCTATTCGGACTAGGGGGGGGAGGGATGCACGGCCCAGCCCTTGCCTCCTCTCCTCCTCTCCACTAGGGCCCATGTAGGCCCATTAAGCCCCCGGGGGGTTCCGGTAACCTCCCGGTACTCCGGTAAAATCCCGATTTCACCCGGAACACTTCCGATATCCAAATATAGGCTTCCAATATATCAATCTTCATGTCTCGACCATTTCAAGACTCCTCGTCATCTCCGTAATCTCATCCGGGACTCCGAACAAACTTCGGTACATCAAAACTCATAAACTCATAATATAACTGTCATTGAAACCTTAAGCGTGCGGACCCTACGGGTTCGAGAACTATGTAGACATGACCTAGAACTGTTTCCGGTCAATAACCAATAGCAGAACCTGGATGCTCATATTGGCTCCTACATATTCTACGAAGATCTTTATCGGTCAAACCGCATAACAACATACCTTGTTCCCTTTGTCATCGGTATGTTACTTGCTCGAGATTCGATCGTCGGTATCCCAATACCTAGTTCAATCTTGTTACCAGCAAGTCTCTTTACTCGTTACGTAATGCATCATTCCGTAACTAACTCATTAGCTACATTGCTTGTAAGGCTTATAGTGATGTGCATTACTGAGAGGGCCCAGAGATACCTCTCCGACAATCGGAGTGACAAAACCTAATCTCGAAATACTCCAACTCAACATGTACCTTTGGAGACACCTGTAGAGCTCCTTTATAATCACCCAGTTACGTTGTGACGTTTGGTCGCACACAAAGTGTTCCTCCAATAAACGGGAGTTGCATAATCTCATAGTTATAGGAACTTGTATAAGTCATGAAGAAAGCAATAGCAACATACTAAACGATCAAGTGCTAAGCTAACGGAATGGGTCAAGTCAATCACATCATTCTCCTAATGATGTGATCCCGTTAATCAAATGACAACTCATGTCTATGGTTAGGAAACTTAACCATCTTTGATTCACGAGCTAGTCAAGTAGAGGCATACTAGTGACACTATGTTTGTCTATGTATTCACACATGTATTATGTTTCCGGTTAATACAATTCTAGCATGAATAATAAACATTTATCATGAAATAAGGAAATAAATAATAACTTTATTATTGCCTCTAGGGCATATTTCCTTCAGTCTCCCACTTGCACTAGAGTCAATAATCTAGTTCACCTAGCCATGTGATTTAACACCAATATTCATATCTGTATATGATTAACACCCATAGTTCACATCGTCATGTGACCAACACCCAAAGGGTTTACTAGAGTCAATAATCTAGTTCACATCGTTATGTGATTAACACCCAAAGAGTACTAAGGCGTGATCATGTTTTGCTCGTGAGAGAAGCTTAGTCAACGGGTCTGTCACATTCAGAGCCATATGTATTTTGCAAATATTCTATGTCTACAATGCTCTGCACGGAGCTACTCTAGCTAATTGCTCCCACTTTCAATATTTATCCAGATTGAGACTTAGAGTCATCTGGATCAGTGTGGAAGCTTGCACCGATGTAACTCTTTATGACGAGCTCTTTTATCACCTCCATAATCGAGAAATATTTCCTTAGTCCTCACTAAGGATATTCTTGACCAATGTCCAGTGATCTACTCCTAGATCACTATTGTACTCCCTTGCCAAATTTAGAGCAAGGTATACAATAGGTCTGATACATAGCATAACATACTTTATAGAACCTATGACTGAGGCATAGGGAATGACTTTCATTCTCTTTTCTATTTTCTGCCGTGGTCGGGATTTGAGTCTTACTCAATTTCACACCTTTGCAACACAGGCAAGAACTCTTTCTTTGACTGTTCCATTTTGAACTATTTCAAAATCTTGACAAGGTATGTACTTATTGAAAAACTTATCAAGCGTCTTGATCTATCTCAATAGATCTTGATGCTCAATATGTAAGTAGCTTTACCGAGGTCTTTCTCTTAAAGAACTCCTTTCAAATACTCCTTTATGCTTTCCAGAAAAATTCTACATTATTTCTGATCAACAATATGTTACTCACATATATTTATCAGAAAGGCGGTAGTGCTCCCACTCACTTTATTGTAAATACAGGCTTCACCGCAAGTCTGTATAAAACTATATGCTTTGATCAACCTATCAAAGCGTATATTCCAACTCTGAGATGCTTGCACCAGTCCATAGATGGATCGCTGGAGCTTGCACATTTTGTTAGCACCTTTAGGATTGACAAAACCTTCTGGTTGCATCATATACAACTCTTCTTTAAGAAAACCATTAAGGAATGCAGTTTTGACATCCATTTGCCAGATTTCATAAAATATGGCAATTTCTAACATGATTCGGACAGACTTAAGCATCGCTACAGTTGAGAAAATCTCATTGTAGTCAACACCTTGAACTTGTCGAAAACCTTTTTGCGACAAGTCGAGCTTTGTAGATAGTAACACTACTATCAGCGTCTGTCTTCCTCTTGAAGATCCATTTATACAATATGGCTTGCCGATCATCGGGCAACTCCACCAAAGTCCACACTTTGTTCTCATACATGGATCCCATCTCAGATTTCATGGCCTCAAGCCATTTCGCGGAATCTAGGCTCATCATCGCTTCCTCATAGTTCATAGGTTCATCATGGTCTAGTACCACGACTTCCCGAACAGGATTACCGTACCACTCTGGTGTGGACTGTACTTTGGAAGACCTACGAGGTTTTGTAGTAACTTAATCTGAAGTTTCATGATCATCATCATTAGCTTCCTCACTAATTGGTGTAGGAATCACTGGAACTGATTTCTGTGATGAACTACTTTCCAATTTGGGAGAAGGTACAAATTACCTTATCAAGCTCTACTTTCCTCCCACTCACTTCTTACGCGAGAAACTCCTTCTCTAGAAAGGATCCATTCTTAGCAACAAATGTTTTGCCTTCAGATCTGTGATAGAAGGTGTACCCAACAGTTTCCTTTGGGTATTCTATGAAGATGCACTTCTCCGATTTTGGTTCGAGCTTATCAGGTTGAAACCTTTTTCACATAAGCATCGCAACTCCAAACTTTAAGAAACGACAGCTTAGGTTTACTGCTAAACCATAGTTCATATGGTGTCATCTCAACGGATTTAGATGGTGCCCTATTTAAAGTGAATGCAGCTATCTCTAATGCATAACCCCAAAACGATAGTGGTAAATCGGTAAGATACATCATAGACCACACCATATCCAATAAAGTGCGGTTACGATGTTCGAACACACCATTATGCTGTGGTGTTCCATGTGGCGTGAACTGTGAATCTATTCCACATTGTTTAAAATGAAGGCCAAACTCATAACTCAAATATTCTTCTCTACGATCAGATTGTAGAAACTTTATTTTCTTGTTACGATGATTCTCCACTTTACTCTGAAATTCTTTGAACTTTTCAAATGTTTCAGACTTGTGCTTCATTAAGTAGATATACACATATCTGCTCAAATCATCTGTGAAGGTCAGAAAATAACGATACCCGCCACGAGCATCAACACTCATTGGACCGCATACATCGGTATGTATTATTTTCAACAAGTTAGTAGCTCGTTCCATTGTTCCAGAGAACGGAGTTTTTAGTCATCTTGCCAAAAAGACATGGTTCGCAAGCATCAAATGATTCATAACCAAGTGATTCCGAAAATCCATCTTTATGGAGTTTCTTCATGCGCTTTACACTAATATGACCCAAATGGCAGCGCCACAAATAAGTTGCACTGATCATTATTAACTTTGCATCTTTTGGCATCAACATTATGAATATGTGTATCACTATGATCAAGATTCAATAAACCATCACCATTGGGTGTATGACCATAGAAGGTTTTATTCATGTAAACAGAATAACAATTATTCTCTATCTTAGATGAATAATCGTATCGCAATAAACATGATCTTATCATATTTATGCTCAACGCAAACACCAAATAACATTTATTTAGGTTTAACACTAATCTTGAAAATATAGGGTGTCGTGGAATTGTCACGACAGATGTCCTTAGTGTCAGGACTTAGTCGCGAGGCCAACACATCTATGTAGTAGCTTGAGAGGGGTTGATCGGGACGAGACACGCGACACACAAGACAAGGATTTAGACAGCTTCGGGCCCCGGGAGACATCATCCAGTAATAACCCTACATGCTGTTTGTGGCTAGATCTCATTATGCTCATGAGGGAGTCGCCGCATAAACAGGCTCTCCTCTTAGATGTGTCTAGCCCTAGAGGATTATTTTCTTGTCCCTCTTGGGGAGCTCTACCCCTCCTTATATAAGTTAGAGGGGCGGTTACATGTGGAGTCCTACTAGGACTAGGACTAGTCTATCTTCTCTTACAAGTTGATTACAAGTCCGGGTCTTGCTTCCTTGTAAAGGAAATATTCGTCATCCCTTTCCTCTTAAGCCGGCCCATCATAACGTGAGCCGGCCTTCTGGGCTTTGGGCCTTGTTGTCCATCTGACCCGCCCGCCAGGTTACTAATGAGTCGCCATCATCGGGCGGGTTATCTGTGAATCACCAAGCTCCAGGCAGGTCACCAGTGAGTCGCCACGCTCCAGCCGAGTCATACATCCGACGGGTTACACCGCGGGGTATATCCCCGACATTAGCCCCCAGTTTAATTTGGATTTATCCATGTTAAACTGATCCTGCAAAATAACTCAAGGACAAATTTGACAGGTTGTGCTTCGGGTTAAATATTCTCCTGAGCCGGGACCTGATCATCCTTAAGTCCAATTGTCATTTCCTTCCTCTAAAAAATCCGGGTCAATAAGCTAGCTTCATACTCAATTTGCTGACGTTGGCTCTTGTAAAGAAATATTATAAGAAATAATCCATTTGAATCGGCTTCCAAGGCTCCGCCCTAATAAACATATTGGACTCAAGATTCGTCTGGTGGTCCGCCGGTTTAAAGATGTAGAGGCTGGCGAGCAAAATTGCCGGCTTGTAAATATTGATAACACCGGGTCATAATTGTTGCTGATGCCGGGTTAATCTTATGATGACACCGGGTCATAAAGTTTGCAGATTTCTCTGATAATAATATAATACCTGATTTGCTCAAAACTGATAATTTGAAGTTATTCCTCCCTTATATGCATATCACCTGTAGCCCCCAAGTGCCGGGTTGCCATGCTTGCAGCAACCTGGGACTTGTAATTGCCTTATGCTCATAAAGATTTCAACCAGTGATTGGTAGCCCCCAAGGGCAGGCTCATTTAAAATGTGATGAGTCGGGTCTTCAATAAGTTGAGCAAAAAATGACTTTGCATTAGCCCCCAAGTGCCATGGTGCATGCTGGCAGTGACACGGGACTTGTATATTCGATGTAATCTCGATTTGAACAATGTAGCCCCCAAGTGCCGGGTCGTAAGCCTGCAGCGACTCGAGACTATTTCCTCCATTGTGAAATAAATCATGCCCATTGATAAAATAATAGCCGTTGCGCTAAATCGACTTTGAAACCCTCAATCATAACACTAGTTATTGATAATCACAATATAAATCCAACCATGTTGGCTATTCAAGATTTGAATAATATAATCCAGTATGAAAACCTCAATCATTCAATATCATCATGAAAATCCAGCCTGTTTTGGCTATTAAAGATTTGAATACCTCATCGGTTGACAAGTAAATCCGGAGTTCAAATACCTGGCGGTTCTTGGCCGATGACGACTTAATGCGCATTCATTGTAAGCCGGAATTTTTGTAATCCGGTGGCCTATAGCCCTTGAAAAAATCAATAATTGATAACCCTTTTGAGACACCAATCTCAGTGATGAGCTTGGACTGAAGCATTTATATAAGTCATAGTTCTGCAAATCCTGCACGGAGTTTAAACAACATATGCCCTGACGACTTAACGTCAAGAGCCAGGGCGGGTAACCATCCAAATGTAGTCTTACCCTGCACACAAGTAGATCACAAGAACCCTTGGCGGTTTGCCACAGGGCGGGTCATAATACCTCACATATAACCACTGTGATATTGAATTTGTACTGCCGGTTTACATGACCTGTGCAGTAAGGGTGATAACCCAATCTTTAGAAGCCAATGTTTCCACATAGATGATGATTGTCATAAGCTGGCGACTTATAGTCAAAAAGTCAAACCGTGTTAAGCATAAACCACTCATATATATTTGAGATATGATCCAAAAAAGGTCTGAAGTCAAACCCAAAAATTGTTTGCAAAAAAAAGTTTAAGGCTTCTGATTCGTATACGATCAGAAAACCGTTCCAAAGGGGTTGAGCTAAGATTCGAATACGATCATATAGCCCCCAGTGGCTTTGGCATTGCCGATCAAGAGGGTACCGACAGCTATGTTCTCTTTGGTTCGAATACGACCTATGTTTGAACAAGAAGCCCCCAAATGACCTTGAGAGTTGTTTAACGATGCTGATTCGAATACGATCCACGTCAAACCCAAAAGAGGTTAAGCTATGATTCGGATACGATCAAGAAGCCCCTAGTGAGTTTGGCAGTGTGCCGATCAAAAGGGTTTCAGCAACTATGTTCTCTTTGGTTTGAATACGACCTATGTTTGAACAGGAAGCCCCCAAGTGACCATATATTAGCATTGCACCGATCCAGAGGGTACCGACAACTATGCTCGATGAGCAGGAAGCCCCAAGTGACCATATATTAGCATTGCACCGATCAAGAGGGTACCGACAGCTATGCTCGATGAGCAGGAAGCCCCCAAGTGACCATAATAAGATAAGCCGTAAGGCAGGATACCAATGTTTGAACCGCGCATCATGGCAGCAAGTTCTTTTTGGCAACCTTTAATTTTTCTTAGAACTTGAACTTGTGAGAGATTAATTCTTTTTTGAACCGGAACTTTAAACCGGATTTGAAAGCTTCAAAAATTTGTGAGGGACAAATTTACCTTGAGCTGGATTTTGAGCCGGATTTGAGATCTTCAAAAACTTGTGAGGGACAAATTTACCCTGGTCCGGCTTTTGATCCGGATTTGAGAGCTTCAGTGCTTTGTGGGAGAAAGATGTCTCTTGAACCGGATTTTAAACCAGAGTCTTTATTTTGAGCCGGAAATCTTCTGACGGCTTTTAGATTTTCATTGATCTAGCAATAATCTCCGGGGCCCGGGTTATTTTTCCCTTCAATGACCCAGAGTTCTTGAATTCATTGAAACCGACTAATTTTGCCGAGTCATACCATTGTAGCCCCCGAGTCTCAAGACGACTCGAGGAGTTGGCTTGATATTCTCCATATTTGACCATAGCAGAAGGTATACATCATTGGCGTTGATAGCGCGATGTGAATCCATAGAAGGTTGAGGTGACTGCGGCGGGTTATAAATGATCCCGTATGAGCCGTGTCAGCAACTCGGCCAATGGTTCCTTCCAACTGGCTGTTTGAATTAACCAAACTGTAGTGGCGGCGACTTGTGCACCTGCCCATTGAACCATCCAGTGCAGACAGCGACTGATAATATATGATAATTTGCCTCCAATTTGTTGGAAGAAAACCGGGCTTCCCAAGTAGTGACTTGCTCATACTCAATGAACAGCTCACGTAGACAGGCGCGGCCCGGTGTGTTGATGTAGACCAGGCCGCGAGAGACGAACGGTAAAGACGACCACAGCATCAGAGGCGGCTCAGACAGATGAGTCGGCTGCGGCATTATAAGCCGGCGCAGGTGAGTCAACCACGTCGTTTTGATGTAGTGAACAATTGTCCTGCATCAACAATATTGCAGACCAAGACAAAGATAAACTACTCTTTGACAAAAATAATATGGGCTAAATATATTTTAAGTGGATATCACCTGATGTGTCAGGCCGGAAATAATCCACCATGAAGTTGATGATCACTAGGTGAAGTTGAAATTACTCACGGGAGAGTCGGCCGCAGCGTTTGTAAGCCGGTGTCGATGGGCGAGCTAATTGCAGGCACGGTAAGCCGCGCGGGCAGCGAATCAATCGCGGATGCGGTCTCGGCGAGTTGATGTAAATTGAGCTGCACAGGTGACGGCTTCCGCGCACGCGTTTAATAGCAAGCGGGCGCGGAGGCCTGTGCATGATGATGCTAACGCATATTTCATAGGCATAGCATGACACCACCTTTATAATAAATCATTGTCCCTGCGTACAGAAAAATACGTAATGTACAGTAGTTCTTTAAAAGAATTTAATACGTACTAAAAATAGACCGGACTAATATCACCTGTTTATCTGGATGATAGATTATGCCCTTTGGACAGATGATCCGTATGCAGACTAAATACTAGTAACCATGGACTAGTATAACCTCACATTATTTAAAATGGCAACCTGTGGTAGTACTTTTCACGTGAGATGCCTTGGAAAATCAATGGTTGTTGGGGGCCGTGCCGCTGCCACTCTCTTGCCGCTCCAGAGGCGTCAGCGTCTTTGGAAGAGCCGAGGTGCTCGAAGGCCGCAGAAAACCGGAGGACTTGCGCGTGCAGAGGCTTGCAGAAAAAATGACTCGCCATGGGTCTGGCGGCTCAAGGTTGCAGCGGCGTGGTGGCCCACCGCAAAGATGAAACGACGGTGGTGGCGCGAGACTTAGGCAGTCGGGCGGCTTATGGCGCGGCCATGACCGCAACAGCAGCCACCCAGTGATGCGGCGCGGCAGCCATGAAGTAGCGGCTCGGAGGTGCTCCGGTGGCGGGTCGAGCCAAAAAACCGGCAGCGACGCGGAACAGAAACAGAAGCGGAGACTTAAGGCCTTTCGGTCCGGAGCGAGCGATAGGGCGAGGCCGTGAAGGTCGAGTCCCATCATCTAACTTCACGTGTTTTATCTTTTGACCACTTGTGTATTAGCAACAATAGCTAGCATCATGATGGATTGTCTTGATCGCCTCCCCATGCAACAGTTTTTGGTAAGTAAAAAATATGGAGTGGTAGATCAACCTCACCATCCCGTGGCAGAGTAATAGTTGAAGTAATACGATTGTTATTGTTGTCTCATATGAACAGAGGCGTCTTCAGGCTTCTCGTGAGGACACCACAGCGGGACCGATCCTTGCATGTGCGTGTACCTAGTTTGGCCTATTGGAGGAAAACAAGGACTACGACGATTTGACCACAACGTAGGATCGCTTCGAGTCGGTCTTGGTATATCCATCCCGCAATTTGAGAAAGGAAACTTGCAGCGGAAAGCTTAATCTCGGTCTCGGCGATTTTTCTGACTCTAATTCTTTGACACCTCAGTCTCTGAATCGCTCGTCAGATGTATCATCTTGATGCTTTTGTCAGTACGCGCAGCCAATAATCTACCATGGAATCTCTTGGTTTTAGATAAAACAATTGTGACGCCCCCGATTCAATCGTACACTAATCATGCACACAAACGTGTACGATCAAGATCAGGGACTCACGGGAAAAGATATCACAACACAACTCTAAAACATAAATAAGTCATACAAGCATCATAATACAAGCCAGGGGCCTCGAGGGCTCGAATACAAGTGCTCGATCATAGACGAGTCAGCGGAAGCAACAATATCTGATTACAGACATAAGTTAAATAAGTTTGCCTTAAGAAGGCTAGCACAAACTGGGATACAGATCGAAAGAGGCGCAGGCCTCCTGCCTGGGATCCTCCTAACTACTCATGGTCGTCGTCAGCAGCCTGCACGTAGTAGTAGGCACCTCCAGTGTAGTAGGAGTCATCGTCGACGGTGGCGTCTGGCTCCTGGGCTCCGACATCTGGTTGCGACAACCAGGTAGAAGGAAAGGAGGGAAAGAGGGAGAAAAGCAACCGCGAGTACTCATCCAAAGTACTCACAAGCAAGGATCTACACTACATATGCATAGGTATATGTGTAAAGGGCCATATCGGTGGACTGAACTGCAGAATGCCAGAATAAGAGGGGGATAGCTAATCCTGTCGAAGACTACGCTTCTGGCAGCCTCCGTCTTGCAGCATGTAGAAGAGAGTAGATTGAAGTCCTCCAAGTAGCATCACATAGCATAATCCTACCCGACGATCCTCTCCTCGTCGCCCTGTTAGAGAGAGATCACCGGGTTGTATCTGGCACTTGGAAGGGTGTGTTTTATTAAGTATCCGGTTCTAGTTGTCATAAGGTCAAGGTACAACTCCGGGTCGTCCTTTTACCGAGGGACACGGCTATTCGAATAGATTAACTTCCCTGTAGGGGTGCACCACATAACCCAACACGCTCGATCCCATTTGGCCGCACACACTTTCCTGGGTCATGCCCGGCCTCGGAAGATCAACACGTCGCAGCCCCACCTAGGCACAACAGAGAGGTCAGCCCGCCGGTCTAAATCCTATGTGCGCAGGGGTCTGGGCCCATCACCCATTGCACACCTGCACGTTGCGAGGGCGGCCGGAAGCAGACCTAGCAACCTCCATTACAAAGGAAGTCACGTTATGCGGTCCAATCCAGCGCGCGCTGCTCCGTCGCTGACGTCAAGAAGGCTTCGGCTGATACCACGACACCGAGTGCCCATATCTTTCCCACGTAGTTGGTTAGTGTGTATAGGCTAGTGGCCAGACTCAGATCAAATACCAAGATCTCGTTAAGCGTGTTATTATGAAGTAACCGCGAACACCGACCAGGGCCAGGCCCACCTCTCGCCTAGGTGGTCTCAACCTGCCCTGTCGCTCCGCCACAAAGATCCACACAGAGGGCCGTCGGGACAAGGGTCCTTTCAGCCCCCAATCCGTGAATCACTCGCGGGTACTCAACGAGCCAACCCGACTTTAGTCACCATCTGTAAAGTATGTATATATGTATAGTATATACCCGTGATCACCTCCCGAGTGATCATGGCCCAATAGTATAGCAAGGCAGACTGACAAGAATGTAGGGCCAATGATGATAAACTAGCATCCTATACTAAGCATTTAGGATTGCGGGTAAGGTATCAATGACTGTAGCAACAATGACAGGCTATGCAACAAAATAGGAGTAACCGAATACTAACATGCTACACTACTCTAATGCAAGTAGTATAGAGAAGAATAGGCAATATCTGGTGATCAAAGGGGGGGCTTGCCTGGTTGCTCTGGCAAGAAGGAGGGGTCATCTTCGGTGTAGTCGAACACACGGACATCAGCACCGGTCTCAGAGTCTACCGGAAAGAAGTAAAGGAAGGGGAACACAATAAATAACAGAGCAATCAATTGTAACACAAAGCAAGACGCGGCAATATGCGGTGCTAGGGGTGACCTAACGTAGTGGTAGGTGATACCGACGAAGGGGGAAAACATCCGGGAAAGTATTCCCGGTGTTTCACGTTTTCGGACAAACGGACCGGAGGGGGAAAGTTTCATGTTTGCTATGCAAGGGATATGTGGCAGACGAACGGGCTGCGTATCCGGATTCGTCTCGTCGTTCTGAGCAACTTTCATGTACAAAGTTTTTCCATCCGAGCTACGGTTTATTTTATATGATTTTCTAAAGTTTTAAATCATTTTTAGAATTTATTTAATTAATTTAATTCAACATTATCCAGAACAGTGCATCAGCATGACGTCAGCAGTCAACAGAGGTGTTGACTGGGTCGCTGACGTGTGGGTCCCACTGGTCATTGACTTAGTTAACTAAACAGGATTAGTTAATTTAATTAAAGTGATTAGGTTACCTAGGGTTTAGGTTAAACTAATTACTGTTTATTTAAACTAACAGGTTAATTAGATTAATTAAATAGTATTAATTAACTTAATTAACTTAATTAATTAAATAATTAAATTTATTTTTACTATTTTTTTCTAATTCTTTTAATTCTATTGTTTTAAAACACGTTCTGTGGGCGGGGCCCATATGTCATAGGCCCCAGGGGGCCTAACGGGCGCACGGGTAAGCGGGCGCTGGGCGTGTGCGTTGCCCAGACCGCACGGGCGCACGCCTAGGGCCGCGGCAACGGCCACTGCAGGGTCGGGTACGCGCCGGCCGGCGAGCAAGGGGCCGCGGGCAAGGAGCAGCAGCGCCGGTGAACAAAGGCGGTGGTCGGAGCAACTGCAGTGGAGCCGAGGCGGGCTCCCCGACGTGAGGCGCGACACGGGGCGCCAGCGGGGTGCCGGCCCAGGCGCGAGGTGGTGCGCGCGCGGTGGTGCTGGAGTACGGCAACGGTGCGACGAGTGGGGTGGCCGGCGCCGGCAATAGAAAGGGGAAGGGAGGAAGCTCACGGTGGCCGTAGGGGAATGGCAGCGGGCTCGACGGAGGCCTTCGAGGAGGAGGTCGATGATGCGAGCAGTCCGGCGAGGAGGAGGTTGACGGGGGCATCCAGCAAGGCGACGCCGTGGAGGAGGACGAAGGCATGACGGGGCAGCGTCAGGCGGCGATGCATCAGTGTCGGGCGACGGGGCGGCAGCGTAGGAGGACGTGGAGGCGCGACAGGAAGGGAGCCGCGAGGAGGAGGCCCAAGGGCGGCGCTCGGCGCCGGCGGGCGGCGACTGTCCTTGGGCGCGGGCGCTCCGAGAGGAGGGGTGTGAACAGGGGCGCCCCTCCTCCGTGCGTATGCGTGTGTGTGTGGTCTTCGTGGGTGGCGGCGCGGGGAGGGAACGAGGGAGAGTGGGGAATGGGGGGTGATTTAGGGTTTGGGGTCGGGGGAGTGGCCTTGTAGGCCAGGGAGAGTGGGGTGGGCCGTGGGCTGGCCTGGCGGCCTGGTGGCCTAGTGGGCCGAGGGGCCGGGGGGAATCCTTTTCTTTTCTTTAGTCTTCTGTTTTTATCTTCTTCCTTTTTCTTTTTTTATCTTATTTCTTTTCTGTTTTATTTTAGTTTTAGTAAAAATTATCACTAACACCTAAATTGGTACTTTTAAATAAAATACTGCCACATTAATTCTTATCCCAACTAAAATAGTTTAATATTTTATAAAATTCAAAAGGCATTTATTTTATTATTTAACCTACAGTTTTGATTATTTTGAACGCTTAAATATTTTATTAAAGTTAGGTTTCTCCACCATAATTACCTATGCATTAGTTGGATCACTCCGAACATTTTAGTTTTAATATTTGAAAACTTTTATTGTTTGATTGATTTTGAATTTGAATTTGGATCGGTTCTAAACTAACACGAGATTAGTAACAGTAATCATGGTGACGTGACATCATTACCAAGGGGTTACTGTAGCTTGATTACCCGGGCGTCACAACAATACTTGGCGAGTCCCTTATCTTTAAGCGAGTCGGCAGATTCGTCGAGCCGCTCTCTTAGTAAGTCGCCGCAAAAACTTCCTGTTGGTTTCGGCGGCTCAAAAAACTTCTTCAGATGAACCTCAAGACAACGGCAGCAGGCGGCTCACAACTCTAATTTCTCTTTCACATATCATAAATCTTGAGGCTGATGCCAATCTTTTCAAACCGGTTCTTCTTCATCCGGAAAATTGCAAACTTCTCGAAACCCTAGAAAAGGTCCCTCCAAGAACTCAATACCACCGTGCGCAGGCCCCACGGTGGGCGCCAACTGTCGTGGAATTGTCACGGTAGATGTCCTTAGTGTCAGAACTTAGTCGCGAGGCCAACGCATCTATGTAGTAGCTTGAGAGGGGTTGATCGGGACGAGAGACGCGACACACAAGACAAGGATTTAGACAGCTTCGGGCCCCGGGAGACATCATCCGGTAATAACCCTACATGCTGTTTGTGGCTAGATCTCATTATGCTCATGAGGGAGTCGCCGCATAAACCGGCTCTCCTCTTAGATGTGTCTAGCCCTAGAGATTATTTTCTTGTCCCTCTTGGGGAGCCCTGCCCCTCCTTATATAAGTTAGAGGGGCGGGTTACATGTGGAGTCCTAGTAGGACTAGGACTAGTCTATCTTCTCTTACAAGTTGATTACAAGTCCGGGTCTTGCTTCCTTGTAAAGGAAATATTCATCATCCCTTTCCTCTTAAGCCGGCCCATCATAACGTGAGCCAGCCTTCTGGGCTTTGGGCCTTGTTGTCCATCTGACCCGTCCGCCGGGTTACTAATGAGTCGCCATCATCGGGCGGGTTATCTGTGAATCGCCAAGCTCCAGTCAGGTCACCAGTGAGTCGCCACGCTCCATCTGGGTCATACATCCGGCGGGTTACACCGTGGGGTATATCCCCGACATAGGGAGTGTGTGATGATGATCATATCAATCTTGGAACTACTTCCAACACTCATCATCACTTCCCCCTTAACTAGTCACTATTTATTCTGTAACTCCTGTTTCGAGTTACTAATCTCAGCAACCGAACAAGTATCAAATACTCAGGGTTTACTATAAACACTAGTAAGGCATACATCTATAACCTGTATATCAAATATACCCTTGTTCAATTTGCCATCCTTCTTATCCACCAAATATTCAGGGCATTTCCGCTTCCAGTGACCATTTCCTTTGAAGTGTAAGCACTCAGTTTTAGGCTTTGGTCCAGCTTTGGGCTTCTTCACATGAGTGACAACTTGCTTGTCATCCCTTGCATACTATAGTTCATTACAAAGTTCTAGTAACTTGGTGATGGTGACTAGAGAACTCTGTCAATCACTATCTTATCTGGAAGATTAACTCCCACTTGATTCAAGCGATTGTAGTACCCAGACAATCTGAGCACATGCTCACTAGTTGAGCGATTCTCCTCCATCTTTTAGCTATAGAACTTGTTGGAGATTTCATATATCTCAACTTGGGTATTTGCTCGAAATATTAACTTCAATTCCTAGAACATCTCATATGCTCCATGACGTTCAAAACGTCGTTGAAGTTCCGATTCTAAGCCGTTAAGCATGGTGCACTAAACTATCAAGTAGTCATCATATTGAGCTAGCCAAACGTTCATATGTCTGCATCTACTCCTGCAATAGGTCTGTCACCTAGCGGTGCATTAAGGACATAATTCTTCTGTGCAACAATGAGGATAAACCTCAGATCGCGGATCCAATCCGCATCATTGCTACTAACATCTTTCAACACAATTTTCTCTAGGAACATATCAAAATAAACATATGAAAGCAACAATGCGAGCTATTGATCTACAACATAATTTGCAAAATACTACCAGGACTAAGTTCATGATAAATTTAAGTTCAATTAATCATATTACTTAAGAACTCCCACTTAGACAGACATCTCTCTAGTCATCTAAGTGATCACGTGATCCAAATCAACTAAACCATGTCCGATCATCACGTGAGATGGAGTAGTTTCAATGGTGAACATCACTATGTTGATCATATCTACTATATGATTCACATTAGACCTTTCGGTCTCCGTGTTCTGAGGCCATATCTGTATATGCTAGGCTCGTCAAGTTTAAGCTGAGTATTCCGCCTGTGCAACTGTTTTGCACCCGTTGTATTTGAACGTAGAGCCTATCACACCCAATCATCACGTGGTGTCTCAGCACGAAGAACTTTCGCAACGGTGCATACTCAGGGAGAACACTTCTTGATAATTTAGTGAGAGATCATCTTAAAATGCTACCGTCAACCAAAGCAAGATAAGATGCATAAAGGATAAACATCACATGCAATGAATATAAGTGATATGATATGGCCATCATCATCTTGTGCTTGTGATCTCCATCCATGAAGCACCGTCGTGATCACCATCGTCACCGGCACGACACCTTGATCTCCATTGTAGCATCGTTGTCGTTACACCATCTATTGCTTCTACGACTATCGCTACCGCTTAGTGATAAAGTAAAGCAATTACAGGGCGTTTGCATTTCATACAATAAAGCGACAACCGTATGGCTCCTGCCAGTTGCCGATAACTTGGTTACAAAACATGATCATCTCATACAATAAAATATAGCATCACGTCTTGACCATATCACATCACAACATGCCCCGCAAAAACAAGTTAGACGTCCTCTACTTTGTTGTTGCAAATTTTACGTGGCTACTACGGGCTGAGCAAGAACTGTTCTTACCTACGCATCAAAACCACAATGATAGTTCGTCAAGTTTGTGCTGTTTTAACCTTCGCAAGGACTGGGCGTAGCCACACTCGGTTCAACTAAAGTGAGAGAGAGAGACACCCACTGGTCACCTTTAAGCAACGAGTGCTCGTAACAGTGAAACCAGTCTCGCATAAGCGTACACGTAATGTCGGTCCGGGCCGCTTCATCTCACAATGCCGCTGAACCAAAGTATGACATGCTGGTAAGCAGTATGACTCGTATTGCCCATAGCTCACTTGTGTTCTACTCGTGCATATGACATCTACGCATAAAACCAGGCTCGGATGCCACTATTGGGGAACGTAGTAATTTCAAATATTTTCCTACGCACATACAAGATCATGGTGATGCATAGCAACGAGAGGGGAGAGTGTTGTCCACGTACCCTCGTAGACAGAAAGCGGAAGCGTTAGAACAACGCAGTTGATGTAGTTGTACGTCTTCACGGCCCGACCGATCAAGCACCGAAACTACGACACCTCCAAGTTCTAGCACACATTCAGCTCGATGACGTCCTCGTACTCCGATCTAGCCGAGTGTTGAGGGAGAGTTCCGTTAGCACGACGGCGTGGTGACGATCTTGATGTTCTACCATCGCAGGGCTTCGCCTAAGCACCACTACAATATTATCGAGGAGGACTATGGTGGAGGGGGGCACTTCACATGGCTAAGAGATCAAGAGATCAATTGTTCTGTCTAGAGGTGCCCCCTGCCCTCGTATATAAAGGAACCAAGGGGGAGGGGCGACCGGCCAAGGTGGGGCACGCCAAGGGGAGTCCTACTCCCACCGGGAGTAGGACTCCCTTCTTTCCTAGTAGGAGTAGGAGAAGGGGGGAAGGAGGAGGGAGAGAGGAAGGAAAGGGGGGGGGGCGCCGCCCCCCTCTCCTTGTCCTATTCGGACTAGGGGGGGAGGGGCGCGCGGCCCAGCCCTTTCCTCCTCTCCTCCTCTCCACTAGGGCCCATGCAGGCCCATTAAGCCCCCGGGGGGTTCCGGTAACCTCCCGGTACTCCGGTAAAATCCCGATTTCACCCGGAACACTTCCGATATCCAAATATAGGCTTCCAATATATCAGTCTTCATGTCTCGACCATTTTGAGACTCCTTGTCATGTCCGTATTCTCATCCGGGACTCCAAACAAACTTCGGTACATCAAAACTCATCAACTCATAATATAACTGTCATCGAAACCTTAAGCGTGCGGACCCTACGGGTTCGAGAACTATGTAGACATGACCTAGAACTATTTTCGGTCAATAACCAATAGCGGAACCTGGATGCTCATATTGGCTCCTACATATTCTACGAAGATCTTTATCGGTCAAACCGCATAACAACATACGTTGTTCCCTTTGTCATCGGTATGTTACTTGCCCGAGATTCGATCATCGGTATCCCAATACCTAGTTCAATCTCGTTACCGGCAAGTCTCTTTACTCGTTATGTAATGCATCATTCCGTAACTAACTCATTAGCTACATTGCTTGCAAGGCTTATAGTGATGTGCATTACCGAGAGGGCCCAGAGATACATCTCCGACAATCAGAGTGACAAAACCTAATCTCGAAATACGCCAACTCAACATGTACCTTTGGAGACACCTGTAGAGCTCCTTCATAAGCACCTAGTTACGTTGTGACTTTTGGTAGCACAGAAAGTGTTCCTCCGATAAACGGGAGTTGCATAATCTCATAGTTATAGGAACTTGTATAAGTCATGAAGAAAGCAATAGCAACATACTAAATGATCAAGTGCTAAGCTAATGGAATGGGTCAAGTCAATCACATCATTCTCCTAATGATGTGATCCCGTTAATCAAATGACAACTCATGTCTATGGTTAGGAAACTTAACCATCTTTTATTCACGAGCTAGTCAAGTAGAGGCATACTAGTGACACTATGTTTGTCTATGTATTCACACATGTATTATGTTTCCGGTTAATACAATTCTAGCATGAATAATAAACATTTATCATGAAATAAGGAAATAAATAATAACTTTATTATTGCCTCTAGGGCATATTTCTTTCAGCCACACCACTTGCATGTTTACTTTTCCAACAAGCCAATCCTGGTGAAGCTTGCCAACATATTCGATGTATTTACCCTTGTGGCTGCAACGTATCATGTTGCGGGTTTACGGTATTGAGTGGAAGGTACAAACTAGGGTTATGATGATGTACTCAACTTCTGCCTGCGAGTGCATGGACGCCATAATACTAGAATCTGCACGATTATATTGTAAGCTAGCCCATGAGCTAGGCAGGTGTGTATTGTAAAACACTGGATCTGCGATGTAATACTTGACACATGATGTATTCTCGGTGTTTCATTGATGACTGTGGGTGTCAGCTATTGATCCATGGATTGACACAGTAAGCGCAGAGATTCAGGCACCATTCAGGCACCGGGTTGTGGCAGAATGGTATGAGAGCACATGTTGTCTATAGGAAATGACCCTAGGAATTTGAAAGACCATATGACAAAACCTATTTTTGTAGATAAATAGTCTTATATATTCTTACCTCATTCAAGTCTAAATCTCTTCTTTTCAAAATATAGGTATCCACAATCATGGACCCAGTCAACGAGATTCCAATGCTGAGCATGACCTTGAAGGAAGACACTAAGTTCCCAAGAGCATTGAAGGATATTATGTTAAGTATGGGACTGCATGGAGAAGTAGTGTACAATAGATTTACAATCTGGCATGAAGGTGTTGGATTGTGCAACTGTACATGTATGATCATTAAGGAGATAGCTATGAGGCCAGAGGGCTTCATGTGATCACCGACCCGACACTTCAAGCTACATTATTCGATGCCGCAAGAGATGTTGCATGGGAAGCAATCAATAAGTTGGGAACGAGACTCCGGATCAAACTGCATTACACTCAGGAACACCTTAATAGAGTTGAGGATGAACTGAGATCACTCAAAATGGAACTTGCAAAGGAGCAGAACAAGAACAACCCAAGAGTGAAGCAACCCAAAGAAGAAGGATCTACTACATGGATCAAGGAGCAGGAGAACTGAAGCAAAAATGGAGCTTAGACTTGACCAGCACTACTATGTTAACCTGAAGTAGAACGTACGCGTGAACCACTACTATGTCAATTTGACGTAGTGTTGTACAACAGTTGGATGACATCATGCTGGAGGTAGTATGACCTTTCTTAGGTTTGCTTTCAACCTTGTTGCTTGTGTGAATTGATCATCAGGATTGTCGAATGAAATTATTGCTTTGAATTGTGTGAATTGTGAACCACTTACTACGTAATTAGAGGCTTACCCAATTAATGAGGGAAGTCAGGAGAACGCTACTCATGAGTTATGATGAGAAAGGTGGAAGCATAGGAAACTTCAGAAGAAGTGAGAACATAGTATTAGATCGTGAAGAGACCTTAGGTATGAACGCATCTATCTGTTAGATTAACAGGCATACGAAGCTATGACAACTGAGGCCATATGAGGCTATATATACTGCCAACTGGGATTAGCATAAGGGTATCTATCTCTCTCGTCTATTCTCTCTCGACCCTAACCCAGACCATCCAATACCCCAGAATTTGACAGTATGGAACCCAAGGGATTGATTTTGTTCGGATCAGAAATCAGAGCAGGGATTGCCAGATGGATAGCCACCGATGAGAAGGATCACCCCACAGAGGAAGTCATTGTCCTTGTGCAAAGGAACTGATCATTGCCCACCCAACCGCGGAACCTTCAAGAGGGAAACACTGATGGCAAAAACTCAAGAGGAGGGAAATGATTTGGAAGGGGAAATATTCCTGCAAGAAATATCCATGACGTGTGACACCCTAGTTGGCAGGGAAGGAGAAGGAGCGGACATAGATGATTAGACCTGTTATGAATGCGGGCAAGTTGGACACTCCGAAAGTCACTGCTCTGTGATAGAGTACGTAAGGAGCCACATCAACAAGCCAACCTTGACCAAGGAGGATTTGAGTTGCATCATCTACATGGAATATGACAGACCCATGCACTAGAGGAGCGAATGCCTTCAACCCCAACGGGAGGAGCCCTGAGTTCGAGGAGTACTGCTAGAAAGGACATGAGCAAAGTGATGTGTTTCAACTGTAAGAAGCATGGACACTACGCCAACAAATGCACCATGCCGTAGAATGAAAGACCTGCAATACTGTGTGACCTATCAGAGATATTGTGCTACAGATGCAAAAATCTAGGACACTTCACCAACAAATGCCCTTAGAAAGACAAAAAGAGAGGAAACCTGAAGGAGATAAACCCGAGACAAGTCAACCAGAACCCCCAAGACCTCAACATTGTGGAAATAGAAATGCTCCAAGGATGTAATCACCAGAATGCCAATAGTGAGGAGACCGATGCTACTTGTGAGCTATGTTGCGATTTCCCCGAAGAGGAGAGGATGATGCAGAAGAGATAAGTATTTCCCCCAGTTATGAAACCAAGGTTATCAATCCAGTAGGAGAACCAAGCAACACTATGTAAACAACACCTGCACACAAACAACAAATACTTGCACCCCAACGCGTAGAGGGATTTTCAATCCCTCAATGGTTAGGAGCAATATTAAATTGTATAGGTTTTGATAGATAGATCTGACAAAAATAAAAAATAAAATAAATAAGAGAAAATTGCAGCAAGGTATTTTTGGTTTTAATATATGATAGAAAATAGACCCTGGGGCCATAGTTTTCACTAGAGGCTTCTCTCAAGAAAATAGCATACGGTGGGTAAACAAATTACTGTTGGACAATTGATAGAAAGCAAATAATTATGACGATATCCAAGGCAATGATCATGTACATAGGCATCACGCCAAGATTAGTAGACCGAAACAATTATGCATCTACTACAATTACTCCATAGGTCGACCACTATCGAGCATGCATCTAGTGTATTAAGTTCATGAAAAAACAGAGTAATGCTTTAAGCAAGATGACATGATGTAGACAAGATAAACTGACGTATGAATAAACCACATCTTGTTACCCTTAATAGCAATGATACATGCGTGTCATGTCTCTTTTTGTCACTGAGATTGAGCACCGCAAGATCGAACCCATCACAAAGCACCTCTTCCCATGGCAAGATAAATCAATCTAGTTGGCGAAACCAAACCAATAATTCGGAGAAAAAATACGTGGCTATAACAATCATGCATAAAAGAGTTCAAAGAAAACTCAGATAATATTCATGGATAGATCCGATCATAAACTTACAATTCATTGGATCCCAACAAACACATCGCAAAAAGTCAATACATCAAATAGATCTCCAAGAACATCGAGGAGAACATTATATTGAAGATCAAAAAGAGAGAAGAAGCCATCTAGCTACTAACTATGGACCCATAGGTCCGTGGTAGGGGTAGCAAGGATGGTGAAGAACCCCTTTGTGATTGTTTCCCCCTCCAGTAGAGTGCCGGAAAAGGCCTCTAGATTGGATCTCGTGGTTCAGGAACTTACGGTGGCGGAAATGGTATTTCATGGACTCCTTGGTAAGTTTTGGGATTTTAGAGTATTTATAGAGGCGGAGGTAGGTCAAAAGGAGACTCGTGGACCCACTACCCACCGGGGCGCGCCCTGGTGCTTAGTGGGCCACTCCTTCATCTTCTGGTTCCCTGTGGAAGCTTCTAGGGTCTCTTATTGCCAGAAAAAAATCTCCAAAAAGTTTCATGACATTTGGACTTCGTTTGGTACTGATATTCCACAAAGTCAAAAACAAGCAAAAAACAACAACTGGCATTGGGCATTCAATTATTAGGTTAGTCCCAAAAAATGATATAAAGTTGCTTGTAACTGTATATAAAACATCCAAGATTGATAATATAGTAGCATGGAACAATAAAAAATTATAGATACGTTGGAGACGTATCAAGCAGCCCCAAGCTTAATTCCTGCTCGTCCTCGAGTTAGAAACATAATTTTTGATGTGGGATGCTACCTAACATATTCATCATATATTCTTTTCTTTGTAGCATGGACATTTGGACTGGAATGATTCAAAGCAATTGTCTATAAATTGACATGAAAACAACAATACTCAAGCATATCAACAAGCAACTATTTCTTTCAAAATATCAACGCTAAAGAAAGTTGTCCCTAGCCCATTATGCTCAATCATTGATCCATTCATGAAAACACACTCAAATATTAACTATATCCAATACACAAGTATGACAATAGTGTTCCCTAGTTGGTGCTTTATAAGAGAAGATAGAGACTCAACATAAAAATAAAAATTGCATAAAAGTAAATAGATAGGCCCTTTGCAGAGGGAAGAAGAGATTTGTAGAGGTGCTAGAGCTCATAGCTTAAATTGAGAGATAAAATTGTTTTGAGAGGCATGCTTTCCTGTCAACGAAAACGATCGAGAATTTCCAATATCTTCCATGCTAGACAAATTATAGGCGGTTCCCAAACAAAAAGTAAAGTTTATTGCCTTTCCACCATTCTTTCACAATCCATGGCTAACCGTATCCATGGGTGCCTTCCATACCATCACTTTCCAAGGAATTTATTATCATAGTTTTTTTTCATTTCGCGACCGGGCATCCCTATTACCTGCCACACTCTCAGGCAATGACAAGTGAATAAACACTCATCATGAGAATAAAATACCTATCATGGAAAATATTGGCCACCACCTGCCGCTTCATGAGCGATACGAGCACACAAAACCAAAATTCGTTCTGAAAATCAGAGTTGGCACATGATGCACAAGCAGTATTCCCTCTTAGTACAAGTGAAGGCTAGCAAATAGATTGAGAAGCAACCAATCAAAAAACAAAAAAGGTCATAAACATGCATTGAACATAATTAACATGAATAATGCACCACAAGTAGGATATAATTTCATTGCATAGCTATTGACTTTACGTGCATGCATAGGGAATCACAAACCTCAACACCAATATTCTTACTAAAGCATAATTACTCACCAACATTACTCACATATCGTTATCTCCGTATCGCAAAACTATTGCAAGGAATCAAGTTTATAATATCCAATGATCTTCATGGAAGTTTTTATTATATCCCCCTTGGATATCTATCACTTTGGGACCAAATTCATATCTCATGCAAATTACCATTACTATTCTTAACTCTCAAAAAGATCTAAGTGAAGGACAAGAGCATAAATATTTCTTCAAAAAAAACTAACTCTCAAAATAATATAAGTGAAGCATGAGAGCATATTTCTTTAAAATATTCCAACTCTCGAAATAATATAAGTGAAGCAGGAGAGTTTACTTTTTTAAAATATAACAACCGCCGTGCTAAAAAAGATATAACTGAAGTACTAGAGCAACTACCTAGGTCAAAAGATTTAAATGAAGCACATAGAGTATTCTAGGAAATCATTATATGCATGTGGCTCTCTCCAACAAGTGTGTTCATAAAGGATGATTGTGACAAACCAAAAATTAAAACAAAGCAAAGACTAATATAATACAAGACGCTCCAAGCAAAACTCATGATATGTGACGAATAAACATATAGCTTCAAGTAAAATTACCGATGGTCGTTAGAAGAAAGAGGGGATGCCTTCCCGGGCATCCCCAAGCTTAGTTGCTTGGGAGTCCTTGAATATTACCTTTGGGTGCCTCGGGCATCCCCAAGCTTAGGCTCTTGCCACTCCTTATTCCTTAGTCCATTGTGATCTCACCCAAACTTGAAAACTTCAACCACACAAAACTTATCAAAAACCTTCGTGAGATTCGTTAGTATAATAAAGCAAATCACCACTTTAAGTGTTGTTGCAAACCCATTCACATTTTATTATAGCATTATATATACTGTATTGTAACTTTACCATGGCTCATACCCCCCGGTACATTCCATAGATTCATCAAAATAAGCACACAATGCAACGAAAACGGAATGTCAAAAACAAAACAATCTGTAGTAATCTAAACTTTGACCATACTTCTGTAACTCCAAAAATTCTTAAAAATTACGAAAACGTGGGAAATTTGTATATAAATCATGTGTGAAAAATTCATAATTTTATCGCGCTCCAGAAAATTTTAACAATTCTTCTACTGCATGCAAATGTTTTTGTTAATGCACATAATCAAATCAACTATCACCCAAATCATCGCAAAGGCTTTACTTGGCACAAACACTAATTAAAACACTAAAACACAATCGTAACAGTAGCATAATTGTATAAACACATAAAAACAAAAAATAAAAATATTGGGTTGTCTCCCAACGAGCGCTTTTCTTTAAAGCCTCTTAGCTAGGCATTGATAATTTTAATGATGCTCGCATGGAAGACAAGAATTGAAGCACAAAGAGAGCATCATATAGCATGTGAAAATTACATGTAAGTCTAACATACTTCCTATGCATAGGCATTTTATAAGCAAACAAATTATCAAAACAAGCAAGAACTAGCATATGCAAGGAATAAGAATAAAACATTGACAATCTTAACATGAAGAGAGGTAATTTAGTAACATGCAAATTTCTACAACCATATTTCCTTCTCTCATAATAATTACATATGGGATCATATTCAAATTAAACAATATAGCTATCACCTAAAATATTCTCTACATGACCCACATGCATGCAAAGTTGACACTCTTCCAAAATAGTGGGATTATCGTCAAATAAAGTCATGACCTCTCCAAGCGCACTTTTATCAAAAAATTCATAGAATTGATTATTCTCCAAAGTAGTGGGATCATTATTATCTAAAGTTGGAACTCTTACAAACCCACTTTCAATATTATTGCAAACACTATTGTTAATATCATATTCATCATGAGGCTTAAATAAATTTTCAAGGTCATAAGAAGAATCACCCCAATCATGATCGTTGCAATAAGTACTGGACATAGCAAAATTAGCATCCCCAAGCTTGGGGTTTTGCATATATTTTAACACAATTGACATTAATAGAATTTATAATAACATCATTGCAATCATGCTTTTCATTCAAGGAGCTATCGTGAACTACTTTAGAAATTTCTTATTTTAGCACTTCATCACAATTTTCAGATTCACGAATTTCAAGCAAAACTTCATAAACATAATCTAGTGCACTCAACTCACTAGCAATTGGTTCATCATAATTGGATATTTTAAAAAGACTAGCAAGTGGATGAGGATCCATATGTTTTCATTTTATGATTTCGAATAAACATACAATTATGGCAAACAAACAAGCAAAGCGACAAAGTAAAACATTTTTGTGTTTTTTAGATAAAAAATTTTAGAAGTGGGGGAGATGAAAACGAGGAAAATGGCAAATAATGTAAATGCAAGGATATGAAAGTTTATGCATAGATACTTGATATATGTTGATGATGTTGTTGGAAATATGCCCTAGAGGCAATAATAAAAGCATTATTATTATATTTCTTTGTTCATGATAATTGTCTTTATTCATGCTATAATTGTATTATCCGGAAATCGTAATACATGTGTGAATAACAGACACCAACATGTCCCTAGTAAGCCTCTAGTTGACTAGCTCGTTGATCAATAGATAGTCATGGTTTCCTGGCTATGGACATTGGATGTCATTGATAACGGGATCACATCATTAGGATAATGATGTGATGGACAAGACCCAATCCTAAGCATAGCATGAGATCGTGTAGTTCGTTTGCTAGAGCTTTTCTAATGTCAAGTATCTTTTCCTTTGACCATGAGATCGTGTAACTCCCGGATACCGTAGGAGTGCTTTGGGTGTATCAAACGTCACAACGTAACTGGGTGACTATAAAGGTGCACTACAGGTATCTCCGAAAGTGTCTGTTGGGTTGACACGGATCGAGACTGGGATTTGTCACTCCGTATGACGGAGAGGTATCACTGGGCCCACTCGGTAATGCATCATCATAATGAGCTCAAAGTGACCAAGTGTCTGGTCACAGGATCATGCATTGCGGAACGAGTAAAGTGACTTGCCGGTAACGAGATTGAACGAGGTATTGGGATACCGACGATCGAATCTCGGGCAAGTAACATATCGATTGACAAAGGGAATTGTATACGGGGTTGTTTGAATCCTCGACATCGTGGTTCATCCGATGAGATCATCGTGGAGCATGTGGGAGCCAACATGGGTATCCAGATCCCGCTGTTGGTTATTGATCGGAGAGCGATCTCGGTCATGTCTACATGTCTCCCGAACCCGTAGGGTCTACACACTTAAGGTTCGGTGACGCTAGGGTTGTAGGGATATGTATATGCAGTAACCCGAATGTTGTTCGGAGTCCCGGATAAGATCCCGGACGTCACGAGGAGTTCCGGAATGGTCTGGAGGTAAAGATTTATATATGGAAAGTCCTGTTTCGGCCATCGGGACAAGTTTCGGGGTTATCGGTATTGTACCGGGACCACCGGAGGGGTCCCGGGGGCCCACCGGGTGGGGCCACCTGCCCTGGGGGGCCACATGGGCTGTAGGGGGTGCGCCTTGGCCTGCATGGGCCAAGGGCACCAGCCCCAAAAGCCCATGCGCCTAGGGTTCCACTTGAGGGAAGAGTCCAAGTGGTGGAAGGCACCTCTAGGTGCCTTGGGGGGGAGGGAAACCCCCCCTTGGCCGCACCCCCCCTAGGAGATTGGATCTCCTAGGGCCGGCCAACCCCCCTTGTCCCTCCTATATATAGTGGGGGAAAGGAGGGACTTCACACCTTGGCCTTTGTTTGCCTCCTTCTCCCTCTCCAACACCTCCTCCTCCTCCATAGCGCTTAGCGAAGCCCTGCCGGAGTACTGCAGCTCCATCAACACCACGCCGTCGTGCTGCTGCTGGTGCCATCTCCCTCAACCTCTCCTCTCCCCTTGCTGGATCAAGAAGGAGGAGACGTGGCTGTTCCGTACGTGTGTTGAACGCGAAGGTGCCGTCCGTTTGGTGCTAGGATCTCTGGTGATTTGGATCACGTCGCGTTCGACTACATCATCCCCGTTCTTTGAACGCTTCCGCTCGCGATCTACAAGGTACGTAGATGCATCTAATGACTCGTTGCTAGATGAACTCCTAGATGGATCTTGGTGAAACGAGTAGGAAATTTTTTGTTTTCTGCAACGTTCCCCAACAGTGGCATCATGAGCTAGGTCTATGCGTTGTTCTCTTGCACGAGTAGAACACAATTTGTTGTGGGCATAGATTTGTCAACTTTCTTGCCACTACTAGTCTTATCTTGCTTCAGCGGTATTGTGGGATGAAGCGGCCCGGACCAACCTTACACGTACGCTTACGTGAGACCGGTTCCACCGACTAACATGCACAAGTTGCATAAGGTGGCTGGCGGGTGTCTGTCTCTCCTACTTTAGTTGAAGCGGATTCGATGAAAATGGTCCTTATGAAGGGTAAATAGAAGTTGACAAATCACGTTGTGGCTTTCACGTAGGTAAGAAAACGTTCTTGCTAGAACCCTACTTCAGCCACGTAAAACTTGCAAACAACAATTAGAGGACGTCTAACTTGTTTTTGCAGCAAGTGCTTTGTGATATGATATGGCCAAAGTTGTGATGAATGATGAATGATCTATATGTCATGTATGAGATGTTCATGCTATTTTAATAGGAATCACAACTTGCATGTCGATGAGTATGACAACCGGCAGGAGCCATAGGAGTTGTCTTTATTTTTTGTATGACCTGCGTGTCATTGAAGAACGCCATGTAAACTACTTTACTTTATTACTAAACGCGTTAGTCATATAAGTAGAAGTAGTCGTTGGCGTGACAACTTCATGAAGACACGATGATGGAGATCATGATGATGGAGATCATGGTGTCATGCCGGTGACAAGATGATCATGGAGCCCCGAAGATGAAGATCAAAGGAGCTATATGATATTGGCCATATCATGTCACTACTTTATATAATTGCATGTGATGTTTATTATGTTTTATGCATCTTGTTTACTTAGGACGACGGTAGTAAATAAGATGATCCCTTACAAAATTTCAAGAAGTGTTCTCCCCTAACTGTGCACCGTTGCTACAGTTCGTCGTTTCGAAGCACCACGTGATGATCGGGTGTGATAGATTCTTACGTTCACATACAACGGGTGTAAGACAGTTTTACACAGCGAAAATACTTAGGGTTAACTTGACGAGCCTAGCATGTACAGACATGGCCTCAGAACACGGAGACCGAAAGGTCGAACACGAGTCGTATGGAAGATACGATCAACATGAGAATGTTCACCGACGATGACTAGTCCATCTCACGTGATGATCGGACACGGCCTAGTCAACTCGGATCGTGTAACACTTAGATGACCAAAGGGATGTCAAATCTGAGTGGGAGTTCATTATAATTTGATTAGATGAACTTAATTATCATGAACTTAGTCTAAATGTTTTACAATATGTCTTGTAGATCAAATGGCCAACGTAGTCCTCAACTTCAACGCGTTCCTAGAGAAAACCAAGCTGAAAGACGATGGCAGCAACTATACGGACTGGGTCCGGAACCTGAGGATCATCCTCATAGCTGCCAAGAAAGATTATGTCCTACAAGCACCGCTGGGTGACGCACCTGTTCTCCCTGCAGAACAAGACATTATGAACGCTTGGCAGGCACGTTCCGATGACTACTCCCTCATTCAGTGCGGCATGCTTTACAGCCTAGAGCCGGGGATCCAAAAGCGTTTTGAGAGACATGGAGCATATGAGATGTTCGAAGAGCTGAAAATGGTTTTCCAAGCTCATGCCCGGGTCGAGAGATATGAAGTCTCCGACAAATTCTTCAGCTGTAAGATGGAGGAAAATAGTTCTGTCAGTGAGCACATACTCACTATGTCTGGGTTACATAACCGCTTGACTCAGCTGGGAGTTAATCTCCCGGATGATGCGGTCATTGACAGAATCCTCCAGTCGCTTCCACCAAGCTACAAGAGCTTTGTGATGAACTTCAATATGCAGGGGATGGAAAAGACCATTCCTGAAGTATTTGCTATGCTGAAATCAGTAGAGGTAGAAGTCAAGAAGGAACATCAAGTGTTGATGGTCAATAAAACCACTAAGTTCAAGAAGGGCAAGGGTAAAAAGAACTTCAAGAAGGACGGCAAGGTAGTTGCCGCGCCCAGCAAGCAAGCTGCCGGGAAGAAGCCAAAGAATGGACCCAAGCCCGAGACTGAGTGCTTTTATTGCAAGGAAAGTGGTCACTGGAAGCGGAACTGCCCCAAATACTTAGCGGACAAGAAGGCCGGCAAAACCAAAGGTATATTTGATATACATGTAATTGATGTGTACCTTACCAGTAATCGTAGTGACTCCTGGGTATTTGATACCGGTGCCGTTGCTCATATTTGTAACACACAGCAGGAGCTGCGGAATAAACAGAGACTGGCGAAGGACGAGGTGACAATGCGCGTTGGGAATGGTTCCAAGGTCGATGTGATCGCCGTCGGCACGCTACCTCTACATTTACCTACGGGATTAGTTTTGAACCTCAATAATTGTTATTTTGTGCCAAGTTTGAGCATGAACATTGTATCAGGATCTCGTTTAATTCGAGATGGCTACTCATTTAAATCCGAGAATAATGGTTGTTCTATTTATATGAGAGATATGTTTTATGGTCATGCTCCGATGGTGAATGGTTTATTCTTTATGAATCTCGAGCGTAATGCTACACATATTCATAGTGTAAGTACCAAAAGATGTAAGATTGATAGTGATAGTCCCACATACTTGTGGCACTGCCGCCTTGGTCACATAGGTGTCAAACGCATGAAGAAGCTCCATGCTGATGGACTTTTAGAGTCTCTTGATTACGAATCATTTGACACATGCGAACCATGCCTCATGGGTAAAAAGACCAAGACTCCATTCTCAGGAACAATGGAGCGAGCAAGCAACTTATTGGAAATCATACATACTGATGTGTGCGGTCCAATGAGTGTTGAGGCTCGCAGTGGCTATCGTTATGTTCTCACCCTCACTGATGACTTGAGTAGATATGGGTATGTCTACTTAATGAAACACAAGTCTGAGACCTTTGAAAAGTTCAAGGAATTTTAGAGTGAAGTTGAGAATCAACGTGACAGGAAAATCAAGTTTCTACGATCAGATCGTGGAGGAGAATACTTGAGTCACGAGTTTGGTACACACTTAAGAAAATGTGGAATAGTTTCACAACTCACGCCGCCTGGAACACCTCAGCGTAATGGTGTGTCCGAACGTCGTAATCGCACTCTATTAGATATGGTGCGATCTATGATGTCTCTTGCCGATTTACCACTATCTTTTTGGGGCTATGCTTTAGAGACTGCCGCATTCACTTTAAATAGGGCACCGTCGAAATCCGTTGAGACAACACCATATGAATTGTGGTTTGGGAAGAAACCTAAGCTATCGTTTCTAAAAGTTTGGGGATGCGATGCTTATGTCAGGAAACTTCAACCTGAAAAGCTCGAACCCAAATCGGAAAAATGCGTCTTCATAGGATACCCTAAAGAAACTATTGGGTATATCTTCTACCTCAGATCCGAAGGCAAGATCTTTGTTGCCAAGAATGGGTCCTTTCTGGAGAAAGAGTTTCTCTCGAAAGAAGTAAGTGGGAGGAAAGTAGAGCTTGATGAAGTATTACCTCTTGAACCGGAAAATGGCGCAACTCAAGAAAATGTGCCTGAGGTGCCTGCACCGACTAGAGAGGAAGTTAATGATGATGATCAAGATACTTCTGATCAAGATCCTACTGAAATTCGAAGGTCCACAAGGACACGTTCCGCACCAGAGTGGTACGGCAACCCTGTCTTGGAAATCATGTTGTTAGACAACAGTTTTCCTTCGAACTATGAAGAAGCGATGGCGGGCCCGGATTCCGACAAATGGCTAGAAGCCATGAAATCCGAGATAGGATCCATGTATGAAAACGAAGTATGGACTTTGACTGACTTGCCCGTAGAACGGCGAGCCATAGAAAATAAATGGATCTTTAAGAAGAAGACAGGCGCGGATGGTAATGTGACCATCTATAAAGCTCGGCTTGTCGCTAAGGGTTATCGACAAGTTCAAGGGGTTGACTATGATGAGACTTTCTCACCGGTAGCGAAGCTGAAGTCCGTCCGAATCATGTTAGCAATTGCCGCATGTTATGATTATGAAATTTGGCAAATGGACGTCAAAACGGCATTCCTTAATGGTTTCCTTAAGGAAGAATTGTATATGATGCAGCCGGAAGGTTTTGTCGATCCTAAGAATGCTGACAAGGTGTGCAAGCTCCAACGCTCGATTTATGGGCTGGTGCAAGCATCTCGGAGTTGGAACATTCGTTTTGATGAGATGATCAAAGTGTTTGGGTTTACACAGACTTATGGAGAAGCCTGCGTTTACAAGAAAGTGAGTGGGAGCTCTGTAGCATTTCTCATACTATATGTAGATGACATACTTTTGATGGGAAATGATATAGAACTCTTGGACAGCATCAAGGCCTATTTGAATAAGAGTTTTTCAATGAAGGACCTTGGAGAAGCTGCTTATATATTAGGCATAAAGATCTATAGAGATAGATCAAGACGCCTCATAGGTCTTTCACAAAGCACATACCTTGATAAGATATTGAAAAGTTCAATATGGATCAATCTAAGAAGGGGTTCTTGCCTGTGTTACAAGGTGTGAAATTGAGCTCAGCTCAATGTCCGACCACGACAGAAGATATAGAAGAGATGAGTGTCATCCCCTATGCCTTAGCCATAGGTTCTATTATGTATGCCATGCTGTGTACCAGACCTGATGTAAACCTTGCCGTAAGTTTGGTAGGAAGGTACCAAAGTAATCCCGGCAAGGAACACTGGACAGCGGTCAAGAATATCCTGAAGTACCTGAAAAGGACAAAGGAAATGTTTCTCGTTCATGGAGGTGACGAAGAGCTCGTCGTAAAGGGTTACGTCGACGCTAGCTTCGACACAGATCTGGATGACTCTAAGTCACAGACCGGATACGTGTATATTTTGAATGGTGGGGCAGTAAGCTGGTGCAGTTGCAAGCAGAGCGTCGTGGCGGGATCTACATGTGAAGCGGAGTACATGGCAGCCTCGGAGGCAGCACATGAAGCAATATGGGTGAAGGAGTTCATCACCGACCTAGGAGTCATACCCAATGCGTCGGGGCCAATCAAACTCTTTTGTGACAACACTGGAGCTATTGCACTTGCCAAGGAGCCCAGGTTTCACAAGAAGACAAGGCACATCAAGCGTCGCTTCAACTCCATTCGTGAAAATGTTCAAGATGGAGACATAGAGATTTGTAAAGTACATACGGACCTGAATGTAGCGGATCCGTTGACTAAACCTCTCCCTAGAGCAAAACATGATCAACACCAGAATTCCATGGGTGTTCGATTCATCACAGTGTAACTAGATTATTGACTCTAGTGCAAGTGGGAGACTGTTGGAAATATGCCCTAGAGGCAATAATAAAAGCATTATTATTATATTTCTTTGTTCATGATAATTGTCTTTATTCATGCTATAATTGTATTATCCGGAAATCGTTATACATGTGTGAATAACGGACACCAACATGTCCCTAGTAAGCCTCTAGTTGACTAGCTCGTTGATCAATAGATAGTCATGGTTTCCTGGCTATGGACATTGGATGTCATTGATAACGGGATCACATCATTAGGATAATGATGTGATGGACAAGACCCAATCCTAAGCATAGCGTGAGATCGTGTAGTTCGTTTGCTAGAGCTTTTCTAATGTCAAGTATCTTTTCCTTTGACCATGAGATCGTGTAACTCCCGGATACCGTAGGAGTGCTTTGGGTGTATCAAACGTCACAACGTAACTGGGTGACTATAAAGGTGCACTACAGGTATCTCCGAAAGTGTCTGTTGGGTTGACACGGATCGAGACTGGGATTTGTCACTCCGTATGACGGAGAGGTATCACTGGGCCCACTCGGTAATGCATCATCATAATGAGCTCAAAGTGACCAAGTGTCTGGTCACGGGATCATGCATTGCGGTACGAGTAAAGTGACTTGCCGGTAACGAGATTGAACGAGGTATTGGGATACCGACGATCGAATCTCGGGCAAGTAACATATCGATTGACAAAGGGAATTGTATACGGGGTTGTTTGAATCCTCGACATCGTGGTTCATCCGATGAGATCATCGTGGAGCATGTGGGAGCCAACATGGGTATCCAGATCCCGCTGTTGGTTATTGACCGGAGAGCGATCTCGGTCATGTCTACATGTCTCCCGAACCCATAGGGTCTACACACTTAAGGTTCGGTGACGCTAGGGTTGTAGGGATATGTATATGCAGTAACCCGAATGTTGTTCGGAGTCCCGGATAAGATCCCGGACGTCACGAGGAGTTCCGGAATGGTCCGGAGGTAAAGATTTATATATGGAAAGTCCTGTTTCGGCCATCGGGACAAGTTTCGGGGTTATCGGTATTGTACCGGGACCACCGGAGGGGTCCCGGGGGCCCACCGGGTGGGGCCACCTGCCCCGGGGGGCCACATGGGCTGTAGGGGGTGCGCCTTGGCCTGCATGGGCCAAGGGCACCAGCCCCAAAAGCCCATGCGCCTAGGGTTCCACTTGAGGGAAGAGTCCAAGTGGTGGAAGGCACCTCTAGGTGCCTTGGGGGGGGGGGGGGGGGGGGGAGGGAAACCCCCCTTGGCCGCACCCCCCCTAGGAGATTGGATCTCCTAGGGCCGGCCAACCCCCCTTGGCCCTCCTATATATAGTGGGGGAAAGGAGGGACTTCACACCTTGGCCTTTGGTTGCCTCCTTCTCCCTCTCCAACACCTCCTCCTCCTCCATAGCGCTTAGCGAAGCCCTGCCGGAGTACTGCAGCTCCATCAACACCACGCCGTCGTGCTGCTGCTGGTGCCATCTCCCTCAACCTCTCCTCTCCCCTTGCTGGATCAAGAAGGAGGAGACGTGGCTGTTCCGTACGTGTGTTGAACGCGGAGGTGCCGTCCGTTCGGTGCTAGGATCTCCGGTGATTTGGATCACGTCGTGTTCGACTACATCATCCCCGTTCTTTGAACGCTTCCGCTCGTGATCTACAAGGTACGTAGATGCATCTAATGACTCGTTGCTAGATGAACTCCTAGATGGATCTTGGTGAAACGAGTAGGAAAATTTTTGTTTTCTGCAACGTTCCCCAACAGATGTACCCCTGGCAACGGCGCCAGAAATTCTTCCCGCTACTTGTGAGCTGCGTTGGGATTTCCCTGAAGAGGAGAGGATGATGCAGTACAGTAGATATAAGTATTTCCCTCAGTTATGAAACCAAGGTTATCAATCTAGTAGGCGAACCAAGAAACACTATGTAAACAACACTTGCACACAAACAACAAATACTTGCAACCCAATGCGTAGAGGGGTTGTCAACCCCTCAACGATTACGAGCAAGAATATATTGTATAGGTCTTGATAGTTAGATCTAACAAAAATACAAAAAAATTGCAGCAAGATGTTTTTGGTTTTAATATATGATAGAAAATAGACCCTGGGGCCATAGTTTTCACTAGAGGCTTCTCACAAGAAAATAGCATACGGTGTGTAAACAAATTACTGTTGGGCAACTAACAGAAAAGCAAATAATTATGACGATATCCAAGGCAATGATCATGTATATAGGCATCACGTCCAAGATTAGTAGACCGAAACAATTCTGCATCTACTACTATTACTCCACACATCAACCGCTATGCAGCATGCATCTAGTGTATTAAGTCCATGAAAAAAATGGAGTAATGCTTTAAGCAAGATGGCATGATGTAGAGAAGATAAACTCACATATGAATAAAACCCATCTTGTTACACCTAATAGCAACGATACATGCGTGACATGTCTCTTTCTGTCACTGAGATTGAGCACTTCAAGATCGAACCCATCACAAAGCACCTCTTCCCATGGCAAGATAAATCAATCTAGTTGGCCAAACCAAACCAATAAGTCAAAGAAGAAACACGAGGCTATTACAATAATGCATAAAAGAGTTCACATAAAACTCAAATAATATTCATGGATAGATCTGATCATGAACTCACAATTCATCAGAGCCCAACAAACACACCGCAAAAAGTCATTACATCAAATAGATCTCCAAGAACACCGAGGAGAACATTGTATCGAAGATCAAAAAGAGATAAGTAGCTGTCTAGCTACTAACTATGGACCCATAGGTCCATGGTAAACTACTCACGCATCATCGGAGGGGCAGCAAGGATGATGAAGAACCCCTCCGTGGTCGTTTCCCCCTCCGGCAGAGTGCCAAAAAAGGTCTCTAGACAGTATGTCATGATTTTGGAACTTGCGGCGGTGGAAACTATTCCGTGGACTCCCTGATAGGTTTTGGGATTTCATAGTATTTATAGAGGCAGAGGTAGGTCAAAAGGAGGCTCATGGGCCCCACTATCGACTAGGGCACGCCAGAGGCCCATGGCGCGCCCTGGTGCTTAGTGGACCACTCCTTCATGTTCTTGTTCCCTCCCGAAGCTTCCTGGGTCTCTTATTGCCAGAAAAATCTCCAAGAAGTTTCGTGGCATTTTGACTTTGTTTGGTACTGATATTCTCCAAAGTAAAAAAAAGCAAAAGACAACAACTAGCACTGGGCACTAAATTAGTAGGTTAGTCCCAAAAAATGATATAAAGTTGCTTGCAAATGTATATAAAACATCCAAGATTGACAATATAATAGCATGGAACAATAAGATTATAGGTATGTTGGAGACGTATTGATACGTCCATTTTGCATCATGCTTTTATATCAATATTTATTGCATTATGGGCTGTTATTACACATTATATCTCAATACTTATGGCTATTCTCTCTTATTTTATAAGGTTTACCATGAAGAGGGGGAATGCCGGCAGCTGGAATTCTGGCTGGAAAAGGAGCAAACATTGGAAACCTATTCTGCACTGCTCCAAAAATCCTGAAACTCCATGAAACTTATTTTTGGAATGAATAAGAATTATTGAGCGAATAAACACCTTAGGGGGCCCACACCCTGGCCAGGAGGGTGGGGGCCGCGCCCACCCCTACTGGGCGCGCTCCTATCTCCTGGGCCCCCTGGTGGCCCCCCCCGGTGTCCATCTTCTTCTATATGAAGGCTTTTACCCTGGAAAAAATCGTGGGCAAGCTTACGGGATGAAACTCCGCCGCCACGAGGCGGAACCTTGGCGGAACCAATCTAGAGCTCCGGCAGAGCTGTTCTGCCGGGGACACTTCCCTCCGGGAGGGGGAAATCATCATCATCGTCATCACCAACGATCCTCTCATCGGGAGGGGGTCAATCTCCATCAACATCTTCACCAGCACCATCTCCTCTCAAAACCCTAGTTCATCTCTTGTATCCAATCTTGTATCCAAACCATGAATTGGTACCTGTGGGTTGCTAGTAGTGTTGATTACTCCTTGTAGTTGATGCTAATTGGTTTACTTGGTGGAAGATCATATGTTTAGATCCTTAATGCATATTATTACTCCTCTGATTATGAACATGAATATGCTTTGTGAGTAGTTACGTTTGTTCCTGAGGACATGGGTGAAGTCTTGCTATTAGTAGTCATGTGAATTTGGTATTCGTTCGATATTTTGATGAGATGTATTTTGTCTTTCCTCTAGTGGTGTTATCTTAACATCGACTACATGACACTTCACCATTATTTGGGCCTAGAGAAAGGAATGGGGAAGTAATAAGTAGATGATGGGTTGCTAGAGTGACAGAAGCTTAAACCCTAGTTTATGCGTTGCTTCGTTAGGGGCTGATTTGGATCCATATGTTTAATGCTGTGGTTAGGTTTACCTTAATACTTCTTTTGTAGTTGCGGATGCTTGCAATAGGGTTAATCATAAGTGGGATGCTTGTCCAAGTAAGGGCAGTACCCAAGCACCGGTCCACCCACATATCAAATTCTCAAAGTACCGAACGCGAATCATATGAGCGTGATGAATACTAGCTTGACGATAATTCCCATGCGTCCTCGGGAGCTCCTTTCTCATTATAAGAAATTGTCCAGGCTTATCCTTTGCTAAAAAAGGATTGGGCCACCTTGCTGCACTTTATTTACTTTCATTGCTTGTTACTCGTTACAATTTATCTTATCACAAAACTATCTGTTACCTACAATTTCAGTGCTTGCAGAGAAAACCTTACTGAAAACCGCTTATCATTTCCTTCTGCTCCTCGTTGGGTTCGACACTCTTACTTATCGAAAGGACTATGATAGATCCCCTACACTTGTGGGTCATCACGTATCAACCCACAATGCCTAAGCCCACCCCTCAGCAACCATGAAGAGGGATTTAACTGAGCTGCTTTGTTATAGATGGAGAAACCCAGGACACTACGGAAGCAATTGCCCCACCCTGAAGGATAGACCAAGAACGGGCTAAGGACCGTAAGGACCAAAATTAGGAAAATGCCAACACTGCTAGGTGGGAAGCCCCAAGGATGGAACCGAATAGTGTCAACAGCAGGGAGAAATCACTGGTACGTGTCGGTGCTATACAAACGATTTTAAACCCCTTTTCGCAACAACATTTGGAACCGTCGCCAAGTGAGTGTGGGCGATAGGGGGGGTCTGTCAGGACCCCGACTCAATGCCACATCGATCTAGCATGTAATACCTCATATCACCTTGCGGCCTCACGCACGGTATTCCCACGGGTGTCGCCTTACCTTTGCCCGGGACCGTTTGCGCCTTTTGGCACACGTATATGATAGTGTCGCTAGCATCAATATGATAAGGAGCCCGGGCTGACATGGCTAGTTGTAAACCCAAAGTGGCACAAACTTACAGCGACAGGCATCCATGACCCAGCATCGAACATGTCGGTCATCAGCGAGTGAATCCAGGCTGTAGCACTGGGCTAGCAGGACTCCGGTGAACCGGGCTGTAGCGGGCTAACAGGACTCCGGTATTCATCGCGTGACATTTCCCCGAGGGGACAGACACAGGAATGAAGAAGGACACATGCCGGCCAGCCTAAGTGTTCTAGAGCAGTAGCAAGCTACCATGGCTCAGTGGAAGCACTAGGAGACATTTCCCGGTAAGAGAGGCTACTAAGGATAAACCACTAGATAGTTAGATCCCACACATACCAAGCATTTCAATAACATACACACAGTATGCTCGATATGTGCAAATACAACATGGCATCACAACATGACTCTACAACTCAAGTATTTATTCAATAGGCTCCGAGGAGCGAGATATTACAAACATGGGTCTTACGACCCAACATTCAGAGCATACAAATCAACCACATGCGGAAGCTTATCATGTCTGAGTACAGACATCTACAAATGGAAAAGGCTGAAAAGCCTGACTATCTACCAGATCCTGCCGAGGGCACAAGATCGTAGCTGAGGTAACAAGCTAAACGTCGAAGTCCACGTGGAACTACTAGCGAGACTGAAGTCTCTCTGCAAAAACATAAAATAGGCAAACGTGAGTACAAATGTACCCAGCAAGACTTACATCAGAACTAACTACATATGCATCATTATCAACAAGGGGATGGTGGGGTTTAACTGCAGCAAGCCAGCTTTGACTCAGTGGCTATCCTAAATTACGACTGCAAGTAACTCTTTTGAGGTGGCGCACACGAGTCCACATATTCACCATATCAATACACCACTATGGATCCGCTCCCGTCTCCCTACGAGAACGCCATCCATAGCACTCACGCTTATCTTGCGTATTTTAGAGTATCCACTTTCACTTGTCTATGAAATGTACAGGCAACCCAGAAGTCCTTTTCCGCGGACACGGCTATTCGAATAGATGATGTTAACCCTGCAGGGGTGTACTTCTTCACACACGCTCTCACCACTTACCGCCGTCTACACGACATGTACTCGGCAACCTTCAAGCGGAAGCCCAGCGAGGGTGTCGGCCACGACCTACCTAAACACTCAAGTCTCTAGTCCAGGTTTATCGCCTATTCAGGTTCCATCCGCAAGGAGATCCGGCCGGAGTTTCGCTCACAGCCCCAAACGATGTGTATAGGGTTCCCGGGACACCAAACGGGCGCTCGGTACACCGTGCCACGTGCCTACCGCATCACAGCCCACCCCTCTGTTTAGCGCTGCCCACGGCCTCCAGCATACTACAAACACCAGAAACTACTTGCAGCTCCTGGACAGAGGACAAGGGTGATTAAGAAGCCGAGAGGGTCTATTGGTTTCGGGCCCAATGCGTGGTAGTATCTGTTTCATGGATTACAAACACAGAACTCAGTTCCTGAGGACGGCTGCAATGAGACAACCCACCATGTACTCCTACATGGCCTCTCACCGCTACCTTTACCAAATCGTGTTCACACACTTAGCTCACACACAGTAGGACATGTTCACACACCTCTGACTCATGCCCGATGAATCAGACCTGACTCAACTCTAAGCAATAGCAGGCATGACAAACAAGCATGGATGAGTAGGCACATCAGGGCTCAAACAACTCCTACTCATGCTAGTGGGTTTCATCTATTTACTGTGGCAATGACAGGTCATGCAGAGGATAAAGGGGTTCAGCTACCGCAGCAAGTAACAGATGAATCGTTGTTGTCCTAATGCAGTTAAAGAGAGCAGAAGCGAGAGACTAGGATTGTATCAGAATGAACAAGGGGTTTTTGCTTGCCTGGCACTTCTGAAGAATGCACAATATGATGCATGCTATGACATGGCAATATGAATGTGTTTTGGCAAATACAAGCTAGAACAGATTGAGATGAGTCCATTTGAACCAAAGATTCAAATGCAAACCCATTTTAAGAGGTTATATTAGTGTATTAACTTGTTTCACCTAAAAAGCAAGGTTAAAGTGTTCTAACATGCATGAAAATGGTACAGATAGATAGATTGCATTTTTCTGATCATTTTTCATATATAAATTATTTGATTTGGAGCTACGGTTGATTTTCTATGATTTTTAGAAGTTTTGGTTATTTTCTGGAATTTCCTGTATAAGAATAATTCCAGTAACTGAATTAATGCGTCAGCATTGCGTCAGGTTGACGTCAGCGGTCAACTTGGTCGGCCAGGTCAAACCTGACCTGTGGGACCCACGTGTCAGTGGTTAGTTAACTAACTAAATAGAGTTAGTTAGTGTTAGGTTAAACACTAATCCACGTTAATTAGCGTTAGACTAACCTAACTGATAATTAGCCAGGGTGGCCCACACGTCAGTGACCCATGGTCAAACTGGGCCCAGCCAGTCAACGGTCAGCGGGGTCAAACCCACCGGCGACTTGACGCCGGCGAGGCCAGCCGCGGCGGCGAGCCTCGGGTTTGCGTCTCCGGTGACCAAACGGCCGGCGGAGGGCATCTACGTGACGCGGACGCACGTCCGCATCGAGTGGTGGTGGCGGTTGGGCCTGGGGTGGCCGGTGTTGTCGCCGGCGATGACCTCGTCGTTTGCCGGAGCTCGGGTAAGCTCGGGGTCGAGGCTACGACGGACGAGTCGGCGCGTGCGAGGCATCTACGGGCCCTACGCGACATGGCGAGGTCAGTGGACAGGACGACGGGGCCGTTGCGTTGCCGGAGCCACGTCGGCGGCGAGCTCGGGCGACGGCGCGTGCGGGTGTGCTTGGTGCGGCGACTACGGCGAGTGGCAGAGAGAACGGAGAGGGGAAGGATGGTCAGTGGCTCACGGCGGATGCAGGGGTGGCTTCGGCGTGCTCGGGGAAGCACCGAAGCGAGCGCGTCGGCGAGGGGGATCTCCGGCGGCCGGCGACAAAGATGATGGAGATGGCGACGATGTAGGGCCTCCGGCGAGGCGCGGCTCGGTGGTGAGGAGGAGGGGGTCGAGGCGAAGCTCGTGGGCACATCGGAGATGCGAGGGGGAGGCGGTGGCTGCGGCAGCAGCGAGCGGCGGCAATGAGCTCCGCTCGGGCAGAGAGGGAGAGAGAGCAGAGGAGGGGGAAGAGGTCGGGAGAGAGTGAGGAGTTCCAGGGGGGTGCGTGTCGGCGTCCAGGGCGTCCAGAAGCTCAGCGGCAAGCAGGAGGTGGCGGAGCGCGTGCTTGCGCGCGGCGGCCACGCGCGCGCTGTCCTCCTGGCGAGAGGTCGGTGATGACTGGCAGAGGCTAGTGGGCTGGGCCTCTGCTGGGCCATGGTGGGGCACCAGGTAAGTGGCCCAGGTAGGCCCTCTCTCTCTCTCTCTCTGGTTTTCCTATTTCTAGTTTCTGTTTTCTATTTTCTAAATTTGTTTCTGGATTTAGTAAAAATAGTAAACCTCATCTAAAAATCCCGAAATAAATTGTGAGGACCTGTTGAATTATTTCCAACAACCCACATTTAGTTCCAGAGTTATTTGAGCATTTATAATTGTTATAGCAATTAAATGCCCAAATTAAATACATAACGATTTAATGCATGAGTCCAGAAATGGCCTAGAAATATGAGCATCATTTTAGCCAGAGGTTTTCACCTTTAACAAAAATCATGAAATTTTCCAAGAGCATTTTGGATTCATTGAAAAATATTTTACTTGAACCTATTTGAGTTTCATTTGGTGCTAGGGTTTGACCAATCCCCATTTCAATTTTCAAATAAATTTAAACATGAGGCATGGATGCTTATGCAACTATCTGCAAACAAATTCTAGGGATGTGACAACTCACCCCCACTAAACAAGAATCTCGCCCCGAGATTCAAGACGTGAGGCAAGAAGACAAATGGGACACTAAGCATCACAAACTTCATGATCCAACTGTCTCCTCGAGGTTGTTGATTTGTTGACTCAAATTGATCTTGACGTCTTTGCTTGCGAGATCTTCATCCAACACGAGGACAAAAGAGTGAGACATGTCTACATGGATGGATCATCCTAATGATCACAAGATCAACTCACGGAATGAGACGTAGAAACATCTCTCGAGCTGAGACATGGAACATACATCCAAAGGGATGGAGTGAAGCGGATGACAAAGGTTCACTAGGTAGACAACAATTTCACACTTGAAGAGGTGGTGATCGGTTGTCAACGTAGCGAGGAGTTGATTTGCCATGATACCATAACGAGACATCTTAGAGGGGGTGACTCGTGGAATTATCCCTTGAGTGGCAAAAAGAATTACTTTTGATATAGAAATCATTGAAACTCTCTAAACCAGCCCAAGGAAAATCACAAACGACCGTGTGAAGGAGCTTGAAGAAATGTCATACTCATACTAGAATGGATGATGTGGACTACCTTGTTGAAGACAACGCAATGGATGATTTTTGCTTATCATCGGAAATGAATGGGACCCATGGCAGACAGACACAATGACGGGTCCAAGCTGGGAACAAAATGCAAATACTGGGAATGACCCAACCATCATCTGCCTGAGATTCAGAACCGGTTGGTAACGGGATATTTCAGAGAACATGTCTGGAGAAGAAAGTTTGCAACACAAATCGACGAGATGACGTTGCGAGATTCTCGGGAAATGAACTACGATAGCAAGCTCCAAAACATGAGCTGGTTCTGCTATATACATGTGAGCACGTTGTCCAAGACAAGAATGACCACATAGTAGTCTTATAATAAAAATACTACCGAGTTCTGGTTGGGAATCACCATCGAGGATATCGAAGCCCTTGCATAAGTCCGGATCCTAAGAAGGAACTTCTTCTCCTTGAACAAATTAATCAGTGGCTTGGTGTGCTAGAAACACATATGGAGTGGAGGTAATTAATCTACCAAACCATAGAATACTTCGCATGTATGCATGACTGATTTGGGATGATCCCAAGGGAAACAAAACAAACCTTTCTCGAACTCACGGCGGCAACTTGCATCAATGCACATGAATTCGAGGAAGTCACTTCTTCCATCCAAGCATAAGCTTCATGAACGGAGCACGAAGGCATTGCTTATAAAATTTTCAACACTAGGTTGATGTTCAGCATGAATCATGGGGAAGACAAAATGCTGCTGATGGGTTCAACAACAACTCATCGGAATTTTCCATATCACTGGACTTCCACCATCATGTGAACACGGTGATAGCATTGGTCAGACCCAAAGATGTAATGGTGTATGCTCGAGGGATCAACCACGAGTAAGATAACATTACGAACATCGTTGGTTCTGATTTGACTTGACGATAGCCCATATTCAAATCAAAGTTTTGACAAGGCAATAGATCCAACAACTCATCACGAGGACCAATCGATGGAGATATCATCTTTCTTCAACACACACACACACACGAGAAGATATCCCTTAACATGAACTAAGTCAGACAAGCTTTTATCTTCCAACTCTCCAAGTTGTTGTCTAGCTCAACCAACTGGATCAGGGATATCCAACACAGGTTCTTGGAGAAGGAGTGATTTATAAGAAAACCAACTTGATCACGAACTCAACATAGCGGCCAGGTGACAACCCGGTAATACTTCCGAGAAGATATTCGGAACATCACGAACCACCGATATGTTACTAAGCTCGGGAACAATCTTGCTTTTCAGAGCAAGATGATATGATCAAATAAGCAAGGGACCAAAAAATCCGAACTCATTGATCGAAGAGTGCACCAGAAATAAGGACTAGGTAGCACAATCAACCTTAGGGTGGCGATTCAATAATCATGACGCTAAGAATGAGGTTATCGTCCATTTAACTACCAAGCAACGGAGTTGCTAGCAGTATTGATTTCACACACCACGATTCACTTGTCGGTGTTCCGGTTACAATAACACGGAACCGAGAAATGAATAATGATGGCGAGAAGTATCACTGCGTCAAGAATTCATAAGGGATAGTGCAATTCTCATGACGATCCTGACGTAAAGAAGGTAATACTTCAGGGTAGAAGGGATCAAAAGCTTGATTGCATTTTGATCTACGGAATACAACTGCTTTGACCCAATCCTGGATATGGATGAGGTATTGGAGTTTGTTTCTCCTGGTCATTCTGAATATTATGGCTTGTCGGACCACAAGAGCAATAGGTATCGATGAACGAATGCACGCATACTCTTGACTATCAAATGATAGACGGGGGTTAGAATACAGCTAAAGAGAACAACTCAAAGGAACATATAATTTTCTGAGTTGTGGATGCATAGATTAGTATGTCAAGCGAATCTCAACATTTCTTCAGGATAACCCATGCAGAAAGGTAGAACTGGCAAATTCACAATATAGAATGGAGGACTCATCATGAGTACTCTGGTTGTGATCTTTTGATCCAACAAACTTCTGCCATAAGTGGTTCATAGTATTTGGAAGAAGGAAATACGACGGACCTTAAGGACTATCACAAAGTTACTAATATCCTAAAGGAACTAGCAAACACTATCAACATGAGGTAAGTAGGGTGAATCTCGGGTCCAAGAACCCAGGAATAGAATGCCTACTAACTAATAACATCACGGGATGCTTTCGAGAATGATGGCCAGAATCATCACACGGGGAACACAAAACATGGCTAGTTTACTAGGTAATCTTCTAAGACACCTAGGGTCGTAATAATAACTCCAACATATATGTCAAGGCAATAATTTACCTCAACGCACCGATTAATGTGCTTATTCAGACCATAAAGGACACCGGGAACGGAAAGAAAGGATTTGCAAATGCATCAGACTATTTAGAAACCTAGGATGACTCGGACAGCATAACAACTGTAAATGCTCAAAATGATTTGAGACATCCTCAAAAATGGTGGCATAACCACTTAATATCACAATATCAAGGTTCTGAGACCAGCTATGAACATACGGAAGTAGTAAAAGCTGAACTGAGATTTGAAACTAACAATTCTATAAGTCTATGGATTAGTAACACGTCATCCTGGTAGATAGATGAGAAGGCCTAGTTCTTAATCCCCTTAGAAGAGAAGATGATGACTCAGATCAGAAGGCCATGAGGTATAAGGAGTAAAAAGAGCCTTACATTCCCACCCACAATCAATTCCCTTACATAACTAAAGAAATTCTAGACTCAACTTCGACCAGTTTGGCTTGGTAATCCTACAGACAGTCAAGCTCTGATACCAACGCTGTCAGGACCCCGACTCAATGCCACATCGATCTAGCATGTAACACCTCATATCACTTTGCGGCCTCACGCACGGTATTCCCACGGGTGTCGCCTTACCTTTGCCCGGGACCGTTTGCGCCTTTTGGCACACGTATATGATAGTGTCGCTAGCATCAATATGATAAGGAGCCCGGGCTGACATGGCTAGTTGTAAACCCAAAGTGGCACAAACTTAGAGGGACAGGCATCCATGACCCAGCATCGAACGTGTCGGTCATCAGCGAGTGAATCCAGGCTGTAGCACTGGGCTAGCAGGACTCCGGTGAACCGGGCTGTAGCGGGCTAACAGGACTCCGGTATTCATCGCGTGACATTTCCTTGAGTGGACAGACATAGGAACGAAGAAGGACACATGCCAGCCAGCCTAAGTGTTCCGGAGCAGTAGCAAGCTACCATGGCTCAGTGGAAGCACTAGGAGACATTTCCCGATAAGAGAGGCTACTAAGGATAAACCACTAGATAGTCAGATCCCACACATACCAAGCATTTCAATAACATACACACAATATGCTCGATATGTGCAAATACAACATGGCATCACAACATGACTCTACAACTCAAGTATTTATTCAATAGGCTCCGAGGAGCGAGATATTACAAACATGGGTCTTACGACCCAACATTCAGAGCATACAGATCAAGCACATGCGGAAGCTTATCATGTCTGAGTACAGACATCTACAAATGGAAAAGGCTGAAAAGCCTGACTATCTACCAGATCCTGCCGAGGGCACAAGATCGTAGCTGAGGTAACAAGCTAAACGTCGAAGTCCACGTGGAACTACTAGCGAGACTGAAGTCTCTCTGCAAAAACATAAAATAGGCAAACGTGAGTACAAATGTACCCAACAAGACTTACATCAGAACTAACTACATATGCATCATTATCAACAAGGGGATGGTGGGGTTTAACTGCAGCAAGCCAGCTTTGACTCAGTGGCTATCCTAAATTACGACTGCAAGTAACTCTTTTGAGGTGGCGCACACGAGTCCACATATTCACCATATCAATACACCACTATGGATCCGCTCCCGTCTCCCTACGAGAACGCCATCCATAGCACTCACGCTTATCTTGCGTATTTTAGAGTATGCACTTTAACTTGTCTACGAACTGTACAGGCAGCCCAGAAGTCCTTTTCCGCGGACACGGCTATTCGAATAGATGATGTTAACCCTGCAGGGGTGTACTTCTTCACACACGCTCTCACCACTTACCGCCGTCTACACGACATGTACTCGGAAACCTTCAAGCGGAAGCCCAGCGAGGGTGTCGGCCACGACCTACCTAAACACTCAAGTCTCTAGTCCAGGTTTATCGCCTATTCGGGTTCCATCCGCGAGGAGATCCGGCCGGAGTTTCGCTCACAGCCCCAAACGATGTGTGCAGGGTTCGCGGGACACCAAACGGGCGCTCGGTACACCGTGCCACGTGCCTACCGCATCACAGCCCACCCCTCCGGTCAGCGCTGCCCACGGCCTCCAGCATACTACAAACACCAGAAACTACTTACAACTCCTGGACAGAGGACAAGGGTGATTAAGAAGCCGAGAGGGTCCATTGGTTTCGGGCCCAATGCGTGGTAGTATCTGTTTCATGGATCACAAACACAGAACTCAGTTCCTGAGGACGGCTGCAATGAGACAACCCACCATGTACTCCTACATGGCCTCTCACCGCTACCTTTACCAAATCATGTTCACACACTTAGCCCACACACAGTAGGACATGTTCACACACCTCTGACTCATCTCCGATGAATCAGACCTGACTCAACTCTAAGCAATAGCAGGCATGACAAACAAGCATGGATGAGTAGGCACATCAGGGCTCAAACAACTCCTACTCATGCTAGTGGGTTTCATCTATTTACTGTGGCAATGACAGGTCATGCAGAGGATAAAGGGGTTCAGCTACCGCAGCAAGTAACAGATGAATCGTTGTTGTCCTAATGTAGTAAAAGAGAGCAGAAGCGAGAGAGTAGGATTGTATCAGAATGAACAAGGGTGTTTTGCTTGCCTGGCACTTCTGAAGATAACATTGAGTCTTCATCAGTGTCAACGATCACAACGTTGGTACAACGTCTACCGAGGGGGAACAACACCGGCAAACACAGAAGAAACACAATCAATGCAATGCACAATATGATGCATGCTATGACATGTCAATATGAATGTGTTTTGGCTAATACAAGCTACAACAGATTGAGATGAGTCCATTTGAACCAAAGATTCAAATGCAAACCCATTTTAAGAGGTTATATTAGTGTATTAACTTGTTTCACCTAAACAGCAAGGTTAAATTGTTCTAACATGCATGAAAATGGTACAGATGGATAGATTGCATTTTTCTGATCATTTTTCATATATAAATTATTTGATTTGGAGCTACGGTTGATTTTCTATGATTTTTAGAAGTTTTGGTTATTTTCTGGAATTTCCTATATAAGAATAATTCCAGTAACTGAATTAATGCGTCAGCACTGCGTCAGGGTGACGTCAGCGATCAACTGGGTCGGCCAGGTCAAACCTGACCTGTGGGACCCACGTGTCAGTTGTTAGTTAACTAACTTAACAGAGTTAGTTAGTGTTAGGTTAAGCACTAATCCACGTTAATTAGCATTAGACTAACCTAACTGATAATTAGCCAGGGTGGCCCACACGTCAGTGACCCATGGTCAAACTAGGCCCAGCCAGTCAAAGGTCAGCGGGGTCAAACCCACCGGCGAGGCCAGCCGCGGCGGCGAGCCTCGGGTTTGCGTCTCCGGCGACCAAACGGCCGGCGGAGGGCATCTACGTGACGCGGACGCACGTCCGCATCGAGTGGTGGTGGCGGTTGGGCCTGGGGTGGCCGAAGTTGTCGCCGGTGATGACCTCGGCGGTTGCCGGAGCTCGGGTAAGCTCGGGGTCGAGGCTACAGTGGACGAGTCGGCGCGTGCGAGGCATCTACGGGCCCTACGCCACACGGCAAGGTCGGTGGACAGGACGACGGGGCCGTTGCATTGCCGGACCCACGTCGGCGGCGAACTTGGGCGATGGCGCGTGCGGGTGTGCTTGGTGCGGCGACTACGGCGAGTGGCATAGAGAACCGAGAGGGGAAGGATGGTCAGTGGCTCACGGCGGATGCAGGGGTGGCTTCGGCGTGCTCGGGGAAGCACCGGAGCGAGTGCGTCGGCGAGGGGGATCTCCGGCGGCCGGCGACGAAGATGATGGAGATGGCGACGATGCAGGGCCTCCGGCGAGGCGCGTCTCGGTGGTGAGGAAGAGGGGGTCGAGGCGAAGCTCGTGGGCACATCGGAGATACGAGGGGGAGGCGGTGGCTGCGGCAACAGCGAGCGGCAGCGATGAGCTCCGCCCGGGCAGAGAGGGAGAGAGAGCAGAGGAGGGGGAAGAGGTCGGGAGAGAGTGAAAGAGTTCCAGGGGGGGTGCGTGTCGGCGTCCAGGGCGTCCAGAAGCTCAACACCAAGCAGGAGGTGGCGGAGCGTGTGCTCGCGCGTGGCGGCCACGCGCGCGCTGTCCTCCTGGCGAGAGGTCGGTGATGACTGGCAGAGGCCAGTGGGCTGGGCCTCTGCTGGGCCGTGGTGGGGCACCAGGTAAGTGGCCCAGGTAGGCTCTCTCTCTGGTTTTCCTATTTCTAGTTTCTGTTTTCTATTTTCTAAATTTGTTTCTGGATTTAGTAAAAATACTAAACCTCATCTAAAAATCCTGAAATAAATTGTGAGGACCTGTTGAATTATTTCCAACAACCCACATTTAGTTCCAGAATTATTTGAGCATTTATAATTGTTATAGCAATTAAATGCCCAAATTCAATACATAACGATTTAATTCATGAGTCCAGAAATGGCCTAGAAATATGAGCATCATTTTTGCCAGAGGTTTTCACCTTTAACAAAAATCATGAAATTTTCCAAGAGCATTTTGGATTCATTGAGAAATATTTTACTTGAACCTATTTGAGTTTCATTTGGTGCTAGGGTTTGACCAATCCCCATTTCAATTTTCAAATAAATTTAAACATGAGGCATGGATGCTTATGCAACTATCTGCAAACAAATTCTAGGGATGTGACAACTCACCCCCACTAAACAAGAATCTCGCCCCGAGATTCAAGACGTGAGGCAAGAAGACAAAGGGGACACTAAGCATCACAAACTTCATGATCCAACTGTCTCCTCGAGGTTGTTGATTTGTTGACTCAAATTGATCTTGACGTCTTTGCTTGCGAGATCTTCATCCAACACGAGGACAAAAGAGTGAGACATGTCTACATGGATGGATCATCCTAATGATCACAAGATCAACTCATGGAATGAGACGTAGAAACATCTCTCGAGCTGAGACATGGAACATACATCCAAAGGGATGGAGTGAAGCGGATGACAAAGGTTCACTAGGTAGACAACAATTTCACACTTGAAGAGGTGGTGATCGGTTGTCAACGTAGCGAGGAGTTGATTTGCCATGATACCATAACGAGACATCTTAGAGGGGGTGATTCGTGGAATTATCCCTTGAGTGGCAAAAAGAATTACTTTTGATATAGAAATCATTGAAACTCTCTAAACCAGCCCAAGGAAAATCACAAACGACCGTGTGAAGGAGCTTGAAGAAATGGCATACTCATACTAGAATGGATGACATGGACTACCTTGTTGAAGACAACGCAATGGATGATTTTTGCATATCATCGGAAATGAATGGGACCCATGGCAGACAGACACAATGACGGGTCCAAGCTGGGAACAAAATGCAAATACTGGGAATGACCCAACCATCATATCTGCCTGAGATTCAGATCTGGTTGGTAACGGGATATTTCAGACAACATGTCTGGAGAAGAAAGTTTGCAACACAAATCGACCAGATGACGTTGCGAGATTCTCGGGAATGAACTAAGATAGCAAGCTCCAAAACATGAGCTGGTTCTGCTATATACATGTGAGCACGTTGTCCAAGACAAGAATGACCACATAGTATTCTTATAATAAAAATACTACCGAGTTCTGGTTGGGAATCACCATCGAGGATATCGAAGCCCTTGCATAAGTCCGGATCCTAAGAAGGAACTTCTTCTCCTTGAACAAATTAATCAGTGGCTTGGTGTGCTAGGAACACATATGGAGTGGAGGTAATTAATCTACCAAACCATAGAATACTTCGCACGTATGCATGACTGATTTGGGATGATCCCAAGGGAAACAAAACAAACCTTTCTCGAACTCACGGCGGCAACTTGCATCAATGCACATGAATTCGAGGAAGTCACTTCTTCCATCCAAGCATAAGCTTCATGAACGGAGCACGAAGGCATTGCTTATAAAATTTTCAACACTAGGTTGATGTTCAGCATGAATCATGGGGAAGACAAAATGCTGCTGATGGGTTCAACAACAACTCATCGGAATTTTCCATATCACTGGACTTCCACCATCATGTGAACACGGTGATAGCATTGGTCAGACCCAAAGATGTAATGGTGTATGCTCGAGGGATCAACCACGAGTAAGACAACATTACGTACATCGTTGGTTCTGATTTGACTTGACGATAGCCCATATTCAAATCAAAGTTTTGACAAGGCAATAGATCCAACAACTGATCACGAGGACCAATCGATGGAGATATCATCTTTCTTCAACACACACATACACACACGAGAAGATATCCCTTAACATGAACTAAGTCAGACAAGCTTTTATCTTCCAACTCTCCAAGTTGTTTTCTAGCTCAACCAACTGGCTCAGGGATATCCAACACAGGTTCTTGGAGAAGGAGTGATTTATAAGAAAACCAACTTGATCACGAACTCAACATAGCGGCCAGGTGACAACCCGGTAATACTTCCGAGAAGATATTCGGAACATCACGAACCACCGATATGTTACTAAGCTCGGGAACAATCTTGCTTTTCAGAGCAAGATGATATGATCAAATAAGCAAGGGACCAAAAAATCCGAACTCATTGATCGAAGAGTGCACCAGAAATAAGGACTAGGTAGCACAATCAACCTTAGGGTGGCGATTCAATAATCATGACGCTAAGAATGAGGTTATCGTCCATTTAACTACCAAGCAACGGAGTTGCTAGCAGTATTGATTTCACACACCACGATTCACTTGTCGGTGTTCCGGTTACAATAACACGGAACCGAGAAATGAATAATGATGGAGAGAAGTATCACTGCGTCAAGAATTCATAAGGGATAGTGCAATTCTCATGACGATCCTGACGTAAAGAAGGTAATACTTCAGGGTAGAAGGGATCAAAAGCTTGATTGCATTTTGATCTACGGAATACAACTGCTTTGACCCAATCCTGGATATGGATGAGGTACTGGAGTTTGTTTCTCCTGGTCATTCTGAATATTATGGCTTGTCGGACCACAAGAGCAATAGGTATCGATGAACGAATGCACGCATACTCTTGACTATCAAATGATAGACGGGGGTCAGAATACAACTAAAGAGAACAACTCAAAGGAACATATAATTTTCTGAATTGTGGATGCATAGATTACTATGTCGAGCGAAGCTCAACATTTCTTCAGGATAACCCATGCGGAAAGGTAGAACTGGCAGATTCACAATATAGAATGGACGACTCATCATGAGTACTCTGGTTGTGATCTTTTGATCCAACAAACTTCTGCCATAAGTGGTTCATAGTATTTGGAAGAAGGAAATACCACGGACCTTAAGGACTATCACAAAGTTACTAATATCCTAAAGGAACTAGCAAACACTATCAACATGAGGTAAGTAGGGTGAATCTCGGGTCCAAGAACCCAGGAATAGAATGCCTACTAACTAATAACATCACGGGATGCTTTCGAGAATGATGGCCAGAATCATCACACGGGGAACACAAAACATGGCTAGTTTACTAGGTAATCTTCTAAGACACCTAGGGTCGTAATAATAACTCCAACATATATGTCAAGGCAATAATTTACCTCAACGCACCGATTAATGTGCTTATTCAGACCATAAAGGACACCGGGAACGGAAAGAAAGGATTTGCAAATGCATCAGACTATTTAGAAACCTAGGATGACTCGGACAGCATAACAACTGTAAATGCTCAAAATGATTTGAGACATCCTGAAAAATGGTGGCATAACCACTTAATATCACAATATCAAGGTTCTGAGACCAGCTATGAACATACGGAAGTAGTAAAAGCTGAACTGAGATTTGAAACTAACAATTCTATAAGTCTATGGATTAGTAACACGTCATCCTGGTAGATAGATGAGAAGGCCTAGTTCTTAATCCCCGTAGAAGAGAAGATGATGACTCAGATCAGAAGGCCATGAGGTATAAGGAGTAAAAAGAGCCTTACGTTCCCACCCACAATCAATTCCCTTACATAACTAAAGAAATTCTAGACTCAACTTCGACCAGTTTGGCTTGGTAATCCTACAGACAGTCAAGCTCTGATACCAACGCTGTCAGGACCCCGACTCAATGCCACATCGATCTAGCATGTAACACCTCATATCACTTTGCGGCCTCACGCATGGTATTCCCACGGGTGTCGCCTTACCTTTGCCTGGGACCGTCTGCGCCTTTTGGCACACGTATATGATAGTGTCGCTAGCATCAATATGATAAGGAGCCCGGGCTGACATGGCTAGTCGTAAACCCAAAGTGGCACAAACTTACAAGGACAGGCATCCATGACCCAGCATCGAACGTGTCGGTCATCAGCGAGTGAATCCAGGCTGTAGCACTGGGCTAGCAGGACTCCGGTGAACCGGGCTGTAGCGGGCTAACAGGACGGTATTCATCGCGTGACATTTCCCCGAGGGGACAGACACAGGAACGAAGAAGGACACATGCCGGCCAGCCTAAGTGTTCCGCAGCAGTAGCAAGCTACCATGGCTCAGTGGAAGCACTAGGAGACATTTCCCGGTAAGAGAGGCTACTAAGAATAAACCACTAGATAGTCAGATCCCACACATACCAAGCATTTCAATAACGTACACACAGTATGCTCGATATGTGCAAATACAACATGGCATCACAACATGACTCTACAACTCAAGTATTTATTCAATAGGCTCCGAGGAGCGAGATATTACAAACATGGGTCTTACGACCCAACATTTAGAGCATACAGATCAAGCACATGCGGAAGCTTATCATGTATGAGTACAGACATCTACAAATGGAAAAGGCTGAAAAGCCTGACTATCTACCAGATCCTGCCGAGGGCACAAGATCGTAGCTGAGGTAACAAGCTAAACGTCGAAGTCCACGTGGAACTACTAGCGAGACTGAAGTCTCTCTGCAAAAACATAAAATAGGAAAACGTGAGTACAAATGTACCCAGCAAGACTTACATCAGAACTAACTACATATGCATCATTGTCAACAAGGGGATGGTGGGGTTTAGCTGCAGCAAGCCAGCTTTGACTCAGTGGCTATCCTAAACTACGACTGCAAGTAACTCTTTTGAGGTGGCACACACGAGTCCACATATTCACCATATCAATACACCACTATGGATCCGCTCCCGTCTCCCTACGAGAACGCCATCCATAGCACTCACGCTTATCTTGCGTATTTTAGAGTATTCACTTTCACTTGTCTATGAACTATATAGGCAACCCAGAAGTCCTTTTCCGTGGACACGGCTATTCGAATAGATGATGTTAACCCTGCAAGGGTGTACTTCTTCACACACGCTCTCACCACTTATCGCCGTCTACACGACATGTACTCAGCAACCTTCAAGCGGAAGCCCAGCGAGGGTGTCGGCCACGACCTACCTAAACACTCAAGTCTCTAGTCCAGGTTTATCGCCTATTCGGGTTCCATCCGCGAGGAGATCCGGCCGGAGTTTCGCTCACAGCCCCAAATGATGTGTGCAGGGTTCCCGGGACACCAAAAGGGCGCTCGGTACACCGTGCCACATGCCTACCGCATCACAGCCCACCCCACCGGTCAGCGCTGCCCACGGCCTCCAGCATACTACAAACACCAGAAACTACTTGCAACTCCTGGACAGAGGACAAGGGTGATTAAGAAGCCGAGAGGGTCCATTGGTTTTGGGCCCAATGCGTGGTAGTATCTGTTTCATGGATCACAAACACAGAACTCAGTTCCTGAGGACGGCTGCAATGAGACAACCCACCATGTACTCCTACATGACCTCTCACCGCTACCTTTACCAAATCGTGTTCACACACTTAGCTCACACACAGTAGGACATGTTCACACACCTCTGACTCATCCCCGATGAATCAGACCTGACTCAACTCTAAGCAATAGCAGGCATGACAAACAAGCATGGATGAGTAGGCACATCAGGGCTCAAACAACTCCTACTCATGCTAGTGGGTTTCATCTATTTACTGTGGCAATGACAGGTCATGCAGAGGATAAAGGGGTTCAGCTACCGCAGCAAGTAACAGATGAATCGTTATTGTCCTAATGTAGTAAAAGAGAGCAGAAGCGAGAGAGTAGGATTGTATCAGAATGAACAAGGGTGTTTTGCTTGCCTGGCACTTCTGAAGATAACATTGAGTCTTCATCAGTGTCAACGATCACAACGTCGGTACAACGTCTACCGAGGGGGAACAACACCGGCAAACATAGAAGAAACACGATCAATGCAATGCACAATATGATGCATGCTATTACATGGCAATATGAATGTGTTTTGGCTAATACAAGCTAGAACAGATTGAGATGAGTCCATTTGAACCAAATATTCAAATGCAAACCCATTTTAAGAGGTTATATTAGTGTATTAACTTGTTTCACCTAAACAGCAAGGTTAAAGTATTCTAACATGCATGAAAATGGTACAGATGGATAGATTGCATTTTTCTGATCATTTTTGATATATAAATTATTTGATTTGGAGCTACGGTTGATTTTCTATGATTTTTAGAAGTTTTGGTTATTTTCTGGAATTTCCTGTATAAGAATAATTCCAGTAACTGAATTAATGCGTCAGCATTGCGTCAGGGTGACGTCAGCGGTCAACTGGGTTGGCCAGGTCAAACCTGACCTGTGGGACCCACGTGTCAGTGGTTAGTTAACTAACTAAACAGAGTTAGTTAGTGTTAGGTTAAGCACTAATCCACGTTAATTAGCGTTAGACTAACCTAACTGATAATTAGCCAGGGTGGCCCACACGTCAGTGACCCATGGTCAAACTGGGCCCAGCCAGTCAATGGTCAGCGGGGTCAAACCCACCGGCGACTTGACACCGGCGAGGCCAGCCGTGGCGGCGAGCCTCGGGTTTGCGTCTCCGGCGACCAAACGGCTGGCGGAGGGCATCTACGTGACGCGGACGCACGTCCGCATCGAGTGGTGGTGGCGGTTGGGCGTGGGGTGGCCGGAGTTGTCGCCGGCGATGACCTCGGCGGTTGCCGGAGCTCGGGTAAGCTCGGGGTCGAGGCTACGGCGGATGAGTCGGCGCGTGCGAGGCATCTACGGGCCCTACGCGACACGGCGAGGTTAGTGGACAGGACGACGGGGCCGTTGCGTTGCCGAAGCCACGTCGGCGGCGAGCTCGGGCGACGACGCGTGCGGGTGTGCTTGGTGCGGCGACTACGGCAAGTGGCAGAGATAACGGAGAGGGGAAGGATGGTCAGTGGCTCACGGTGGATGCAGGGGTGGCTTCGGCGTGCTCGGGGAAGCACCGGAGCGAGCGCGTCGGCGAGGGGGATCTCCGGCGGCCGGCGACGAAGATGATGGAGATGGCGACGATGCTGGGCCTCCGGTGAGGCGCGGCTCGGTGGTGAGGAAGAGGGGGTTGAGGCGAAGCTCGTGGGCACATCGGAGATGCGAGGGGGAGGCGGTGGCTGCGGCAGCAGCAAGCGGCGGTGATGAGCTCCGCTCGGGTAGAGAGGGAGAGAGAGCAGAGGAGGGGGAAGAAGTCGGGAGAGAGTGAGAGAGTTCCAGGGGGGTGCGTGTTGGCGTCCAGGGCATCCAGAAGCTCAGCGGCAAGCAGGAGGTGGCGGAGCGTGTGCTCGCGCGCGGCGGCCACGCGCGCGCTGTCCTCCTGGCGAGAGGTCGGTGATGACTGGCAGAGGCCAGTGGGATGGGCCTCTGCTGGGCTGTGGTGGGGCACCAGGTAAGTGGCCCAGGTAGGCTCTCTCTCTGGTTTTCCTATTTCTAGTTTCTGTTTTCTATTTTCTAAATTTGTTTCTGGATTTAGTAAAAATACTAAACCTCATCTAAAAATCCTGAAATAAATTGTGAGGACCTGTTGAATTATTTCCAACAACCCACATTTAGTTCCAGAATTATTTGAGCATTTATAATTGTTATAGCAATTAAATGCCCAAATTCAAATACATAACGATTTAATTCATGAGTCCAGAAATGGCCTAGAAATATGAGCATCATTTTTGCCAGAGGTTTTCACCTTTAACAAAAATCATGAAATTTTCCGAGAGCATTTTGGATTCATTGAAAAATATTTTACTTGAACCAATTTGAGTTTCATTTGGTGCTAGGGTTTGACCAATCCCCATTTCAATTTTCAAATAAATTTAAACATGAGGCATGGATGCTTATGCAACTATCTGCAAACAAATTCTAGGGATGTGATAGGGTCCTTCCCACACGACCCAGAAATCGTCGAGGATAGGCCCTCCTGGGACACCAAATGAGCTCGTGTACAATCGGGTGAGGCATCGAAACCCAATCATTTCCGTAGGTATGTACATCCCACACGGTGAATCTCAGAAAACATTTCCGTAGGTATGTACATCCCACACGGTGAATCCCAGAAAAACATTTCCGTAGGTATGTATATCACACACAATCAATCCAAGGAATACATTTCTGTTCGTATGTACATCCCACACAGCCAATCCAGGGAAAATGTTTCCGTTCGTATATACATCCCACACAGGTTTATGTATATGCTCGTGTGTGATACGTGTAACTATCACACACGCTCTCCCTTGGTTAACCGTTTGCTTTTATTAACTACATCACACACGATTTGATGAAGAAAACTATGTGGCATTGGGCTATCCATCACAAGCGCTTTTACTTCTAGAACCGTTTGCAAAGTTCCATGACCCATTTCGCAGATTTATTAGTTTACAATTAATAATTCTAGTATTACAGAAATTCACATTTCATATCATACAGCCGTTTGCCAATTTCGTATCAGGCACATAGATATATTTTAACATCACAGTACGATAGCTACCAGAAAACAGCACTGTACAACATATAGATAGTTCAACTTCAGAAGAACAATATATTCATTGCCCTAATCGATATCATCCAGGCTCGCCTTATCCACCTCTGCTTTTAGTGCAGTAAGAACCCGTTTTGCACTGGCCAACTGGGAAAGTGCCTCCTCCTTCGCCAACACTATCTTAGCAAAGTTTGATTAAAAAATCTGAGCTCATTCTCCACCTTCCTCTTTTTATCCCGCATCTTCAAATATTCTTCAGCGTTGACAACACTATCTATAAGCCTACCTCTGTTCTCTTCTTGATACATGCTCCAGAGCTTTGCTAGGCACATCTTCAAAGACTTTGGCCACTCTTGATCAACCCACTCCAAGTAACAACACTTCCGTTCATCCTATAATATTTAAAACTAGATCAGTAACAATTGTAGGGAAAATGGGTTTATAGCAACATAGAAAATCACCAATACTTATTTTGAAAAACTGAAGAAACAGGTTAATTATGACATATCTTCTCAAAAAGATCAATGTGCAAATGAATTAATTGCTACTGACACAACAACCAAATTCTGAAACATCAGAAGCTATAATTAACTACAACAACACTACAAGTTATTACTCATGTACTATAAATAACAAATTGAATATTTTAAGAGGAAGGTAAATATAACTACAACAACATAGCGACAGTGTTTGGATGACAGCAAATTGATACTAACAGGTGTGTACATACACAAATTTAGTAACATAGAACTAATAGCACTAAGACGTCCACTATGTATGCCAAAACCGGTGTAAATACAACTGTTGCTACATCTTGCACCGGTGCCCTGCACTGGTGAGCCGATGCAGCGGAAAAAATCAGGGACCCAAACTCCGGAGCACCTAGTTGCTCCGACGCCCAGTTCCTTCGTGCCATAAAGATTTACTATTTTACTGCTTGGCTGCTCGAATGTGTGGACAAGTTGGCTCCACAAACTGCTGAAGCGGTGCCAAAATTTTTCTAATGGCACCGCTGATGAGGTGGCGACATTTTTAGATACTAGGTACAAACTGTGACACTGTCTTAGGATGTGTTTGGTCGAAGGTGTGGTATGAATGGGTTGGGACCGTGACAGTGTTTGAATCACATCTAACAAATGATTTGTAACAATGAAAGAGGGTCTAACCTTCTCTGCACATGCCAGAAACTTCCTCCCACTGTCCACAGATTCAGACTCAACTAGCTTCATGCACGGAGATTGATGGTGACAATGAGCAGATAGATCTTCAGCCACCCCGCTCCATTCATTGCAGCTGATGGTCCTAGGGAACTACAAGAGGAAGAAATGACTCAAATCGACCACCAGGTAAAAATCCTTCATTCAAAGTCATAGCCTGAGAGAGAGAGAAGAGAGGCATACCCGGGTGGTGAAGGATTCGTCATCGGAGGAGGAACCACTGAAGAGGTCTTTGAAGAAGACCATGGCGACCCCGACGGTAGGATGCGAGACGGCGAGAGTGAGGAAGCAAGCGAGGAAGCAGCCATAGCTTAGGAAGGAAGGAAGGGGGAAACAGGGGAAATGTGACTTGTGGTCGGGGAGAAAAGGGGATGGGGAGGGGGGAGGGTAGATATTTCGGCGGTAGGCCAAAAATTTCGAAATGTGGAGGGAAACTTTGCGCGCGGTGCTGCCGGAAACCATTCACTTTGAACGATAGTGTGCATCGCGAATGATTCTTCTACTTAACGCACATGGGATGAATTTGATAATTTAAATTTTGGTGGAAATTTCCCCGCGTACGTCATTGCATAATTTAACATCGCTTGTTAATTTGGGCACACAAAAGAGCGTACATCACACAGACCAGACTTACTGAATCGAGCAATTTTAGTAATTAAACAGAGACAAATCACCTAAACATTGCTCTAACAAAAGACCAACATTAAGAACAAAGCCTAAGTATGAATAATTTTAACAAATCCGCCGTCACGCCGGCCTATGCATCACCAGTGTGAGATGAGACATCGATGACTTGTCCTGGCTACATGCCGCCGTTGGTGGACTCCGCGTACCCCCTGCTGAAGTCGACCGCGTCCTCGTCCTTGTCCTCGGCGCCGCCCTTAAGGTTGTAGTAGTAGTGGCCGCTCCAGAGCTCGTGTTGGTACTCCACCGCCGATTCCTCGATGGACAAACTCTTCTGTACCTCGACCTGGGCCTCGCGCAACTCCTCCTCCCGGCGCTCCTCGATCTCCGCCGCCTCCTGCATCTCCAGCTCCCGCTCGATGACCTCATGAGGAAGCAGGTGCTACATGGCCACCGCCGCCTTTTCGGACGTGGGTTGCATGCTGGATTCCGAGGTGGCCTGGAATATCTTGGCATGGATGGCCTCGACCCGGGCCAGGGCTACATCAGCGACACGGACGACAGCTAAAGCGCTCTCGGCGTTTGCAGCCGCCGTTTAACAGCAGCTGCAACCGTCTTGGCTGCTGCAGCTGCCCTGTCGGCTACCGCAGATGCCCTCTCGGCGGAAGTGTCCATGCTCAATACGGATGCGGAGGCACTCTTGGTGTAGGCGGACGCGCTCCCGGCGCAGGCGGCGGCGCTTGGTGGGTGGGTGGGGGGATGCGACCATCGTACGGGCCTTCACGAAGCGTTTCCACGGTGTCCTCTTTGCAAGAAAGGGGTGCGGGAATGGGGATTGGGATTTGGGTATTCGGGGGTTGCCGGCACTGGGGCAGACGAGCCGGCGAAGCTTAAGGAGGAAGACTTAAATAGACCCAGAATTTTTCATCGGAAACGATTCCTACAAAACAACTGTGTGTGATGTTGTAGATATTTTTTATTAGTTGTGAAAGACGAATTTGGAGTGAAGTGGCAATAGATGGTGCTTTTAATGTATGAGAACTTTTTTAGTACTAATAGGACTGTCATGTCAAATTTTGGAAAATCTCAGGGGTCATTTGACCTTTTAAGACAATTAAGTGATTTTCAAGCCATTTAATGACCGTAATTGAAATTCAAACTACATGTACATGCAACAGCTAACCAAAACGGTTTGAAATTTCATATTTTGTGTACTTAAATTGGAAGGAATATTCAAACATATTGGTCTAACGGCTATGACACAATTAGAATGGAGTGCCATGGCATTTAAATTCCAAAAAACTAAAAGCACAAAACCTTGCTTGATGTAATGTCATACCACCAAGATGATGTGGTACAAAAATTTGACGAAAGTTTGGACACACACCCCTCACAAACCGGAGCAACTCACTAGAAGGCTCGTTGTTCCGAGAGGGAAGAATGCATGTTTGATGATGAACGACAGATAGCTTCCTCTTACGACCTTCAAAATTTTTCTACGTGTAATGTACACTGATACTAACCGTCATGTGAAAATTTGGAAAATTTCAAGGGTATCATTTGACCTTTTGAAGACACTGAAGTGATTTTGTAGCCATTTAATGACCGTAATTAAAATTTGAACTAGATGTACATGCAACGGCTAACCATAACGGTTTGAAAAATCATTTTTGTGTACTTATGTGTGAGTTAATTCCATGTGCAGTAAATTAGAAGGAATTTTTAAGCATATTGGTCTCACGGCATGGACACATGCATGGTGTGCCATGGCATTTTAATTCCAAAAAGTTAAAAAATAATCAGGAAAACATGAAACCTAGCTTGATGTAATGTCATGCCACCAAGATGATGTGATACAAAAATTGGCATGTTTGACGAAAGTTTGGACACACACCCCTCACAAACGGGAGCAATTCACTAGAAGGCGGGTGGTTCCGAGAAGGGAACAATGCATGTTTGATGACGAATGATAGATAGCTTCCTCTTATGGCCATGAAATTTTTTCTACGTGTAATGTGCACTGATACGAACTTCCATGTGAAAATTTGGAAAATTCCAGTGGTCATTTGACCTTTTGAAGACATCTAAGTGATTTCCTAGCCATTTAATGACCGTAATTCAAATTTGAACTAGATGTACATGCAACGGCTAACCATAATGGTTTGAAAAAAAATCATATTTGTGTACTTGTGTGCGAGTTAATTCCATGTGCAGTGAATTAGCAGGAATTTTCAAACATATTGGTCTCACGACATGGACACATGCATGGACTGCCATGGCATTTTAATTCCAAAAATTAAAAAATGATCAGGAAAACATGAAACCTTGCTTGATGTAATGTCAAGCCACCAAGATGATGTGGTACAAAAATTGGCCTGTTCGACGAAAGTTTGGACACACACCCCTCACAAACCAGAGCAACTCACTAGAAGGCTCGTGGTTCCGAGAGGGAACAATGCATGTTTGATGACGAACGACAGATAGCTTCCTCTTACGGACTTCAATATTTTTCTATGTGTAATGTGCACTCATACAAATTGTCATGTGAAAATTTGGAAAATTTCAGGGGTCATTTGACCTTTTGAAGACATTTAAGTGATTTCCTAGCCATTTAATGACCGTAATTCAAATTTGAACTAGATGTACATGCAACGGCTAACCATAACGGTTTGAAAAATCATATTTGTGTACTTGTGTGCGAGTTAATTCCATGTGTAGTAAATTAGAAGGAATTTTCAAACATATTAGTCTCACGGCATGGACACTGCATGTCGGGGAAACCAATCACCTATGGGGTCACAAGGATCCCTTCTACGTTCGGCGGGGGATTAGTTGCACGAAGAGCAGGTCGATTCGTTAGCACCCAGAGGATTTTTTTCAGGTTCGGGCTGCAGAGATGCGTAATACCCTAGTCCTGCTTTATCTGGTTATATGAGTGTTCTTGAGATTTTGAACTAGCAACGATGCGTGCTTTGTCCAAAAGTTCGAATCCCCTCTCTATGTGCCCTGGGCCTCCTTTTATACACAAAAGGCGTTGCGACAGTGGCACGCAGGAGGAGGCAAGCTATAGTGATACGAGCTTATCGCTCGATCAACATAGGACAAACGCATTTAATGCGACGCCTACGTGTCCTCTTGCTTTATTGGGGATGGCAACAGAGGCCATCCCGTCCTTCGCCGCTTCCCCTCGCCTTGCCACATGCCTGGGCCGACGGGGCATGCAGCGCCACGCTGGCCAACCTGCTGCTGTGTTGGCAAAATGGCAGGCTTCCATGAAGATCTGCATGCCGCCACGTAGGCGCCTTGTTTGTTGGCATGCTTATCACCGCGTTGGAGTGGTGTTGAGGTAGCGGAACCCTGGCGATCATGGGCTTGGCTGCGGCCTAGCGATCGTCCCCGGCAATGCTTGCCGGGGGCCTTGGAGTCGTCCCCGACAAGGGTCTTGCCGGTGATCTTCATCATTTGATGCCACATGGACTCTTGGGTTGTCGATCTTCGTGAGGAGCCGCATGCTACCAGGCATGTGCTCTTCAAATCTTGGTCTTGAACGTTGTTGATGGTGTCAGGGCCCTCAACCCCAAGGGTGGTGGCTTTGCTGGTCTCTTCGCAAGCTGCCCCGGCAAGGGGCTTGTCGGGGGCCGCACAGGTCGCCACGGCAAGGCTTGTTGCCGAGCGTGGCCCCGCTAGCCTCTTGCTGCTTGCTACTCTGAGTAGCTGTCTTGATATTCTTTGTACCTGTCTTGCCTTCTGCTGCCTTCCTCTGCCTCGCCATGCCCTGCTATGGTCGCGACTGTCCATGCACAAGAAAGGGGTATAGAAGTACCCACACTTTTGTACACCGATAGGAGCCCCCGGATCTGGGCCACACATAAGCGCAAGGCATAGTTGGGCCAGGCCCAAAGCAGTGCGCGGGCGGGCATGGCAGAGGCGAATCCGCCATGATCTCTTTGTCAGTTGCGATTCCCCTCAACTTGCATCGAGTGCGTGACGTGGGGGTCGTGCGTGGGATGGCCTCAAAATGCTCGCATCATCTCACAGTCGATAGCAAATAGGCGGCACATGCTTACCTTATCAAAAAGGAAGGAATCTGCATGGGCGCTACTCATTTACTAAGTGGACTCGGGTCGCAGCCTGTAAGGCGTCGTTCCCCACGATCACAGGGTGGCAATTGGTCATCCCACCCGTGCTCGTTCCCCCTTCTGCTTCTCCATGTACCCTCCATGCGTTGGGAAGGGCAGGCGGCGGGCTCGGAGAACGTGGGCATTAATGCCGAGGCGGAAAAACAGGCGCTTGTGGATTGGGGAGCGGGCCGTTTCTGATTCCCCACGCTTCAAGAGGCTGCATTGGGCGTGTGGGGCGGTGTAGGACCTTGAGAAGAGGTGTCTAGAGGGGGGGGGGGGGTGATTAGACACTAAGTACCAAAGTTGCAGTTTTTAAGTTCTTAAAGTTTAAGTGGAGTTTAGGCACAAGTTTAACACTCACAATACATATCAAGCAAGCATGCAAAGAGTATATGAGCAGCGGAAAATAAAGCATGCAACTTGCAAGAAAGTAAAGGGAAAGGTTTTGGAGGATTCAAAAGCAATTGGAGACACGGATGTTTTTGGCGTGGTTCCGATAGGTGGTGCTATCGTACATCCACGTTGATGGAGACTTCAACCCACGAAGGGTAAAGGTTGCACGAGTCCACGGAGGGCTCCACCCACAAAGGGTCCACGAAGAAGCAATCTTGTCTATCCCACCATGGCCGTCGCCCACGAAGGACTTGCCTCACTAGCGGTAGATCTTCACGAAGTAGGCGATCTCCTTGCCCTTACAAACTCCTTGGTTCAACTCCACAATCTTGTCGGAGGCTCCCAAGTGACACCTAGCGAATCTAGGAGACACCACTCTCCAAGAAGTAACAAATGGTGCGTTGATGATGAACTCCTTGCTCTTGTGCTTCAAATGATTGTCTCCCCAACACTCAACTCTCTCTCATAGGTTTTGGATCTGGTGGAAAGAAGATTTGAGTGGAAAGCAACTTGGGGAAGGCTAGAGGTCAAGATTCATATGGTAGGAATGGAATATCTTGGCCTCAACACATGAGTAGGTAGTTCTCTCTCAGAAAATGTATGCTGGAAGTGTAGGTTTGTTCTGATGGCTCTCTCCACGAATGAAAAGGAGGTGGAGGGGTATTTATAGCCTCCACACAAAATCTAACTGTTACACACAATCTACCAAACTCGGTGGGAACGAATCGTTAAACTCGGTTAGACCGATTCAGCAAATAATGTGACCGTTAGGGTTTTCGGTGGGACCGAAATGCAACTCGGTGAGACCGATATGGTTAGGGTTAGGGCATAACGTAATCTCGGTAAGACCGATTACACAAACTCGGTAAGACCGATTTGGTAATAAGCTTTCCAGAGAGTTGGTCAGGTAAACTCGGTGGGACCGATTTGCTCTTTTCGGTGAGACTGAAATGTTACAAAAAGTAAACAGAGAGTTTACATTGCAATCTCGGTGGGACCGATCGCTCACTTCGGTTAGACCGAAACGTTACGAAGGGAAACGGAGAGATTACAATCCCATCTTGGTGAGACCGGGATCCCTATCGGTAAGACCGATTTGCTTAGGGTTTGTGGCAGTGGCTATGACTTTTGGAATCGGTGGCGCCGGATAGGAAGAATCAGTGTGACCGATTTTGGCTTTAGGTTTAGGTTATTTGTGGAAGTGGGAAAGTAGTTGAGGGTTTTGGAGCATATCACAAAGCACATGAAGCAAGAGGCTCATTAAGCAACACCTCATCCCTGCTTGATAGTATTGGCTTTTCCTATAGACTCAATGTGATATTGGATCACTAAAATATAAAATGAAGAGTCTTGAGCTTGAAGCTTGAGCCAATCCTTTGTCATTAGCATCTTGAAGGAGTTCCCACATCCTTTAGTCCATGCCACTCCATTGTTGAACTTATCTGAAACATGCTAGATAAAAGTGTTAGTCCAACAAGAGACATGTTGACATTAATTACCAAAACCACCTAGGGAGCACTTGTGCTTTCAATCTCCCCCTTTTTGGTAATTGATGACAACATACATCAAAGCTTTAGATAAAGATATAAAGAGTAGCAAGTAAAGCTTTGGAAAGACATGTAACAACCACAGGCTCCCCCTACATGTATGCAATCATGTGAATATGGAACATAGAAGCACGTGAGAGCATAAACATGATAGAGCAGGCAATGTGTTACATGTATCTTGGCCATATGCATCAGAGCAAAGAATATTAAGAATACCTTCATGCTCATGAGTCCTTCTTGCAAACAGTATGTACATAAGCAAGAATTCCTCATACACATGATTGTGATGCATATACTTACCTTGTAGTCTTGAGTTGGTTTAGGATGAAATGAACCTGCGTAAACAAGGTTAGATAACACAGATGCTTCTACTAGCCAGAGCAAACAACAGAAACCATAAGAATACCAAGACTAGGATGACATGTAGAAGGTGAGTACTAAGTACCACATTGGATTAGACATGTCCCCAAGAGTGAAGATATGCAATTAATTTAAATGATTTCTTTCCCTTAGATGTCTTGCTCCCCCTGAATCTAACATGGTATACTGGGAGAAGATAGGGAATAGAGAATCAGAGCTGAAAGAAATGAATGATGAACAGAGCTAATGTATGCTAATGCAAATAAGCACAACAGATAATATGAACATGTCTCTCCCCTCAAGAAGACATGTGGGCATCTCTCCTCTTGAACACCAAGCATCTGGGACCCTTGAGAAATACTCTCTACTTAAGTATTCTCTCCCCCTGGAGATCTCTCTCTCTCCACTTTGTGTGTCTCTCTCCCCCTTAAGTTAAGAAGGTGATAAACTCTTTCTTTGATGTGATCTCTCTCTAAATGATAGGCTTTGATGTTCTCTCTCTCCCCCTTTGACATCAATTTCCAAGAAGGGTTTTCTGGAATCTGTCAAATGGGTTTAGTCCTTGAGACACAGCACAAAGCAAAGATAAAAATGTGATGCTTGTAGAGGACAAGATTCATTGAGTGGAGCTGGATCAAAAGACACATAGAATATGTGGCAAACTATTTTTCCTGTTGTGAAATCGGTGGCACCGAGTGGTATGCTTCGGTTGTACCGAGAGGATTCGGCTGGGCCGAAAATAACAAATCGGTGAAACCGAGTTCATCGCAGAGAAAACACTTGTCACCTAAGCTCACTAGACTAGTAAGATCTCACAAAGATTTGCAAGGAATTTACTAAAAGATGTGCAAGGAATTGGAATGCAGAAAATGCAGAACAAACAGAAAGAAATGAATGATGAACAGAGCTAATGTATGCTAATGCAAATAAGCACAACAGATAATATGAACATGTCTCTCCCCTCAAGAAGACATGTGGGCATCTCTCCTCTTGAAAACCAAGCATCTGGGATCCTTGAGAAATACTTTCTACTTAAGTATTCTCTCCCCCTGGAGATCTCTCTCCCCTTTGAGTGTCTCTCTCCCCCTTTTAGGGTCTCTCTCCCCCTTAAGTTAAGAAGGTGATAAACTCTTTCTTTGATGTGATCTTTCTCTAAATGATAGGCTTTGGTGTTCTCTCTCTCCCCCCCTTTGACATCAATTTCCAAGAAGGGTTTTCTGGAATTTGTCGAATGGGTTTGGTCCTTGAGACACAACAAAAAGCAAAGATAAAAATGTGATGCTTGTAGAGGACAAGATTCACTGAATGGAGATGGATCAAAAGACACATAGAATATGTGGCAAACTGTTTTTCCTGTTGTGAAACCGGTGGCACTGAGTGGTATGCTTCGGTTGTACCGAGAGGATTCGGTTGGGCCGAAAATAACAAATCGGTGAAACCGAGTTCATCGCAGAGAAAACACTTGTCACCTCAGCTCACTAGACTAGTAAGATCTCACAAATATTTGCAAGGAATTTACTTAAAGATGTGCAAGGAATTGGAATGCAGAAAATGCAGAACAAACAGAAAGAAAGCTAGATGAAGTTTTTTTTTGAAAGGGGAAACAAATATGCATGTGACAAATGCAAAAACACAGAAAAGAACACAAGAGAACTTCATCTAGAGATGGTCAGTGACAGAGTCACCTATGTTAGAGTATATTGACTTAGGAGTCAAGTGAGATCACTTGATCATAGGTCATACTCATTGTTTAAGCTCATAATGGGGTTGCCATTTTTCGTTTAAGCATCTTGATGTATTCACATCTTGTCGAGTTGCTTTAGCTCATGACTTGGAGTAAAGCTTCTCTAAGATGGAATAACATACCTTGGTTGGTGGTGTTGTCCATGTGGTTGAACTTGTGTGGGTTGCTCAAGGTTGATGTAGTTCATCAAGAATTGGAGCACCACTTGGAATTTAAGTCCATCTACCTACATGGGTTAGTTTTGGCAAGGAAGAGCACTTGTGTATCCAAAAATGACAATCATGAAGCTTAACATAGAATTTGTCAAAGGATATGTTTGAGTGGTTTCGTGCTTCCTTGTCTTCAACCACCATAGTGTAGAGACTTGGTGATGTCGAGATTGCTCAAGATATGAGTAGATTACAATCTCATGGAGTTGGATTCCACCAAGTACCTACATGGGTTAGACAACATGCAAGATACAAATATATCCAAGACATAAGATTTTCATCATAAGAGAAATATCAAGGATTAGTCATAAGCTCATGTCTTGCATGTATCCAACGGAGTTTCTACTCCAAGTTTGAAGAATCAATGATGTTCAATTCTCCTCTTAACCTGCAAAACACTTTCTCATCAAGAGGTTTAGTGAATATATCCGCTAATTGCTTTTCGGTGCGAACATGCTTAAGATCAATGTCACCCTTAGCAACATGATCTTGAATGAAATGATGACGAACTTCAATATGCTTAGTTCGAGAATGTTGCACAGGATTATGACCAATTTTGATAGCACTTTCATTGTCACAAAGCAATGGAACATGTCTCACATATATCCCATAATCTTTAAGAGTTTGGTTCAGCCAAAGTAATTGAGCACAACATGAACCAGCGGCAATATATTCAGCTTCGGCGGTGGATAAGGATACCGAGTTTTGTTTCTTGGAGGACCAAGACACAAGAGATCTACCAAGAAATTGACAAGTACCCGAAGTGGACTTTCTATCAACCTTGTCTCCGGCATAGTCCGAGTCGGAATAACCAACAAGATCGAAGGAGGCCCTCTTAGGATACCAAATGCCAAAGTTTGGTGTATGGATTAAGTATCTCACTATCCTTTTCACAGCCTTAAGATGACATTCCTTAGGAGCGGCTTGATATCGTGCACATATACACACACTTAGCATGATATCGGGATGTGAAGCACATAGATATAACAATGAACCAATCATAGAGCGATAAACCTTTTGATCAACCGGTTCACTGTCTTTGGTCAAATCAAGATGTACACTAGTAGGCATGGGTGTAGACATACCTTTGCATTCTTGCATATTGAACTTCTTGAATAAGTCCTTGGTGTACTTCGTTTGAGAAACAAAGGTACCTTCCTTAGTTTGCTTGATTTGCAACCCAAGAAAGAATTTGATTTCACTCATCATAGACATCTCAAACTTCTCCGACATTAGCTTTCCAAACTTTTCACTAAAATGAGGGTTAGTCGAACCAAATATAATATCATCAACATAGATTTGGCACACAGATAGTTCTCCATTAACCCTTTTAGTAAAAAGAGTAGAATCAATTTTCCCAATTTCAAAGCCTTTTTCAATAAGGAACTTGGTCAAGCATTTATACCATGCTCTAGGAGCTTGTTTAAGACCATAAAGAGCTTTGTGAAGTTTGTAAACATGATTGGGTTTCTTAGGATTGACAAAGCCAGGAGGTTGCTTAACATAAACTTCCTCCTCTATTTCACCATTTAGAAAAGCACTTTTAATGTCCATTTGGTACAAGGTGATGTCATGATGATTAGCATAGGCAAGTAAGATGCGAATGGACTCAAGTCTAGCAACGGGAGCATAAGTCTCACCATAGTCCATACCTTCGACTTGTGTGTAGCCTTGGGCGACGAGACGTGCTTTGTTGTGAACTACTTGTCCATCTTCATCTTGCTTCTTGCGAAACACCCATTTTGTACCGATGACGTTGTGGTTGTTGTCGGGCTTCTCAACCAATGTCCAAACTTGGTTCCTTTCAAAGTTATGTAGCTCTTCATGCACATCATTTATCCAATCCAGATCTTCCAATGCTTTTTCAACCTTCATAGGTTCAATGCTAGAGATGAAAGAATAGTTTTCACAAAAGTTAGCTAAACGAGTTTTAGAGCGAGTGATTCTCCCGATTTGAATGTCGTTGTAGATTTGCTCGACGGGATGATCTTTAGCGATTCTTGCTCGAACTCGTGAAAGCTTTTGCTTGGGTCTTCGTTGAACATCATCTTCATCTTGTTCTTCTTTTTGGCCTTCTTCATTGTTGGCGTTGTCGTTCTCTTGTCGTGGTGGAGAAGGAGGTTGCTGACGTTCATCTTGATGCACTTCCTCGTTTTCTTCATCTTGGTGTGTCCCACTTGTGGATGCTTCGTGTCAACTCTTGGTTCACCTTGTCGTGAAGTAGAAGCTTCCACTTGGACGGATGAGGTACTCTCCTTCACCTCCGTTGGACGAACCTTGCCAATAGCCAAGTCTTGAATTGCTTCCGAAGGATCTTTGTCTCCTACATCCATTGGCAATTGCTCTACTTGCGAGCCATTAGATTCATCAAACTTCACATCTACCGTCTCTTCAACCTTTCGGGTGAAATTGTTGTAGACACGGTAAGTGTGAGAGTTTGAGCCATAACCTAGTAGGAAACCTTCATGAGATTTAGGAGCAAATTTAGAGCGACGATGCTTATCAAGAATGTAGCACTTTGAGCCGAATACTCGAAAGTATCCAACTTGGGGTTTGTTACTGGTGAGGAGCTCGTATGCCGTCTTGCCGTGTAGCTTGTGAAGATACAAGCGATTTGTTGCAGGACAAGCTGTCTCAACCGCTTTTGGCCAAAAGTGCTTCGGTGTCTTGTACTCATCAAGCATCGTTCTCGCCATTTCAATGAGCGTCCGGTTCTTCCTCTCAACAACTCCATTTTGTTGAGGTGTGTACGTAGCCGAGAACTCGTGTGAAATCCCTTCTTCGTCAAGAAAGGTGTCCACATTTGCGTTCTTGAACTCCGTCCCATTGTCGTTGCGAACCTTCTTGATCTTCACTTCAAATTGATTTTGGGCCTTCCTAGCGAAGTTTTTGAAGATCTTTTGGACCTGCGATTTATCATCGAGAAAGAACACCCACGTAAATCTTGAAAAATCATCAACTATAACTAGACCAAAAGAATTTCCACCGAGACTCTTGTAAGAGTTGGGACCGAAAAGATCCATGTGAAGTAGCTCGAGTGGCCTCCTTGTGGTCATGATGTTCTTCACGGGATGCCTTCCTCCAACCTGTTTACCTGCTTGACAAGCACTGCAAAGTCTATCCTTATCAAATATGACTTCGTTAACTCCAAGGATATGATTTCCTTTAATAAGCTTGTCAAGGTTTCGCATACCAACATGACCTAGTCGTCTATGCCATAACCAACCTTTTGAGGATTTAGCAATGAAGCAAGTTTTAGGTTGAGCCTTTTTAGTGAAATCAACAATGTATAGATCACCTCTACGCACACCGGTAAAGACCATTTTATGATTGTCTCGACAAAACACTTGGCAATCAACTTCAGTAAATAAGACATTGAAACTAAAATCAGCAAGTCTAGATACTGAAAGTAAGTTGTATCCAAGAGATTCAACGAGCATGACATTTTGTACGGAGCTATCATGTGATATGGCCACCTTACCGAGGCCAACCACCTTACCCTTTGAGTTGTCACCGAAAGTGACATACTTTCGAGGACTATCATTATCAGCAAGCTCACGAAACATGTCTTTATCTCCGGTCATGTGATCGGTACATCCACTATCAAGAACCCATTCCTTTCCTCCTGACATATATCCCCGAAGATTTGCCATAAGACCAAAATGTCTCATTGCATCATCAAGATCGAAGTCACTATCATCATCCTCATCATAGTATCCATGTTCAACATCGTCATGTGGTGGATCAAGTCCTAGAGAGGGTAATTCATTAGAATGAGTTTGACAATGATCTTGCTTATGAATTTTTATAGCTTCGGAAATAATATCACTAATAATACCAACATTTCCTTTGGCACGCATAAGGTTTGTAAGCTCAAATAGACGACCACCAAACATAGGATCACCAGTATTCATCTTACTCAAAGCAATAGACTTATGAAGAATTTCATCAAGATTTTTCAAGGAATAATCTGGAAATCGTTCCTCAAGAAATTTCCATATAGTGTAGGCACACTTCAAAGTAGGCAAACATCCAATCAAGTTTCTAGGCAATCCTCTAATGATAAGTTCAGCAGTTCTAAGATTTCTAATCATGTCAATTGACTCATCATGGGTAGGATGCATAGGATCAACATAAGGTGCACAAGGACTAGCAATGTACTTGTTTAAATGATATTGATTGAAAATAACAAGCATCTCATTTTTCCACTCATGAAAATACTCTCCATCAAGAATAGGCACTCTATGTCTAAGACTCCCCAAAGTAGACTCATCCATCTTCCTCCAATGGTGATTAAACCAAAGCAATGGAGACCAATGCTCTAATACCACTTGTAGGACCTTGAGAAGAGGTGTCTAGAGGGGGGGGGGGGTGATTAGACACTAAGTACCAAAGTTGCAGTTTTTAAGTTCTTAAAGTTTAAGTGGAGTTTAGGCACAAGTTTAACACTCACAATACATATCAAACAAGCATGCAAAGAGTATATGAGCAGCGGAAAGTAAAGCATGCAACTTGCAAGAAAGTAAAGGGAAAGGTTTTGGAGGATTCAAAAGCAATTGGAGACACGGATGTTTTTGCGTGGTTCCGATAGGTGGTGCTATCGTACATCCACGTTGATGGAGACTTCAACCCATGAAGGGTACCGGTTGCGCGAGTCCACGGAGGGCTCCACCCATGAAGGGTCCACGAAGAAGCAACCTTGCCATGCCCGTCGCCCACGAAGGACTTGCCTCACTAGCGGTAGATCTTCACGAAGTAGGCGATCTCCTTGCCCTTACAAACTCCTTGGTTCAACTCCACAATCTTGTCGGAGGCTCCCAAGTGTCACCGAGCCAATCTAGGAGACACCACTCTCCAAGAAGTAACAAATGGTGCGTTGATGATGAACTCCTTGCTCTTGTGCTTCAAATGATAGTCTCCCCAACACTCAACTCTCTCTCATAGGTTTTGGATCTGGTGGAAAGAAGATTTGAGTGGAAAGCAACTTGGGGAAGGCTAGAGATCAAGATTCATATGGTAGGAATGGAATATCTTGGCCTCAACACATGAATAGGTAGTTCTCTCTCAGAAAATGTATGCTGGAAGTGTAGGTTTGTTCTGATGGCTCTCTCCACGCATGAAGAGGAGGTGGAGGGGTATTTATAGCCTCCACACAAAATCTAACCGTTACACACAATCTACCAAACTCAGTGGGACCGAATCGTTAAACTCGGTCAGACCGATTCAGCAAATAATGTGACCGTTAGGGTTTTCGGTGGGACCGAAATGCAACTCAGTGAGACCGATATGGTTAGGGTTAGGGCATAACGTAATCTCGGTAAGACCGATTACACAAACTCGGTAAGACCGATTTGGTAATAAGCTTTCCAGAGAGTTGGTCAGGTAAACTCGGTGGGACCGATTTGCTCTTTTCGGTGAGACCGAAATGTTAGAAAAAGGAAACAGAGAGTTTACATTGCAATCTCGGTGGGACCGATCGCTCACTTCGGTTAGACCGGGATCCCTATCGGTAAGACCGATTTGCTTAGGGTTTGTGGCAGTGGCTATGACTTTTGGAATCAGTGGCACCGGATAGGAAGAATCGGTGTGACCGATTTTGGCTTTAGGTTTAGGTCATTTGTGGAAGTGGGAAAGTAGTTGAGGGTTTTGGAGCATATCACAAAGCACATGAAGCAAGAGGCTCATTAAGCAACACCTCATCCCTCCTTGATAGTATTGACTTTTCCTATAGACTCAATGTGATCTTGGATCACTAAAATATAAAATGAAGAGTCTTGAGCTTGAAGCTTGAGCCAATCCTTTGTCCTTAGCATCTTGAAGGAGTTCCCACATCCTTTAGTCCATGCCACTCCATTGTTGAACTTATCTGAAACATGCTAGATAAAAGTGTTAGTCCAACAAGAGATATGTTGACATTAATTACCAAAACCACCTAGGGAGCACTTGTGCTTTCAGGCGGCCGCCCCTTGGGCTGGGTGGCCAGGCCTCGGCCTCGCTCCTCTATAAATGGGGGAGAGGGACGGTGCTTCTCCATGCTCGCCCTCCTTTTCCCCCTCTTGCTTGCCATCTTGTTCCGATTCTCCATGGTGAAAAGGCGCGCTAGCGCCTCGACGGCGGCGACGAGGGATTCTGCTCGACAATGCGTCCCTCCTTCCTCGGAGCCCCCGGTGGCAGAGCCCGCTGCAAGGGGGAGAGGAAGGGGACGGGGACAAGGTCATCATGGTGCTTGGGGAGGATGCGGATGGGATGGCGTACCCACTGCGCTCCCGCCGGCGGCCCCTCCTCTGGTGGGCGGCCACATCAGGGACCAACCCAATGAGTTCTTCATCAGGCTGCATAAGCCTATGTGCAGTCGCCTCCGGCTTTCGACTCTGTTCGCTCGGGTGATGGAGGAGGAGGCCACGCGGGCCTTGAGGCTTCATATGAGGGACTGCGGGAACGACAACATGTGGGTTGACGTCGACTTTCCCTGCCCTCACGTCATGTACCTTTGTCAGGGGTGGAAGACTTTTGCACATGCCCACAGCTTGGCGGAGGGGCACGTTCTCTATTTTAAGTTAATGGAGAGCGGCCTGGTCTCCGTCAAGGTCTTCGGGAACTCCGGAATTCGCCTAGGGTGCTGCATGGAGAGATCTACTAACAACGAAAGCTCCTCCTCGAGCAACAATGGCGAGGAGGACAGTGCTAGCAACGACGATGGCAGCGGGCGGGAGGACGACGACTCCGACTTCGGCTGACCGCCAATGGCCGCACCATCGTCCGGCCCGCTCCCTCCCTAGCAACACGCCTTGCCGGGGGCCTCGTCCTGCTGTCCCTGGCGACGGTGGTCGGCGGGCTTCCTCGTCAAGCTCTCCATCGCCCAGTTCCCCATGCCCGTCACCTTGCACGGACCGCCGTGCCTGGAGAGGAATGGGGCAAGAATGGGGATTATGGGACACTTATCTTTTTCTCAATTTGTAGGCACTTGCCAAATCTTAACTTTCTAGGAAATGTAATCTACCGAGCCCATGTTTATGTTTTGTAATATCTGTACTTGCATCAGCATATCAATGAAAAATATGAGCTTTCACCGGGAACTCATGCACGTGTACGCTCGTGCAGAGGCAAAATGCTCCTTTAATGAAAAATAAATGAGTCTCCCCGGCAAGCTACCTTGCCGGTGCTCCTATGCCTACCGGAGAATCACATCTGCTGGGTTACAGGTGCAGGGTCTAGCCCCCTACCAAACTCTTCTAGATAGAGTGGCGAGGTTTTCTAATGCGCAAGTCACAAATTATGAACATGAATGGGCAGGGGAGGAACTTTATCTGATTAAGTTGTTGATGGAGACGTCGTGCCAAGCAGTCTTCTCAATCTCTTGCCGGGGTGTTGTCACTGCGGCCGGAGGGAAGACAGGACAGGGGCATGGAATCTTGGCGGTTTCCCAACACCTGTTAGAATCTAAGGTAGTACAATATCCTGGACAAGTACGCATGTATACATATATATGAACATGGAAACTAGCAGGAAACTGTACAAGCTAAAAACTATCTCGCTATGTGCAGGGTCTGCACCTAGCTCTGTACATAGGGTTATATGCCTTGCCGGCAAGGCTAGTACAAAAGGGGGCGTTGCCGGAGCTCCCGGCAACGCGCCCTATGGGTAAAACTTGCGAAGATGTTTGATGTTCCAGGAGTTGCTCACTGGAATGCCATCTTCGGTCTCCAGGCGGACTGCGCCGGGCCTGGTGACTCGTATTACCCGATAGGGGCCTTCCCACTTTGGCGTCAACTTGTTGGAATTCTTGGCGGACCGAACGCGCCGAAGAACAAGGTCGCCTTCCTCAAGGCTTCGGGTGTGAACCTTGCGGCTATGGTAGCGGCGCAAGGCTTGCTGGTAGCGAGCGGCTCGCATAGCAACTCGAAGATGATCTTCCTCAAGGAGCGTCACATCATCTTGGTGCAACTGCTCTTGCTCAAGCTCATCGTAAGCGAGCACTCGAGGTGACTCATATATGAGTTCAGTGAGGAGAAATGCTTCTGCCCCGTAAACCAGGGCAAAGGGTGTCTGGCCAGTGGCTCGATTTGGTGTCGTTATGATTGACCAAAGAACCATTGGCAACTCATCAATCCAGCGCCTTCTGCACTTGTGCAGCTTGTCGAAAGTCCTTGTTTTGAGGCCTTGCAACACTTCAGCATTTGGCCTTTATACTTGGCCATTGTTTCTTGGATGAGCAACAGAAGCAAAACATACCTTGCCGCAAAGGTCCTGGATATACCGCAGGAAGGTGCGGCTTGTGAACTGTGTGCCATTGTCGGTGATGACTCTGTTTGGCACACCAAAACGATAGATGAGTCCCTTAAAGAACTTGACGGCTGATTGTGCTGTCACCTTCCTCACTGGCTCTAGTTCCGGCCACTTTGTGAACTTGTCAATCGCGACGTACAAGTACTCAAAGCCCCCGACAGCGCGGGGAAAGGGGCCCAGTATGTCCATCCCCTAGACTGAAAAAGGCCAGGATAGAGAGATTGTTTGAAGGGCTTGAGCTGGTTGATGAAGCTTCTTCAAATGAAACTGGCATGCTTCACACTTGGTTACTGGTGCCGTTGCTTCCTGGAGGGTGGTGGGCCAGAAGAAACCTTGCCGGAACGCTTTGCCGGCAAGGGCTCTTGACCCTATGTGGGAGGCACATATGCCTCCGTGTATCTCTGCCAACAACTCCAGTCCGTCCTCCCGAGGAATACACTTCAGTTTCACGCCGTTCGGCCTTCTTCTATAAAGGGCATCATCCACGAACTGGTACATGCTGGACCGACGGGCTACCTTTTCTGCTTCCTCCTGCTCCTCCGGGAGCTCTCCCGTTTGGAGGAAACAAACCATATGCTGCGCCCATGCCGGAGCCTGGGGCTCAACGGCAAGGACTAAAGGCATGTCTTCCACTGCGGGGGCAGCCACCTCGACAGCAAGGGCCTGGGGCCCCGTCGGAAGCAGCAGCTCCTCGGCAAGCTTGGGGTACCCGACAACTCCCTTGCCGGAGGCTCCTGGGAGCTCTGTGGGAAAGTACTTGCCGGGCCCCGCTTTCCTTCGCTTGTTCTGTTCTGCTGATGGCTCGACAGATGGCTGAGTTAATTGAAGCACAAAGGTACCTGGTTCCACATGTAGCTTGAGGGCAGCGCGCTTCGATAGGTCATCGGCAATGCTGTTCTCTGCTCGAGGAACATGCTCTGCTTGTAGACCGTCAAAGCGCTCTTCCAACTTCCTCACTTCATTCACGTAAGCCTCCATCGGTGGGCTCTGATAATACTTGTTGACTTGCCTAACTACAAGTTGTGAGCCTCCTCTGATAATAAGCTTCCTGATCCGGAGGTCTGCCGTGATCCTAAGACCAGCGAGCAGCCCCTCGTATTCTGCGGTGTTGTTTGTCGACCTCTCTCGGGGGAAGTGCATCTGGATTACATACTTGAGGCACTCTCCAGTGGGCGCGGCGAGCAACACGTCGACACCTGCACCTTGTAATGAGAAGGCTCCATCGAAGTACATAATCCAATGACTACTTGGGTCCCTGCCGGGAAGGGTAGTTTCTTGAACTTCCTCGTCGGGCATGGATGTCCATTCTGCTATAAATTCTGCCAAAGCTCTACTCTTGATTGTCGAGGTACTTTCAAACCTGAGCCCGAAGCTTGACAGCTCCACTACCCACTCCACAATCCTCCCTGTCGCGTGTGGGTTGTGCAAAATCCGTTGCAATGGGAGGCGAGTGACAATGGTGATCTCGTGTGCTTGAAAATAATGACGCAGCTTTCTCGAGGCCATAAGGAGGTCGAAAAGCAACTTCTACATCCCAGAGTACCTTGACCTAGCCCCCTGCAAAATGGAGCTGACAAAGTAGACTGGGTACTACACCACCTTCTTCTTCTGCTCTACCTCACTTGCCTGCGCAGGTGCTGTCTTACCGGGATCGGGTCCTGCCGGGGGCTCTCTCTTGCTGGGATCAGTGCCCGCCAGGTCCAGCTTTCCTCCTAAGGGCCTTGCCGCCGCTGTCGCCTCTTCCTCGACTTCTCTCCGCGCCACTAGCGCGAGACTGACCACTTGATTCGTCGCCGCTAGGTACAGCAGCAATGACTCTCGTGGCTTGGGTGCGACTAGTTTGGCGTAGAGGATAGGTATCTCTTTAAATCTTGTAGTGTTGCCTCTGCCTCCGGGTCCATTTCATTGGACCCCCTTTTTCAAAATCTTGAAAAAGGGGAGGGCACGCTCAGCAGACTTAGAGATGAACCTACTCCAGGCGGCGACACAGCTGGCAAGCCTCCGGACATCTTTGACCCGTCTTGGCGCCTCAATTTTCTCGATTTCTTTGATCTTGTCGAGATTGGCTTTGATCCCACGTTGAGACACAAAGAAACCAAGAAGCTTGCCAGACGGAACACCGAACACGCACTTCTCTGGGTTGAGCTTGAGGTTGATCCTGCGCAAGTTTGCAAAAGTTTCTTCCAGGTCCTGCACGAGCGTAGCCTTATCTTTGGTTTTGACCACTATGTGGTCCATGTAAGCTTCCATATTTCTATGGAGCTGGGGCTCAAAACCAATTTGGACTGCCCGAGCGAACGTTGAACCAGCTCTCTTCAACCCGAAAGGCATCCGTACAAAACAGTACATACCACATGGGGTGATGAACGCGGTTTTCTCTTCATCTTCCTTCGCCATGAAGATCTGATGATACCCTGAATAAGCATCAAGGAACGACAGCAGGTCGCACCCAGCAATGGAGTCCACTATCTGATCGATACGTGGCAATGGGAAAGGATCCTTTGGACAAGCTTTATTAATATTAGTATAGTCGATACATAGCCTCCACTTCCCATTTGCCTTACGTACTACGACCGGATTGGCCAACCATGTCGGGTGGAGAACTCCCTTGACCAAACCTGCTGCCTCCAACTTCCTGATCTCCTCGACGATAAACTCTTGTCGCTCCAAAGCTTGCTTTCTGACCTTCTGCTTGACGGGCCCACCATCAACTAACATCTCATCGGGGATCTGCAGCCTCTTGACCATGTTGGGTGAGATAAAGTTAACGCTGGCCCCACCATCAACTAACATCTTCGTCACCTTGAGGTTGCGTATTGTTGGGGATACTAACAACAGCAAACACCCGACCGCAGTGGTGCGATCAGGGTGATCCTCGGCATTGAAGATGATAGGCATGTGGGACCACCTCAACAACTTTTGGGCATCGACCATTGGTTCCATTGCATTAATCTCACGCGCCCACTATTTCAGTTGGCAGTGAGAAGAGTGCAGCAAAGCACCTCCGTCGACACAAATGACTTCTGTCGCCTTCTGGAACTCATGCTCGGTGGATCCATCGTAATCATCACGATCGTCATCCTCCTCTTTCTTGTCGCGGCCTCGGGCAGGCCTCTCTTGTTGCTTTTCCTTGTTACCGCGTCCTCCTTGGCCACCGCGCTTCTTGCCGGACCCTTCAGCGCCTCCTTGGCCCTTCTCTTTGTCTCGTCTCTCGTAGTCAGCCCTTTGCTTCTCCATCAACAGCTCCACTTGGCGGCAGTTCTGGAGATCTTGGGCCTTGGTATGGTGAATCTTGCAGTACTGGTTGTCGGAGTCCTCTGACTTGCCGGCAGCCGCCAAGGCCCGACAGGCGTCGCACCCAGCAACCTCCTTGCTGGGGTTGTCGACCTTGGCCTTCTTTGCGGTGTCGGGGTCGCCAGATTCCTCAACGGCAAGCACGGTCCTGCCCTTGTGCTTCCTGTTATGCCGCCGACCTTTCTTCGCTGGGGTGACGATGTCTTCATCTTCTGAATCACTTCCCACGTCAGCGTCTTTGCCGGGGTACTTCCTTCCTTCCTCCGCTCGGGCACATCTGTCAGCCAGAACATACAGGTCGGCAACATCTGCAACCTTGTTCATGGCCAGCTCTTCATGCATCTTTCGATTGCGCACGTTTTGGTGGAATGCACTGATGACGGCGGCAGGATGAACATCTGGGATGTTGTACTGCACGCGGCTAAACCTCTGTATGTACTTGCGAAAGGATTCACCGTCTCTCTGAGGGATCACATGCAAGTCACTTTCCTGCCCAGGAGCTACATGGCCGCCTATGAAGGCACCAACAAACTCGTGGCACAGGTCATACCAAGAGGCAATGGAATCTATCGGCAGATGCATCAACCATGACCTGACATTGGGCTTAACTGCCAATGGGAAATAGTTGGCGAGTATCTTGTCGTCTCGTGCTCCGGCAGGTTGCATGGCAATAGTGTAAATGCTCAAGAACTCAGACGGGTGAGACTTGCCATCGTACTTCTCTGGGACTTCTGGTTTGAACGTGCGGGTGTTGGGCCACTGGAACTGCCGCAGCTAGTGGGTGAATGCTGGACAAGTGATTGCATATGGAAAATCACTAGCATCCCCCAGCGCTGGCTTGTACTCAGCGGGCCCAGCATGCCTATCAGACTGGTTACGTGCTTCCCGTCACCGCTCAATGGTAGCCCGGGTGTCCTCCTTGAGGCGCTCTTGAGGAACTTGGCGCTGGTCACAGTGCGTCTGTGGGGCTAACGATGCTATGGACACGTTGTCCCGAGCGTCGCTCCGACGGGCCGATCGTGGCGGAGGGGAGTGCACCGTGGTTGCGGCGCCCTCGACCCTTCCACTGCCTACACACGTCAGCTCGTCATTTCGGCATCGTGAGGGGCTTGCTCCCCGGTGGCCATCTCTGTTGGCATGGCTAATAAGGCTTTGGATATCAGCCCTCCACTCCTCTTGCTTCTCCAAGGCAGGAGGAAAGTCGAGGAGCAGTTGCGCTCGCGACAGGGCTTCCGCTCATGTGGGTGGCAGCGACATGCGCCGAAAATGAGAGGAACTCGGGCTTCTAACGACGTTATAAGGAGTCCCATCTCGATTCCACGACCGCGTGCTCTTTTCGCCTGCACCATGATGTGCACGTCGGCCCTGCGTGTCTTGAGACTGACGTTGAGAGCCCTTGCCATGGTGACGCCTGGGGTCCTCAACTTCGCGATGCGGTTCGTCGTGCACGAGCTGAGGAGACCGCGGTACGCGCGTTGGCGAGATCGATCTTCCGCCCTTGGAGGTCCCCGCATCACTCGCAGGTGGCACATCCCCACCCTTGCGCGCGGTGGCGCGCCGACCCCCGTCGCCACTGCGGACGACGCTGGCGGCCTGACTTCTTGTATTCGGATGGTGTGGACGATCTCGATCTCCTCCACCGCTGGCGCCCGCCCCGTCGCCCGTCCGCGCGGGTGCGAGAGGAGCGGCCTCGGACGGGCTGATCGCCGCAGCCTTCTTCTTCTTCGGAGCCATGGTGATGAAAGAGCTACTATACTAACTACGGACCAGATTCTCACAACTAATCCTCCCCTACCTGGTGCGCCAAAGATGTCGGGGAAACCGATCACCTATGGGGTCACAGGGATCCCTTCTATGTTTGGCAGGGGATTAGTTGCACGAAGAGCAGGTCGAGTCGTTAGCATGTAGAGGATTTTTATCCAGGTTCAGGCCGCGGAGATGCGTAATACCCTAGTCCTACTTTATCTGGTTATATGAGTGTTCTTGAGCTTTTGAACTAGCTAGGATGCCTGCCTTGTCCAAAAGTCCGAATCCCCTCTGTGTGTGCCTTGGGCCTCTTTTTATACACAAAAGGGGTTGCCACAGTGGCACACAGGTGGTGGCAAGCTATAGTAATACGCGCTTATCGCTCGATCAACGTAGGACAAACACATTTAATGCGATGCCTACGTGTCCTCTTGCTTTATTGGGGACGACAACAGAGGCTATCCTGTCCTTCGACGCTTCCCCTCGCCTTGCCATGCGTCTGGGCCGACGGGGCATGCAGCGCCATGCTAGCCAACCAGCTGATCTGTTGGCAAAGTGCTGACTTCCACGAAGATCTGCATGCCGCCACACAGGCGCCTGCTTCGCTGGCATGCTTATCGCCGCGTTAGAGTGGTGGTGAGGTGGCGGAACCCTGCCGACCGCGGGCTTCGCCACGGCCTAGCGACCGTCCCCGGCAAGGCTTGCCGGGGGCCTTGGAGTCGTCCCCGACAAGGGTCTTTCCGGGAGTCTTCATCATTTGATCCCACGTGGACTCGTGGGTTGTCGATCTTCATGAGGAGCCGCATGCTACCAGGCATGTGCTCTTCAAATCTTGGTCTTGAACATTGTTGATGGTGTTAGATCCCTCAACCCCAAGGGTGGTGGCCTTGCTGATCTCTTCACAAGCTGCCCCGCCAAGGGGCTTGTCGGGGGCTGTGCAGGTCGCCTCGGCAAGGCTTGTTGCCGGGCGTGGCCCCGCTTGCCTCTTGCTGCTTGCTACTGTGAGCAGCTGTCTTGATATTCTTTGTACGTGTCTTGCCTTCTGCTGCCTTCCTCTGCCTTTGCATGCCCTGTTGTGGCCGTGACCATCCATGCACAAGAAAGGGGTACAGAAGTATCCACACTTCTGTACACCGACACTGCATGGAGTGCCATGGCATTTTAATTCCAAAAAATTAAAAAATGATCAGAAAAACATGAAACCTTGCTTGATGTAATGTCATGCCACCAAGATGATGTGGTAAAAAAATTGGCCTGTTTGACGAAAGTTTGGACACACACCCCTCACAAACCGAAGCAACTCACTAGAAGGCTCGTGGTTCCGAGAAGGAAATAGTGCATGTTTGATGACGAATGTCAGATAGCTTCCTCTTATGGCCTTCATTTTTATCTACATGTAATGTGCACTAATACAACTATGATGTGAAAATTTGGAAAATTTCAGGGGTCATTTGACATTTAAGTGATTTTCTAGCCATTTAATGACCGTAATTCAAATTTGAACTACATCTACATGCAACGGCTAACCATAACGGTTTGAAAAATCATATTTGTGTACTTGTGTGCGAGTTAAAACGCTCGTACGCATTGGTGCTATACAAACAGTTTTTAACCCGTTTCCGCGACATCGCTCAGAACTGTCACCTAGTGAGTGTGGGCGATAGGGGGGTCCTTCCCACACGACCCAGAAACCGTTGGGGATAGGGAGCCTTGATGCATAAGTTGCCCCTCTATAACCGTTTCCGATGTCTCGCATATCCAAAACGATTCATCCTTGCTACATGTTTGTGCTGGCATTGCCATCGTAGTCGGAGTTTTGTGTTTTTTAGCTAAACCCAGGCAGATTCCAGGCCCAGGCAGATTCCAGGCACGGGAGTTTTCTAGGCATGTACCAAACTTGCTCTACGTTTATGATGACTGGCACATCACAAACAGTTCATGATTATAAACCGTGTACGATAGGTAGACATTCACACACATTTAGTTTCCCCGCACCGTGTGTGATAGTGTCTAACATCACACATGCTTTGCAAACAGCAACTGTGTGCATTGTTACACACGTTTCCACTCCGTGAACCATGTCAGATTATGATGTATATCGCACACGCTATGCTTTATTAACCGTGTGCGTCGTAATGAGCTGCACACCGTAATTTTTCCCTAATTTAATTGCTGCTATTTAAATTGTACCTAATTTAAACTTGAAAAGTAGGTTATAGCTTTATTCATATCCATGAGGTTCAAACAACCAATGCATTATTCAATTCATAGGTACATATGTTTAAGAATTACATAAGCACCAAATAAAGAATGATGAACCAGGGTTCTATATCGTACTATTACAGATGGTAAAGAAAGAGGCGACAAACATTCTGGTTGCTGAACAAGGTGAAGTGGAATGGCCCTATTGTGCTCTCCTGGATGCAGAAGGCACGTACGACTCTAGTCCTACCCCTTGTGATGTCCGGCCGCCAATCATGTAGTTTGAGAGGTAATCTTGAGTAAACTGCTTTGGGATCCACTACAAAGGAAAAAAGATACAGACATTGTCATCTAACACAACTCATTACGGGCAGTAAAAAGAAGGCTACAGGGTTCTTACTTGCTATCTTGCAGTTCATTGTTGTCTTGCATAAAGTGTAAACATATAGTTCGATTGACATCTTTTGACCCATTTTAATAACAATGTTTATCAGTTTCCTCACTTGATGCTGGTTCATGAATATCTCATTGCCACATACGCAGAAAGGGTCAAAGTGTGGATCTTTGGCAATGACATGTGTACCTAAAAGCACCATGTTAATATTAGAAGCTAAACAACAATTGCAAAATGATGTAGTACAAAACTCCCTCCATCCCATTATATAAGATTATATACACATATATCCAGACATCATCAGAACATTAAGGTAACACGAACATTAAGGTAACACTCTTCCTTGTTGCTATGTAGCCTGGAATTGCATATTTAGCCATTCAGTACAATGCATGTTGCTATGTAGCCTCAGATATATTAAATATGGCCCTAGTTAACCTACTGATAAATGGGTTACAGATATATTCAGTGAAATGTCTAATTCGACGATTAATCCCTTATCAGCCCCCAGGCTATATGGTACCAGCTACCAAGATCCTGAACAGTGAGTACATATAAGCAATGCAATGAAACTAACCTCGATGGAAAAAACAGCAGCACTGTTCTCAATATTGTCCTGTATGAGTACATATAAAGGCATGTTAAGCACAACAGGCTAAACATCAACCAAATATATCCATGGTAGAAAACATAATCGAAAAATGATAACTTCAGTGTGCAGGCTTAAGCACACTAGTTAAGCAAAACAAAAAGTGGAAAGGTGTGTTAACTGCATCAGGCATAACATTTATAAACAAGCAAATAGTCATTCAAACTGGTATTGTGCAGGTCTAAAGTACACTAGTTATTGTTAAAAACGAAAAGGCATGTCAACTACAATATCCTTAACAGCAACCAAATATCGTAATTCATAGTGGTATTTCTTGAAACTGTTATTGATGAAATTGAATTGCACGGCAAATAGTTGCACATATAGAGCATCGCATTGTGAAGAACAGAAATAAACAAGGCATAAGACCATCTCTAGCCGATCCTTTAAAAGTTAAAGGACTAAAACAATTAGTGGATATATATACTCCAACAATTTTTGGCCGTTTCTAGTAGATCGCCTAAACTTAATGTTGTAGACTTCAATTTGATGAAGTTCAGAGCAAGTTCAATCAAAAGTAGCATGCATTCAAACATAAACATAGATAGTTTTGCATAACCGAACATAAAACATATATTTAAACTAAGCTAAAGTACTTTCGGTTGAAGTAGAGGTCGAGCCAATCCTTCCTCATCAGGTACGGTGTGCCACGAGCCGGGTCCAGGCTGGTGCCGTCACCGGGGTCGTTGGGGAAGGCACTCCTCCACTCGTTGACGTTGATCTCCTCGTCCTCGCCGCCCACCTGGACACCCTCGGCGCCACCGTCCTCACCGCCTTCGACCTTGTCATTGGAGGAGAGCGCGATAACCTCACCGCCCTCCGCTAGCAAAGATTACCCGCTCCGCCTCCACTAGCTCCGGGTGCTGCCGGCATAGCTCTTGCATGTAGCGGCCGCCGCTCTCACGCCTCGTGGTCCTCCCGCGCCATAGCCGAGCTCACCACCCCTGGCTCCAGCGAAACGAGGTGGACCGGACATGTGCATAAGGGGATATTGAGCCTAGCCGCCGTGCCGTGGTAGAGGACCTGCCAGCGGTCGTACTCCATGGCCGCGTGCTCGGCCGTGTGGAAGCTACCGAGCCACCGGCGGGTGTGGGTCTCGCGATCTGTAATGTCGGTGAGGTAGGACCCCGAGGTAGGACCTGTCGAATGCCGGGTCCGAGGGAGGACGGGGAAGTGCTCGAACCGGCGTAGGGGCGCGACAGCTGGCGGATCACGGGACCAGCGATGACGGATCGATAAAGAGCCCGCGGAGGATGACGGGGACACCTCGGCGGCCACCTCGCCGGCATCAGGCGAAGAGGCCGCGATAAACCTCTCTTGGGACATTGGCTCCTCGAGCTCCACGGCACGCAGGCATAGGTTGAGGATGGAGGCGGTAGCGATGGCGGTGACCTACCAATGGTTAGGGGGTGGTGTGTGTCAGTCAGCGCAGGTTTTATGGAGTGTGTGGTGTGTGTGGAGGGGGGTGGGGTGGGGGGTTAAGGTGGTGTTTGAGGAAATACCATGGCAACTTGGATCAAGGCAGGGTTACTGAAAATTTGGATCAAGGGCGAGCAGATATTTTTGAGATTGCGAGGGATGCAGAGGCGGAAGTATTTGGGGAGTGAGCTAGTGTGCTTGACAAGCTTGCTATGGACTGTAGCCGACGCACCTTCTCGCGCAAGCCATAGGCGTACTATGCACCGACGGTGCTCCAGGATATTTTGTACTGCATCTCACACGGTTGGTGATAATAAAATGTGTGGGATCTACTTGACTTTTCATTTTGATTTGAATTACATAATGGGGTCACAGCGGCGATGGAGAGTGTTTGCTAGACCTTTTATCTACAGTGAACATGCAACTATATGTGTGTCGTAAAAAATTTGGAATTATTCAGGGTTCGTTTGGAAATTTTATACATTAAATTGGTTGTCTAGCAATTTCAGGTGCACAGTTCAAAATCAAAGCACATGCTCCAGTCCCGAATAACGGGTTGCAAAATCAAATGTTTGTCCTTGGTTGCAAGCTTAGGTCACATGCAAGAAATGAGAATGAATGTCAAACACCTTGACATTGTCGCTCAGCCACTAACATAGATACATGATTTTAAAATTATAGTAAATCAAAAACTCGGCTGAAATTCATGAAACTTGACATGATATCATGGAACGACATTGACATGCCGTGGTAAAAATATTTTCCCATTTGGGCCAGGTTTGGGTATAAGCTTCTCACAAACCGGAGCTTCTCTCACAACAAGTCAGATGGTTTCGGTAGGGAACATGCCACCTTGGGGGACAAACGATATATGTTGCCTCTTCTTACTTTCTAAATTTTCTCGTGTCAACGTAGAACAACACGAGTGTTGTGTCATTTTTTGTGAGTTTTCAGGGTTCGCTTGGACATTTTTATACATTAACTGACTTTTCTATGCATTCATGTACATAATTCAAATTTGAACTACATGCACATGCTCCAGTGCATATAAAGTGGTTTAGAATTGGAATGTGTGTCCTTGGTTACATGCTTAAGTCCCATGCAAGAAATGAGAATGAATGTCAAACACCTTGCCACCGTCGCTCGGCCGCTAACATTGAGATACTTCGTTTTTAAATTATAGTAAATCAAAAACACGTTTGAAATTTATATATGAACCTTGACACGCTAGCATGGAACAACATCAACATGCAGTGGTAAAAATATTGTCCCATTTGGGGCAGGTTGGGGTATATAAGCTTCTCACAAACCAAAGCTTCTGACAACAAGCCTCATGGTTACGGTAGGGAACGTTTCACCTTTCTAGATGAAACGATATCCATTGCCTCTTCTTGATTTCAATTCTTTTTCTAGTGAAAACATAGAACAACATGAGTGTTGTTTAAATTTTGCAATTTATCGGGGTTCGTTTGGACATTTGTATGCATTAATTGACCTTTCAATGCATTTATGTGCATAATTAAAATTTAAACTACATGCACATGCTCTAATGCATATAAATTGGTTGAAAATTCAAATCTGTGTCCTTGGTTGCATGCTTACGTCCCATGCAAGAAATAGGAATGAATGTTAAACACCCTGCCATCGTCACTCGGCCGCAAACATTGAGATACCTAGTTTTTAAATTCTAGTAAATCCAAAACTCGTCTGAAATTCATGAAACCTGGCATGCTATCATGGAATGGCACCCGACATGCCGTGGTAATGTTTTGTCCCATTTGGGGCAGGTTTGGGTATAAGCTTCTCACAAACCAGAGCTTCTCACAACAAGCCTGATGGTTTCGGTAGGGAACATATGACCTTTCTGGACGAAACGATAGCCGTTGCCTCTCCTTGATTTCAATTTTTTCTCTACTGTCAACATAGAACAACATGAGTGTTGTGTTAAATTTTGGAATTTTTCCGGGTTCATTAGCACATTTCTTATGCATTAATTGAGTTTTCAATGCATTTATGTGCGTAATTTTCAAATTTGAACTACAAGCACATGCTCTAATGCAAATAAATTCGTTGAAAATTCAAATCTGTGTCCTTGGTTGCATGCTTATGTCCCATGCAAGAAAAAAGAATGAATGTCAAACACCTTGCCATCGTCACTCGGCCGCAAATATTGAGATACCTAGTTTTTAAATTCTAGTAAATCCAAAACTCGTCTGAAATTCATGAAACTTGGCATGCTATCATGGAATGGTACCTGACATGCCGTGGTAAATTTTTTATCCCATTTGGGGTAGGTTTGGGTATAAGCTTCTCACAAACTAGAGCTTCTCACAACAAGCCTGATGGTTTTGGTAGGGAACATTTCACCTTTCTGGACGAAAAGATAGCCATTATCTCTTCTTTATTTCAATTTCTTCTCTAGTGTCAACATAGAACAACATGAGCGTTATGTTAAATTTTGGAATTTTTCGGGGTTCGTTAGCACATTTCTTATGCATTAACTGAGTTTTCAATGCATTTATGTGCATAATTCAAATTTGAACTACATGCACATGCTCCAATGCATATAAATTGGTTGAAAATTCAAATCTGTGTCCTTAGTTGCATGCTTAGGTCCCATGCAAGAAATGAGAATGAATGTCAAACACCCTGCCCCCGTCACTCGGCTGCAAACATTGAGATGCCTGGTTTCAAATTCTAGTAAATCCAAAACTCGCTGAAATTCATGAAACCTGGCATGCTATCATGGAATGGCACCCGACATGCCGTGGTAAATACTAATGCAATGCACGGGCTTTTTTATGCGTCTTTATCTAATTACAAATGGGAGATTATTAATAATTGGGAACCAATATCCCAAACGGATTATTTATTCAAACCATGAGCGCTAGACCAACAATGGGCACATGCCATGCTTCGGTTAAGCAATAAAGCGACATCATTAATCATCCAAATAGAAAACAATATACTTTGGATTATATACAACAAGTCATCAACACTCAACGACAACGAGGATACATGTTGGATTATAGATTATTTCCAACAAAACATTCTAGTAAATACTAAAGTTTTTCTCACATAGCAAATAACAAAGCGATGAAATGAACTTCAACTCAACCAATCCTCAGCGTTGGAAACACTTGCTTTGAACCATAACTAATTCTCTATGAAGGGCCAGATATTGTCAATATTGAGACCAACGCAGGACTGATCATCCATGCTGAAGTGGCCTATATCAGGACGTATATTGTGATAGCCACAGTAGGGAACCGTAGCAACGTCCAAGGTATAGATACAGCTGCTTCTCATAAATGGTAGTAACATTGTGTCAACAGCAGCTGGATCGCCTTTCACCAGCATTGGATAGTTTTGTCCAAGGAAGAGCGAGTTTTCTCCAAGACTATCAATACTAAACCAGGGAGAAGGTGTTGGTGCTAGCACAAGAGTATCCATCCCAAATACCCTGCAACGGATGTTGGAATAGGTTCGGAGACGACCATGGGAGATAACACCTGCTTCATTAGTAACATCAGCAGTGCCCTGTATACATACAAGAAGAGGTGATCCATCGGAATAAGTTGCCAGGCGCCATTGAGTACATAGGTCATGCTCGTCAACATGCTCGTGATCATCACCATCGTCATCTCCCCCTTGGTTATAAAATTTTTCAAGTATAGGTGGTGAAATGTTCACTGGACCTTGGAAACACAAGAAGGTTAATTAGTAAAGGGAAACTAGCTAACCCGCATGCATGTAGATGAAACAATTATAATTACGGTGGAAGACAAACATACCGAAATCATAAGGATTCCATGCAAAAATAGTGCCACGAGTGGTGGCAGCAAACACAAGACCCTCATATTGAATTGCATCACAGTACTCATCCGTGTACAAAAAATGATTTTTGAGCAATATCCATCGAGGCATGGAAGTAAGGACGGCAACAAGCTTGTCAAAGATAGCAACAACTTCATAGTTCTTATAATCCCAAGAGCGGTTGGGAACTCGACAAATTGCTATCTTTCATAGACGACAATCAGCACGATCGTATTTGAACGTACGTAGATCATCTGTGTGCTCAACCTCAGGGCAGTCTCTGATTCTTGAAAGTGGAACCCGGTGACGAGTGTATACATTCACAAGTTCCCACTCGTAGTTATACCCAATATAAACAACCCAATCTCCATTTGCGCCTGCCCAAGCCTTACCCTCAAGCAATGGCATCTTAACATCACACATATCATTATCAAGTGGCATCAACTTGCAGAAGGTGATGCTTCCGTCGTCCCCATGCCGACGACCAACGTCATGGCGAAGAAGATAGGGGAGATCAAATCGCTCCTGAACCCTATTTGTTGAGTCGAGAATGAACTTGAACGAACCTGCCATGCTAGCCGAGGTGATGACGTCGCATCGATCAATGAGTTCCTCCACCCGCCTGTTCCTCCACATGCTAACCAACGTCATCTTTCAGATCGGGGCAAGAATAACGGGGTCATTTTCGGCCTGTTCCCTCCATGGAGAAGACGATCGAACAATGGCAGAAGGAAGGGTGAAGGCAAATGGAGGGAGGAAGAGCGTGCGATAGCAGTTCCAAATCGAGAGGGAAAGGCGAAGAGGCGGTGGACGGTTGCCACGGTACACGAAGAGGCTAGTGGGGAGCGAACGGTTACACAGAGAGGTCACACACTGACAACAAGGCCGTCCTCTCAGACCTAGCACCCGCGCGGGATGGCCTCTGTCGCCCACACAAGCGAAGCCACTTCGCACCCCACACGGTTGGTCCGCTACGCTGCTAAGAGCAAGTACTACCATAGTGGGCTTATAGCCTTCTTACATGTCAATTTTTCCTATGCCAAGGAGAGAGACATGAAGGATTCCCGCAACAAGGACAAGCGTGCCTGACACTCGGCCTGGATGGAGAAACTCGACAAAGCTCACGTCGTGTACGCGGACAAGGAGGCATACACGTGCTACGACATGTACAGGCGGATCATTGACACGAGGAAGTGCCTCCTTCCCCAAAACGGTCAGGGATCCAGCCGGAAGCAAAGCAATGGCAACCGTCGTCGCAACAAGAAGTAGAAGATTAATTAGATCCTCGTTTCTCCTAGTTTAGTATGCATGTAATTGCTTACTTTGGTGTGTGAAAATGTTATTTGTGTAGTCACTTGTCTAATTGTATGCTTAATTTGGTTATGCAATGCTGTCTTTTTAAGTATATTTGTTGATGCTCTGTAGACAGAGCAAATCACATCGCACACGGACTAAACAAGGGAACCCATCGGTGATGATTTCATCAATCACTGACAATTGTATACCAGCAATCGTTTGCTCACAACACACACGGCTTGTTAATAGGAATCGTCTGTGTTGTTATCGGTCTTCCCACACATTTCTGATTATAGACCTGTTTGCCACGTATCACACACATCTTGTTATAATGAACCGTTTCTGTTCTCTTATCTCAACACAAACAGTTCATCCGAGTGAACCGCATGTTGTATATGGCACACACACCTTGATCTGGCTGACCGTTTCTTTTGTGTTGCCTAATCACAAACAGTTCATCCGAGTGAACTGTATGTTGTGTATCACACACACCTTCATCTGGTTGCCCGTTTCTTTTGTTCCTCCTCACCGCAAACAGTTAATTGAACTGAACCGTATGCCCTGCATCACACACACAACTAAAATCTGAACCGTGTTTGATGCACTCGTCATTGCAAACATTTTGCACATTTTAGACGGTTCTCTGACACCACCGTTTGTGATTATTGCATCACACACAGTTTCTCGAAGGGTCTCTAATCGTAGTGTCGTGTTAGCAGCATCCTGTAGTAGTGAAAAATCATCAGACGATGTAAATGTCTGGTGTTCAAAAAAGAAAATGTAAAATCTGGCAAGACAACCGGCCCTAGACGATTGACACTATTTTGTGCCTCGAGGTTTGGAAGGTGACTAGCGGGCTTTATTAATTAGACACGGTTCTACATTGGGAACCGTCAGCTATTACGTTCACACACGGATTTTGCTGCGGGAATCATGTGTAATTCACACTACAGTACTCGTTAATTCCGGCAACCGGTGCGTGTACTATTCCCGTCGATCTAGGTTCCGGCTGCCAATAAATACTACCTTTCTCATGTCGTCCCACCTGCATTCTCATCTAGATCCTCGCCTTGCTCGCCCTCTCTCTATCTCTCTCAAATCTCTGCCATGGCACCGCCGGTCTGGACACGCGCCGACGAGGAGTCGCCACCCCCCGAGGACGCTCACTCGAAGAGCAGCGACGAGGACACCTATGCGCCACAGGACGAGGTTGCGCCGGACCCCCCAACTTTGGATTGGTTTTGGGGCCAGTATGATCTTTGTCTTTGGAAGTCGCTGCCGCCGGCTGAGAAAGCCAGGCAAGTGGCTTTCAAGAAGGAGATGGCGGAGGAGGATGCCAGGTACCAGGCGTCCTGTGAAGCCCATGATACCGCCTGGAAAAAGGCGGCGGCGGAGCTTTGGGGGTGGGCACGTCGTCATGTGGCGGAGGTGTACGAAGACGGGTACTTCACGAGGAAGGCCAGAGGCGCTAGGCGCCTCGTTGCTGCGTGGAGTTGGGCCGATAAGCTCCAGCGTGCCACCGACGAGGAGCTCCGGTGGGCGCCCAACAAAATGGCAAGATCGTTCGCGCGTGTCCGCCTGCAAGAGGCAGATCAACACGTCAAGCGCTACGAGGCGGAGGAGGTGGAGTACCGCCTCCGCTCTGGGAAGACGCCGCACACCAGGGAGATGCTGGCGAGGGGCTACCGGAATACTGGCCCCAGGAGGGATTATTAGTTTTAGTATTGTTCGTTTTCAATTTTATGCATTGTACCTAGTAGTTAAGTATCATCATGTATATGTGATGATATTATATATATTCTGTGATGAACTAATGAACAATTAATATTATATATATTATGAATTCCATTTTCTATCTATTTTCGTATACTAATTTGAATCTATCTGTTATCATCCACATATACAGAATGGAAAGCGTATAAACACACATTGAAACAGAACATATAAGAACGGAAAACAGAGTATACACATTGAAATAGAGCAATAAACAGAGCAATAGTATGATTGCTTTGAATACATAGCTATCCACGTTGAAACGACCCAACAAAATAAAACACGTCCATGAGACCATGACCAGCAGCCCTTGCCTACAGTAGCTCTTGGCTTTGCCTAAACTCGTGCAGGCATTCGTCCAAGCGGTCGACAAGCTCGCGGTACATCTGGAGCGCGATCTTGAGCTCCAAGTTGGCTATTTCATTGGAGATCACCACCTTGAGGATGCGACGACCATGTTCCTCTACTGCGCTCAGGTGGACACCTGGGCCAGGAGGTGGTCGAGCCTACCGACCAGCGCGTTGGCCTCCAGCGGGCCGCGGACAAGGCGAACGGCGCAACCCATGCGAACGGCGCGGCGGGCGTCTAGTGCAAGTACGACGCGGCCGGCCTCTCGTGCAAGTACAGCGCAGAGGGCCTATGCCCACTCCTGGCAAGGAATGGGGGTACTGATGGGACGTGCACCCAGCTGTGACGCCCTGTCGAGAGCAGGCCCGATGGATCTACTGTTGCTGTGCGGCGCGCCGCACCTCTCTCTCTGGCTCTCCAACGCTCTCGCTGTGCGGAGAGCCGCAGCCTATCAGGGCGAATGCACCTAGCTTGCTCTGCGGTGCACCATCGATCATGTTGTGCAGCAAGCTGCAGCCTCTCGGCGCTGACAAGCCAATCTTGATCCGCGGCGCTGAAGCGCCATGCGCCAAGGGTCTGCTCAACCCTGGCGATGACGCGCATCACAGCGTCGTCCATCGCGTTGCCGGGGAGCGTCGCGGCCTCGACGGGCAGTGGCGGTGCTTTGGTGCGTTAGCATGCTTGGAAAAGATGGATGTGCTACAGGCTGCGCTTGTTGCCTCCGTGCATCACACCGCGCCTAGGCATATGTGCAAAATCACTGGGTGGCGGGAAACATGTGAGGAAATGGCGGGAAACGGTGGCGTGTTCATAGAACACCATCAATTAATGGAAACTAGCATATACTCCCTCCGTTCGAAAATACTTGTCATCAAAATGGATAAAAAGAGATGTATTCAGAACTAAAATACTGTAGATACATCCCCTTTTATACATTTTAATGACAAGTATTTCTGGACGGAGGGAGTATAAGGAACATCGAGCTAGCACAAGAAGTAGATGATGATGAGATGAACAAGGACCACATTAGGGAACCCGTGGATGATGAATTCATCAATCGCAAACAGTTGTACACTAGAAGGCGTTCGCCCACAACACACACGGCTTATTCCATCACAAACAGGTCGGATGGATCATGTCGGAGTAAATGACCACGGGTAGCCTAACTGCCCCTGGCTCTTCAAAAAATATTGGGCCAACTGGGCCCTCAAACATCCAAGACGCAGGGCCGCCTTCTCTTGGTCGGCTATCCCACCAGCCGGCTACTGGAAGGCGGCAAGGCTCTAAGAGCTCTCTCGAAGAGGGCCGACTCATAGCAGCCGGCCACCAGAGGGCCGGCTCCTAGCAGCCGGCCTGACGCATGCCCTCCAAGTTTGCACCCACATAACGGCGATAAGACAGGGCGTGGCTACAGTGAAGCCTGCCACCCCTGAATCCCGGAGCAAGCGTGGCCACAGTGCGCCGTACGGGGCGGCCACTCCCCGTCCGGCGCGACACTGTTGCCATGTTGACCATGACATCACCCACGACAGGCTGTCAGTACGGCCCGCAGGCGGCAGGCCTCTCCTGCCAGAGAGATACCAGAAGGCGGCCGAGCTTGACCAGTCGGCCTGGGGGGAGGCTGGCACCCAGCAGTCGGCCTGCCCCACACCTGGAAGTTTGTGCACCATTAAGCAAATAAGATGGGGTAAGGCTACAATGAATGCCCGCTAGGCGGCAGCACTGTAGCCATGCTTACCTCGACAAAGACATCGTCACCAAGAGTAAGGCTACAGTAACCAGCAGCCGACAAGACCCCCAGGCGGTTGGCCCAGCCTGTCGGCCAAGAGGCCGGCAGCCGGCGGGACCCACCAGTCGGCGGGCCATAGCGGCCGGCGAAGAAGCCGGCGACTACAGACACTGACGACCTGGACCCACATCCAGCCGGATAACCATTGTACCCCTGGGGGTAGGCCTATATAAACCCCCCAGGGCACCCATGCAAAAGGTTGATCTCTTAGAGTTTTAGACACCACATAGAGAGAAGAGGAGAGCTAGCCTTGCCCTTCTTCTCCTAGCTACACAGCTCAAGGAGCCTCTTGTAGCTACTTGTTGATCTAGTGATCATGCGGATACCCCACAGAGCAGGACTAGGGGTGTTATCTCCTCGGAGAGCCCCAAACCTGGGTAAGATTCACCGGCGTGCATGTCTTCGCCTTATCCCGTTTCTAGGCACCGGCGATGTCTTACTGGCTGATGACCCACAAGTATAGGGGATCTATCGTAGTCCTTTCGATAAGTAAGACTGTCGAACCCAACAAGGAGCAGAAGGAAATGTCATGCGGTTTTCAGTAAGGTATTCTTTGCAAGCACTGAAATTGTAGGTAACAGATAGTTTTGTGATAAGATAATTGGTAACGGGTAAAGCAATGAAAGTAAATAAGGTGCAGCAAGGTGGCCCAATCCATTTTGTAGCAAAGGACAAGCCTGGACAATTTCTTATAATGAGAAAAGCGCTCGCGAGGTCACATGGGAATTATCGTCAAGCTAGTTTTCATCACGCTCATATGATTCGTGTTCGTTACTTTGATAATTTGATATGTGGGTGGACTGGTGCTTGGGTGCTGTCCTTTCTTGGACAAGCATGCCACTTATGATTAACCCCTATTGTAAGCATCCGCAACTACAAAAGAAGTATTAAGGTAAACCTAACCATAACATGAAACTAGTGGAACGAAATCAGCCCCTTACGAAGCAACGCATAAACTAGGGTTTAAGCTTCTGCCACTCTAGCAACCCATCATCTACTTATTACTTCCCAATGCCTTCCTCTAGGCCCAAATAATGGTGAAGTGTCATGTAGTCGACGTTCACATAACACCACTAGAGGAGAGACAACATACATCCCATCAAAATATCGAACGAATACCAAATTCACATGATTACTAATAGCAAGACTTCACCCATGTCCTCAGGAACAAACGTAACTACTCACAAAGCATATTCATGTTCATAATCAGAGGAGTATTAATATGCATTAAGGATCTGAACATATGATATTCCACCAAATAAACCAATTAGCATCAACTACAAGGAGTAATCAACACTACTAGCAACCCACAAGTACCAATTTGTGGTTTTGATACAAGATTGGATACAAGAGATGAACTAGGGTTTGTGAGGAGATGGTGTTGGTGAAGATGTTGATGGAGATTGACCCCCTCCCGATGAGAGGATCATTGGTGATGATGATGGTGATGATTTCCCCCTCCCGGAGGGAAGTTTCCCCGACAGAACAGCTCCGCCGGAGCCCTAGATTGGTTCCGCCAAGGTTCCGCCTCGTGGCGGCGGAGTTTTGTCCCGTCAGCTTGCTTATGATTTTTTCCAGTGTAAGAGACTTCATGTAGCAGAAGATGGGCACCGGAGGGCCACCAGGGGCCCACAAGGCAGGGGGCGTGCCTAGTAGGGGTGGGTGCGCCCCCACCCTCGTGGCCAGGGTGTGGGCCGCCGCCAGTACTTTCTTCGCTCAATAATTCTTATTAATTCCAAAAATGACTTTCGTGGAGTTTTAGGACTTTTGGAGCTGTGCAGAATAGGTTTCCAATATTTGCTCCTTTTCCATCCCAGAATCCTAGCTGCCAGCATTCTCCCTCTTCATGTAAAACCTTGTAAAATAAGAGAGAATAGCCATAAGTATTGTGACATAATGTGTAATAACAACCCATAATGCAATAAATATCGATATAAAAGCATGATGCAAAATGGACGTATCAACTCCCCCAAGCTTAGACCTCGTTTGTCCTCAAGCGGAAGCCGAAATCGAAAAATATGTCCACATGTTTAGAGATAGAGGTGTCGATAAAAATAAAATACGGACATGAGGGCATCATGATCATTCTTATAACAGCAACATATATATATATATATATATATATATATATATATATATATATATATATATATATATTGTCTATGATTTCTTATGCTCAAGTAACAATCTTTTCACAATGTCAAGTATGATTCAGAAACTTCATTGAGAACTAACAAACTATAATCTCAGTCATTGAAGCAATTGCAATTTATCATAACATCAGAAAGAGTCAAAAATAGAGCTTTGCATCAAGTCCACATACTCAACTATCATATAGTCTTTCACAATTGCTAACACTCACACAATACTTATGGTTCTGGAGTTTTAATCGGACACAAAGAAAGATAGGGACTTATAGTGTTGCCTCCCAACGTTTTACCTCAAGGGTAATGTCAACAATAATAGTTCATGCTAACTTACATCCAATTTGGATATATATATATATCAGGACCTTTCCAACACGAGGTGCTTGCCAAAGGATAAAATGAAAAAGGGAAAGGTGAGGATCACCTTGACTCTTGCATAATGTAAAAGATAGGCCCTTCGCAGAGGGGAGCAGAGGTTGTCATGTGCTTTTAGGGTTGGATGCACAAAATCTTAATGCAAAAGAATGTCACTTTATATTGCCACTTGTGATATGAACCTTTATTATGCAGTCTGTCGCTTTTATTACTTTCATATCACACGATCGTATAAAGCTTATTTTCTCCGCACTAATAAGTCATACATATTTAGAGAGCAATTTTTATTGCTTGCAACATGACAACTTACTTGAAGGATCTTACTCAGTCCATAGGTAGGTATGGTGGACTCTCATGGCAAAACTGGGTTTAAGGATATTTGGAAGCACAAGTAGTATCTCTATTTGGTGCAAGGAATTTGGATAGCATGAGGGGGAAAGGCAAGCTCAACATGTTGGACGATCCATGACAATATACTTTAACTAAGATGTGAGAAAACATAACCCATTACGTTGTCTTCCTTGTCCAACATCAACTCTTTAGCATGTCATACTTTAATGAGTGCTCACAATCATAAAAGATGTCCAAGATAGTATATTTATATGTGAAAACCTCTCTTTCTTTATTACTTCCTATTAATTGCAACGATGACCAAAACTATGTTTGTCAACTCCCAACAACTTTTAAGCCTCATACTCTTTATATGTGAAGTCATTACTATCCATAAGATCAATATGAACTATTTTATTTCTTTTTATTCTTTCTATTTTCTCAAGATCAAAGCAAGATAGCAAAGCCCTTGACTCAACACTAATCTTTATTATATATAGCTCACGGACTCGATTACATAGTGAGATCACAAAGCAAAACTCAAAATTATTCATACCAAAACTTTGTTCTACTAGATCAAGATATTACTAAAAGGATCGAACTAAGAAAAACGGTAAAGATAGGAGTGTGATGGTGATACGATACCGGGGCACCTCCCCCAAGCTTGGCAATTGCCAAGGGGAGTGCCCATACCCGTGTGACTATGTCCTCGGAGGTGGTGAAGAAGGAGTTGTTGATGATGTAGGCTTGTCATCCGTCTTCCAAGGCATAGGCTCACCATCATAGAAGGATGATCGAGTCTTCGGGATCCTCAAATCTGCAGCCAAACTCATCCTCTTGAATCTATATTCATACTCAAAGTTTTGGTTTTGTAGGTCATAGATCTGGGCTTGGAGGTGCTCGATTTTCTCCTGAAGCTTGAAGATGGTATCCCCAATGTTTTTGGCGTCCAGCTTGTGGTTGTTGGTGAACTCCGCGATCATCATCTGGTTGACGCTAAGTCCGTGCTCCACCATCCCTTGGCAGTTGAAAACTTGTTGTTCCATAGCTTGGAGCTTTGTCTCCACGCTTTCGGTATGCCTTGGTCCCTCCAGATCGCGGATGTGCAGCACCCCCTCACGCATCTCAATGGTTTGAGGGTGTTGCAGCACCTCCGCGAGGTAGGGGTTGATAACCCTCTCAAAAAACTTGTCCTTGGGAGCGCTTGGAGACGTCATGGTGCTCTAGATCTGTCAGAAAAACAGCTCGAAACGAAAACAGAAGATTTTTGCGTGATATGGTGGTCAAAACCTTCGGGAGATTATATAATGATTTTTTACCAACCAAAAGAAGTATCGTGCAAGAAAACAGAGTCCGGAGGGCACACGAGGTGCCCATGAGGCAGGGGGCGCGCCCAGTAAGGATGGGCGCACTCTCCACCCTCGTGGAGGCCTCGTGGCCTTTCCGGACTACTTCTTATTTTTCCTATTTTCTTAAATATTCCAAAACGGAGAAAAATTGCTATTGGAATTGTTTTGGAGTCGGTATGCTTACCGTACCACATACCTATTCCTTTTCGGAGTCTGAAACGTTCTGGAAAGTGTCTCTTATGTATTCCTCCGGGGTTACGGTTTCAACAATGTTAGTTTCAACATTTATAGGGTTACCTGAGATATAATGTTTGATTCTTTGACCGTTCACAACCTTCGGGTTTGTGCCTTCGAAGTTGTTGATTTTTATGGCCCCGGAATGATAGACTTCCTCGATAACGTAAGGGCCTTCCCATTTAGAGAGAAGTTTTCCTGCAAAAAATCTTAAACGAGAGTTGAATAGCAACACATAATCACCTACTTTAAACTCACGCTTTTGTATCATTTTGTCATGCCATCTTTTAACTTTTTCTTTGAACATCTTGGCATTCTCATATGCTTGGGTTCTCCATTCATCAAGTGAGCTAATGTCAAATAACCTCTTCTCACTGGCAAGTTTGAAATCACAGTTGAGCTCTTTAATAGCCCAATATGCCTTATGTTCAAGTTCGAGAGGTAAGTGACATGCTTTTCCATAAACCATTTTATACGGAGACATACCCATAGGATTTTTATATGCAGTTCTATAGGCCCATAATGCATCATCAAGTTTCTTGGACCAATTATTTCTAGATCTACTAAAAGTCTTTTGCAAAATTAATTTGAGCTCTCTATTACTCAACTCTACTTGGCCACTAGACTGTGGGTGATAAGGATATGCAATTCTATGATTAACATCGTACTTAGCAATCATTTTACGGAAAGCACCATGAATAAAATGTGAACCACCATCAGTCATGAGATATCTAGGAACTCCAAACCTCGGAAAAATAACTTCTTTAAGCATCTTAATAGAAGTGTTATGATCAGCACTACTAGTTGGAACAGCTTCTACCCACTTAGTAACGTAATCAACATCAACTAAAATATGTGTATATCCATTAGAGGCAGGAAAAGGTCCCATATAATCAAAGCCCCAAACATCAAACGGTTCAATAACAAGAGAGTAATTCATAGGCATTTCTTGACGTCTAGTAATATTACCAATTCTTTGACATTCATCACAAGACAAGACAACTTACGGGCATCTTTGAAGAGAGTAGGCCAATAAAAACTGGATTGCAATACCTTATGTGCAGTTCTATCTCTAGCGTGGTGTCCTCCATATGGTTCGGAGTGACACTTGCGTAGGATCTGTTCCTGTTCATGCTCAGGTACACAACGTCTAATAACACCATCTACTCCTTTATAAAGGTGTGGGTCATCCCAGAAGTAATGTCTTAAATCATAAAAGAACTTTTTCTTTTGTTGGTATGTGAAACTAGGTGGTATAAATTTAGCAACAATGTAATTAGCATAATGAGCATACCATGGAACACTATGAGAAGCATTAATGACCGCTAATTGTTCATCAGGAAAGGCATCATCAATAGGTAGTGGGTCACCAAGAACATTCTCTAACCTAGACAAGTTGTCTGCAACGGGGTTCTCAGCTCCCTTTCTATCAATAATTTGCAAATCAAATTCTTGGAGCAAGAGAACCCATCTAATAAGTCTAGGCTTAGCATCTTTCTTTTCCATAAGATATTTAATAGCAGCATGATCAGTGTGGACAGTTACTTTAGAATCAACAATATAAGGTCTAAACTTATCACAAGCAAATAGAACTGCTAAGAATTCTTTTTCAGTAGTAGCATAATTTCTCTAGGCAGTGTCAAGAGTTTTACTAGCATACTGGATAACATTTAATTTCTTATCAACTCTTTGCCCTAAAACAGCACCTACAGCATAATCACTAGCATCACACATAATTTCAAAGGGTAAATTCCAATCAGGTGGCTGAAAAATAGGTGTAGAGATCTAAGCTTTCTTAAGTATTTTGAATGCTTCTACACAATCATCATCGAAGACAAAAGGAATATCTTTTTGTAATAAATTAGTCAGAGGCTTAGAGATTTTAGAAAAGTCCTTAATGAACCTCCTATAAAAACCGGCATGACCAAGGGAACTTCGTATACCTTTAATGTCCTTGGGACACGACATCTTTTCAATTGCATCAACTTTAGCTTTATCAACTTCAATACCTCTTTTAGAAATTTTATGCCCCAAGACAATGCCTTCATTAACCATAAAGTGGCACTTCTCCCTATTAAAGACGAGACTAGTGTCTTCGCATCTCTGCAAAACTCAATCAAGGTTGCTTAAGAAATCATCAAAAGAGGATCCATAAACGGAGAAATCATCCATGAATACCTCACAAATCTTTTCACAAAAGTCAGAGAATATAGCCATCATGCATCTTTGGAAGGTAGCAGGTGCATTACATAAACCAAAAGGCATACGTCTATAAGCAAAAGTACCAAAAGGGCAAGTAAAAGTGGTCTTTGATTGATCGTCCGCTGACACAGGTATTTGAGAGAAACCAGAATAACCATCTAGAAAGCAGAAATATGCATGTTTGGATAGTCTTTTAGCATTTGATCAATAAAAGGTAAAGGGTAATGATCTTTCTTAGTAGCTTTATTTAATTTACGGAAATCAATTACCATCCTATAACCTGCAATAATTCTTTGCGGAATCAATTCATCTTTATCATTAGGAACTACAATAATACCTCCCTTCTTAGGGACACAATGGACAGGACTTACCCACTCACTATCAGCAACGGGATAAATTATACCTGCCTCAAGGAGCTTTACTATCTCCTTTCTTACCACTTCTTTCATCTTAGGATTTAAGCAGCGTTGATGATCTCTAAATGGTTTGGCGTCTTCATCCAATTTAATTTTGTGTTGGCATAAAGTGGGACTAATGCCCTTAAGATCATCAAGAGTATATCCGATAGCAGAACGATGCTTCTTCAGAGTTTTCAATAATCTTTCCTCTTCTTGCTCTGAAAGGTTAGCATTAATAATAACAGGATATATCTTCTTTTCATCAAGATAAGCATATTTAAGAGTATCAGGTAATGGCTTAAGCTCAAACACGGGATCACCCTTGGGTGGAGGAGGATCCCCTAGGATTTCAACATGTAAGTTGTTTTTCAGAATAGGACCTTGTTGAAAGAATATTTCATCTATCTCCGTTCTTTCATTCATGAACATATCATTTTTATGGTCTAGTAAATATTGTTCTAAAGGATCAGTAGGAGGCACGACAATAGAAGAAAGACCAATAATTTCATCCTTACTAGGCAATTCTTTATCATGGGGTTGTCTACGAAATTTGGCAAAGTTAAACTCATGTTTCATATCCCCCAAGCCAATAGTAACAACATCCTTTTTGCAATCAATCCTAGCAATAACAGTATTCAAGAAGGGTCTACCAAATATAATGGGACAAAAGCTTGTGGGGAACCAAGAACAAGAAAATCAGCAGGGTATTTAACTTTCCCACACAAGACTTCAACATCTCTAACAATCCCAAATGGTGAAATAGTATCTCTATTGGAAAGCTTAATTGTAACATCAATATCTTCTAACTCAGTAGGTGCAATATCATGCATAATTTCTTCATATAAGGAAATAGGTATTGCACTAGCACTAGCACCCATATCACATAAGCCATGGTAACAATGATCTCGTATTTTAACAAAAATAACAGGCATGCCTACAACAGGTCTATGTATCTTAGCATCGGGTTTAGCAATATTGGCAGCTTTCTCACAGAAGTAAATAACATGCCCATCTATATTATCAGCCAAGAGATCTTTAACCATAGCAATACTAGGTTCAACTTTAATTTGATCAGGGGGTGTATATGTTCTAGTATTACTTTTACGAACCACAGTTGAAGCTTTAGCATGCTCCTTCATCCTAACAGGGAAATGTGGTTTCTCAACATAAGTGGTAGGAACAATAGGATCATTATAAGTGATAATCTTTTCTTCAACTATAACAGGTGCAACTACTTTTACTTCAATGGGAGGATTATATTTAAACCACTTCTCGTTAGGGAGATCAATGTGAGTAGCAAAAGATTCACAGAAAGAAGCTACTATCTCAGAGTCAAGTCCATATTTAGTGCTAAATCCACGAAAAGCATCGGTATCCATAAAAGACTTAACACAATCAAACTTAGGTGTCATACCTGACTCCTTACCATCGTCGGAACCCCAATATTCAAAGTTGCGTTTAATTCTTTCCAATAAGTCCCACTTGAATTCAATAGTCTTCAGCATATAAGAACCAGCGCAGGAAGTATCGACATGGTGCGATCATTGAGAGAAAGCCGAGCATAAAAGTTTTGAATAGTCATTTCTCTTAATAGCTCATGATTGGGGCATCAGTATAACATTGACTTAAGCCTCCCCAAGCTTGAGGGAAGCTTTCTCCTTCACGAGGCCAAAAATTATATATACAATTACGTTCACAATGAACAAGATGCATAGGATAGAACTTTTGGTGAAATTCCAATTTCAATCGTTTATAGTCCCAAGATCCCATATCATCACATAGCCTATACCATGTCAATGCATCTCCCTTCAAAGATAAAGGGAAGACCTTCCTCTTAACAACATCATCGGGTATACCTTGAAGCTTAAATAGTCCACAAACTTCATCCACATAGATAAGGTGTAAATCGGGATGCAATGTTCCATCTCCTGCAAAGGGATTAGCTAGCAGGTTCTCTATCATACCCGAAGGAATCTCAAAATAAACATTTTCAGTAGGTTCAGTAGGTTGAGGAGAAACTCTTTGCTCTACTGGTCAGGGCAAAGATAACCCGAACAAGCCCCTCAAAGGATTAGTTTCCATAGTAACAGGTGCCAGAAAATTTCAGCACACTATATAAATGTTTCCTTACCAAGTTCCACTCACCAAAGGCGCTTCACTCCCCGGCGACGGCGCCAGAAAAGAGTCTTGATGACCCACAAGTATAGGGGATCTATTGTAGTCCTTTCAATAAGTAAGAGTGTCAAACCCAACGAGGAGCAGAAGGAAATGACAAGCGGTTTTCAGTAAGGCATTCTCTGCAAGCACTGAAATTGTAGGTAACAGATAGTTTTGTGATAAGATAATTGGTAATGGGTAACAAGCAATGAAAGTAAATAAGGTGCAGAAAGGTGGCCCAATCCTTTTTGTAGCAAAGGACAAGCCTGGACAATTTCTTATAATGGGAAAAGCGCTCCCGAGGACACATGGGAATTATCGTCAAGCTAGTTTTGATCACGCTCATATGATTCGCGTTCGTTAATTTGATAATTTGATATGTGGGTGGACCGGTGCTTGGGTGATGTCCTTTCTTGGACAAGCATCCCACTTATGATTAACCCATATTGCAAGCATCCTCAACTACAAAAGAAGTATTAAGGTAAACCTAACCATAGCATGAAACTAGTGGATCCAAATCAGCCCCTTACGAAGCAACTCATAAACTAGGTTTAAGCTTCTGTCACTCTAGCAACCCATCATCTACTTATTACTTCCCAATGCCTTCCTCTAGGCCCAAATAATGGTGAAGTATCATGTAGTCGACGTTCACATAACACCACTAGAGGAGAGACAACATACATCCCATCAAAATATGGAACTAATACCAAATTCACAAGACTACTAATAGCAAGACTTCAGCCATGTCCTCAGGAACAAACGTAACTACTCACAAAGCATATTCATGTTCATAATCAGAGGAGTATTAATATGCATTAAGGATCTGAACATATGATATTCCACCAAATAAACCAATTAGCATCAACTACAAGGAGTAATAAACACTACTAGCAACCCACAAGTACCAATTTGTGGTTTTGATACAAGATTGGATACAAGAGATGAACTAGGGTTTGTGAGGAGATGTTGCTGGTGAAGATGTTGATGGAGATTGACCCCCTCCCGATGAGAGGATCATTGGTGATGATGATGGTGATGATTTCCCCCTCCCGGAGGGAAGTTTCCCCGACAGAACAGCTCCGCCGGAGCCCTAGATTGGTTCCGCCAAGGTTCCGCCTCGTGGCGGCGGAGTTTTGTCCCGTCAGCTTGCTTATGATTTTTTCCTGTGTAAGAGACTTCATGTAGCAGAAGATGGGCACCGGAGGGCCACCAGGGGCACACGAGGCAGGGGGCGTGCCCAGTAGGGGTGGGTGCGCCCCCACCCTCGTGGCCAAGGTGTGGGCCGCCGCTAGTACTTTCTTTGCTCAATAATTCTTATTAATTCCAAAAATGACTTGCGTGGAGTTTTAGGACTTTTGGAGCTGTGCAGAATAGGTTTCAAATATTTGCTCCTTTTCCAGCCCAGAATCCTAGCTGCCGGCATTCTCCCTCTTCATGTAAAACCTTGTAAAATAAGAGAGAATAGCCATAAGTATTGTGACATAATGTGTAATAACAACCCATAATGCAATAAATATCGATATAAAAGCATGATGCAAGATGGACGTATCACTGACTCCCACAATGATATGCCACCCGTTGGCATATGTCGCACCTACCACCCGACATTTGGCGCCCACCATGGGGCTAGGTGCACCGTTATCCGGAGACCTGCTCTAGACGGGTACCCTCTTCCTCCCCAGCGAGCGTAGCCAGCCCGGCACGCCCGATGGCGCTTGCCCCGACGTGCTGCATGGCGTCGATGACGCCCGTGTAGCGAGCTGCCTCACCGATCTCCTCGGTGAGGTCTGCCTCTCCGATGAGCCCGCGCCAGGCGCGGGTGCCACCAGCTCCGAGAGCTACCTCGTCAGCTTCCTTGGCAAGCTTGACATCGCCAAGGAGCGCACCTCCGACCCAGAGTCAATCGGCTCCACCGACTCGATGCTTGTCGACTCCGACACGGCATCGCTTGAAGCTTTGCCCACCAACGTGGTGGTCATCGATGACCCCATTCCTCGAGCCGACAGCAGCAGCAGCAGCACCGTCACTGAGGTGCTGGTCATCAGTCACGGCGCCGCCTCCGACGAAAATGTCCACGACACTCTGCAGATGGTGCTACATGACCTGTCCGCCCCCATCCCGGACGACGCCGACGCCGACACACTGGAGGCCCACCGCCTTGCCCTCATCGAGAACGGCAAGAAGATAGCCTCCATGAGATGCCTCACCGAAGCTTACCAGCGCGAGGTTGATCATGCCGCCTTTGGCACGCCGCCTGCTGGCGGACCCAGCCGAATTGGCGCTATCAAGAAGCGCGGCACGGACATCGCCAACATGCTGGGTGCTGACCGCCCAGTCTATGCCACGACACTCGAGAACCTGCATGCCGCCCAGGCGGCCGTAGACGAGCTGGACGGGCTGGAGGGCGACGAGCTTCACTGCATGACCAGACGCGTCCTACAGCTGATCGACGCGGCCATAGAGCGGCACGAAGCCGGCGCCCGCGCTGAGAGTCCTCCCCCACGCCGAGAGCACGGCGCGACATCCCGGACGCCGACTGCAGGTGGCGTCCGTGAAAGTGCAACTATCCCTAGGTGGTTTTGGTAATTCATAACAACATATAACTCATTGAGCTAATGCTATTCCAAGACTATTATTTCAGGAAAGCTCAATGAATGGCATGGCATGGATGATGAAGGTGGATCCCTCAAAATATCAAGGACAAAGGATTGGCTCAAGCTCAAAAGCTCAAGACTCTTCATTTTACATTTTAGTGATCCAAGATCACATTGAGTCTATAGGAAAAGCCAATACTATCAAGGAGGGATGAGGTGTTGCTTAATGAGCCTCTTGCTTCAAGTGCTTAATGATATGCTCCAATAACCCTCAACTACTTTCTCACATCCACATATGACCTAAACCCAAAGTCAAACTCGGCCATACCGATTCTTTCTATCCGGCGCCACCGAGTTCAAATGTCATAGCCACTGCCACAAACCCTAGGCAAATCGGTCTTACTGATAGGGATCTCGGTCTCACCGAGATGGGATTGTAATCTCTCTGTTTCCCTTCGTAACATTTCAGTCTAACCGAAGTGAGCGATCGGTCCCATCAAGATTGCAATGTAAACTCCGTGTTTCCCTTTCGTAACATTTCGGTCTCACCGAAATGAGCGAATCGGTCCCACCGAGTTTACCTGACCAACTCTCTGGAAAGCTTATTACCAAAATCGGTCTTACCGAGTTTGTGTAATCGTTCTCACCGAGATTATGTTATGCCCTAACCCTAACCATATCGGTCCTACCGAGTTGCATGTCGGTCCCATCGAAAATCCTAACGGTCACTAGGTTTACTAAATCGATCCGACCGAGTTTGTTGATTCGGTCCCACCGAGTTTGGTAAATTGTGTGTAACGGTTAGATTTTGTGTGGAGGCTATATATACCCCTCCACCTCCTCTTCATTCGTGGAGAGAGCCACCAGAACAAACCTACACTTCCAACTTACCATTTCTGAGAGAGAACCACCTACTCATGTGTTGAGGCCAAGATATTCCATTCCTACCATATGAATCTTGATCTCTAGCCTTCCCCAAGTTGCTTTCCACTCAAATCTTCTTTCCACCAGATCCAAATCCCATGAGAGAGAGTTGAGTGTTGGGGAGACTATCATTTGAAGCACAAGAGCAAGGAGTTCATCATCAACGCACCATTTGTTACTTCTTGGAGAGTGGTGTCTCCTAGATTGGCTAGGTGTCACTTGGGAGCCTCGGACAAGATTGTGGAGTTGAACCAAGGAGTTTGTAAGGGCAAGGAGATCGCCTGCTTTGTGAAGATCTACCGCTAGTGAGGCAAGTCCTTCATGGGCGACGGCCATGGTGGGATAGACAAGGTTGCTTCTTCCTGGACCCTTCGTGGGTGGAGCCCTCCGTGGACTCGCGCAACCGTTACCCTTCATGGGTTGAAGTCTCCATCAACGTGGATGTATGATAGCACCACCTATCGGAACCACGACAAAAACATCCGTGTCTCCAATTGCGTTTGAATCCTCCAAACCCTTCCCTTTACATTCTTGCAAGTTGCATGCTTTAATTTCCGCTGCTCATATACTCTTTGCATGCTTGCTTGAATTGTGTGAAGATTGCTTGACTTGTCCAAAGATAGCTAAAATCTGCCAAAGTCTAAAATTGGGAAAAGGTTAAGTTTTTAATTGGTCAAGTAGTCTAATCACCCCCTCTAGACATACTTCAAGTTCCTACAAGTGGTATCAGAGCTTTGGTCTCCATTTGCTTTGATTTCCATAGCTTTCGGTGGTCATAGCCATGGTTTCACAACCTAGGAGAGTATGGCGTCTAGTGAGGGAAATTATCACCGTAGAGGTCCTTACTTTGATGGTACTAATTTTGCTAGTTGGAAGCATAAGATGAAAATGCATATTCTCGGACATAACCCCACCGTTTGGGCTATTGTGTGTACTATCTTGCAAGGTGAATTCTTTGATGGGAGAGAGTCGAACCGTGAAGCTAGCGCGGAAGAATTAAGATGCTGCAATACAATGCTCAAGCTTGTGATATCCTCTTCAACGGATTGTGCCCCGAAGAATTCAACAAAATCAGCCGTCTTGAGAATGCAAAGGAAATTTGAGATACCTTGATTGATATGCATGAAGGTACCGACTCCGTCAAGGAATCCAAGTTGGATGTGCTCCAAAGTCAGCTTGACAAGTTCAAAATGAAGGATGGTGAAGGTGTCGCTGAAATGTACTCTAGGCTTGCACTTATCACAAATGAGATTGCTGGCTTAGGGAGTGAAGAGATGACCAACAGATTCATCATCAAGAAGATCCTAAGAGCATTGGATGGAAAGTATGATACCGTGTGCACATTGATCCAAATGATGCCAAATTACAAAGATCTCAAGCCAACGGAAGTCATTGGAAGAATTGTTGCTCACGAGATGTCACTCAAGGATAAGGAGGAACTTCACAACAAGTCAAGTGGTGCTTACAAAGCCTCATGTGAAGCCCCCACATCATCATGTGAGAAACGAACCTTCAATGAAGAATTGAGCTTAATGGTGAAGAACTTCAACAAATTCTACAATAGTAGAAGCAAATAAAGAAGCTCTAAGTCAAGGTCCTACAATGACAAAATATCTTCTAGTCGAGAGCGAAATTGCTACAATTGTGGGAGACCCGGACACTATTCCAATGAGTGTACGGCACCCTACAAAAGAAGAGAAGATTCTCCAAAAAGAAGAAGCAAAAGAGAAGAATCACCACCAAGAGAGAGGAGGAGTAGAGATGATCGTTATGAACGAAGACCCTCACGGAGAAGCAAGGATTCGGAAAGGAAGGACAAGTCATCAAGGAGCTACACAAAACGAAGACATCAAGCTCATGTTGGTGAATGGGTATCTGGCTCCGACTCCGACAATTACTCCGAGAGAAGCTATCACTCCGACTCCGAATATACTCAAGATGAAGGTGTTGCCGGTCTAGCACTTGTGTCAACCAACTCCTACGACATATTTGACTCACCAAATGAAGGAATTGGAAGATGCTTCATGGCCAAAGGTCCTATGGTAACACATCCCGAGTATGTTGATTTCAATAGTGATGAAGATGACTTGCTAGGTGATGATGATTTACTTGTTGACAACTCTAGTGATGAATACTATGATGAAAAGTCAATTAATCATGCTTATCAAGATAAAACGAATGACAATGATAAGGAGAAGATTGAGCTTCTAACTAAAGAACTAAACACTCTTAAGTTAGCTCAAGAAACTATCTTCAAAGATCATCGAGAACTTTTAAGGGCTCATGAGAAGTTATGCTTTGAAAAGCTCAATCTTGAGCAAGAGCATGAGTTCTTAAAGGAAATCAATGATGATCTCCGTAATAAAAGTTCTTCTTACATTGCCAAGCATTTACTCTTATCTACTTACATGCCTCAAGTCAGGTCTAGTAACAAGTACAAGAAAGATCCTTCCTATAGTAGTAACAATAACAATGCCAAATCAAATATTGTTGCTTCTAGTAGTTCTACTGATTCCACTAATGATTCTCTTAGCCAAGTTACACTTGAGCAAGAAAATAGCTTATTGAAGGGAATTATAGAGAAAGGTGTATACAAGAGCCTTGCTGGGAGTAAGCAATTCGAGGAAATTGTACGCAAGCAAGGAAGGCACCGGAAGAATCAAGGTGTTGGTTTTGAATGAAAGTTCAATGCCAATGGAGTTGAGTGGGAAGAAGATCAATAACCCAAGACGAAGTTTGTTCCTCAACAAGAGAAGTATGATCCTACTTCCTTCAAGGGAACACAAGCACAAGATGATCTTCCACCACAAGACCACAAGAACAAAGGCAAGGACAAGATTCAACAAGAGATTGATGCATTTGAAGAAGCACCTAAGGCCTTGGTCAACTGGGTTCCCAAGACTACGTCAAGTTCTACTTCATCAAGTACAACTACAACTCCAAGGATTCCCATCAAGATGATGTGGATCCCGAAGAAGAAGAACTAGAGAGTTCTTGAGGGTGACTCCGCCAACATTCTTCACTCATATCATTATGGCAAGGACAAGTGCAATCAACTTCGACATCTTGCACTAGTTCAAGGAGTCACAAACCCTCATGTTGGTAAGGCAAGGGACAAGGTAACCTAATGATTTCATGGACATCATCTTTTGTGTGCATCACTCTACGTCTATGGATATTCTTGTTTGTTCCTTGTGGGACTAACCCATGTAGGTATGTTGAAAGTGCAACTCACTCCAAAGGATTGCTCCTAATGATCTACATCAACATTGAGCATCCACATCTTCAACACCTACATGAAGTCATCATTGACAAAACCCAAGGTTAGTTCATCCCTCTAAGGGGGGATCTCACATCTAAGGGGAGCTTAACTCTAAGAATTGAGTCAAAGCAACTCTAATGATGTGAACACATCAATGCATTATGTAAAAGTGGTAACCCCACTTGAGCTTAAACGATGAGTTTGACCTATGATCAAATGTTCTCATTTGACTCCTAAGTCAATATACTCATATATAGATGACCTAGTCATCTCCAATTGTTTGATAGATGATAGAATTGGTTGTGCATGCTTTGCCACATATTTCTTTTACCATTTTATTGTGTGAGCATGTTGGTTGCACATTTTACTCATTCAAGGACATCCACTTGTTGCTTTGATTGATTGGCTTCTTTTTCTTTGGCCAAGTGGATGGACAAGAATGCCTAAGAACCTTCTCTAGTTATCTATGCTTTTCTCGTCTCAAACTCTATTCATGCTACATCACAAAATTTGATCAAGTCAGATTCAAACCACTCTGTGTGAGGAGCACTCGGAGTCCCCGATTCGTCATAGACTTAAACTTCCAAAACTTCTTTGTGATTCTCGGTCTGACCGATTCCTCCATTTTAGTCCTACCGAGATCACCAAGTCGATCTAGGTTTTCAATCTCGGTGCAACCAATTTGAACTTTTCGGTCACAGCGAGTTGCTGTAACTGTATACAGTTATGCATCTCGGTGCCACCGAGTTGTTCCACTCGGTCACACCGACAGGGTCGGGCTATATATACTCATGGGCAAAAATTTGGAAAATTTCTCCAAACCCCTTCGCCCGCGCATAGCTCGCTCTGCCTCCAGGGTCTCCGGATCGTCTCCTCGTCGCCAGCCGCCTCCTGTCGTTGGTCTCCGCCGCCGTCAACAGAATTCACCCCCGCTGTTGCCGCCGTAGCGAGTTCATCGCCAAGCTAAGGTATGGACTCAATCACAATGCTATCTCCATCCGATTCCTAGCACATTGTGTTCATTATGATTCTTGCCACGATTGAGACACTCCTATCCAGTCAATACAATCCTTAGAATAGATGCGATTTGAAAATTTAGGGTTAGGTTTCCACCGAAACCATCTCGGACCCACCGGGTTGAAAAACTCGGTCCCACCGATTTGGCTAACGCCATTGCACTAGTAACTATCGGTCTGACCGAGAATCGCTAATCGGTGTGACCGATTTTAGAACTTTGTGAAACCCTAGCAATCTCGGTGCCACCGAATTGTGACTCGGTCTGACCGAGTTCACTAGTTTAGGTTCCAAAACTGCTTCGGTATCACCGATTTTGAAAATCGGTTGATCCGAAATGCTTTCTGTGGAAAACTAAAACTAAGTTTTTAAAAATCTCTGTATTTTGTGATGCTCATCCATTCTATCTCATCTATAACTATTCACAGGGTCAGCAGTCAGTGTTTTCAGCATGTCAGACCAAAGTGATAGTCAGAACAAGTCAGAAGAGCACAATCACATGAGTGAGGGCACTAGTCGCTCTAGCACTTCAGATGATGGCAGCAGGAGCACCCCAAGCAATTTGCGTAAAGCTGCCACCAGGACAAGGAAGAAGAGAACCTCAGAATCTGAAGATGAGGATTATATGGCAGAAGAAGATGAGGCTACTTCTAAGAAGGTAGTGCTCAAAAAGGAGTATGGCTCAGCAAAGAACACAAAGCCTGGACTCAATAGGAAGGTCCCTGCCAAGAGGACACCTATGCTGAAGGTCAGAGGATAAACTCAAGTACCTGAAAAGCCTGATCCCAAAGAGGCACCTGCAAGAAGAGTTACAACTTCCAAACCCAAGAAGGTTCCCACTGGAGAAACCATGAAGTTTACCATTGAGTCAGAAGATGAAGCTGCTGGTCAAGATAAGAAGAAGAAGAGAGTCAAAACTACTACTGCCAAGGTTCTTGGCAACCCCTCTATGAGGAGAGACTCTGAGGAGGAAGAAGAAGAGGTTGCTGCACCAGCACCCAAGGCACAAAAGCTGACGGGTGATGCTATAAAGTCAGGGGCTGCAACATCAAAGCCCAAGGAAGCACCCAAAGCTGTCACAAGCCCAAGATTGCACCAAAGAGGAATACTAGGAGTATTCCAGCTGCCGAGAAGAACAAGGCCCCAGTGCCTGAAGTTGCTAATGTGGAAGATGATGAAGGACAAGTCCTGAGGAAGCTAAAGCCCAAGATTTCAGACCACAATGATGCTCATCCTGTGGCTGAGAACATGAAGTTAAGAAAGGATGCAAGACTCAGACTGTGGAGGCTGTCAGATCCATATGCTACTAGGAGAAGGACTATTGTTGATTACAGGTTCCACACAAAGGAACAACAGGATTTCTATGAGACAGTGTTGTTGGACAAGAAACCTATAGTGTGTGATATGAGGTGGGTCGACTGGACCTACATGAAGGAAAATGAGGAACACTATCCTGGAGTGCAAGACAGTTTCATTGCTTGTGGAGTTGCATACTTTGTTGGGCATAAGCTCACAAAGTGGAATGATGAGCTCATTATGCAATTCTACTCCACATCACACTTCTATCCAGATGGCAGGATAGTTTGGATGTCTGAAGGTACAAGGTACCAGTCAACCATTGAGGAATGGGCCAATCTGATCAATGCCCCAAAGGAGAGTGAAGATGACTTGGATGTCTATGCCAAGAAGAAGATGGATCACAATACCATGGCTCATATGTACAAGGAGATCCCAGATGCTGCAGTTGAGACACATAAGTTTGGGTCAGTTCATTTTCTTCTGTCAGGACTCCCAACAATCAACTGGATCCTAAGGCACACTCTTTTGCCCAAGTCAGGTGACCACAACATGATTAGAGGGCATGCTATCAACTTGCTACACTTGTTTGATGTCCCACAAAAATTCAAGGTCATGAGCCTCATTGTTGAGACCATTAAGAGGACAACAGCAGACCAGAAGAGAAGTTGTGGGTATGCCCCACAGATTCAGGAGTTGATTAACTCAAAGATGGGCACAGGCACATACTTGCTGGACAAAGAACATTTTGCTATCTATCCAGACCTTGAGGACAATCAAGTTGTGATGAATGAGAATGAACCATCATCAGTGCAAGCTCAAGAGAAGAAGGAGAAAGCAAAGAAAGAGAAGGCTGCCAAGATGCCAACTCAAGAGGAGGCATCTGAGTACTTTTTGAAGAACAAGCAAGAGCAGCTTGGTTACTTGATAGCATCAACTCTAAGGATTGAGAAGGGGTTGGCCACCCTAACTCAAAACCAGGAGAGCCTAGAAAGAATCATGGAACAAAAATTCTATGATCTAGATGTCAAAGTAACTGAGATTCAGTCAGTTGTGGAGCAGCTACAGGATGACATGCAGGAGAGGAAGGGCAAAATAACCACTGATGCATTTGCCAGAGTGCCTAGAGCTCAGAGATCAGCTACAGTGCCTGTGACAGACACCAGAGCCACATCATCTGCACCAGCTACAGCTCCTACAGCTCCAGTGTAACCAGCTCCAGCACCAACTCCTCCAGCTCCATCCACTTCAACTGAAGCCTTCGTCCAAGGAGCCATCTCTACACCACCACCTGAAGATCAAGCCCGAGAGTCGATCTAGTACTATGCATTTTCTATGAACTTTTTGGTAACTTGTTGCCAAAGGGGGAGAAAAATGTATAGATCATAGGCTTCGAGAGAGAGAGAGAGAGAGTGTGTTGCTTTTTGTTCTCTCTTGCTTTGGTGGTTAAACTTTGTTTGCTTTTGATTGCTAGAGATACTATGCTATCATCTGTGAGACATTGATGATCATGTGTTTGATCATAAGCTTCACTTATGCTTGTTAGATGATATTATCTTACCTATCCTTATATGATCATTCACTTTGTTTGGTGATGAGTGCATGTATTCAATTTTTATTATTTTGAGCGCTCCACCAAGATGTATGTGACATGGAAGAGTAACCCATGAGCCTAATTCCTTGTGCATTTGCAGTCCAAAGCAAATCTTTAACTATGCACAAATTTAGGGGGAGTTCTTGCTTATCACATACTTCTCAAAGCGACGATGTTTTTCAATCTTATTATCATTTGTCGAAGCTTTGATCTATATGTTGTCATCATTTACCAAAAAGGGGGAGATTGTAAGTGCAACTATCCCTAGGTGGTTTTGGTAATTCATAACAACATATAGCTCATTGAGCTAATGCTATTCCAAGACTATTATTTCAGGAAAGCTCAATGATTGGCATGGCATGGATGATGAAAGTGGATCCCTCAAAATATCAAGGACAAAGGATTGGCTCAAGCTCAAAAGCTCAAGACTCTTCATTTTACATTTTAGTGATCCAAGATCACATTGAGTCTATAGGAAAAGCCAATACTATCGAGGAGGGATGAGGTGTTGCTTAATGAGCCTCTTTCTTCAAGTGCTTAATGATATGCTCCAAAAACCCTCAACTACTTTCTCACATCCACATATGACCTAAACACAAAGTCAAACTCGGTCATACCGATTCTTTCTATCCGGCGCCACTGAGTTCAAATGTCATAGCCACTGCCACAAACCCTAGGCAAATCGGTCTTACTGATAGGGATCTCGGTCTCACTGAGATGGGATTGTAATCTCTCTGTTTCCCTTCGTAATGTTTCAGTCTAACCGAAGTGAGCGATCGGTCCCACCGAGATTGCAATGTAAACTCCCTGTTTCCCTTTCGTAACATTTCGGTCTCACCGAAATGAGCGAATTGGTCCCACCGAGTTTACCTAACCAACCCTCTGGAAAGCTTATTACCAAAATCGGTTTCACCGAGTTTGTGTAATTGGTCTCATCGAGATTACGTTATGCCCTAACCCTAACCATATCGGTCCTACCGAGTTGCATGTCGGTCCCACCGAAAATCCTAACAGTCACTAGGTTACTAAATCAGTCTGACCGAGTTTGTTGATTAGGTCCCACCGAGTTTGGTAAATTGTGTGTAACGGTTAGATTTTGTGTGGAGGCTATATATACCCCTCCACCTCCTCTTCATTCGTGGAGAGAGCCAACAGAACAAACCTACACTTCCAACTTACCATTTCTGAGAGAGAACCACCTACTCATGTGTTGAGGCCAAGATATTCCATTCCTACTGAGGGAGTCCTGGACTAGGGGGTGTCCGGATAGCCGAACTATCATCATTGGCCGGACTCCAAGACTATGAAGATACAAGATTGAAGACTTTGTCTCGTGTCCGGATGGGACTTTCCTTGGCGTGGAAGGCAAGCTTGGCAATACGGATATGTAGATCTCCTGCCATTGTAACCGACTCTGTGTAACCCTAGCCCTCTCCGGTGTCTATATAAACCGGAGGGTTTTAGTCCGTAGGACGAACAACAATCATACCATAGGCTAGCTTCTAGGGTTTAGCCTCCTTGATCTCGTGGCAGATCTACTCTTGTACTACCCATATCATCAATATCAATCAAGCAGGAGTAGGGTTTTACCTCCATCGAGAGGGCCCGAACCTTGGTAAAAACATCGTGTCCCTTGTCTCCTGTTACCATCCGCCTAGACGCACAGTTCGGGACCCCCTACCCGAGATCCGCCGGTTTTGACACCGACATTGGTGCTTTCATTGAGAGTTCCTCTGTGTCATCGCCCATAGGCTCGATGGCTCCTTCGATCATCAACAACGACGTAGTCCAGGGTGAGACTTTTCTCCCCGGACAGATCTTCGTATTCGGCGACCTTGCACTGCGGGCCAATTCGCTTGGCCATCTGGAGCAGATCGAAAGCTACGCCCCTGGCCATTAGGTCAAATTTGGAAGTTTGAACTATACGGCCGACATCCGCGGAGACTTGATCTTCAACGGATTCGAGCCACAGCCAAGCGCGCCGCACTGTCACGATGGGCATGATTTAGCTCTGCTGCCGGACAGTGCCCTGGAGGCCGCACAAGAGTCCGCTCCCACCCTTGACTCGGAGCCGACTGCATCGATCGAGGATGGGTGGCTAGACACCGCCTTGGGGGCTGCTACCTCTACGGCGATGGAGCCGAATACCGACCCCGTCCCTTGTGAAGCTCATGACCCCGAGGCGCCGGACTCCTCGCCGGACTCCGAACCTCTCGCGCCCCTTCCAATCGAATCCGATTGGGCGCCGATCATGGAGTTCACCGCTGCGGACATCTTTCAGCACTCGCCTTTTGGCGACATCCTAAATTCGCTAAAGTATCTCTCTTTATCAGGAGAGCCCTGGCCGGATTACGGTCAGGACGGTTGGGATGCGGACAACGAAGAAATTCAAAGCCCACCCACCGCCCACTTTGTAGCCACTTTCGACAACTTAACCGACATGCTAGACTTCGACTTCGAAGACATCAACGGTATGGACGATGAAGCCGGAGACGACCAAGAACCAGCGCCTACGGGGCACTGGAAAGCCACCTCAACCTACAACGTATACATGGTGGATACTCCTAAAGGAAGCGATAACGAGGAGAAACGGGATGCTGCGAAAGGTAATTCACCCGAAAAACAGCCGAAACGGCGACGCAAGCGCCGCCCAAAGTCCCGCCTCGACAACGACCCAGCCATAGAGCAGGAAGAACCAGTGGACGACGAACATACCCCCCAGCAACCATCCGAACAGGATGAACTGGACAAACAACCCATCCCCGGTGAAAACAACAGTCCGAATGATCTCACGCCGGACACATCATTGGAGCAGAAGAATCTCCACAAAAGGCTCGTCGCCACTGCATGAAGTCTGAAGAAGCAGAAGCGGAAGCTCAAAACAGCGGAAGACATACTCAGAATGAGATGGAGCAAAATACTCAAGACCGCAGACAAATACGGCGATAGTCACCAAGCAAAGAGCTACCCGAAGCGCAAGCTATTGCCTGAATTTGACGAGGAGGCCGTAGAGCCCCCACAATCAAAAAACAAAGAGTCCGCCCGGTCGGCTAGACGACCACATGACAAACAAAGAGCGGCAAGCGGCTCCGCACACAAGCCGGCACGTGATCCACATAAGGATCCTCGCAAAAAGGATGGCCCAGTCAGATCCATTTATGGGCCAAGAGAGCAAGCTCCAGAAAGCAACACAACATGTCGAGTATTCGAAAATCACGGCACACCCAAATACAAGGGCGCCGCACACCCCCTATGTTTCACCGATGAGGTGCTGGATCATGAATTCCCAGCGGGATTCAAGCCCGTAAATATAGAGGCATATGACGGAACAACAGACCCCGGAGTCTGGATTGAGGATTACATCCTGCACATACATATGGCTAGAGGAGATGACCTCCACGCCATAAAATACTTACCCCTCAAGCTCAAAGGGCCAGCACGACATTGTCTCAAAAGCCTCCCAGAAAATACCATTGGAAGTTGGGAAGAGCCCGAGGATGCATTTCGGGCAAATTTTCAGGGGACTTATGTCCGCCCTCCGGATGCAGACGATTTAAGTCACATAACTCAACAGCCCGAAGAGTCAGCCCGCAAATTCTGGAACAGGTTCCTCACCAAAAAGAACGAAATAGTCGATTGTCCGGATGCCGAAGCCTTAGCAGCCTTCAAACATAACATCCAAGACGAATGGCTCGCCAGACACCTCGGCCAGGAAAAGCCAAGAACAATGGCCGCACTAACAAGCCTCATGACCCGCTTTTGCGCGGGAGAGGATAGCTGGCTGGCAAGATGCAACACCAGCGACCCAAGTACATCCGAGGTCAGGGATGGAAATGGGAAACCACGATGCAGAAAGGACCAGCGCCGGACTAAGGGAAATGACCCAAAGAGCACGGCAGTTAAGTCCGGATTCAAAAGCTCTCGGCAGAACAACAAAACACTGCCTCTCAAGGACAATAGCGACGAGCTATCTAACCTAAACAAAATCTTGGACAAGATATGCCAAATCCACAGCACCCCCGGGAAGCCTGCAAACCATACCCACAGAGATTGTTGGGTTTTCAAGCAGTCCGGCCGACTTAACGCCGAACACAAGGGGCTCGACACACCAAGTGAGGACGATGACGAACCCCATAAACAGAGCACCGGAAAACAAAAGAATTTCCCACAAGAGGTCAAAACAGTAAATTCACTTCAAGTGATAACAGGGAAAACTAGAGCGGCACCCACTAAAGTACGCGCCGCACGGTCTACCCCAACGGAGTCCCAACACTGGTTGTCAAAACCAATCACCTTCGACCGTTAGGACTACTCCGGAAGTATACAGAACGCAGGATGGACTGCTCTGATATTAGATCCTATAATCGACGGACTGCAATTTACACAAGTCCTAATGGATGGCGGCAGTGATCTAAACCTGTTATACCAGGACACAATCCGCAGAATGGGGATAGACCCAACCAAAATTCGCCATAGCAACACCTCCTTTAAAGGAGTGATGCCAGGCCCATATGCCCATTGTACGGGCTGTCTACTACTAGAAGTTTTGTTCGGCTCATCCGACAACTTCCGTCGCGAAAAGTTAGTCTTCCACATCGCCCCATTTAAAAGTAGCTACCAAGCACTATTGGGACGCGAAGCTTTCGCCCGCTTTAACGCAATACCGCATTATGCATCTCTTACACTTAAAATGCCCGGTCCACGTGGCATCATCTCATTAAAAGGAAACTTCGAGTGTTCCTCGAATACGGAAGAACGTGAGACTGCCTTGACAGCCACGCATTGATCCGGCCTTGCTGATTGAAGCACCTAAACATGTCATTGAGACCCCGGACACGGTTAGGCGAGTCCGGCACAAATAAACAAGGGGCTTACTAGCTGCGTACCCCCCCCCCCCTACAAGGGGCTGCACGCATGTACAATAAGAGCCAATAAAGCTCAATTTTATTCATTTTTTGAATCATACTCTATTTATTTTAAAAAATACACTTTTCGCATAATCTCTTTTTTCACACTAAGTTCTTCTCTTTTACAGATGAACAACGTGCTACACCCGTCTAGGATACGGCACAACGGAGACACAGGCGCAGACGTGCAGTAGGGACCCGCTGCAAGGATTCTCTTCAGATTAAGACCCTGCGTAAACCTTTTTTTACTGTATCTTGTTGATACACATCCCCCGGTTTCTTACCATAACCGAGGAGGAGGCTGGCGTTTTGGCATCGGCCGCGTCAGAAGTTTTCGCGCGTACCTGGACACTAGGGGCTTAGGGCATCATCCTGCCCGTTTTCATAAAGACCGAATACCTTAGGGAGTGTTCGGCGTCTCGAGTTAGGCCTTATATGCATCAGCTCCGAATCATGTCTTTGGTCAAATGTTGGGTTTGCCCGGCTCCTGTGTTTTGCTGCCTTACGTTCCGTTCTATCGGCTAACGCGGCACTAGGAGAACTACTGCGATTGTGCCCCGGTTCAGCCTAGTGAGCACCTCAGTAGAGAAAGCCAAAAACTAACTGTCATGATATAGGGAGAGACTGGTCAACCACTCAATCGACCACCGGAATGTTTAGAATTCCCCCGCTTTGACGAAGGACCGTTTCCCGGTCGGGCACATACGCGCCCCGAATTCGGAGAGCGCGGTGCCCCTATGGGCTATATAGTAGCCCCACCATCGAACTCCTATGGCTAAGTGGAAGTGATAAAGCATTATAGTCCGGTTGCCTAGTTTGCTACGCTATCACCTCCTTCACAGGACCAAGACGTTGGATTAAGTGTGAAAATGCACTTTTTTGCAAACACCCCCGCACTATGTGCGTGGGGGCTGAAGCCAAAGACTGCCATCTTTCAGGTTATATACACATATACATTAACGACCGCACAGGAGGTATCTCAATACTTGAACGCACAAGTATAAAAAGCCCTTATATTATATATTTGAAACATGGTTTCACAAATCATACATGCCATTTAAACATAACGTTTTTCGAGCACTGCGACTCTATTAAACGAGCGCCCTGCAGGACTTCCTCAAAATAGTGCTCGGCTGGTAATCGGCTCCTGTCCGAATCCCGGGATGCAACGTCGATGGCCTCCATCTCTGCCTAGTATGTTTTGACACGGGCGAGAGCCATCCGTGCACCCTCTATGCATGCCGACCACTTCATCGCCTTGATATGCGGCACCGCATCAAGGAACTGCTGCACCAAGCCAAAATAACTCTTCGGCTCGGGCCTTTTCGGCCACAGATGAGCCACAACATCCTTCATGGCAAGTCCGGACAACCTATTCAGCTCATCCCACTCAGCCAACCGATCGGTTAATGGAAGTGGACGCTCCGGACTATGGAATTGAGACCAAAAAAGCTCTTCCATTCCGTGATCCTTTTGGCCTCGGAAGTGTGCAACTGCGTCCGCCGCACTCGCCGCTAGATTCAGATAAGCATCCTCCGCACCCCACAACTGGCCCAACTGAGCATACTTTGGATCCTGAACTCCCTACGCAGCAGAAAGGGCTTTCCAGCCGCAGTATCACCGGCCTGACGCAGGTCCTCCTTTATAGCTCTCATCGCGGAGCGGGCATCCTTGGCTTCGGCGGTGGCCTTCTTCAGGTCCTCTTGCTCCGCTCGGCGTTCTCCTTCAAGAAACTCATAGCGATCGGTAGCATCCTTCAGCTTCACGGCCATTTCGGCCATTTCCTCCCTGCTTCGGCAGTGAGCAGCCTGTTCGGCTTTTACCTCTTCGGCCGCCTTCAAGGCAGCTGCATTACTTTTTCTGGCTTGCTCCTTGGCTCGGGCAAGCTCTGCCCGAAGGTCCTCCATAGCAGCGGCGCCATCTGCATTAAGCATACATGTTGTACGGCACGAGCATCAAGCTCCCTTACAAGGTGTCCGCGGAGAAGCCACATACCTTGCGACTCGTCAAGTCGTTTATTGACCAGCGCGATGTCCGCATCCGCAACATCAAGTTGCCGCTTCAGTTCGGCAACTCTATCAGTCCGGCTGGCCACCGAACGTTCCGCCACCTGAATAGGAAGGGCGACATCTTATAACTGAGATTATGATCCTCGGCACGTTGTCGTTTTTGACAACGTACCGAGTCTCAGGGGCTATTATCTATACAGGGCACACTCTATGTGCAAAACTATCAAAAGGTATATCATTTTCACGTACCTGAAATCCCGTCAGTAAACTTCTGACGGCCTCATGCAACGCGCTCTCAGTGGATGAAATCATTTCAATCACCATACTCATCAACGTACGATGATCTTCTGAGATAGACACCGCCCGAGCAGATCCTTCAGCTCCTCCGGCTATACACCAGTTGGTGCCGAAATCTCCGGCCCTGCTGGACTCAGGGAGACCCTCTGCGACGACACCTCAGGGTCGTCCGCCCCGCCTGACGCTGCTGCAGGTGGAGGCGTTTTGCTCTCCATCATCTCCGGACGAAGATCCCCGAAGATGAGCTCTGCTTAGAAGGCCTGAGATCTGAACTACAAGGTAAAAACTTCGGTTATCCTCAGAAATAAAAACAGGGATGTCCCTTATTACAAAACTCCCCTTTCTACTTCTGGCTTGCTGGAGGGCTGATTCCCGTGGGGAAATAGTGCGGCCGGAGCCTCTCCTGGCGCAGGACCCTCTGGTGAAGGTTTCTTCCCCCGCTTTGAGGCCTTGGCCTCCGGATCTTCAGAAGCGGTCCTCTTCTCCCCCTGAAGGGAGGGATTCTCGATCCCCCCTTTCTTGAGAGCCTCTTTAGCGGAGGCGGTAGTTTTCCTGTTTTCCCCTTCGCCCTCTTCTGAAGGCACAGCCTCCAGCATCTTGATTAACACAGGATCCCGCGTGGTCTCAGGGAGGGGGGCCGGACACCGTATCAGTTTTGCTTTTGCTATCCACTCCTGTTCAAGGGATAGCTAGTTAAAGGGAAAGTTTATGGTAAATATATGGACAGCGTGTCCGGGCACACGACTACTTACTTGAGTATCCGGGCGATTGCAGCTCAGGCCTGCGTCCTCGGTCAGGATCGGACACATCTCTTGTGACCCGAAGAACAGTTTATACATCTCCACGGGTGTCGCACCCATGAAGTGTTGAAGAGCTCGCGGTCCCTCCGGATTGAATTCCCACAGGCGGAGGGGGCGACGTTTGCAGGGCAGAAGGCGCCGAGTCAGCATTACCTGCGCCAGTACAACTAGATTGATCTCCCTTTCTTGGAGGTCTCGAATGCGGCCCTGCAATAATGGCACGTCCTTGGACGGCCCCGAGTCAAGCCCTTTGTTGACCCATGACGCCAGCCGTTGTGGAGGGCCCGAGCGAAAGGCAGGCGGAGCCACCCATCTAGTGCCCCTGGGAGCGGTGATGTAGAACCACTCCTGTTGCCACAAACCAAGCTCCTTTTGAAAACAGCCCTCGGGCCACGGAGCGTCAGCTCTCTTGCTTATAACTGCCCCTCCGCACTCTGCCTGCAGCCCCTCGATCGTCTTCGGCTCCACGTTGAAGGTCTTGAGTCACAATCCGAAGTGAGGGGTGGTGTGGAGGAAGGCTTCACATACAACAATGAATGATGAGATGTAGAGGATGGACTCCGGATCCAAGTCATGGAATTTCAGCCCATAATAAAACATGAGCCCCTCACGAAGGGGTCCATCGGGAAGCCTAAACCTCGACGAAAGTGAGACACGGACACCATGCTCTCACCAGGCTCGGGAGTGGGAATGACTTGCCCTTGGGCGGGCAGCCTATGCGAAATTTCGCTGTTTAGATACCTGGCGTCTCTCAGCTTTAGCACATCTTCTTCCGTGACGGAAGAGGTCATCCACCGGCCCTGTAGGTCGGAGCCGGACATTGTCGAAGGTCCGAAGCGCCTGAATCTGGAGCCTTGGGTGTTGGAACTCGGGGCGAGGGGCGGATTCGATTGAAGGTTGAAGGAAAAGAACGGGCCTTGGTCTCGTTATAAAGGGGTTGAATACCAAGAGCCGTCCCCGTATCCGTTTGGGACTCGCCTTCGATGGAGGGGGCGTGCCAACGGGCACGGTTGGGTTACCCACGTCCGTATTGATGAGAATCCCGTAATAAGGGGACACGATCTCTACTTTGACAAGACGTGCCAAGGAAACTGCTTCGCTAAACGCGCTGAGGTGGAACAATAAAAACGATTTGAGTAAAGGCTTGTCCATGGTGTGACGTCATGCCATGAAGTACGTCAGCAGATTGAACTTGTGTAAATATTATTCTCTCTACGGTGGTATGTGGAATTTATTTTGCAAAGCCGGACACTATCCTGGTGTCCGCAATCTTCTATGAATTATTCGGAGGAGGAACCCGCCTTGCAATGCCGAAGACAATATGCGCGCCGGACTCATCGTAATTGAAGCCTGGTTGGGCTACTGAGGGAGTCCTGGACTAGGGGGTGTCCGGATAGCCGAACTATCATCATTGGCCAGACTCTAAGACTATGAAGATACAAGATTGAAGACTTCGTCCCGTGTCCGGATGGGACTTTCCTTGGCGTGGGAGGCAAGCTTGGCAATACGGATATGTAGATCTCCTACCATTGTAACCGACTCTGTGTAACCCTAGCCCTCTCTGGTGTCTATATAAACCGGAGGGTTTTAGTCCGTAGGACGAACAACAATCATACCATAGGCTAGCTTCTAGGGTTTAGCCTCCTTGATCTCGTGGTAGATCTACTCTTGTACTACCCATATCATCAATATCAATCAAGCAGGAGTAGGGTTTTACCTCCATCGAGAGGGCCCGAACCTGGGTAAAAACATCGTGTCCCTTGTCTCCTGTTACCATCCGCCTAGACGCACAGTTTGGGACCCCCTACCCGAGATCCGCCGGTTTTGACACTGACACCTACCATATGAATCTTGATCTCTAGCCTTCCCCAAGTTGCTTTCCACTCAAATCTTCTTTCCACCAGATCCAAATCCCATGAGAGAGAGTTGAGTGTTGGGGAGACTATCATTTGAAGCACAAGAGCAAGGAGTTCATCATCAACGCACCATTTGTTACTTCTTGGAGAGTGGTGTCTCATAGATTGGCTAGGTGTCACTTGGGAGCCTCCTACAAGCTTGTGGAGTTGAACCAAGGAGTTTGTAAGGGCAAGGAGATCGCCTACTTCGTGAAGATCTACCGCTAGTGAGGCAAGTCCTTCGTGGGCGACGGCCATGGTGGGATAGACAAGGTTGCTTCTTCGTGGACCCTTCGTGGGTGGAGCCCTCCGTGGACTCGCGCAACCGTTACCCTTCGTGGGTTGAAGTCTCCATCAACGTGGATGTACGATAGCACCACCTATCGGAACCACGACAAAAACATCCGTGTCTCCAATTGCGTTTGAATCCTCCAAACCCTTCCCTTTACATTCTTGCAAGGTGCATGCTTTAATTTCCGCTGCTCATGTACTCTTTGCATGCTTGCTTGAATTGTGTGAAGATTGCTTGACTTGTCCAAAGATAGCTAAAATCTGCCAAAGTCTAAAATTGGGAAAAGGTTAAGTTTTTAATTGGTCAAGTAGTCTAATCACCCCCCCTCTAGACATACTTCAAGCTCCTACAGTCCGCAATTGAAAAGACAAAGAGCCGACTGCTAGCCATAGTCAGACTCGCCTCACCATCGAGCGTGACGCAGAAGGCCGCCCTCTAGCCGTGGAGCAACGAGGCAACCCGCCTCCTCCTCCGCCTCGCGGGGAGAGATATCCCACCCTGCCGCCTATCACGCACCTGATGCTCAGTGGCCGACTGGGCCGCCGCGAAGGAATGATGCCCACCATCGAATCGACTGCCTGGCACGATCCCTGGCGCTGGAAGAAGAAGACAATGTCGGCCCGCCCTGTTTCGGCCCCCGCATCCACGATGAGCCTTTCCCCAAAGGGTTCTCGCTCCCAAGAGACACGCTAAAATACAATGGCTCGGTGAAGCTGGAAGACTGGTTGAATAGATTACTCCACTACAGCTAGCATAGCAAATGGCAATAGGCACATTGCCATGAATTACGTCCCTCTCATGCTTCAAGGCATGACACACACCTGGCTGAACAGCCTCAAGCCCTATAGCGTCAACAACTGGCTGGACTTCACGGAAGTCTTCATCTGCAACTTCACCAGCACGTACAAGCGGGCACCCAAGCCACGTTAGCTCTCCCTTTGTGTCCAAGGCCCGACCGAGTCCAGCCGCGACTACCTGAGGTGCTGGGCCGAGCTCCGCAACTCATGCGAAGGGGTGTACGAGGTTCAAGCAATAGAGTACTTCACCGCCGGGTGCCGAGAAGGCACCCTCCTCAAGCACCAACTTCTCTGTGACAAGCCGGCTAAACTCGACGAGCTGCTGATCATAGCAGACAAATACGCCACGGCCGACTCCTCGATGAAGACCGTGCTCCGAGTGGACGCCTCTCGAAAGGTGCTTCCTCCGGCTCCGAAAACACCGGCTGGCGACTCCAATCGACACCCACATCAGAACGACAACAAGAGCAAGGCTCCTATGCCGCCTTCCACCAGTCAGCAGGTGTCCACGGTCGAAGACCAGCAGCCCTAAGTGCAGCCTATGCCCAAGCGTCCTAAAGGCGGCAGGCCGGCTTGGCAGCCGGCTTTCTCCTACAAGCAAACCCTTGATGCCCCCTGCAAGTTCCACAACAGCGCGAAGCCGTCCAACCACACAACCCGGAAGTGCCATTGGCTCACCCGAATCTCCAAGGGCGAAGGACTGCTACCCCCTCCGCTTGCTGGCCAGCCGCCTCCGGCTCCTCGGCAGCCGGCCGCTCGCCCGGCAGTCGGAGCCGTTCAAGACGAGTTTCCTAACGAGCACGCACCTACGTCATCTTTACCATCCAAGCTGAAGACAGGCGCAGCCGGTGCCAACAGCACCAAGAAGTCAATGCAGTCACCTCCAAAGATCTAGAGTTTATGCATTGGTCTGAAAAGCCTATCAGCTAGAGCCGGGCTGATCACCCAGAGGTGATGCCGTCTCCAGGCTCTTATGCATTGGTGCTGGATGCTACTTTCGCAACAGAAGGGCGAGCTGCTTGTTTCTCCCGAGTTCTGATTGATGGCGGAAGAAGCATCAACATCCTGTACCGTGATACCATGGAGAAGTTGAACATCAAGACGAAGCAGTTTTTCCCAGTCGGACCGTGTTCCATGGATTGTACCCGGCCTGTCATGCTCACCAATCGGCAAGATCAAGATAGATGCCCTACTCTCAAGAGAACCCCATCACGGTCGTTTGCATTGCCCCGCTTGCCGAGATCATAGGCAGCCGGGATGCATCCGGCCGGGTGGCCAAGTGGGCCATTGCACTGGCTCCTTACACCATCTTCTACCAGCCTCGCACCGCCATCAAGTCCCAAGTGCTGGCCGACTTCCTTGTCGACTGGGTCAAAACCCAGTACCTGTCGCCAGCACCCGACTCCACCCATTGGCAAATGCACTTTGACGGATCCAAGATGCGCACCGGCTTGGGAGCTGGCATCATCCTCACCTCTCCCAAGGGTGACAAGCTCAGATACATGTTACAAATTCATTTTGCCGCCTCCAACAACGTGGCCAAGTACGAGGCGCTCATACATGGGCCCTCGCTGGCCAATGAACTCGGCATCCGCCGGATCCTATGCTATGGCGACTCAGACTTGGTGATCCAACAATCATCTGGCGATTGGGATGCCAAGGACGCAAACATGGCGATCTACCGCTTCCTCGTTCAACAACTGAGTGGATACTTGAAGGGTGCGAGTTTCTCCACGTGCCACGGGCCGACAACGAGCAAGCAGGTGCCCTGGCACGAATCGGCTCCACCCGGCAAGCTATACCAACCAGCGTCTCCCTCCAATGCCTCCTCAAGCCGTCTGTCAAGCCATCTCCAGAATCAGACTCCATCTTCGTGCCGCCTGACCCTGATGTAGTCGGATCTGACTTAGGGAAGCCAGCAGGCGGCTCGAGGACTTTGGCGGGCCGCTCAGGGACTGTTGTAGTCACACCCGGCTCGGGGACTTCAAAACCCGGCCCAAGGACTGCAGCAGTCGGCCCGGGGACTACAGTGACACAACAGGCGATGGCCGACTCCAACTCTTCACCACCCAACCCACCCCTTGGTCGCAGTAGCCGTGTTAGCAATAGAAGAAGTCACTGCTCCATCATGGGCCCAGCCCATCCTCAACTTTTTGGTAAACAGAGAGTTGCCGACTAACGAGATCTCGGCAAGACAAGTTCAACGCTGAGCCGGAGCATACACAATAGTGAACAGAGAGCTCATTAGGCGCAGTGTCACTGGAGTCTTCCAGTGATGTGTCGAGCCAGAGAAGGGCATTGCAATCCTCAAGGACATCCATCAAGGCGAGTGCGGCCAGCACGCGGCCTCAAGATCACTCGTCGCCAAAGATTTCCGCCATGGGTTCTTCTGGCTGACTGCTTTGGAAGACGCCAAAGAATTAGTCAAACACTGTAAAGGGTGCCAACTTTTCAGCTCCAAGCAACACTTGCCGGCTTCCGCACTCAAGACTACCCCCCTCACCTGGCCTTTTTCCGTGTGGGGGCTGGATATGGTGGGCCCATTCAAGACGGCACGCGGCGGCATGACACACCTACTTGTCACCGTAGACAAGTTCACCAAGTGGATTGATGCGAAGCCAATCAAGAAGTTGAATGGCCGACTGCTGTGACATTCATCGTAGACATCACCACTCCGTATGGCATACCACACAGCATCATCACCGACAACGGCATGAATTTTGCCAAAGGAGCATTGGCACGTTTCTGTGTGACACATGGCATCCAACTGGACTTAGTGTCCATTGCCCATCCGCAGTCAAACGGCCCAGTCGAGCGAGCAAACGGCCTCATCCTATCCGGCATCAAGCCCCGACTGGTCGAGCCACTGGAGCGCTCGGCCGGCTGCTAGCTCGAGGAGCTTCCGACTGTCCTCTGGAGCTTGCGTACCACCCCGAACAAGTCAACCGGCTTCACTGCTTTCTTCCTTGTATATGGTGCCGAGGCTGTCATCCCAACTGACATCGAGTTCGACTCACCTCGAGTCACCATGTACACAGAAGCGGAGGCAAAGGAAGCGCGAGAAGACGGTGTTGACCTGCTGGAAGAGGGCCGACTATTAGCACTCAGCTGGTCCACCATCTACCAGCAGGGTTTGCGCCGTTACCACAACCGGAAGGTCAAGCCAAGATCCTTCCAAGAAGGCGATCTTGTGCTCCAGCTGATCCAGCGAACAGCCGGCCAGCACAAGCTCTCGACCCCTTGGGAAGGCCCCTTCGTCATCAGCAAGGCCTTGGGAAATGACTCCTACTACCTGATCGATGCACAGAAGCCCAAGGCGCGCAAGAGAGATGATTCCGGCAAGGAGTCGGAACGACCATGGAAAGCCAATCTCCTTCAAAGATTTTACAGTTAAATGCAGTATGTATCACGTTATCTATTGTATTAAGTACAAGATATTGGGCCCCCCGACGAGCACTCGGGGACTACCCTCTTTTATCTATATGATGAGTATCATGCCTATGAATGTGTCACTACATTTGTTCTTCTGTCCGGCACTGGGTTCGACCAGTCAGCCGGGGACTTGCCGCCTTGAATTATGTTAAGTGCCACCTGCAGTCAGACAAGTAGTGTGCCGGCACCTAAGCCCTCTCTTGCCAAAAGTAGCAGCTCGCAGAATCAACTGTTCGACTGGCAAGAGTTAAAGGCAGGAAAAGTTGCCCACGCGAAAAATGGCTAAGGACCAATGAGCTTACATAACACAAGACGGCTCCCCACCCTGCCAATCGGCTGTCAAGTAGCCGGCTGGCCGGCTTCCCACTCAACTTGCTACAATCTAAGAAAGCTAAAGTACTTTCCATCCCACAGGGCCAAGTACTTTCCCAGCCACAGACTGCAGAGCAGCTGTCCGGCTGGGAAGGCGGCGACCAAGGGAGGGCGGCAAAGGAAACAGCCGAAAAAGATGAAAAGCAAGCACAGTCGGAAGTCAAACACATGCAAGATTATATTTACACAAAAGGCCTTCGAGGGCCGGCATTCAACTTAGTCTGAATGCACCCCCAGTGGGTGGAACTGCGTGAATTTAACGAATATTGTTCAAAGACCAACGGACAGGAAGACAAAGATCAACATGGCAGCTCAGGCCAAGGGCGTAACGGGTGAGCTGGGCAGGTCTGTGGAGATGGTGGTGCTGGCTGGAGGAGTGGCCGGCTGGCGAGTCTTGGCTTGGTCATCACCAGTGGCAGGCGGCGTGTTCGCACGTGCCACGTTGCTCGAGGCATGGTCAAGCTGAGGCTGGTCGGCTGCTCCACCATCCGGTGCGGCGTCTTCATCATCCTCTTCATCGTTGCTGGAGTCAATCTCCTCCACCGAGTCCTCACCACCTGCCGGGTTCAGCCCAAACCACTCCTCCGACAGAGCAATGCCGTCGTCGTTCAGCTCGGGGACGAAGACGCTGGTGTCGGTGTACTCGGCGATCACTGAAGCATGCTGGATGATAGCCGGCCGCACTGCCTCTAGCTCCTCATTGGCCTTCTGCCGAAACGTGGCCAGCTGAATCAAGTCCAGCTCGGGATACCACGCTCGGACGAACTGTAGTGCCCGCTTGGCGCCTGCCCGGGCTGCAGAAGCCTTCGAAGCCTCGAGGCGGTCGGCCGCCACCTCCAGCCAGTCGGCAGTCCGACTGGGGGTGCAGGGAATCACTTAACTTGGCCAGAGGGTGGAAAACACCTGGGCTCCAACACGCTGAAGGCGGCGGAACATACGATCAGCCGGCTGGAGGCGGGCCTGGATGGCCAAGAGCTGCTCCTCGAGCGTTTGGCAAGTCTGGCGCAATCTCAGCACCAGCCTGCCTCTGCATGTTGCGGTGGTCCTTGGTGACTTGGCTGGCGGCAACAGAGTAGCCGGGGAAGTACTCTGCACATAGAAGAAAAAAATGCGAAGTCAGAAGTCGGACCAAGCAGCAGGCGGCAAACAAAGGGACAAAGAGGAAGGCAGCTTACCGTCAACCATGTCTTCAATATGGCCATAGCCATCATTCAGCACCTGCCTCGACTCGGCCTAGTTCGCCGCCTCGGTCTCTTACTCGGCTTGGAGGGCGGCCTCACTATTCTTCACCGCCTTCAGGGCCGCCTTGTGGCTCTTCTCCTGGTCGGCCAGCTTCTTGGCTAGGCGGTCGCGCTCCTGAGCCACGGTGCTGCACTCGGCCTCCTTGACACGCAGTGCGGTCTGGGCCTCACCCAGTTGCTGCCGCAGGTCAGCATTGGCCTCTGCAAAGATGGCAAAGAAGAAAAAAAAATGAGAAAGAAGTCGCTAGAAAAGAGTCGGCCTGACTGCTCAATAGTCAGCCCGAATCTCGGGAACTACACCTAGTGGGTGCGCTGATGCGCCCCCACGAGAGATAGAAGATGGAACACTTACTCTGGCTCTCAGACAAGTCGGCGGTCTTCTGAGTCAGCTCCCGGGCATGGGACTTGAAGGCGGCCGCGCGGAGGTTATGATAGTCCTGCGAAAAGGGCAGACGAACAAATAAAGACAAGTTAGCACCCGAGTCTACTAAGAAGTTCCAAGCAGCCTGCTCAGCAGCCGACTCGGAACTTGGGGACTACACCCAGTGGGTGTGCTGACGTGCCCCCAGAGAAGAATACAAGAGCAAAAAACAAAAAGCAAGAGGCTTACCCGAATGGCCGACCGCGTCGCCAGGAACTCCTGGTTGTAGTTCTTCAGGGCGGCGGCCTTAGACTGAAGCTGGTTGCGGACGTCCTGCGTCGCCGCGTTCAGCACAGCCGTTCCACCTCCCGGCGTCCACCCCGGCAAGCTGACGCTCGCCGTCTCCAGCTCTTGGACCGATGAGCTTGCGCTCCAGGCCTTCTGTGAGTTCGGCGCTGAAGTCGCCTTCCCTGCGCGCTGGCGTGCCAGATATCGGACCACGAGGTCTACCCTTGCAGTCGGCTCGCCTCCAGCCGGTGGCACTGGCGGCGCGCCGGGTTGGCCGCCTTTGTCCGCCGCAATCGGCGCTGGCGGGGCCACCTCCTTCTATGGTGCGACGGCGTCGCCTTCCACCCTCCCCATAACCGGCTAGTCGCCGCCGGCTCCTTCTGGCGGCACCACCGGGATCCCAGGCACCACGGAGTAGAGGGGGATGACGAGCTGCGATAGCTGGTTGCGCAAGGCTTCCTCCGCCTGCGCCGCGGCTACAGAATCCACCTGGGCCTTCGCCGCCGCATTGGCCTGCGCCCTCGCCGTCTCCTCTGCCGCCTCCTACACTGCCTTGGCGGTAGCCGCCCTCTGCTGCTCCGCCTCCCGCTCCTCCCGCACCTCCCGCGCGTTCTGCTCTATCGCCGCCTGAAGCTCAGCGCGAGGGCCCACGCGGTGGGTGCTGGTGGAGCCTCCCGCCGCCCCAACCACGGAGGCGGCGACAGACCGCTCTTGAGAGAGCGGAGCTCTGCGTTATACTAGACAAAGAAACATCATAAGAATATTGTCAAGAAGGAAGAAAAGATGCATGAGGGAGTCGGTACTCATGCAGAAACCATTTGCGGCTCCTTCACCACCTTGCGGAAGCGGGTGGTCTTCGCGGCCACTTCATCCCGCTTGGTCGCCACAACCAAGCCCTTGGGCTTCTTCGACCGGCTGCCGAACAGGATCGGCGTGGCCCGGTGCAAGCTTCTGCGCGCCGCCTCGTTTAGCTGGCGCGGCAGACGAGCTCACGCCTTGCTGGTCGGACGCTGGCTGGCGGCGTGGGGTGACTTCTCCCTCGTCGTCGTCTGGCCAGTCCTCGAGGCCGGCCCTGAGCTCTGAGCCGCCTGCTTCGCCACCTCCTCGCACGACGTCGTCGTACAAAACGGCTGCCCCAAGTCGGGGTCGTCCACATCGCTCTCCACCCGGTCAGCGAGAAATTGATGCTCCAGCCCGACGGTGCCGGCTGCCGGCTGGAGAAGGGTGCTCTGTTCCATAAGTCAGTTCGTCAAGCCGGCCAAGCAGAACTCGGCAACCGAAGAAAAAAATATGAAGAAAAGGAAACTTACCATGGGCGGAGGACAGGAGCGTGAATACGACACCTTGCTGAACTGCCAGTCCTTCGTGATCTTGCAGTTCGCAAGATAGTTCACCATGTGAGCTACCTCCGCGTGAGGCATCTCCTCGGTGCACAGCTGGCTTGGGTCTCGATGCCCGCTCATCTGGCATATCATGTGAGGCCGGCCCTGGAGCGGGAGCACCCGGCGCGCCATGAAGGCGGTCAGCAAGTCGGGCCCAGTCAGGCCCTCTGACCTGATCAACACCCGGAGCCGCGCTATGGCGGCGGCTCCAGAGGGCGACAGCGACCTGGCCCGATAGGACCAGTTGAGCCGCTTCTCAGTCGGCGGGCCGGCTACGTAAGCCGGCAGATTAACCCAGTCGCCCTCCGGGAAGATGCTCTTCACGTAGAAGTACGTCTATTGCCACATCTTCACTGATTGGATCAGCGCGATGGGAGGAAATGGATTGTCGGCCGCTGACCTCCGCACCGCGACGAAGGTGCCACATTGAGCCGGCACGCTCTTGACGACGGTGCCGAGCTTGGAGTAAAAGAACTCCCCCCAAAGCTCGATGGTGGGGAGGACACCGAGGAAGCCTTCGCACAAGGTGACGAAGGCGTACAGCAGCACCACCGTGTTCGGAATGAGGTGGTGCAGCTGGAGGTTGTAGAATTTGAGGAAAGCCCGAAAGAAGCCGCCTGCCGGCAGGCCGAGGCCGCGCAGGCAATGCGAGCGGAAGATGACCCGCTCGCCCTCCTCCGGCGCCGGCGAGATCTCCCGTCCGGCGCGAGGCGGACCCTCACATAGTCCTCGCCGGGCAGGCGCCGCGTCTTGCGGAGGAAACCAATGTGATCTTCATGGACGTTGGAGCCGTCCCAGGCTCCGGCGCGCCCCATGAAGGCGAGAGGTTGACGGAGAAAGCACGGCGACGACGAGAGCGCGACCTCGCGGCGGCGAGCTACGGCGCGGCAAGGTGGCCGGTGAAGCGGCACGGCGGCGAGCAGCAACAGCGACAGAGAGGAAGAAGAAGAAGAGGATGGCAGAGTGGGAGGCGAGCGCACGTGCGTCTGCCGCTCCCCTCCTCTCCCTACTTATAGGCTAGGAGCAACGAAGCCGAGGGGGCGAGACATGGGGAACGTGGGATTAACTACGCCCACTCCACCATGACCCACGATAATTGTGCCTTGATGGCGTGCGGTAACCGCCGCTGGAATGCAAACCGTCTGCCTCGGCCACAGAAGATTTGCACGTGGGCTGAGGCATGGTAGTGGCGGGCCCTAGCCTGCAGTGATGTCCCGTCGCGCGCGTGGGATGGTAGGATCGTTCGCACCCGTCCGCCTGCAAGAGGCAGATCAACACGTGAAGCGCTACGAGGCAGAGGAGGCGGAGTACTGCCTCCGCTCTGGGAAGACGCCGCACACCAGGAAGATGCTGGCGAGGGGCTACTGGAATACTGGCCCCAGGAGGGATTATTAGTTTTAGTATTGTTTGTTTTCAATTTTATGCATTGTACCTACTAGTTAAGTATCATCACGTATATGTGGTGATATTATATATACTAGCACATATGCCCATGCGTTGCAACGGGAGATAAAATAATGCTATGCATTCAAAGTCAGGGAGAATTATATGCGCAACAAAACCGTGTGTGGACACTAAAAAGGAACATTTAGTTTTTCGGTTTTGCAGCGTGTGACTGAATCAATCCGCAATTTTTTCATTCATTGATCGAGGGAATTTAAGAATTTTGTTACGTCATCGTACGCTAGAGAAGGCCCATGAGTTATTTAATATACTTTTCTTTTCAATCCATTCAATCAAGGGGATTCTAGGGAATGGAGTTTCTGAACATTCTAGGAAACATGAACAATATTTTAAATCCTGAACAGTTTTTTGAAAATTATGTACACTTTTGGAAAAACACGAACAAAATATGAAAGAGAACATCTTATAAAATTCACAAACATTTTATGAAAACACCAACTTTTTTATAAAAACGTGAACACTATTTGAATTTGTTAACTTTTTTAAAATGAGAACATGTATTGAAAATTTGTAAGATTTTTAGAAAAATGTGTATCTTTTATATACGAACATTATTTTTAGGTTAAAATTTCACCAAAATAGGAATATTTTTCGAATCTAGAGCATTTTTTGAAATGCCATTTTCTTTTAGAAATCTCAGACAATTTTCAAAAAGAAATAATTGTTTTCTGAAAAAATGAGAATTTTTTTGCAAGTTTCAAATATTTTGGAAAATGGCAACAAAATTTTGGAATTTTTAAAATTTTACACAATTTGTTTTCTATAATTTTGAATGTTTATTAAGATTTTCTAATTTACGAGATAACTTCTAAAAGAAAAATAAATTGATAGGGAAAAAAGATAGGGAAAGGTAAATAAAAATAAAAGTAAAACACAGAAAGAAGGTCAAATGGGCCAGCCCATTATAGGTTGTCTGGTGCGAAACTCCAACTATTTATCGGCCAGTGCGGAAAATAGAATTTCTCAGCTGCGTGGGCAGAAAAATAAGGGGGCTTGCTTTGCTGGGCCACAACACGCGGCCCATGTATGAAAATTCTTTTTCTAGCAGACAAACGCATAAGAATTTAGTACCACCTCGGATAGAAAAATATTGTTTTCGGTGGTGAACGGATAAAAAATTGACGAAACGCACCTTGCTTTATTAGTAGGTATAGATTCTGTGATGAACTAATGAACAATTAATATTATATATATTATGAATTCCATTTTCTATCTGTTCTCGTATACTAATTTGAATCTATCTGTTATCATCCACATATGTAGAATGGAAAGCGTATAAACACACATTGAAACAGAACATATAAGAATGGAAAACAGAGTACACACATTGAAACAAAGCAATAACCAGAGCAATAGTATGATTGCTTTGAATACATAGCTATTCACGTCGAAACGACTCAACAAAATAAAACACGTCCATGCGACCATGACCAGCAGCCCTTGCCTACGGTAGCTCTTGGCTTTGCCTGAACTCGTGCAAGCGTTCGTCCAAGCGGTCGACACGCTCGCGGTACATCTAGAGCACGATCTCGACTCCAATTTGGCTATTTCATCGGAGATCACCACCTCGAGGATGCGACAGCCATGTGCCTCTACTGCGCTCAGGTGGACACCTGGGCCAAGGAGGCGGTCAAGCCTACCGAACAGCGCGTTGGCATCCAGCGGGCCATGAACAAGGCGAATGGCACGAACCATGCGAACGGCGCGGCGGGCGTCTGGTGCAAGTATGACACGGCGGGTGTCTGGTGCAAGTACGGCGCGGCCGGCCTCTGGTGCAAGTACGGAGCAGAGGGCCTATGCCCACTCCTGGCGAGGAATGGGGGTACTGACGGGATGTGTACCAAGCTGCGACGCCCTGTCGACAGCAGACCCGATGGATCTGCTGTTAATATGCGGCGCGCCGCGCCTCTTGCTCTCGGCGCTCCAACGCTCTCGCTGTGCGGCGAGCCGCAGCCTATCAGCGCGAACACACCTAGCTTTCTCTGCAGCGCACCATCGATCATGTTGTGCAGCGAGCTGTAGCCTCTCGGTGCTGACAAGCCTATCTTGATCCGCGGCGCTGAAGCGCCATGCGCCAAGGGTCTGCTCAACCCTGGCGATGACGCACATCACGGTGTCATCCATCGCGTTGCCGGGGAGCTGAAAGGATCGAGAAGAGGTGTCTCGAGGGGGGGGGGGGGTGATTAGACACTAAGTGAAAAAGCTGCAGTTTTTAATTTCTTTAAGTTGAAGTGGAGTTTTGGCACAAGTTTAACAATCACAATACATATCAAGCAAGCATGCAAAGAGTATATGAGCAGTGGAAAGTAAAGCATGCAACTTGCAAGAATGTAAAGGGATGAGATTGGAGTGTGCAAACGCAATTGGAGACACATATGTTTTTGTCGTGGTTCTGATAGGTGGTGCTATCTTACATCCACGTTGATGGAGACTTCAACCCACGAAGGGTAACGGCTGCGTGAGTCCACGGTGGGCTCCACCCATGAGGTTCCATGAAGAAGCAACCTTCTCTATCCCACCATGGCCGTCGCCCACGAAGGACTTGCCTCACTAGGGTAGATCTTCACGAAGTAGGCGATCTCCTTGCCCTTACAAACTCCTTGGTTCAACTCCACAATCTTGTCGGAGGCTCCCAAGTGACAAGTAGCCAATCTAGGAGACACCACTCTCCAAGAAGTAACAAATGGTGTGTTGATGATGAACTCCTTGCTCTTGTGCTTCAAATGATAGTATCCCCAATACTCAACTCTCTCTCACAGGATTTGGAATTGGTGGAAAGAAGATTTGAGTGGAAAGCAACTTGGGGAAGGCTAGAGATCAAGATTCATATGGTAGGAATGGAATATCTTGGTCTCAACACATGAGTAGGTGGTTCTCTCTCAGAAAATGTATGCTGGAAGTGTAGGCACGTTCTGATGGCTCCCTCCACAAATGAGGAGTGGGTGGAGGGGTATATATAGCCTCCACACAAAATCTGACCATTACACACAACTTACCAATCTTGGTGGGACTGAATCATGAAACTCGGTCGGACCGAATTAGCAAATAATGTGACCGTTAGGATTTTCGGTGGGACCGACATGCAACTCGGTAGGACCGTTATGGTTAGGGTTAGGGCATAACGCAATCTCGGTGAGACCGATTACTCAAACTGGGTGGGACCGATTTTGGTAATAAGCTAACCAGAGAGTTGGTCAAGCAAACTCGATGGGACCGATTCGCTCATCTTGGTTGGACCAAAATGTTACGAAGAGGAACAGGGAGTTTGCATTGTAATCTTGGTAGGACCGATTACCCAAACTCGGTGGGACCGATTTTGGTAATGGATACATACAGAGAGATTACAATCCCATCTCGGTGAGACCGATATCTCTATCGGTGAGACCGAATTGACTAGGGTTTGTGGCAGCGGCTATGACATCTGAACTTGGTGGCGCCGGATAGAAAGAATCGGTGGGGCCGAGTTGGACTTTTGGTTTGGGTCATATGTGGATATGGGAAAGTAGTTGAGGGCTTTGGAGCATATCACGAAGCACTTTGAGCAAGCAAGCCATTAAGCAACACCTCACCCCCTCTTGATAGTATTGGCTTTTCCTATAGACTCAATGTGATCTTGGATCACTAAAATAGAAAATGTAGAGTCTTGAGCTTGGAGCTTGAGCCAATCCTTTGTCCTTAGCATCTTGAAGGGGTTCCACGTCCTTTAGTCCATGCCACTTCATTGTTGAACTTATCTGAAACATACTAGGTAAAAGTGTTAGTCCAACAAGAGATATGTTGACATTAATTACCAAAATCACCCAGGGAGCACTTGTGCTTTCAGTCTCCCCCTTTTTGGTAATTGATGACAACATACATCCAAGCTTTAGATAAAGATATAGAGAATAACAAGGTAAGCTTTGGAAAGACATGTAACATGCATAGGCTCCCCCTACATGTATGCAATCATGTAAATATGAAATATCGGAGCATGTGAATGCATAAACATGACAAAGTAAGGAATGTGTTACTTGTATCTTGGCTATATGCATCAGAGCAAAAGATGTGAATATGGAAACTTTACCTTCATGCTCATGATTCCTTCTTGCAAACAGTATGTACATCAGCAAGAGATCCTCATACACATGACTGTGATGCATATACTTACCTTGTGGTCTTGAGTTGGCTTAGGATGGAATGAACCTGCGTAAACAAGGTTAGATAACACAGATGCACCAACTATCCAGAGCAAACAAAAGAAACCACAAGAGAACCAAGACTGGGATGACATGTAGAGAGTGGGTACTGAGTACCATATTGGATATAGACATGTCCCCAAAGGTAAAGATGTGCAATGAATTTTAAGAATTTCCTTCCCTTAGATGTCTTTCTCCCCATGAATCTAGCATGTGATACTGGAAGAAGATAGGGAACAGAAGATCAGAGCTCATAGAAAAGAAACAGAGCTAATGCAAACAAACAAATATGAACATGTCTTTCCCCTCTTAAAGACATGTGACTTCTCTCCTCTTGAACATCCAGCATCTGGGGCCCTTGATGATTACTCTCTCTCCTTGAGTATTCTCTCCCCCTATAGATATGATTAAGTTTTGATGTGATCTCTCTCTCCCCCTTTGACATCAATTTCCAAGAAGGGTTCTTCTGGATATTTGTTACAAACGGGTTTGGTCCTCGAGGCATAGAGCAAAGTAGCAAGTTGAATGTGATGCTGGTAGAGGACAAGAATCATTTAGTGGAGCTGGATCAATAAGAATGCAGAAACAAGTGGCAAGCTGTCTTTCCTGTAGTGAAATCGGTGGCACCGAGTTGTATGCTTCGGTTGTACCGAAAGGTTTCGGCTGGGCCGAAGGCATTTGACCGGTGTGACCGAGTTCATCACAGAGAAAATACTTGTGACCTCAGCTCACTAGACAAGTAAGATCTCACAAGGATTTGCAAGGAATTAACTGAAATATTTGCAATGAATTGGATGCAGGGAATGTAGAACAGAAAGAAACAGAAAAGAAATCTAGATGAAGTTTTTTATTGAAAGGAGAAACAAATATGCATGAGACAAATGCAAGAGCACAGAAAAGAACACACGAGAAATTCATCTAGAATTGGTCGGCGACAAAGTCACCTATGTTAGAGTATATTGACATAGGACTCAAGTGAGATCACTTGATCATAGGTCATACTCATCGTTTAAGCTCAAAATGGGGTTACCATTTTTTTGTTTAAGCATCTTAGTGTATTCACATCTTGTCGAGTTGCTTTGACTCATGACTTGGGGTAAAGCTTCTCTAAGATGGAATAACATACCTTGGGTGGTGGTGTTGATCGTGATCATGTAGTTGAACTTAGGTGGGTTGCTCAAGGTTGATGTAGCTCATCAAGAGTTGGGAGCACCACTTGAAATTTGAGTTCATCTACCTACATGGGTTAGTTTTTGCAAGGAAGAGCACTTGTGTATCCAAAATGACAATCATGATACTCAATAACAAATTTGTCAAAGGATATGTTTGAATGGTTTCGTGCTTCCTCATCTTCAACCACCGTTGTGTAGAGGCTTGGTAGAGATTGCTCAAGATGTGAGTGAGTTGCAATCTCATAGATTTAGATTCATCCAAGTACCTACATGGGTTAGATAACATGCAAGATGCAAATATATCCAAGACATAAGATTATCATCATAATAGAAATATCAAGGATTAGTCATAGGCTCATGTCTTGCATGTATCAAATGGAGTTCCTACTCCAAGTTTGAAGCATCAATGATGTTCAATTCACCTCTTAACCTGCAAAACACTTTCTCATCAAGTGGTTTGGTGAAAATATCCGATAATTGCTTATTGGTCCGAACATGTTTAAGATTAATGTCCCCTTTGGCAACATGATCTCGAATGAAATGATGACGAACTTAAATATGCTTCGTTCGAGAGTGTTGCACGGGATTGGGAGCAATCTTGATAGCAATTTCATTGTCACAAAGCAATGGAACATGTTTCACATATATCCCATAATCTTTAAGAGTTTGGGTCATCCAAAGTAATTGAGCACAACATGAACCAACGGCAATGTATTCCGCTTCGGCGGTGGATTAGGATACCGAGTTTTGTTTCTTGGAAGATCAAGACACAAGAGATCTACCAAGAAATTGACAAGTACCCGAAGTGGACTTTCTATCAACCTTGTCACCGGCATAGTCCGAGTCGGGGTAGCCAACAAGATTAAAAGAGGCCCTCTTTGGATACCAAATGCCAAAATTTGGTGTATGGATTAAGTATATCACTATCCTTTTCATGACCTTAAGATGACATTCTTTAGGAGCGGCTTGATATCATGCACACATGCACACACTTAGCATAATATCAGGACAAGAAGCACATAGATATAACAATGAACCAATCATAGAGCGATAAACCTTTTGATCAACTGGTTCACCATCTTTGGTCAAGTCAAGGTGTCCACTAGTAGGCATGGGTGTAGTCATACCTTTGCATTCTTGCATATTGAACTTCTTGAATAAGTCCTTGGTGTACTTTTTTTGAGAGACAAAGGTACCCTCCTTAGTTTGCTTGATTTACAAGCCAAGAAAGAATTTGAGTTCACTCATCATAGACATCTCAAGCTTCTTCGACATTAGCTTTCCAAACTTCTCACTAAAGTGAGGGTTAGTTGAATCAAATATGATATCATCAACATAGATTTGGCACACAAATAGTTCTTCATTAACCCTTTTAGTAAAAAGAGCAGAATCAATTTTTCCAATTTCAAAGACTTTTTCAGTAAGGAACTTGGTCAAGCATTTATACCATGATCTAGGAGCTTGTTTAAGACCATAAAGAGCTTCGTGAAGTTTGTAAACATGATTAGGTTTCTTAGGATTGACAAAGCCAGGAGGTTGCTTAACATAAACTTCCTCCTCTATTTCACCATTTAAAAAAGCACTTTTAATGTCCATTTGGTACAATGTGATATCATGGTGATTAGCATAGGCAAGTAAGATGCGATTGGACTCAAGTCTAGCAACAGGAGCATAAGTCTCACCATAGTCCATACCTTCGACTTGAGTGTAGCCTTGGGCGACAAGACGTGCTTTGTTGTGAACTACTTGTCCATCTTCATCTTGCTTGTAGCGAAACACCCATTTGGTACCAATGATGTTGTGGTTGTTGTCGGGCTTCTCAACCAATGTCCAAACTTGATTTCTCTCAAAGTTGTGTAGCTCTTCATGCATGGCGTTTATCCAATCCGGATCTTCCAATGCTTCTTCAACCTTCATAGGTTCAATGCTAGAGATGAATGAATAGTGTGCGCAAAAGTTAGCTAAACGAGTTTTAGAGGGAGTGATTCTCCCGGTTTGGATGTCATTGTAGATTTGCTCGACGGATGGTCTTTAGCAACTCTTGCTCGAACTCGTGTAAGCTTTTGCTTGGATCTAGGTGGAACATCTTCTTCATCTTGTTCTTCTTCTTGGCCTTCTTCATTGTTGATGTTGTCGTTCTCTTGTCGTGGTGGAGAAGGAGGTTGTTGACGTTCTTCTTGGTGTACTTCCTCATTTTCTTCGTCTTGGTGTGTCCCACTTGTGGATGCTTCCGTATCAACTCTTGGTTCACCTTGTCGTGAAGTGGAAGCTTCCACTTGGACGGACGAGGTACTCTCTTCACCTCCGTTGGACGAATCTTGCCAGTAGACAAGTCTTGGATTGCTTCCGAAGGGTCTTTGTCTCCTACATCAATTGGCAATTGCTCTACTTGCGAGCCGTTAGATTCATCAAACTTCACATCTACCGTCTCTTCAACCTTCTGGGTGAAATTGTTGTAGACACGGTATGAGAGTTTTAGCCATAACCAAGTAGGAAACCTTCATGAGACTTAGGAGCAAATTTAGAACGACGATGCTTATCAAGAATGTAACACTTTGAGCCGAATACTCGAAAGTATCCAACTTGGGGTTTGTTACCGGTGAGGAGCTCGTATGCCGTCTTGCCAAGTAGCTTGTGAAGATACAAGAGATTTGTTGCGTGACAAGCTGTCTCAACCGCTTCTGCCCAAAAGTGCTTCGGCATCTTGTACTCATCAAGCATCGTTCTCGCCATTTCGATGAGCGTCCGGTTCTTCCTCTCAACAACTCCATTTTGTTGAGTTGTGTACGTAGCCGGGAACTCATGTGAAATCCCTTCTTCATCAAGAAAGGTGTCCAGATTTGTGTTCTTGAACTCCGTTCCGTTGTCGCTGTGAACCTTCTTGATCTTCACTTCAAATTGATTTTGGGCCTTCCTAGCGAAGTTTTTGAAGATCTTTTGGACCTGCGATTTATCTTCAAGAAAGAACACCCACATAAATCTTGAAAAATCATCAACTATAACTAGACCAAAATAGTTTCCACCGAGACTTTTGTAAGCGTTGGGACCAAAAAGATCCATGTGAAGTAGCTCGAGTGGCCTCCTTTTGGTCATGATGTTCTTCACGGGATGCCTTCCTCCAACCTATTTACCTGCTTGACAAGCGCTGCAAAGTCTATCCTTATCAAATATGACATCATTAACGCCAAGGATAGGATTTCCTTTAATAAACTTGTCAAGGTTTCGCATGCCCACATGACCTAATCGTCTATGCCATAACCAACCTTTTTAGTGAAGTCAACAATGTAAAGATCACCTCTACGTATACCGGTGAAGACCATTTTATGATTATCTCTACAAAACACTTGGCAATCTACTTCAGTGAATAGGACATTGAAACCAAAATCAGCAAGTCTAGATACTGAAAGTAAGTTGTAGCCAAGAGATTCAACGAGCATGACATTTTGTATGGAGCTATCATGTGAGATGGCCACCTTACCAAGGCCAACCACCTTACCCTTTAAGTTATCACCAAAAGTGACATACTTTCGAGGGCCATCGTTTTCAGCAAGATCACGGAACATATCTTTATCTCCGGTCATGTGATCAGTACATCCACTATCAAGAACCCATTCCTTTCCTCCTGCCATATATCCCCGAAGATTTGCCATAAGACCAAAGTGTCTCATTGCATCATCAAGATCAAAGTCACTATCATCATCCTCATCATAGTATCCATGTTCGACATCGTCATGTGGTGGATCGATTCCTAGAGAGGGTGATTCATTAGAGTGAGTTTGACAATGATCTTCTTTATGAATTTTAATAGCTTCGGAAATAATATCACTAATAATTCCAACATCTCCTTTGGCACGCATAAGGTTTGTAAGCTCAAATAGACAATCACCAAACATAGGATCATTAGAATTCATCTTACTCAAGGAAATAGACTTATGGAGAATTTCATATAGATTTTTCAAGGAATAATTTGGAAAACGTTCCTCAAGAAATTTCCATATAGTGTAGGCACACTCAAGAGTAGGCAAACTTCCAATCAAGTTTCTAGGCAAGCCTCTAGTGATAAGATTAATACTTCTAAGATTGCGAATCATGTCAATTGACTCATCAAGGTTAGGATGCATAGGATCAACATGAGGTGCACAAGGGCTAGCAATGTACTTGTTCAAATGATATTCATTGAAAATCACAAGCATCTCATTTTTCATACTCTCCAGCAAGTATAGGCACTCTATGTCTAAGACTCCCCAAAGTAGACTCATCCATCTTCCTCCAATGGTGTTTAAACAAAGGCAATGGAGACCAAAGCTCTGATACCAATTGAAAGGATCGAGAAGAGGTGTCTAGAGGGGGGGGTGATTAGACACTAAGTGAAAAAGCTGCAGTTTTTAATTTCTTTAAGTTGAAGTGGAGTTTTGGCACAATTTTAACAATCACAATACATATCAAGCAAGCATGCAAAGAGTATATGAGCAGCAGAAAGTAAAGCATGCAACTTGCAAGAATGTAAAGGGATGGGATTGGAGTGTGCAAATGCAATTGGAGACACGGATGTTTTTGTCGTGGTTCCGATAGGTGGTGCTATCGTACATCCACGTAGATGGAGACTTCAACCCACAAAGGGTAACGGCTGCACGAGTCCACGGAGGGCTCCACCCACAAAGGGTCGAAGAAGCAACCTTGTCTATCCCACCATGGCCGTCGCCCACGAAGGACTTGCCTTACTAGGGTAGATCTTCATGAAGTAGGCGATCTCCTTGCCCTTACAAACTCCTTGGTTCAACTCCACAATCTTGTTGGAGGCTCCCAAGTGACAACTAGCCAATCTAGGAGACACCACTCTCCAAGAAGTAACAAATGGTGTGTTGATGATGAACTCCTTGCTCTTGTGCTTCAAATGATAGTCTCCCCAACACTCAACTCTCTCTCACAGGATTTGGAATTGGTGGAAAGAAGATTTGAGTGGAAAGCAACTTGGGGAAGGCTAGAGATCAAGATTCATATGGTAGGAATGGGATATCTTGGTCTCAACACATGAGTAGGTGGTTCTCTCTCAGAAAATGTATGCTGGAAGTGTAGGCACATTCTGATTGCTCTCTCCATGAATGAAGAGTGGGTGGAGGGGTATATATAGCCTCCACACAAAATCTAACCGTGACACACAACTTACCAATCTCGGTGGGACCGAATCATGAAACTCGGTCGGACCGAATTAGCAAATAATGTGACCGTTAGGATTTTCGGTGGGACCGACATGCAACTCGGTAGGACCGATATGGTTAGGGTTAGGGCATAATGTAATCTCGGTGAGACCGATTACTCAAACTCGGTGGGACCGATTTTGGTAATAAGCTAACCAGAGAGTTGGTCAGGCAAACTCGATAGAACTAATTCGCTCATCTTGGTTAGACCGAAATGTTACGAAGAGGAACAGAAAGTTTTCATTGTAATCTTGGTAGGACCGATTATGCAAACTCGGTGGGACCAATTTTGGTAATTGATACATACAGAGAGATTACAATCCCATCTCGGTGAGACCGAGATCCCTATTGGTGAGACCGAATTGACTAGGGTTTGTGGCAGTGGCTATGACATCTGAACTCGGTGGCGCCGGATAGAAAGAATCGGTGGGGCCGGGTTAGACTTTTGGTTTGGGTCATATGTGGATGTGCGAAAGTAGTTGAGGGCTTTGGAGCATATCTCTAAGCACTTTGAGCAAGCAAGCCATTAAGCAACACGTCATCCCCTCTTGATAGTATTAGCTTTTCCTGTAGACTCAATGTGATCTTGGATCACTAAAATAGAAAATGTAGAGTCTTGAGCTTGGAGCTTGAGCCAATCCTTTGTCCTTAGCATCTTGAAGGGGTTCCACATCCTTTAGTCCATGCCACTTCATTGTTGAACTTATCTGAAACATACTAGGTAAAAGTGTTAGTCCAACGAGAGATATGTTGACATTATATACCAAAACCACCCAGGGAGCACTTGTGCTTTCAGGAGCGCCATGGCCTCGACGGGCCGTGGCGCCTTCTGGTTTTCCTCGTCGATGAGGTTGATGGCAGAGGCGGCGCTTTGGTGTGTTGGCATGCTTGGAAAAGGTGGATGTGCTACAGGCTGTGCTTGTTGCCTCCATGCATCACGCCGCGCCTAGGTATATGTGCAAAATCGCTGGGTGGCGGGAAACAGGTGAGGAAATGGCGGGAAACGATGGCGTGTTCATAGAACACCATCAATTAGTGGAAACTTAGCATATACTCCCTCCGTTCGAAAGTACTTGTCATCAAAATGGATAAAAAGGGATGTATTTAGAACTAAAATACGTCTAGATACATCCCTTTTATACATTTTAATGACAAGTATTTCTGGACGAGGGAGTATAAGGAACATCGAGCTAGTATAAGAAGTAGATGATGATGAGATGAACATGGACGACACTAGGGAACCCGTCGATGATGAATTCATCAATCGCAAACGCTTGTACACTAGCAAGCGTTTGCCCACAACACACACGGCTTATTCCATCACAAACAGGTCGGATGGATCATGTTGGAGTAAATGACCACTGGTAGCCTAACCGGCCCCCCTGGCTCTTCAAAAAATATCGGGCCGACTGGGCCCTCAAACATCCGAGACGCAGGGCCGCCTTCTCTTGGCCGGCTATCCCACCGGCCGGCTTCTGGAAGGCGGCAAGGCTCTAAGAGCTCTCTTGAAGAGGGCCGACTCCTAGCAGCCGGCCACCAGAGGGCCGACTCCTAGCAGCCGGCCTGACCCATGCCCTCAAAGTTTGCACCCACATAACAGCGATAAGACGGGGCGTGGCTATAGTGAAGCCTGCCAACCCTGAATCCCGGAGCAAGCGTGGCCACAGTGCACCGTACGGGGCGGCCACTCTCCATCCGGCGCGACACTATTGCCATGTTGACCATGACATCACCCATGACAAGTTTTTAGTACGGCCTGCAGGCGGCGGGCCCCTCCTGCCAGAGAGATACCAGAAGGCGGCCGAGCTTGACCAATCGGCCTGGGGGGAGGCCGGCACCCAGTAGTCGGCCTGCCCCCACCCTGGAAGTTTGTGCACCATTAAGTAGATAAGATGGGGTAAGGCTACAATGAATGCCTACCAGGCGACGGCACTGTATAGCCATGCTTACCCCGACAAAGCCATCGTCACCAAGAGTAAGGCTATAGTAACCAGCAGCCGACAAGACCCCCAGGCTGTGGGCCCAGCCTGTCGGCCAAGAGGCCGGCAGCCAGCGGGACCCACCAGTCGGCGGGCCCCAGCGGCCGGCGGAGAAGCCGGCGATTACAGACACTGACGACCTGGACCCACATCCAGCCGGATTACCATTGTACCCCTGGGGGTAGGCCTATATAAACCCCCCAGGGCACCCATGCAAAGGGTTGATCTCTTAGAGTTTTAGACACCACATAGAGAGAAGAGGAGAGCTAGCCTTGCCCTTCTTCTTCCTCTAGCTAAACAGCTCAAGGAGCGTCTTGTAGCTACATGTTGATCTAGTGATCATGCGGAGACCCCGCAGAGTAGGACTAGGGGTGTTATCTCCTCAGAGAGCCCCAAACCTGGGTAAGATTCGCTGGCATGCATGTCTTCGCCTTATCTCATTTCCCGGTACCGGCGATGTCTTACTGGCTCCCACAATTATAAGCCACCCGTTGGCATATGTCGCACCTACCACCCGACAGATCAACTATATGCCACGTATACGCATCATAAAAAAGTAATGCAGTAGACCTTCTTTAACATATGTTAAAAAATAAAATAAAAATAAAAAACAAGGACCTTGAGGGTAAATTAGCAGAGGGCATGGGTCATTTCAGTCATTTGACCGATATGACCCATCCTATCAGTTAATTTAACATCAACACAACTTCCCATCCAGTCACCCATCTGATGGGCTCTAGCCTGAGCACACTTAACTTGAGAGTTCTCTTAGATGAGCTACTGGTGGAACAACTAGCCCTTACTGATATAGGATGCCACTTCGCATCCTTATGGCGTATCGGGATGACCGCCCGTCCCCAAATGGCCAATACATGTTGTGTAGATAGAACATATCACATACGTCTTATTAGAAGCAATCGTTTGTGTTATTATCGGTCTTCGCACACATTTCTGATTACAGACCTTTTTGCCGCGTATCACACACATCTTGTTATATTGAGCCGTTTCTGTTCTCTTGTCTCAACGCAAACAATTCATCCGAGTAAACTGCAAGCCATATCTCGCACACACCTTGATCTGCCTAACTGTTTCTTTTGTGTTGCATAATCACAAACAGTTCATCCGAGTGAATCGTATGCTGTATATCGCACACACCTTCATCTGGCTGCCCGTTTCTTTTGTTCCTCCTCATCGCAAACAGTTCATTGAACTGAACCGTATGCCCTGCATCGCACACACAACTAAAATCTGAACCGTGTTTGATGCATCCGTCATCACAAACATTTTGCACATTTTTGACGGTTCTCTGACACTACCGCTTGCGATTATTGCATCACACACAGTTTATCAAAGGGTCTCTGATTGTAGTGTCGCATTAGCAGCATCCTGCAGTAGTGAATACCGAGATAATGTGGATTAAAGGGACGTGACAAGAGAAGTAGTAATGGAGATTTTGGAAAGGAACATGGAACCACAGAAGGAATCAAGTGCCAAGAGATGAAGTGTGATGAGAAGCAGTATGAAGGTAGCTTATGGATCAGGAAACACTCTCGAGAAGGAAAGACCTGAAGTCATCAACAACACCCATTACCATTGAAGAACTATAGCCAGAGGATCTATAGTAGTAGATACATCCTTAGAGTTTAGATAGTAGAAGTGCCAGTCATGATGTAATGGGAGTATGATCAGTTATGTACCAACGCTATTATCAAGGAATGAAAGTCTTGTTGACCCCATTTTCATATTGTCATATATACCATAACCGAGACAAGAAAGACTGAATCTGACACCTGTGTTAGTAGAAAAGGAAAAAAGACACCGACTAGGAAGTATCAGACCTGTCAGATGAATAGTAACCACTACCCAATGGTGGAGTAAACCGACGGGCAAACCAATTGGAACCTTGACCAGATAAGTGTCACTATTGTTTCTAGAAGGAAGAATAGAGTCTGTAAGGGATATTGTGTTGTTAGGAAACCCCGTTAAAGATATTAAGGATTGTTTAAGGGGATACCTTGAGTTTGGATATAGTTAAACCTCGAGAAGCCAAGCATGTCAGGAGTATAGAACCCCAATTGCGAATGAGCATGGCTGATGAAACATATGTTAGCAGTAACGACCAGATCACCATGCAATAAGCACCAGAACCAGGATGGGTACGCCAATTTTGTAAGGAAGGATGGTATACGTGTGACTGAATTGGAGTAAATGTGACCCTAAGGACGACAACACAACTTTGTCACATGTAAGGCCGAACCGCTGAGGAAACAACAATTGATAGCTAACGTTATAGGAAATTTTTGCCATCGACTTAGTCATCGCAACACCGAAGGAGTTCAGAAGACTCAAAACATGGAGCAAGAATAACTTCAAGAACGCGTGTGAGGAAGACAGAGTGTTAGGTTTACGAAGATTTCCAAACCCCATGGTTGGTAATGATTTGGATACGCCATGAGTTGATTGCCATACGTCTACTCTTATTATTCGCCTTACTATGAGGAGTGGATAGTCTTGAGCGAGACGCCTATATATGAGAGACAACGTGAGCCAAGAACCTAGATAGAGTGGTACGTAACCCTGCACAGGCAATCGTTGCCAAACGTGGGTCTAACGGTGAGTTAGAGCTCAAGTGAACGACCGGGAAGGATCCATAAGACCACTACCTGCTAAGGAATTTTGAGACTCGGGGTTGGAATTAAGGATAGTAAGGATCTCCCAGGACGACAAATGCTAATGGGAATTGATTGTTGGATTTCATCCACGAATTAGATGAGTGTCCAAGGATGACAGTAGGTGACTGGATAGTAGTATGTTGACCAGATGATACTTGCCTCAGGATCATGAGGTAAAGGACATGCCAGTACCCGAGTGAATGATAGGATGGTACAAACCAGGACTACCAAAAGGAAGAACATGACTGAGGTGATGGCATGAGCACAACCGTAATCATAAGGACAATTTGAACAACTAAAACGGAAGAACGGGAGACTTATCAGATCAATAGATGCTATCATGATTATAGAATCTGAAGGAGCCACCGGTACCAGCACCCAAGAAGTAAAAACTATAGGAAACCCAACCTTAATCTCTTTTAAGGGTGTTAGCAACCTGGAATGCAAGAGATCGGAATTGTATGGACAGTTCCGGGAGGCATCGCACACCCCAACCAGACCCCAGTAATAAGGAAGTGTTGAGAAATAGAGCTACCAACCATAGAATTATCTTGAGCACCATAGAGACCAACAAAGAAGATAGGAACCCAAACACACTAGAGTACAAATGGTATTGATTTGTCAGACGAAAGACCCTTGACTTGAAGATGGAATTTAAGAGAACCCCAACCCTACCTTTCTTTCTAGCCTTTCCAGATCTCGGGACGAGATCTCTTTTAAGGTGGTAGTCTGTCACAACCTAGATTTTTCCCAAATCTGGTATGTTAAATATTTCATAGGGAATTAAAAAAATTATAGGAAATACCTATGTTTGCCTAGGATTGTTTGTGTTTGACTTTGAATTGCCTGATTGATTACCTACAAGAATGAAAGTCCAACTGCAACCAGTGAAACCCTAGCTAATTCTGGTAGGGACCAAGCCATTATATTATTTGGCAAAAAGCATTCTTAATAAGTCCCAAGCAATATTCAAGGCCTAATGATTTCCCTGAAAGAATTTGATTTGGTTTTGTTTTGAAATCAATTCAAAAAGATAAAGGGAATTATTCAGAAATGGATTTGCTTTTTATTTGGCAGGAGATGATATTTCATAAGTCCAAATATTTTTGACCCTCTGCCAATTTTATAAAATGAATTTGAAACAATTTTGGCTTTCAAACCAAATTCAAATTCAAAATGAAAATGCAATTGCAGTAAATATAAGTCCAAAAGCCCCACTGAAATGTTCATACATTTCTAAATATTCCATTTGGAATTTAGAAAACAATCTCTCTTGGAAGAAAATTCAAATTCAAAATCAACTGATAAAGACAAATCAAAACAGAAAGAAAATTAGAAAATAGAAACAGAAAAAGAATAAAAAGAAAAAGGCCCAACTGGACCAGCCAGCCGAGTTGAGGCCCAGCGAGCAAGGGCAGCGCCGCGCCCACCCCCCCCCCCCTCTCTCTCTCTCTCTCTCTCTTCTGCCTGTGGACAGTCGGACCTGACCCATCAGCCCGTCATTCCCCACCTCGCGCCAACTGCTTGCTCCCATGACGCGGACCCAAGCCATGTCGTGCACGCGCCCCCATGTTCGCCACCTCCGGCCGTGCCCGAGCCGCTCCACCCTGCCCCTATAAATCTCCCTGTTGCACTCTCCAATTCGCCCCTGGAGCCACACCTCGAGCGCCGCCAGGTTGCCTGAATCGAACCCATCGCCGCAACCACTATCAGGCCACTCTGGCGGACCTAGCCCTCCCGCCGACCAACCCGAGCCATCACCGCACTCCACGAGCTATGGTGAACCTCCTGGACACCTTTGCCGAGCACGAGACCCCCTACAGCCATGTGCTCACCAACACCCGAGCACAAATGCCGCTGATAACCCACAAGTATAGGGGATAATTGTAGCCTCTTTAGATAAGTAAGAGTGTCGAACCCAACGAGGAGCAAAGGTAGAACAAATATTCTCTCAAGTCCTATCTGCCACTGATACGACTCTACGCACACTTAGTGTTCGCTTTACCTAGAACAAGTATGAAACTAGAAGGACTTTGTAGGTGTGATAGGATAGGTTTGCAAGATAATAAAGAGCACGTAAATATAAACTAGGGGCTGTTTAGATAAAGAAGCAATAAAGTAAGTATTAGTAGAGAGCTTTTTGTCACGAGAAAGTTATTTGTCCCTAGGCAATCGATAACTTAGACCGGTAATCACTATTGCAATTTTATTTGAGGGACAGGCATAAGCTAATACTTTCTCTTCTTGGATCATATGCACTTATGATTGGAACTCTAGCAAGCATCTGCATATACTAAAGATCATTAAGGTAAAACCCAACCATAGCATTAAAGTATCAAGTCCCCTTTATCCCATATGCAAACAACCTACTTACTTGGGTCTGTGCTTCTGCCACTCACGCCACCCAGCATAAGCAAATCATGAACATATTGTAAACCATACAACGGGGATCCCTCACGCTTGTGCGACACGGAGAGCACCATAGGACAGCACCAATAATAAAACATGCAACTCAAACCAATCACGATCATCAATTAACCAATAGGACAAAACGGATCTACTCAAACATCATAGGATAGCCATACATCATTGGGAAATAATATATAGCGTTGAGCACCTTGTTTAAGTAGAGATTACAGCGGGTAAAAGAGGGGTTACACCGCTGCATAGAGGGAGGAAGAGTTGATGATGAAGGCGGTGAAGTTGTTGGTGAAGATCGCGGTGATGATGATGACCCCCGGTGGCACTCCGACGCCACCGGAAGCAAGGGGGAAAGATCCCCCCTTCTTCTTCTTCTTCCTTGACCTTCTCCTTAGATGGGAGAAGAGTTTCCCCTCTGGTCCTTGGCTCCCATGGCGTGGGAGGGGCGAGAGCCCCTCAGAGATTGGATCTATCTCTCTGTCTCTCTCTGTTTCTGCATTCTGGGATCTGCCCTTTCACCGTTTCTTTATATCCGGAGATCCGTAACTCCGATTGGATTGAAACTTTCGCCCAGATTTTTCTCCAAAAATTAGCTTTCTTGCGGCAAAAGAATAGCAGCAACCGCCTTAAGAGGGGCACATGAGGGTCATGGGCGCGCCAATAAAAGTGGGCGCGTTGGCCACCCTCGTGGCCACCTCGGGCACCGTCTCGCGTTGATTTTACTTCGCAAAAATCATAAATATTCCAAAAATAAGCTCCGTCCGTTTTTATCCCGTTTGGACTCCATTTGATATTGGGTTTCTGCGAAACATAAAACATGCAACAAACAGGAACTGGCACTCGGCACTGGATCAATATGTTAGTCCCAAAATGGTATAAATAGTTGCCAAAAGTATATGAAAGTTGAATAATATTGGCATGGAACAATCAAAAATTATAGATACGACGGACACGTATTATCATCCCGAAGCTTAATTCCTGCTCGTCCTTGATTAGGTAAATGATAAAAAAAATAATTTTTGATGTGGAATGCTACCTAGCATAATCTTGATCATATATCTAATCATGGAATGAATATTAAGACACGGGTGATTCAAAGCAATAGTCTATCATTTGACATAAAAACAGTAATACTTCGAGCGTACTAATAAAGCAATCATGCATTTTCAAAACTAAATGGCCAAAGAAAGTTATCCCTACAAAATGGCTATTGCTCCATCTTCATCACACAAAGTATTTAATCATGCACAACCCCGATGACAAGCCAAGCAATTTTTTCATACTTTAGTATTCTCAAACCTTTTCAACTCTCACGCAATACATGAGCGTGAGCCACGGGTATAGCACTATATGTGGAATAGAACGGTGGTTGTGGAGAAGACTAAAAGGAGAAGATAGTCTCACATCAACTAGGCGTATCAACGGGCTATGGAGATGCCCATAAATAGCTAGATATCAATGTGAGTGAGTAGGGATTGCCATGCAACGGATGCACTAGAGCTATAGGTGTATGAAAGCGCAAACTGAAAACTAAGTGGGTGTGCATCCAACTTGCTTGCTCATGAAGACCTCGAGCATTTGAGGAAGCCCATCATCGGAATATACAAGCCAAGTTCTTTAATGAAAATCCCACTAGTATATGAAAGTGAAAGCATAGGATACTCTCTCTATGAAGAACATGGTGCTACTCTGAAGCACAAGTGTGGTAAAAGGATAGTAGCATTGCCCCTTGTCTCTTTTTCTCTTATTTTTTATTTTCTCTTTTTTTTGTTGGGCTTCTTTGGCCCCCCTTTTTTATTTGTCTTCTTTGGCCTTTTTTTCATTAAGTCCGGAGTCTCATCCCGACTTGTGGGGGAATCATAGTCTCCATCATCGTTTCCTCACTGGGGCAATGCTCTAATAATGATGATCATCACACTTTTATTTACTTACAACTCAATATTACAACTCGATATATAGAACAAAGATATGACTCTATATGAATGCCTCCGGCAGTGTACCGAGATGTGCAATGATCTAGCATAGCAATGACATCAAAAAACGGACAAGCCATGAAAACATCATGCTAGCTATCTTATGATCATGCAAAGCAATATGACAATGAATGCTCAAGTCATGTATATGATGATGATGGAAGTTGCATGGCAATAATATCTCAGAATGGCTATGGAAATGCCATGATAGGTAGGTATGATGGCTGTTTTGAGGAAGGTATATGGTACCGGCAGAAGTTGCGTGGCATAAGAGAGGCTAGCAATGGTGGAAGGGTGAGAGTGCGTATAATCCATGGACTCAACATTAGTGATAAAGTACTCATATACTTATTGCAAAAAATATACAAGCCATTGAAAACAAAGTACTACGCGCATGCTCCTAGGGGGATAGATTGGTAAGAAAATACCATCGCCCGTCCCCGACCGCCACTCATAAGGAAGACAATCAATAAATAAAATTGTGCTCCAACTTCATCACAAAGCGGTTCACTATACGTGCATGCTTCGGGAATCACAAACCTCAACACAAGTATTTCTACTAATCCATAGTCGTCCACTAGCATGACTCTAATATCTCCACCTTTATATCGCAAAACTATTGCAAGGAATCAAACATATCATATTCAGCGATCTACAAGTTTATGTAGGATTTTATGACTAATCATGTGATTGACCAATTCCTGTCGTCTCTCTAAATATATATAAGTGAAGCAAGAGAGTTTAATTCTTTCTACAAAAGATATGCCCATGCTCTAACAAATATAAGTGAAGCAAAAGAGCATTCTACAAATGGCGGTTTTCCATGTGAAGAGAAACAGGCAATCCAAATTTCAAATGATATAAGTGAAGCATATAAAGCATTCTATAAAGCCATACTCAAAAGATATAAGTGAAGTGCAATGAGAATTCCATAAATAAACAAAGGACTATCCCATACCAGCATGGTGCATAAAAGAAAAATGAAAACTAAATGCAAAAGACGCTCCAAGACTTGCACATATCGCATGAACGAAACAAATCCGAAAACATACCGATACTTGTTGAAGAAAGAGGGGGTGCCTTCCAGGGCATCCCCAATCTTAGACGCTTGAGTCTCCTTGAATATTTACTTGGGGTGCCTTGGGCATCCCCAAGATTGAGCTCTTGCCTCTCTTCCTTTTCCTCATATCGAGATCTCCTCGATCAAGCACTTCATCCACACAAAACTTCAACAGAAAACTCGGTAAGATCCGTTAGTATAATAAAGCAAATCACTACTCTAGGTACTGTTGCAAACCAATTCATACTTTTTTTATTGTGTCTACTGTTATATAGATTTTTCATGGCTTAATCCACTGATAGAAATTGATAGTTTCATCAAAACAAGTAAACTATGCATCAAAAACAGAATCTGTCAAAAACAGAACAGTCTGTAGCAATCTGAACATTCACCATACTTCTGGTACCCCAAACATTCTACCAAAATTATTAAAAATAAAAAATTTGTATATCAACACAGTGCAAAAAGAATCAGAACCGTTTGACGTTCCAGTAAAAAATATAAAATCGTGCACTACAGTCAAAGTTTCTGTCCTGCACCGTACAAACCAACAAGCATTGTAAACATCCTAAAGGCAATCCTTAGCACATTATTTTCATAATACAATGGAATTGTACAAGGGGATAATTATTTTTGATGAAAAGTTTCTGTAATCAAGATTCACATAGTTTTTGTGAGCATGAACAATGTTCAAGGAGCTCCCCCGCTTCAACAATGCTTGTCTCTCTCACTTTCACTTTCCTTTTTGAAAAGTTTTAGGTTCCCCTCTTTATTTTTGTGTTTTTAAACTAAATAAAATCACTAAATAGAAATAAATGACTCTCTAAAACTTCCGGGTCGTCTCCCTAGCAGCGCTTTCTTTAAAGCCATTAAGCTAGGCATATAGTGCTCAAGTAATGAATCCACCCGGATCCCAAGGTCTATCAAAGCCAATTTTAATTAACAATGATTTGTAATTTAGTAGTGAGCACAAAGTAATATATATCATGCAACAACGAAGTCTAACTCTCTTCCTATGCATAGGCATGTCATAAAAGAACAATTCATGCACAGCAAGTAAAGGCCAATGCATAGTATAAGCAGTTTCTTGCAATTCTATCATATTGGAAACATAGAGAGATGGAGATATAGTTCCTCTCTCATAATAATTGCAAGTAGGAGCAGCAAGCACATGCATGTTATATCTATCAAAATCATCATGTGTAATAGTAAAACGCAACCCATCAATATAATCCTTAATAAGCACAAACTTCTCCGATATAGTGTAGTCCGGAGAATTCAAAAAGATAATAGGACTATCATGCGTGGGTGCAATAGCAACAATTTCATGTTTAACATAAGGAACTATAGCAAGTTCATCTCCATAAGCATAATTCATATTGGCATCTTGGCCACAAGCATAGCAAGCATCATCAAAAAGGGATATTGCAAGAGAATCAATGGGATCATAACAATCATCGTAGCAATCGTCCTTCGGTAAGTACGAAGGGGAATTAAACAATGTATGAGTTGAAGAGTTACTCTCATTAGAAGGTGGGAACGGGTAGCTAATCCGCTCTTCCTCCTTTTGTTCTTCGCTCTCCTCATCATCCTTTTCATCCAATGAGCTCACAGTTTCATCAATTTCTTCTTCCATAGACTCCTGCAAAATATTAGTCTCTTCTTGGACGGCGGAGACTTTCTCAATAAATGGTTTAACATAGGCATTAGAAGCATAATTATCATAACAATATTTAAATATGGCAAAATTTTCAGATTTGTAGAGAGTAGCATCATACTTTTCAATCAAAGAAGCAATTTCATAAGCACCCTTAAAAGCAACAAATTCTTCAATTTGTTGAACATCATAGTAATTATAAACACCCTTAGCATATGAAGATACGATTCCATTATCAATAAACTCACATTGGTATGGAAGGTGTTTCTTAGGGTTTTCAGAACAACAAGTAACATCATATATTTCCGATAGATTCCAAGAATAGCATTGCAAACGATGAATTTGATCCAGTAAAAGTTTCCCTTTTTCAAATATACGGTGTCGCACATAACAAGCATGCCCATCTAAAGATTTGCCCTCAACTAAGCTAGTGAGGGTTTCAGCATGAGCACAAAGGGATCGAAGATGATCCAAGTAAAAACCTTCAGGAGTGTAATAGATTTTGAGTGGTTCTTCAAGCATTGGTTCAGTAGGTACAACTAATTTTTTTTTTTGTATTTTGCGTTTCCTACCCATAACTAAAGATAGAAAACAACTAAGAACGGCAGATAAAAATTACTTAGTGATAAAGCAAACAAGCACACACGAACATATTCACCCCATGCTATGACTCCCTAGCAACGGTGCCAGAAAAAGTTCTTGATAACCCACTAGTATAGGGGATAATTGTAGCCTCTTTCGATAAGTAAGAGTGTCGAACCCAACGAGGAGCTAAAAGTAGAACAAATATTCTCTCAAGTCCTATCTGCCACTGATATGACTCTACGCACGCTTAGTGTTCGCTTTACCTAGAACAAGTATGAAACTAGAAGGACTTTGTAGGTGTGATAGGATAGGTTTGCAAGATAATAAAGAGCATGTAAATATAAACTAGGGGCTGTTTAGATAAAGAATCAATAAAGTAAGTATTAGTAGAGAACTTTTTGTCACGAGAAAGTTATTTGTCCCTAGGCAATCGATAACTTAGACCGGTAATCACTATTGCAAATTTATATGAGGGAGAGGCATAAGCTAACATACTTTCATGTTCATGATTGCTTGCTTGCTTGTGAGGTTTGGTTTATTATTATTTGCATCATGCATTCGTCTCCATATGATTGTTGTGCTTGTTTTCTTTTACTTGTTCATGTGCATTGTGAGATTCATCTTGTTACTTTACTTGCGCTATGTATGTGTTGATATTCCTACCACTTGTTTCCTCTCTCAACCTATCAATGCACCATCTTCTCCTCCTTCCTTCTTCTTTCATTCATTGTTGCAAGTGATATTTTCTCCTCCATAAATGTCCAATATTTTCCTATAAATATTTACCATGCCTAAACCCTCTCTGCCAATTTTCTGCCCTTTTGGACTTGATTTTGTTGGAATCAAAATTGCCTCAAGTTTGAATTTAGTTCAAACTTGCGATAATTTTCTTTCTCTAAAAATTCCCAAAACAATTATTTCAATTAGTTCATAATTCCAGCGTCGTGGGGATATTCTTATATCTCTCATACACCCCTATTTTATCCCTATGCTTTTCTGTTTATTTTCTGCCTGAGGAAAATGAAAAAGAAAAGAGATAGCAGCAAGAGCGGCCTACCTGGGACTCCTCCTACCAGGCCGGTCCAGCAGCAGGCCGGCGCAATAGAAGGCAGCCCAGCAACAGCCCACTTGTCCCTCCAGATCCTTTTCTCACCCAAAGCCCAGCCAACCCTCTCTTCCACTCGTCCCACGTGGCAACGTTGGACCCATCCATCAGCGGGTGAGACTATAGCGCTCACCACCTTTCTCCTACCTCTCCTCCTCTACTTTACACGCTTGCCATGGCCACCGTGCCCACGACACCACGCCAGCTCCTCCTATAAAACCCCCGCTCCTCGTCCTAGGGTTCCTTCCCTCCCCCTCTTTCCTCCTCTGCCGCCGCCACAGGTAAGGGGGCACCCACACGCCTGCTTCCTCCACCGCCCGATGCCATGTCCACAACGGGCCGAAGCTCGTCTCCAGCAAGAGCTCATCACCGGAGTAGGAGTAACGCTGGCCTCCCCTCCATCGACCCCGAGAATTGCAACGCCTCCTCAAGTCCGTTCCGACGCCGATCCGAGCCCGAGGACGCCTTCCCCGACGTCCTCTTCTTCCCCTTCGACTTCTTCTTCCCGGATCATAGCATTCGCCAAGTCCCTCTACTTCCCCTGCATCCTCTACATCACGCCCGAAGACAACACGCGCGCCGCGAGGGTCTTCTTCCCTGACATCGTCTTCTTCGACTACAAGCAGGCCAGGAGCCAGTCAGTTCGAAGGCCGACGCGATCGTCTTCCTCTACGACCTCTTCTTCCCCTGTGTTCTCTGCTTCACGGACATCGGCGATCTGTGGGTCCCCAAGCCATCTTCACTGCTTCTCTGACCCCCTGCCAACGAATTCGAGCCCCTCGTGAGCTCCTCTCGCAAACCCCTCCTTTTCCCTTTCAAATCGGTGTAGACGTCGCTCCGGTCGAGATTGTGCACGACCACCATGAACGAGTTCGTGGAGTTTCTGTTGTTTTCTTTTGCGAGCCCGTGGTCTGTTCCTGCGTGAGCACACTCACACCCTTGCATCGTTGCTCCACCACACGCACCCTGGCACGTTTCCGCACCCCGCCGGCCCTCTGCAACCACAGCAAGGGTTGCTGCTGGCTCCCGTCGCCGGCGAGTCCCCGTGCGCATGATTGAGTTTTGGTCCTGATCGCGATGCGCAGATGTTTAACTTTCTGTCGACTTCCCTTTGATCACAAACACACAGCTAGCCCAGTGGCTAGCGCGGCCACTATTCATTCGAGGGGTCTGGGGTTCGAGTCCTAGCCGCCCCCATCTTTTGCTACGTTTTCCTGTTATTTTGCACACTCTCACAGCCACATGGGCCGAACTCATCTGGGCCGCTGCATTGTGATGCTTTGGGCCCGTGCATATTTTTTCCACTCTGTGTATTTTAGCATTTTTCAGTGCATGCATATTTACCGAATTGCCACTGTTTTAAAATATCTATAGCTAAATACTCATGCATCCAAACTAAACAAACTATATATGTAAAATGCTTAAAATTTTATCTAGTTTCACAATATGCTGCTTTCATCCATGTTCAAAATGTTTAAATTGTTGTTTGCACTAATTTGCATAATTTGCATGCTAAAATGATTTATTTCATAACTAATTAACGGTAACTCGGTTTTTAATAAACTTTATATGTAAATGGGGTGGGAAAATGCATAGATTAATATGGCCCCCTTTGTTTTACTGTTTAACAATATTAAAATAGGTTTTAGGGCAGAACAGTACCAAATCTAAAATATGCACATGAGGATTTTCCGGAATTGTTGTTTGTTGTTCCGGCCTCATTTAAACTTGCATAGATAGGTAGTTTTATTATGTTTCACCTATTGCCATGTTTAACAACATTTAATATTGTTGAGTACCTAAACTTTCGAGAGCGAACAGAATAACTCGAATATGGTGTTTCGTCAATATGCAACTCGTTGCATATTGAGCTCCACTTAATTTGTAGAGTTCTTTGTTGCATTTTGCCATGCCATGCTTCATTAAACCGGACATGCGTCATACTTGTTTGTGCATCATGCCATGTTTATGCTTGTGCATTTACCATGTTGTTTGTTTCTTTCCGGTGTTGCTTCTTAGTTCCGGTAATGTTGCGATTGTGAGGATTCGTTCGACTACGCCCGTTCATCTTCTTCATGGATTCGTTCTTCTTCCTAGCGGGATTTCAGGCAAGATGACCGTCACCTTGGATCTCACTACTGTCATTGCTACGCTAGTTGCTTCGTTCTATCGCAATGTTGCGCTACCTATCATTTGCTCTTCAAGCCTCCCAAATTGCCATGTCAGCCTTTAACCTTTTTCACCCTTCCTAGCAAACCGTTGTTCGGCTATGTTACCGCTTTTGCTCGGCCCCTCTAATAGCGTTGTTAGTTGCAAGTGAAGTTGAAGATTGCTCCATGGTGGACAGGATTATGTTGGGATATCAGAATATCTCTGATTTAATTAATGCATCTATATACTTGGTAAAGGGTGGAAGGCTCGGCCTTATGCCTGGTGTTTTGTTCCACTCTCGCCACTCTAGTTTCCGTCATATGGGTATTATGTTCCCGGATTTTGCGTTCCTAACGCGGTTGTGTGATTTATGGGACCCCCTTGACAGTTCGCTATGAATAAAACTTGTCCAGCAAGGCCCAACCTTGGTTTTACCATTTGCCTCACCACCACCTATACCCTTCCCTTGGGTCGGCCAACCCAAGGGTCATCTTTATTTTAGCCCCCCCGGGCCAGTCCTTCTCTAAGTGCTGGTCTGAACCGAGCAACCTGCGGGGCCACCTCGGGGCAACTTGAGGGTTGGTTTTACTCATAGCTTGACTTATCCGGTGTTGCCCTGAGAACGAGATATGTGCAGCTCCTATCGGGATTGTCGGCGCATCGGGCGGCTTTGCTGGTCTTGTTTTACCATTGTCGAAATGTCTTGTAAACCGGGATTCCGAGACTGATCGGGTCTTCCTGGGAGAAGGAATATCCTTCGTTGATCGCGAGAGCTTATCATGGGCTAAGTTGGGACACCCCTGCAGGGTATAAACTTTCGAGAGCCGTGCCCGCGGTTATGTGGCAGATGGGAATTTGTTAATGTTCGGTTGTAGATAACTTGACACCAGATCCAAATTAAAACGCATCAACCGCGTGTGTAGTCGTGATGGTCTCTTCTCGGCGGAGTCCGGAAAGTGAACACGGTGTCTGTGTTATGATTGACGTAAGTAGGAGCTCAAGATCACTTCTTGATCATTACTAGTTGACGACCATTCCTTTGCTCCTCTTCTCGCTCTCATTTGCGTATGTTAGCCACCATATATGCTTAGTCGCTGCTACAACCTCACCACTTTACCCCTTCCTTTCCCATTAAGCTTTGCTAGTCTTGATACCCATGGTAATGGGATTGCTGAGTCCTCGTGGCTCACAGATTACTACAACAACAGTTGCAGGTGCAGGTTATGCGATGATCATGACGCGAGAGCGATGTTTGCTTGTTTTCGAGTTCGCCTTCTACTTCTTCTTCGATCAGCGGATAGGTTCCAGGTCGGCAGCCTGGGCTAGCGGGGTGGTTGCCATTTGAGTTTCTGTTTGTGTTTCATCCGTAGTCGGATGGTGCTCTTATGTAAGATGAAGTTGTATTCGTGTGGCATTGTATGCCTCTTGTATGTATCCCCATCTATTATGTAATGTTGATGTAACTATATCCACCTTGCAAAAGAGTATCAATATGTGGTTCTATCCTTGGTGGGACCTTTGAGTCTCTTTAGGATAATATCGCATATTGGGCGTGACAAGTTGGTATCAGAGCCTCAACCGACCATAGGAGCCCCCTTGATTGTTGGCCGTTGTTGAGTCTAGACAAAAACTATTTTGAGTCTTAGGATTATATATATTAGAGAGTAGGATTCTTTTTACTCCTCAGCCCCTTCGTCGCTCTGGTGAGGACTCTCGACGTAGATGTTTTGTCCTTTCTCTCCTCAAATTTCACTAATTTTTTTTGGATCACGTGGGTATCTTGGGATCGTTCTAATATTCTTATGACGAGAACATTGTTCTTGGTGCCTCCTGACATTTAGGGGTTGTGGCAGTGTCCCGGGGTGTTGAGAGGTGTTGTCGTCATAATTTTATCGTTGCAGTTCTGGAATACCTGAGTTTTGCCGACAACGAAAATCTCTTTTATGCAGTTGTTTGTGAGATAACCTCGACGCCACCCAGTACTGGGGAGTTTGGGAGTATTGCCATAGCTCGTATAACGGATGCTTTTTGAAGGTTGAGGTACACGATTTCCGGAGTTTTCTTGGTTATGTGTTGACGGATGGATACAGCTGGATGTAGGGATTGTTAGTTTGGGTGAGATATATTGCTTCCCCTGTATCCCCAACACCAGATTGCATAACCAGAAAGTTTCGGGAGTTTATAGGTGGGAATTCAAGTATCTCCTAGAATATCTTTCCGACAGATGCCTGATATGGGATTGGGTAAATCTCCATAATATGTATTTGTTCCGGCTTATTTCTGCAAGCCAATTCTTTGTTTTGTTTTGAGTTATGGTATTTGAGTTGCTTCAATGTCAAGTGTTGATTCCATACCTTTCAAGTGGTGTTCTCATATTTCTATGGGAATACTAATCCTTCTTGACCATCGAGGTCGTCATGTTAATTCTTTTTCAACCGGCGTGCTTCTCTTCATGTGGATCCGATCACATTCACAAGATCACCTCTTAGTTTTTTCCAACATTGTTCGTTTCATCCGTCCCCAAGTTGCCTTTGTTTTCCCGCCCTCCCACCCTTTTTCTTCCCGGAGCATGAATCTATTTCGAGCATCAATTTCATTCATGCGGAACCCCTTCAGTCTGTCGTAAATCATTTCAACCGATGAATTCTTGTCTCATTTGACATTCTTCATCTCTTTTTCTTCTCCGGTGGATTCAACTCAAGTTTTCTGTGTTGATCATATCCCTTTCCTCGTTTCAAATGTTTTTCCATGTCGGTGCACCTCTTAGTTGTTCACCTCTCCCAGTTAATATCCGGAGTGTTGAAGATATCTCGGAAGATTCGTGTTTCCATTCTCAATCCGTTCAAGTTATTTTGAGGCTCTTATCTCATTCAAGCCATTTAATTCAACTGGTGCAATATCTCTTTAAATCATTTCAACGGTGTTTCTCTTGATTGGGCCCTAACCCACATGTCTTTTCCGAGGATCTTACCTGACTCTTTTATTTTTCCGGAGCTATTCTATAAATCTTTTTCAAAGTTGACATAAGAATGGATTTTCATCAGTCATATTCCTTCTCCAAGATCGCTTTCAGAATATTTTCATCGTTGGTTCATCATTTCTATTATTCTTTGTTCAGGAGTGTCTCAACAATTGGGTGGTGTTTCTCCTCGTCATTCTTGGATTTTGAAGACCGAAGAAGAGTTCCTCTTAAATCCTTACCCGTTCTTCCAGAGAGTCATGGTTCTAGCTTCATGCCATCCTCATAATTGTTTTTGATTGTGACAATTCTTTTCTTACCATCCGGAGCATTTCATGAGTTGTTTCCATTTCTTTTCTCTGAAGGCCATCATGTCATAACTCTTCATTCTCAGCGTGTAGCTATTGTTCTCCAAATCTTACCGGTGCATCGTTCAAATAACCTCTAATCAGTTCATGGCCTCTTCGTTCTCATGTATTTAAATCCCCTCAAGTATCTTCATTCGTTTTCCAATTCTTTCCGGTGAATTGTGCCCTTGCTACTCTCTTTTTCAATTCTTATGGTGGTTCGTTCAAGATTTCACTTCCTTCGTTATCATATTAATTCATTCGTGTTTCCAAATTCCACTGGTGGTTCCATCAATACCTTCTCAAGTTCGCGCTATATCTCTTTTAATCCTTTCTACGGGAATAAGTAGTATGCCAAATCCATTGCTTGTCATCAATTTAATTTGATGAAGGATAAGCATACAATAAATCTTATTCTTATTCCACGAGGTGATTCAATTCTTTTCTTCCGGAGATTGTTCATGATGAAGTAATTCTCGGTTCTAGTGTTTCATCTTTTTTCCGGAGTTCCAAGTTTTCCGCATTATCTTGTTGCGAAGCTCTTTCTAAATCATCACAAGGCTTCACCTTGTGTTTTCAACTTCTCTTTCTTTTTATCATCTTATTATTACCGGAGTTCTTCATGGAGGCTCTACATGGTGGTTCGTCAAGGATTCTTTTCATTCTTCAGTTGTTCTTCAAGATTTCTCTTGAAGTTATGACCCGCCAAGCTATACTCTAAAATAAACATGGTGCTCAACACATGTTTTGTTTTGAGGAGCTCAAGTATTCTTCGTCTTGCATTCCAAAGTGCAATTCTTTCTACCTTATCTTTTGAGATGGTGTTATGTCATCCTTGGCAATTTCTCCTCGTGTTTCATGATTCACAAGTTGTCAGGACTGAGTTAATTAAATCCATCATTTTCTCTTTGTTCAAGAGATCTTTTCGACCAATCAATCTCTTTGTTGGAGTTATCTTGGGTTAGATTTCACCTAAAGCCTTCCCGAAGGAATGTTGCTCATTGTGGTGTCTATCAATGATCCAAGTTTTCTCCTATCCTCTCGGCGAAAGGAGTTGCCATCTCCTTGTTGACCTCAATCCAATCTATTGTTTTCGTTAGTGGAAGAATTTCACCTCATAATTTTGAGACGTTTTCCATAAGCCCACTACAAGCTTATTCTTTTCGTTGTTGGTGTTCCAACAACTACGTTCAATTCCTCATGTCAGGATGCTTTTCAAATTCAATTGTGGTAGAAGTTGTCTTTTTCTTCTTCGTTCTTTTCTTTCCAATGATCTATCTTCTATTCTTTCTTCCGGAGGCATGGTGATGTTGCTCTCTTCACTCATCATCTCGAATTGTGAGGATCATGTTCTTTTCATGCTTATCCATTTAACTGGAGTGTTGTGTCATCTCTTCAAGTTCTTTTCATCTTATCAAGTTTTCCTTCTTCTTTCAGTCAGAGTGCTGCCCAAATGATATCAATCTTATTCCTTCTCTATCTAGTTTTAACCGGAGTGGTTTCAATATCTATCTTATCACTAAACCTCTTGGTTCTCATCGTATCCCTTGTTCCTCTTTTCTAACGGAGTGTTTTCAACTTTGTTCATCTTTGTTGTTTTCTTTCTTTCATTTTGCTTAACCTCTCAAGGTTCATGGTTTCACTCGTTTGTCGAAGAAGCAACTTAGTTTTACCTTTTCTCTTCCTCTTCTGTTTCTCTCCGGTGCCATCCTAGATCTCGGGACGAGATCCTCTCATAGCTCTCGTAGTGGTGGAGTGTTGTAATGCCCCGAGACTGATGCTCCAGGTGCCTTCTATTTATTTTTGTTGTTTCCATGATTGTCATAATAAATTGTTGCATCACCATGCTTGTGTTATTTGTTTTTCTCACTTTGTGCATTCCATCTTCATATATGTTGCCATATGCATTTGCATCCATCATGTTCATGATTGCTTGCTGGCTTGTGAGGTTTGTTTTATTATTATTAGCATCATGCATTCGTCTCCATATGATTGTTGTGCTTGTTTTCTTTTACTTGCTCATGTGCATTGTGAGATTCATCTTGTTACTTTACTTGCGCTATGTATGTGTTGATATTCCTACCACTTGTTTCCTCTCTCAACCTATCAATACACCATCTTCTCCTCCTTCCTTCTTCTTTCGTTCATTGTTGCAAGTGAAATTTTCTCCTCCATAAATGTCCAATATTTTCCTATAAATCTTATACCATGCCTAAACCCTCTCCGCCAATTTTCAGCCCTTTTGGACTTGATTTGGTTGGAATCAAAATTGCCTCAAGTTTGAATTTATTTCAAACTTGCGATTTTTTCTTTTTCTTTCTCTAAAAATGCACAAAACAATTATTTCAATTAGCCCATAATTCCAGCGTCGTGGGGATATTCTTATATCTCTCATACATCCCTCTTTTATCCCTGTGCTTTTCTGTTTATTTTCTGCCTGAGGAAAATGAAAAAGAAACGAGACAGCAGCAAGAGCGGCCTACTTGGGACTCTTCCTACCAGGCCGGTCCAGCAGCAGGCCGGCGCAATAGAAGGCAGCCCAGCAACAGCCCACTTGTCCCTCCTGATCCTTTTCTCACCCAAAACCCAGCCAACCCTCTCTTCCACTCGTCCCATGTGGCAACGTTGGACCCATCCGTCAGCGGGCGAGACTGTAGCGCTCACCACCTTTCTCCTACCTCTCCTCCTCTGCTTTACACGCTCGCCATGGCCACCGTGGCCATGGCACCGCGCCAGCTCCTCCTATAAAACCCCCGCTCCTCGTCCTAGGGTTCCTTCCCTCCCCCTCTTTCCTCCTCTGCCGCCGCCACAGGTAAGGGGGCACCCACGCGCCTGCTTCCTCCACCACCCGATGCCATATCCATGACGGGTCAAAGCTCGTCTCTAGCAAGAGCTCATCACCGGAGTAGGAGCATCGCCGACTCCCCTCCGTCGACCCCGAGAACCGCAACGCCTCCTCAAGTCTGTTCTGACGCCGATCCGAGCTTGAGGACGCCTTCCTCGACATCCTCTTCTTCCCCTTCGACTTCTTCTTCCTGGATCAGAGCATTCACCAAGTCCCTCTACTTCCCCTGCATCCTCTACATCATGCTCGGAGACAATGCGTGCTCCGCGAGGGTCTTCTTCCCCGACGTCGTCTTCTTTGACTACAAGCAGGCCAGGAGCCAGTCAGTTCCAAGGCCGACGCGATCGTCTTCCTCTACGACCTCTTCTTCCCCTGTGTTCTCTGCTTCACGGACATCGGCGATCTGTGGGTCCCCAAGCCGTCTTCACTGCTTCTCTAACCCCCTGCCAACGAATTCGAGCCCCTCGTGAGCTCCTCTCGCAAACCCCTCCTTTTCCCTTTCAAATCCGTGCATGTAGACATCGCTGCGATCGAAATTGTGCACGACCACCATGAATGAGTTCGTAGAGTTTCTATTGTTTTCTTTTGTGAGCCCGTGGTTTGTTGCTGCGCGAGCACACCCACACCCTTGCGTCGTTGCTCCACCACACGCACCCTGGCACGTTCCGCACCCCTGCCGGCCCTCTGCAACCACATCAAGGGTTGCTGCTAGCTGCCGTCGCCGGCGAGTCCCCGTGCGCATGATTGAGTTTTGGTCCTGATCGCGATGCGCAGATGTTTAACTTTCTGTCGACTTCCCTTTGATCACAAACACACAGCTAGCCCAGTGGCTAGCGTGGTCACTATTCATTCGAGGGGTCTGGGGTTCGAGTCCCAGCCGCCCCCATCTTTTGCTACGTTTTCCTGTTATTTTGCACACTCTCATAGCCACATGGGCCGAACTCATCTGGGCCGCTGCATTGTGATGCTTCGGGCCTGCGCATATTTTTTCCACTCTGTGTATTTTAGCATTTTTCAGTGCATGCATATTTACTGAATTGCCACTGTTTTAAAATGTCTATAGCTAAATATGCATGCATCCAAACTAAACAAACTATATATGTAAAATGCTTAGAATTTTATCTAGTTTCACAATATGCTGCTTTCATCCATGTTCAGAATGTTTAAATTGTTGTTTGCATTAATTTGCATAATTGCCATGCTAAAATGATTTATTTCATAACTAATTAACCGTAACTCGGTTTTTAATAACTTTATATGTAAATGGGGTGGAAAAATGCATAGATTAATATGGTCCCCTTTGTTTTACTGTTTAAAAATATTAAAATATGTTTTAGGTCAGAACAGTACCAAATCTAAAATATGCACATGAGGATTTTCCGGAATTGTTGTTTGTTGTTCCGGCCTCATTTAAACTTGCATAGATAGGTAGTTTTATTATGTTTCACCTCTTGCCATGTTTAACAACATTTAATATTGTTGAGCACCTAAACTATCAAGAGCGAACTGAATAACTTGAATGTGGTGTTTTGTCAATATGCAACTCGTTGCATATTGAGCTCCACTTAATTTGTAGGGTTGTTTGTTGCACTTTTCCATGCCATGCTTCATTAAACCGGACATGCATCATACTTGTTTGTGCGTCATGCCATGTTTATCCTTGTGCATTTACCATGTTGTTTGTTTCTTTTTGGTGTTGCTTCTTAGTTCCGATAATGTTGCGATTGTGAGGATTCGTTCGACTACGCCCGTTCATCTTCTTCATGGACTCGTTCTTCTTCCTAGCAGGATTTCAGGCAAGATGACCGTCACCTTGGATCTCACTACTATAATTGCTATGCTAGTTGCTTCGTTCTATCGCTATGCTGCGCTACCTATCATTTGCTCTTCAAGCCTCCCAAATTGCCATGTCAGCCTCTAACCTTTTTCACCCTTCTTAGCAAACCGTTGTTCGGCTATGTTACTGCTTTTGCTCAGCCCCTCTTATAGCGTTGTTAGTTGCAGGTGAAGTTGAAGATTGCTCCATGGTGGACAGGATAATGTTGTGATATCACAATATCTCTTATTTAATTAATGCATCTATATACGTGGTAAAGGGTGGAAGGCTCGGCCTTATGCCTGGTGTTTTGTTCCACTCTTGCCGCCCTAGTTTCCGTCATATCGGTATTATGTTCCCGGATTTTGCGTTCCTAACGCGGTTGGGTGATTTATGGGACCCTCTTGATAGTTCGCTTTGAATAAAACCTGTCCAGCAAGGCCCAACCTTGGTTTTACCATTTGCCTCACCACCACCTATACCCTTCCCTTGGGTCAGCCAACCCAAGGGTCATCTTTATTTTAGCCCCCCTGGGCCAGTGCTTCTCTAAGTGCTGGTCCGAACCGAGCAACCTGCGGGGCCACCTCGGGGCAACTTGAGGGTTGGTTTTACTCATAGCTTGACTTATCCGGTGTTGCCCTGAGAACGAGATATGTGCAGCTCCTATCGGGATTGTCGGTGCATCGGGCGGCTTTGCTGGTCTTGTTTTACCATTGTTGAAATGTTTTGTAAACCGGGATTCCGAGACTGATCGGGTCTTCCTAGGAGAAGGAATATCCTTCGTTGATCGCGAGAGCTTATCATGGGCTAAGTTGGGACACCCCTGCAGGGTATAAACTTTCGAGAGCCGTGCCCGTGGTTATGTGGCAGATGGGAATTTGTTAATGTCCGGTTGTAGATAACTTGACACCAGATCCCAATTAAAACGCATCAACCGCGTGTGTAGCCGTGATGGTCTCTTCTCGGTGGAGTTCGGGAAGTGAACACGGTTTCTGTGTTATGATTGACGTAAGTAGGAGCTCGGGATCACTTCTTGATCATTACTAGTTGACGACCGTTCCTTTGCTTCTCTTCTCGCTCTCATTTGCGCATGTTAGCCACCATATATGCTTAGTCGCTGCTGCAACCTCACCACTTTACCCCTTCCTTTCCCATTAAGATTTGCTAGTCTTGATACCCATGGTAATGGGATTGCTGAGTCCTCGTGGCTCACAGATTACTACAACAACACTTGCAGGTGCAAGTTATGCGATGATCATGACGCGAGAGCGATGTTTGCTTGTTTTTGAGTTCGCCTTCTACTTCTTCTTCGACCAGCGGATAGGTTCCAGGTCGGCAGCCTGGGCTAGCAGGGTGGTTGTCATTTGAGTTTCTGTTTGTGTTTCATCCGTAGTCGGATGGTGCTCTTATGTAAGATGATGTTGTATTCGTGGGGCATTGTATGCCTCTTGTATGTATCCCCATCTATTATGTAATGTTGATATAATGATATCTACCTTGCAAAAGCGTATCAATATGCGGTTCTATCCTTGGTGGGACCTTCGAGTCTATTTAGGATAGTATCGCATATTGGGCGTGACAATCCCATACGCAAACAACCTACTTACTCGGGTCTGTGCTTCTGTCACTCACGCGACCCACCATAAGCAAATCATGAACATATTGCAAACCCTACAGCAGGGATCCCTCACGCTTGTGCGACACAGAGAGCACCATAGGATAGCACCAATAATAAAACATGCAACTCAAACCAATCACGATCATCAATTAACCCATAGGACAAAACGGATCTACTCAAACATCATAGGATAGCCACACATCATTGGGAAATAATATATAGCGTTGAGCACCATGTTTAAGTAGAGATTACAATGTGTAAAAGAGAGGTTACACCGCTGCATAGAGGGAGGAAAAGTCGGTGATGAAGGCGGTGAAGTTGTTGGTGAAGATCACGGTGATGATGATGGCCCCCGGTGGCACTCCGGCGCCACCGGAAGCAAAGGCGAGAGAGCCCCCCTTCTTCTTCTTCTTCCCTGACCTTCTCCTTAGATGGGAGAAGTGTTTCCCCTCTGGTCCCTGGCTCCCATGGTGTGGGAGGGGCGAGAGCCCCTCCGAGATTGAATCTATCTCTCTATCTCTCTCTGTTTCTTCGTTCTAGGATTCTGCCCTTTCACCATTTCTTTTATATCCGAAGATCCGTAACTCCGATTGGATTGAAACTTTCACCCAGATTTTTCTCCAAAAATTAGCTTTCTTGCGGCAAAAGAATAGCAGCAACCGCCTTACGAGGGGCCCACGACGGGTCAGGGGCGCGCCCAGTATAAGTGGGCGCGCGGGCCACCCTCGTGGCCACCTCAGGCACCGTCTCGCGTTGATTTTACTTCCCAAAAAATCATAAATATTCCAAAAATAAGCTCCATCCGTTTTTATTCCGTTTGGACTCCGTTTGATATTGGGTTTCTGCAAAACATAAAACATGCAACAAACAGGAACTAGCACTCGGCACTGGATCAATATGTTAGTCCCAAAAATAGTATAAAAAAGTTGCCAAAAGTACATGAAAGTTGAATAATATGGCATGGAACAATAAAAAATTATAGATACGACGGAGATGTATCAGCCGCTGGTGTTTTTGTTTTGACAGAAAGACTGTAAGGGAACCCCCAACAGTATAATTGGTGCAACAAACCCAAATTGGAAGTACCGTGCCTTGAACCTGGGTGAGTGGGAAGGCATCAGCCCCTTCCCACCAGTAGGCTATGCCTTAGTCTGCAACTGCCGCTCGTGTTGAAGTTCCAACAACCACGATGAGCTCTAACCCGCGTGATAGTGTGCATCATCTTTGTCTTGATCTTGCCGTCCAATGACCCCAACCCCGCGCCCTAACTCCCTCTATTTTGAGCATCGCAAAGCTCACCTGAAGCTCTCCATCGCGGTGCAGACCACGGCGACGTTGCTCCATCCATTTCCGTTGCTCCCGAGGCCAGCCACCGCCACCATCTCGTCACCCCACATTGAGCCATGCCTAGAACCCACCGGACTGCCATCCCCGTCTACCCTGAGCCGTGCATCACTGTCCGCCACCGCGTACGCATCTCCGGCGAGCTCCTCCGATGACCTAACTCCGGTGAGAATGTCTGATCTAATATCATCAGTTCATGTGCAAATCAACACATATGATTAGATCACTTATTTAAATTAACTATTTTCCCCTAAGCTTCGGTCGTCCGTGTTTAGAGCCCGCAGCGGACACCCCTCATCATGAAGGAAATGTGCCCTAGAGGCAATAATAAAGTTGTTATTTTATATTTCCTTATTTCATGATAAAACACCGTGTCCCTAGTAAGACTCTACTAGAATAGCTCGTTAATCAAAGATGGTTAAGTTTCCTAACCATAGACATGTGTTATCATTTGATGAACAAGATCACATCATTAGGAGAATGATGTGATGGACAAGACCCATCCGTTAGCTTAGCATAATGATCGTTCAGTTTTATTGCTATTGCTTTTTCATGTCAAATACATATTCCTCTGACTATGAGATTATGCAACTCCCGGATAACGGAGGAATGCCTTATGTGCTATCAAACGTCACAACATAACTGGGTGATTATAAAGATACTCTATAAGTATCTCTGAAGGTGTTTGTTGGGTTGGCATCAATCAAGATTAGGATTTGTCACTTTGAGTATCGGAGAGGTATCTGTGGGCCCTCTTGGTAATACACATCACAAGAAGCCTTGCAAGCAAAGTGACTAATGAGTAAGTTGCAGGACGATGTATTATGGAACAAGTAAAGAGACTTGTCAGTAACGAGATTGAACTAGGTATGAAGATACCGATGATCGAATCTCGGGCAAGTAACATACCGATAGACAAAGGGAATTACATATGTTGTCATAAGGTTCGACTGATAAAGATCTTCGTATAATATGTAGGATCCAATATGGGCATCCAGGTTCCGCTATTAGTTATTGACCAGAGAGGTGTCTCGGTCATGTCTACATAGTTCTCAAACCCGTAGGGTCCGCACGCTTAACGTTCGTTGACGAAATAGTACTATATGAGTTATGTATGTTGTTGACCGAATGTTATTCGGAGTCCCGAATGAGATCGCAGACATGATGAGGAGCTCCGGAATGGTCCGGGGGTAAAGATTCATATATTGGATGATACGATTAGGCCAAGGTTTCAAGCCTACGGGGCTATAGGTCGATGCAAAAGAAAGTTTTGTGGAGGTCAGAGGCCAAACGCCGGAGACCCTGGTGTCTGGCTCTGGGCCAGACGCCGAGGCCCATGGCGTCTTGCCCAGATGCCAAGGATTGTGGCATTTGGTCTTGGAGTCCGAGTGGGACTCTTGCCTTTCGGGCAAAACCGACTTTGAGGAGGCTTTCGCTCCAAGTTTCGACCCCAGGGCTCAACATATAAATAGAGGGGCAGGGCTAGCACCAAAGACAGATCAAGACTCACCAAGCCATGTGACGGCAACCCCGTCCCCTCTAGTTTATCCTCTATCATAGTTTTTGTAGTGCTTAGGCAAAGCCCTGTGGAGATTGTTCTTCACCAACACCGTCACCACACCGTCGTGCTGCCGGAACTCATCTACTACTTTGCCCATCTTGATAGATCAAGAAGGCGAGGACGTCATTGAGTTGATTGTGTGCTGAATGCGGAGGTTCCGTACGTTCGGTACTTGATCGGGACGGATCATGAAGGAGTACGACTACATCAACCGCATTGTGCAACGCTTCCGCTTATGGTCTACGAGGGTACATAGACACACTCTCCCTTTCGTTGTTATGCATCTCCTAGATAGATCTTGCATGAGCGTAGGAATTTTTTTGAAATTGCATGCTACATTCGCCAACAGTGGTATCAGACCCAGGTCTATGCGTAGATGATATGCACGAGTAGAACACAAAGAGTTGTGGGCGGTGATCTTCATACTGCTTACCACCATTGTCTTATTTTGATTCAGCGGTATTTTTGGATGAAGCAGCCCGAACCTACCTTACATGACCACGTTCATGAGACTGGTTCCACCGACAAACATGCAACTAGTTTTGCATAAAGGTGGCTGGCGAGTGTCTGTTTCTCCAACTTTAGTTGAATCTAATTTGACTACAGCCGGTCCTTGTTGAAGGTTAAAATGGCAAACTTGATAAATCATCGTTGTGATTTTGCGCCGTAGGTAACAACGGTTCTTGCTAGAAGCCCGTAGCAGCCACGTAAAACTTGCAACAACAAAGTAGAGGACATCTAACTTGTTTTTGCAGGGCTTGCTTGTTATGTGATATGGCCAAGACATGATGTGATATACGTTGTTGTATGATAGGATCATGTTTTGTATAAGTTATCGGCAACTGGCAGGAGCCTTATAGTTGTCGCTTTATTGTATGAAATGCAAACACCATGTAATTGCATTACTTTATCACTAAGCGGTAGCGATAGTTGTAGAAGCAATAGTTGGTGAGACGACCATGATGCTACGATGGAGATCAAGGTGTCAAGCCGGTGACGATGGAGATCAGGATGATGCTTTCGAGATAGAATTCAAAAGCACAAGATGATGATGGCCATATCTTGTCACATATTTTAATTGCATGCGATGTTTATCTTTTATGCATCTTATTTTGCTTAGTACGGGGGTAGCATTATAAGATGATCCTGAAGGAAATATTCCCAAGATACAATAATAAATTTGTAATTTTATATTTTCTTATTCATGATAAATGTTTATTATTCATGCTAGAATTGTATTAACCAGAAACTTGATACATGTGTGAATACATACATAAAACTACGTGTCCCTAGTATGCCTCTACTAGACTAGCTCGTTGATCAAAGATGGTTAAGTTTCCTAGCCATGGACATGATTTGTCATTTGATAAACGGGATCACATCATTAGTGGAACGATATGGTGGACAAGACCCATCCATTAGCTTAGCATAATGACCGTTCAGTTTTATTGCTACTACTTTCTTCGTGTCAAATATATATTCCTCCGACTATGAGATTATGCAACTCCCGGACACCGGAGGAATGTCTTGTGTGCTATCAAACGTCATAACATAACTGGGTGATTATAAAGATGCTCTACAGGTATCTCCGAAGGTGTTTGTTGGGTTGGCATAGATCGAGATTAGTATTTGTCACTCCGAGTATCGGAGAGGTGTCTCTGGGCCCTCTCGATAATGCACATCATATGAAGCCTTGCAAAAATGTGACTAATGGGTTAGTTACGGGATGATGCACTACAGAATGAGTAAAAGACTTGCCGGTAACGATATTGAGCTAGGTATGAAGATACCGACGATCGAATCTCGGACAAGTAACATACTGATGACAAAGGGAATAACTATGTTGACATTACGGTTCGACCGATAAAGATCTTCGTAGAATATGTTGGAACCAATATGAGCATCCAGGTTCCGCTATTGGTTATTAATCGGAGAAGTGTCTCGGCCAGTCTACATAGTTCTCGAACCCGTAGGGTCCGCATGCTTAACGTTCGATGACGATAGGTATTCTATGAGTTATGTGTTTTGGTGACCGAAGGTTGTTCGGAGTCCCGGATGAGACCACACACATGATGAAGAGTCTCGAAATGGTCGAGAGGTAAAGACTGATATATTGCAATGTTATATACGGACACCGGTATGGTTCTGAAGAGGTTCGGGGATTTTTCGGAGTACCGGGAGGTTACCGGAACCCCCCTGGAAATATAATGGGCCTCATGACTCATAGTGGAGAGGAGGAGGTAGGTCACGGGAGGTGGCGCCCCCCAGGCCAATCTGAATTGGACAAGGGGTGGGAGCACGACCCCCCTTTCCTTCTCCCTCTCCACCTCTTTCCCCTTTCCCCCCTCCATAAGAAGGAAAAAAGAGGGGGGGATCGAATCCTACTAGGAGTGGAGTCCTAGTAGAACTCCCCCCTCCATGGCGCGCTCCTGGTGGCCGGCCTCCTCCGCTCCTCCTTTATATACGGGGGCAGGGGCACCCCAAGGCACATCAATTGTTTAGGAGTGTGTGGTGCCCCCCTCCACCGTTTACTCCTCCAGTCATATTGTCGTAGTGCTTAGGCAAAGTCCTGCGTGGATCACTTCACCAACACCGTCATCACGCCGTCGTGCTGACGGAACTCACCAACTCCTTCATACCTCTACTGGATCAAGAGTTCGAGGAACGTCATCGAGCTGAACGTGTGCAGAACTCAGAGGTGTCGTACTTCGGTACTTGATCGGTTGATTCGAGAAGACATTCGACTACATCAACCGCGTTAAGTTAACGCTTCCACTTTCGTTCTACGAGGGTATGTGGACACATGTAACATCCCAATTTTCAATTTGGATGTTATGCATAGATCATCATATGCATATCATATTTATTCTTGCATTTTGGTTGAGATCCTAGAAATCTTAAGCAACTCAAGGACCCACAGAGAGAGTTGGAGGTTTCACAAAATTCACATTTGAATTTATTTCAAATTTAAAGAAAGGATCAATTTGGTTTTATTATTTTTCTCCAATTATTTCCAATATTAAAAATAAATGAGAGAAGATAACACGATTTCTTCCAATTTAGAGAAATATTGGAGAAAGAATTTTAAAATCAAATTATGATTTTTTGGTATGTTATTTAAATTAGAAAAATATGCATTTTTTCAAAATTGCATTTTTCGGCCAGAAAAATGTTCACTTTGTTCTAAATATTCTATTTAGATAGTGAAAATTGTTTTTGGTATTTTTAGAATTTTTTATATTTTATTAGGATTTTTTCCTTTCGGGCGAATATTTAAAAAATTACACGTCGCTCGACTGGGCCAACGGCCTAGCCGAGTGGGCCAAGCCCAGTGCACCGCCGCCTCGCGCTCCGGCTCGGGACCGGAGTCCCGAGCATTGCCGCCGCTGCTGCGAGTCCGGGAGGGTCATGCCTCCTGAGGCCGGCCCCCTCCCCAAGCCAAGCCGCCGCACCTCCCCCCAATAAATAGCGCCGCCGCCGCCCCCTCTCCACCCCGTCCCAAGCGCCGAGCCACCTGCCGAAGCCACCGGAGTCGCCGCCCCGCCCGCCGTCGCCACCGTCGACTCGTCGTCGTTGGTCTTCTTTTGGTTTAGGTATAAAAACAGTTCGTTTTTTTATAAACACTAGTTCGTTTTTTATATTAAATCGGTTTTTGTCGGTTCGGTCTAATCTATGAATGTTCGTTCGTTAGTTCGTTTAAATGAACAAATTCATTCGTTAGTCTCTGTTACGTTTGCGCCGTTGTCTTTCACTTTTTATTTTATTTTTGGCCAGGGACTTATCTGAGATTATTTTTATCGTGATTCAGCCCCTGATCTTTAAACTAGTATAACTTTTTACTCGTTTATCCAAATTAGATGAAACTAGCGCCAAAATCTTCTCCTCGAAGCCCTCTTTCCAGTTAATCAACTTCAACATGATTTTGGTACTGTAAAATTTGACTTTAGTTCAGATTAGTAAACGATCTTGTTTCGTTCGTATTTTGAGTTTCGTTGCTACGTTTGAGTTGAGTCTTTTTGGAAATCGTAGCTAATCACATGTACCTACTGTTAAGATCTAATTCACATGTTAATAGTGTTGTTAGGTTTTAACTCTTGTTAGTCTAAGTTGTTGCTTGTTTTATGTTCGATTTGGATCTTTTCTCTGTTTTCTCGTGTTTCGATTGAGTGATTGCTTATGAATGCTATTGTTTGTCTACGCTAGATTAACCGGAGTGCGAAGCTTGTTACTACGAATCTCTAGAGTTTGAAGATCGTTACCAAGGAAAGTTACACTTTGATCATTCTCTTTTATACCTAGTTTTTACTATGAATTAGTTCTGCCCCACAAATAATTGCATTGGTAGGATTGGGAACATGTGGTTTTGGGTAGGAACCTAATACCTTTTGATCACCACGGGAATATACGTTATGCTTATTATTGCTTAGCCATGCTCGTAGATGGGGATTGGATCGTGATTCACGCGTGGAAGTTTGAGAGTTATTTTAATTGGATAACATTAAGGTGGCAACTTAAATACACATCTGGGTGGATTGGTTGAGGCACCTGGGGAACCCAGTGTTGCCTGTTTTTGGAAATCCAGGGGTTACCGTGTGATTATCCTATGGAATGCCACCCAGGCTCAAAGGGATCATAATATTATTCATGCTAGAAACTTCCGTGTGCAGCCACAAGCCATTATGGGCTCTAGCATAGTTTAGTAAGTTGCGTGAGCTCTTGAAGAGGTAGACTAGCAAATGTAGAGGGTTGTAGGTGGTATTGTCTACCCGGAGTAGAGAGTTAATGCTTCAGAAGCCTATGTCTCGATCATCCGATCATGGATGCGGTCGAGTCTTGTGGGGAAAAGTGCGCAAACCTCTGTAGAGTGTATAAACTAATCATGGTTAGCCGTGTCCCCAGTTATGGACATCTTGAGTATGTAGTACTTGTATCTATTGATGTGATCTCATCACGTTACTCTAATAAATTATGATGTTGGGTTAATGATGATACTTTTAATTGGGATTTGAGTTGGGGTTACCTTCTCAAATAATGGGCAACATGGGAGTAGTTAAATAAATTTATTCCTTTGTTGTAGGGAAACACTAGCTTTATGCAAAATCATGAAACTTACAGCCTCCACCAGCCAAATATTGTATGTAGATATAGTCTTTTCATTATCATTGCTTTACAGTGTAACTATGCCAACATATCTCATGTGCTGACCTTTTTCGGGCTGCAACGTCTTATGTTGCAGACTACTCAGACGACAAAAAAGGTGCGATAGGTCGTTGTTTTGCACTCAGCTATGCCATTGGAGTTGATGGACTCATTTACCTTCGAAGCCTTCCACTGTTATCTAGTTTAGATGGCCTTCAGCCATGATTTATTTATGTAATAATACTCTTTATGAGGACTTGATGTAATAAGTGTGTGATTGAAACTCCGTTATAATTCCTCGAGTACTATGCGTGTCAGCATTACTGATCCAGGGATGACACTGATGCACAGGGACTTGACCTTTTGAGGTTTGGTCGCTACAGGATGGTATCAGAGCACACACTGACTGTAGGACGCGACCACTAGAATGAGCCACAAGATTTCTCTTCTCTACTCATTTCTAATTCTCCTCTCTTTCTACTCTATAGATGGTGGTGATCCCAGGAACAAGTTCACTCAGCCGAATGACGACACCCCTTTCGGAAAGCATTTGAAGGAAGTCACTAAGTATCTAAAAATCGGATTACCAAACTTCACGAGGACTTTCTCTACATCTGTACCGAAAGAGGAGCGCTGGAAGATCAAAGTCTGGATACCTGGGAGGACCTTTGCGCCAACAACGGAGCCTATTGATTTCTACCTGGATGCACCAAGCTGGAGTATTGGAAAGAGCATGGCCGCACATATCACCTTTGGACGCATATGTGAGGTGTATCACAAGGAGCTGGAGAATACCGTCTACCAGATATGTGGCCGCCGAGATGACAAATGGGAGATGATTGTCAATTGCAGCTTACATTCAAGAGGTGGGAGATCATATTCATCGACAGGAGAATCAACAAATTATTCACATGAAGAAGATCAAGAAACTGGTGAGGAAGAACAACGAGCTGGAAGAGAAGATCAAATCTACACGAGATGGATACGAGGAGGAGATTGCTATATTGGTAGAAAAGAATGACGACCTGGCAAGGAAGCTATGAGTATTCATGGGAGACCCCGCGCCAAAGAACGACAACCAGCCAGGAAACTACATCATCCTCGACGACACCGACTCCTACCCTGATAGCGATGATGACTATGTTGATGAAGTTGGAGCAGATATCATGGAGTCTTCTTCTGATGAAAATTTCTAGACGACCACCATTGTAATTAGTAGTATTTTCCCTCCAAGTAGTTGCAACGATCGAGTTAGTAGTTATAGGTTAGACCATTTTGTATGACTTGTGTGCTATTGATTGAAGTGAAATTGATTGTGTTTGTCTCATGAGCATTATGGGTAGTGAATCTCTCTTATACCTCTATTCTATTTTGTTTTCACACCCCTTCTAAACCCATCAGATGCCTCCGAGACGTGACAATGGATTTGCCTTCCCACCGGAGCTCACTCAGTTGATCCAGCAGCAGAATACCTTGATGCAACTTTTAGTCCAGAATCAGAACCAAGGCAGCAATAAGAACAACAACAACAACAACAACAACAACAACAACAACAACAACAACAACAACAACAACAACAACAACAACAACAACAACAACAACAACAACAACAATAACAACAACAACAACAACAACAACAACAACCCACCACCACCCCGTGTTGATCACCTAGCCCGTTTCCTAAGGTTGAATCCGCCGGTGTTCTCTAGAAGCACCGAGCCGATTGTTGCAGATGATTGGCTCCGCAATATTGGAAGAGAGCTGACCACTGCAGGATGCACAGATGCAGAGAGAGTGCATTTTGCCGCACATCAGCTTGATGGACCCGCAGTATCATGGTGGGAGAATTTCACAGCCACTTACCCCATCGACTCTGTTACATGGGATCAGTTTCAGCAGGCTTTCCACACTGCCCATGTTTCAGCTGGAGCTATGAGTATGAAGAAGCGTGAGTTTCACAACTTGCGCTAAGGAGGACGTACAGTGGGCTAGTATGTGGATGAGTTTAGTAAGTTAGCATGTTATGCTCCTGATGACGTAGCTACAGATGCCACAAAGTAGGAGAAGTTTCTGGAAGGACTAAATGATGAGCTGAGCATGCAGTTGATGGTGGCAACATTTGTCGGATTTCGGGTTTCGGCAGACCCTTGAGGTTCGAACACTGGGGTGCGCACAGAGATTTCGCCCTCTACCTACCTATTCCTCGCCAACTCTCTAAGATCTAAACTACGAAAGGAACAACACAAGAGACACAGAGTTTATACTGGTTCAGGCCACCATTGTGGTGTAATACCCTACACTAGTGTGTGGTGTGGTGGATTGCCTCTTGGCCTGGTGATGAACAATACAAGGAAGAATAGCCTCGCGAGGGTCTGTTCTTGGCTGGTGCGATGAACTGCTAGGAGGAGTTCAATCGCTCTATCTACTGGTTTCTTGGTGAGGATCCAGATTCTAGATCAGGTCTCGATGCTCGATCCAGATGCCTCTACCCTGGGGGTGGCTAGTCCTATTTATAGGCAAAGGCCCTGGGCCTCTTCCCAAATATTGAGCGCGAAGGGCGCCAACAATTGGCCATTTTGAAGGGGAACAGCGGGTACACTTATCCTGACAAAAGTTGGTCCTCGCCTGTCAAAGGCTCTGGTGGTGACGCCGGCTTGGGCTCCACAATGACTTCCTTCCTGCCATTGGGCTGGTCTTGGTCTTGTTGCATCGAAGTGGATGCCTTTGCTTGATGCTCTCGCCTGCGCTTGCTCCCTTTGCACCAAAGAGGAAAGGAGGACACTGCGCGGGCTGGTGCCCGACTGGCGCCCTTGGCCCTCATGGCTTGCGTCATGGGCACCTCGCGAGGTACCCCGCCTTGAACTCTCCGCCTCCTCGTGAGCCAGCCTGATGAGGCCGTGCCTGAGGAAGCTTCTTGTCATCCGCCCCGCGAGGCTTGGCCCCTCGTGAGGGTCTTGAGCCTGTGTTGATGAAGATGGGCTGTGTTGGGCCCCCTTTGAGCCACGCCGCAGGCCGCAGGCAGGCAAGTCTGGGGACCCCCGTTCCCAGAATGCCGACAGTAGCCCCCGGGCCCAAGGCGTGCCCGGACTTGGCTGAGCAGAGAGGCGAAAGGGCAAGTGCGAAGCGCCGCGGGCCCTAATAGCCTGCGGCCTTGGGCGCCACGTGGCGGTTGATTGGATGTGGGCCGCACTGTTCCCCCATGCCTCCTTATTTTGTGCCACGCTAGGCGACTCGTAGTCGCACACAGCCGCTCCCCTTTTTGTTGCCCGAGCGCTCTCTGTCCTTTCTCCTCTCGAACTCCAGCTTCTGCACCCAATCCAATCTCGATCCTTCCCTCCCCCCTTCTGTTTCCATGGCTCCACCGAAGAAGGGAAGAGGGAAGAAGCCCATGCCGCCGCCTCTCTCACCGTCATTGGCGGCCCCCGCCGTTGATCGGTCGATCATCATCAATCGAGAGGGCTTGAGCAAGGTCAGCTCGGCTTTGGCCACCATCTTCAACGAATGCGGGAGGACGACGGCCTGGCCCGCGTCCCGATTCTCCATCGACAGGATAGTCACTGAGGTCCGGTATTTTGTCGACGCCCTGTGGGCGGGACTAGTTCCCCCCTTTTCCTATTTCTTCAACGCCGTGCTCTCCCACTATCAGATCCACATGATGCATCTGGGTCCTGAATCCATCACTCTTCTCACGGTCTTCGCCTTCATTTGTGAGGCAATGATGGGCATCCTTCCTTCGGTTGCCTTGCTGCACCACTTCTTCGCTCTGCGCCTTGTCGGCCCCACCCAATGCTCAGGGTGCGTGAGCTTCATCGCCACGCCTGAGACAGCGGCCTCAGGGATCGACTTCAGTCTTCCTCCGCCGGCACCTGGGTTTCGCGAGCGGTGGCTGTATGTGGACGTAGGGGTGCCCAGCCCCCTGCTTCCGGAGCCATCTTCGCCTGCTATCCCCAACTCAGGCTGGGGCCAGGAGACGCTCACGAGTTCCTGGCTCGTCTTCGTCTGGCGTCGCTTCGCGTTCTTGAGGGGGCTCGGCGTGACAGCGCCCAAGGTGGTGAAGGAGTTCCTGCTACGCCGCGTTGCCCCTCTCCAACGCCATTCTCAACGGATGTGGGCCTTCAGCGGGCGTGAGGATCGTATGAGGCTCCAGGAAGAGGACCTAATGCCTGAAGCACTGAGGAAGGTGCTCTTGGTCTTGACTGGGGACCCCAACCCCGGCAGCATCCGGCATGGGGGGCCTTGTTAAACCTCTGCCTGAATAGAGACGACTTTGTGAAGCAGATGCCCATCTTCGACAAATGGGGGCTGCGCCCTGCTGGCCTCCAGGGGCCTCGCGAGAACCCAGTGGTGGTGGCCACCCTTGCAGTCGGCCAGGGCGACTCTTCCTGAAGTGGCGGAGCAGGGAGGCATGAGTTGCCGGAGGCCGAGGGGGCCTCCGCCAAGGTGATGGCGCCGGGCGGCGCTCATGAGGGAGCAGCTCCTGAGGGCCGCGCTGCTGTGGCTGAGGGCAGTGAGCAGCCGCCCGCAGCGCCTGCGGCTGGGGCTCCCGAGGCCCCAGCTACTCTTCTTGGTGAGGCGACCGGCAGCGCGCATCAGGCAGACACCCCAGACGTGGGTCGCCTTCACGCTTCTTCCTAACCGCAAGCTGACCCCTGCGATCAACTCCTGGGTCGCTTCCGCATGGAGTTTGAGGCCCTCCGGAAGAGAAGGGAGGCCCTGGGTGACGATTACCCTTCTCGCCTGCTGAAGCGTAGGAAGTACTTTGCCACCGATGAGTAAGCCTTCTCCCTTCCCAGCTACTGATTCTTCCGTTGCTTTTCCTGATCCTTGCTCCGCAGGGCCCTTCCTTCCGAGCTCACGGAGATGACTGAGGAGCCATCCCCCTCGCCTCCGCCCTCTCCACTATCTTCGGTCGCTCCGAGCAGCAGAGCCCTTGTTGTGAGGCCGATCGGAGAGACGAACCATCCTGAGGCGCATCGCGACCCTGCGCGCCTCGCGACCTTCTTTCGCGAGCCTTCTCGTGGCATAGCCAGCCTGCCATGGACTTCTCATCTGGTCGTGGACCGTGATTGGTTGGGGTACTCCCTGCGCTCTTCATCTGGGGATGGACTGGCTCCAGGCCGGGCTTATAGCGAGGCGCGCCCGGTCGCCTCAAGGGTGCCAGCCCCCAGCCCCCTGCCCGGAGGGGGAGTGCTGATCCTCGCCTCCCGGCGCTCGCTTGGGGTGGATGATGGTGTGGAAGACGTGCTCGAGCGTGCCCGGGAGCGTCGCGCTCTTTGCCAAGGGTTTCTTCGGAGGGCGGCTGACGCGGTGAGCCTGCTTGGTGAAGAGCTCACTGATGAGGACGCGCGCCTTGAGGCCGAGGGCCTACGCCTGGTTGCAGAGAGGTGCGAGCTGGAGGCGGCTATCACCCTCGCGCGCTATCAGCGCGATCTTGACGATGAGGAGGCCAAGGCGTCGCTGGCATCCTCTCGGGAGGTTCGTTCTTGGGCTGTCGAGGAGGCCCGGGAAGCTGACCGGCGGCGAGAGGCGACGGAGGAGCGGGCATGGGAACTCCTGGCCCGGTGCCGCTCACTGGAGGAGCAGGTGGAGCTGCGCGGGGCAGCCCTCGCGTCGATGAAGGTGGCTTCAGGCGACCCAGCGGAGCTCCAGAAGCGTGAGGAGGCGCTGACGCTGGAAGCCGCTGACCACGCACGCAAGTATGGACGCCTGGAGACAAGGGAGCGCTTGGTGACGCAGGCGGAGGATGATGTCACTGTGCGGGAAGCCCGTGTCCTGGAGGAGGTCGGACATCTGGTGGCGACGGCGCGCTTGAGCCTTGAGCGCGAGTTCAAGGAGAGGCTGGGGCTGATCCGGCCCGAGGCCGAAGGAAGGACCGCTGTCCTGAGGGTCAAGCTGGAGGAAGCGACGCGGCGGGTCGATGCTTTGCGGGCCGCACTTGAGGTGGCGCAGGGGGGGTCAACTACGTCCCATGCCGAGGTGCTTCTCCTTCGCCAACGGGTGGACGAGGCTGAGGCCGTCGCGCGCCAGAATGCAGATGAGATACGCCAGCGGCGGCTCCTGGAACATGAGCACGGCCCCATGCTCACCACGCTTGGGGAGAGAGCCAACATGGCCTTGGGTAACATCTGCGAAGCGGCTGTCGGCGAGCCGCACACAGTTAACTATGCTGGCAACCTTCAGTTCTTTACCGACGTGGTGACGCAGCTGGAGGCGCGGTCGGTCAGAGCCAATAGGTTGGTGGAGGAGAGGAGCCGCGCCCTGCTCGGGCGCGCCTTTTCCCGCGTCTTCAACCATCTCCGGAACATGGATCCTCACTTCGACTTCGATGGCGCCATCGCCTAGTCCCCCAGGCCGTCTGGGATGACCTGGCGTACTGGGTGGAAGACAACGTGGACGCTCTCGTCAGGGCCTTCGCTTCGGATAACGACGGCGTGATCGTGGCCGCCGACGAGGGCGGCGTGGTGAACGGTCCTGACACCGCTGGCGACAACGCAGAGGGTGATGGCGAGGCCAGCGACGCCAGCGACAGTTCGGGCGGTGCTCCCGAGGATGCATTGGGGAATTTATCCGACTGACCGCGTATCGTTCCTGTTTCCTTATCCTGCATGAACAGAACTCGGGTTTTGACCTCAGGGTTGTAAGAGCATTTTGGGAGGGGGTGCCCCTCATGTAAAACTTATGTTCAGCGTACTAGTGGATGCTACATCACCCGTACGCCTGCGCCAAGTGGTTGGCTAGGCGACGAGCCGGCTGGCTAGTTTACCTTTATCCAGTGCGGGCCCCGAGATAGCTTGTGGGAGGCTGTGGTGCCTCGAGTGTCTCCTGATCGAATCCGTAGGATCTGCAGTGAAAAACCTCCTGAGAGGATACGACGGCGGCAGTCTAGGCTGCGCGGAAGCTAGGCCAGTCCCGGCTCGCGAGGGGCTCACGAGGGGAGGCAGCTGAGGCGAAGTTGTAACCAAAACACGAGAGATTGCTCGAACGAGACAAAGCACCCCTTCCCCAAACACATGCAAATCTCAAATTCAAGTCCAACTTAAATCCAGCGGGGGAAAGCGACAACCAAGGGAAAAGAAATGAAAGCAGAAAAAGGCCGCGTCCGGCACCTAGTCTAGTCTTGGACGTCTTCTCACCAGTGCGGAGCTAAGTGTTGCCACTGGGCGTGGGAGGGAGCCCCAGGGCCTGAGGCCGGCACCCCTGAGACTCCGGGGCGTGTACAGCCCCACTCATTATTACGTGAGAGTGTCACGGGGCGGCGAGCTTCACATGCACTGGGCCTTCTTCACAGGTACCAGCCTTGCTTCATATCGCCAGATGAGGGCCCTGCCTTGCGCCACACTCTAGTGCCATCAACGACAACCGGAAACCAGGACGCCGCCGATGGGGTAGAGCGGTCGCCAGCGGTTCCCCCGACAACCACGGGTCCTTCGCCAGGGGCAGGCCCTGAGGCACCTCCCCAGCGGAGGGCCTACCTCCTGAGAATGCCTTGCTCCGAACGCCGCGGTGGTGATGCCGGATCCCGGCCCCTCTCCTGCAGCCCCCGACGCCCTCCTCCTGAGGGGTAGGAGACTGCGGGAGCGGGGCAGTTGCTTGGTGCAGCGACCTGCACCTCCTGCGACCCATGATTAGCGTATGGCTGCTCTTGAGGAATTAGTGGTACCCGATAATCGTCGCTTCCTGCATGGCCGGTGGGGTCGTCCCGGGGCTCCTGGAAGAGCTCAGCTTCTGGTGCCTCGTCCCCCCAGCTTTGGCTGAGGAGCGAACCTTGTTCGCCCTCCTGCGGGTGCCCTTGATCCATCATGTGGGGCACGTATTCTTCTGGGGCCGACATCCCGATGGCCGCGCCATAGTGCCCCGCGTGCCATGCAGCTCTGCTTGATGCGTCCACCTAGGGATGGTAGCGCGGCGGCCCACCAGGGCCATGGGTCGCGACGAGCCCTTCTTCGCTGGCCGGGGGCAGAGTCAGTGCCGCCGCCGGCCTGGTGCTGACAGCTTCGCCGGTGTTGGAGTAGCCTTGGAGTCCGCGGGTGCGCGTGGGGCCCCCGCACGGGCCGCCCTGGACCTGAGATGGGATCTGGGTGCAGAAGGGGTGAGCCCCCAAGGCGGAGAAGCCCAGGAGCTCTACCACCCGCTCCAGCAGCACGTCGCGGCCACCTTCCATCAGCCTGCACAGCAGCAGCTCTCGGGCCACTGTGAGCGCGGCACTTGAGTTCGCCTGCTCCCAGCGGGTGTACGGCATCGTGGCCGCGACGTGGTTGGAGGCTCTTGCTGCCGACCGCGCCTGCCACGGTGTGAGAGCTGTCGAAGCCTGTCCGCGTCGCCCATGGTCTGCAGCGCCCTGCGGACCGCGAGCTGCCTGGGGCATGGGGTCGCCCAGGGCGAGCGGCTCTGCGTGGGCGGGCCAAGCCGCCCAGGGATCAGGGTTGCCCGCCTGGTCGCCGGACATGGTGATGATGATGCGACGGGACGCGAAGTGGCAGAAGGTGGATCCCGACGCACCCCTACCTGGTGCGCCAAATGTCGGATTTCGGGTTCCGGCAGACCCTTGAGGTTCGAACACTGGGGTGCGTGCGGAGATTTCGCCCTCTACCTACCTGTTCCTCGCCAACTCGCTAAGATCTAAACTACGAAAGGAACAACACAAGAGACACAGAGTTTATACCGGTTCAGGCCAGCATTGTGGTGTAATACCCTACTCCAGTGTGTGGTGTGGTGGATTGCCTCTTGGGCTGGTGATGAACAATACAAGGAAGAACAGCCTCGCGAGGGTCTGTTCTTGGCTGGTGCGATGAACTGCTAGGAGGAGTTCAGTCGCTCTATCTACTGGTTTCTTGGCGAGGATCCAGATTCTAGATCAGGTCTCGATGCTCGATCCAGATGCCTCTACCCTGGGGGTGGCTAGTCCTATTTATAGGCAAAGGCCCTGGGCCTCTTCCCAAATATTGAGCGGGAAGGGCGCCAACAATTGGCCATTTTGAAGGGGAATAGCGGGTACACTTGTCCTGACTAAAGTTGGTCCTCGCCTGTCAAAGGCTCTGGTGGTGACGCCTTCTTGGGCTCCACAATGACTTCCTTCCTGCCATTGGGCTGGTCTTGGTCTTGTTGCACCGAAGTGGATGCCTTTGCTTGATGCTCTCGCCTGCGCTTGATCCCTTTGCACCAAATAGGAAAGGAGGACACTGCGCGGGCTGGCGCCCGACTGGTGCCATTGGCCGTCATGGCTTGCGTCATGGGAACCTCGCGAGGTACCCCGCCTTGAACTCTCCGCCTCCTCGTGATCCAGCCTGATGAGGCCGTGCCTGAGGAAGCTTCTTGTCATCCGCCCCGCGAGGCTTGGCCCCTCGCGAGGGTCTTAAGCCTGTGTTGATGAAGATGGGCCGTGCTGGGCCCCCTTTGAGCCACGCCGCAGGCCGTACACAGGCAAGTCTGGGGACCCCCGTTCCCAGAACATCGACAACATTCAACAACTACCAAGAGTTGGTAGATAGAGCTCTTATGGTTCAAGGCAAGCAGCAACAGATTGATAATCGTAAGAGGAAGTATGGACAGGGGAGGTACACTTCTGGAGCCCAGCAGAATCCCCGCTATTCCCCGTACTCGAGAGGACTTACTCCCAACCATGGAGGTCACAACCATGGAGGACACACGCACAATGGAGCAAGTTCACACAACCATAGTGGCACCAAGAATGGCAATGGGAATGGAGGAAGCAACAGCCAGAATCGTTCCAACCCTTCAACACCAGCCAAGAGGGATTTGAGCCACGTTACCTGTTTCAAGTGCCAGAAGACTGGACATTATGCCAATGAATGTCCTGACGCAAAGAATGGAAATGGCAAGGGAGGTTCTGCCAAGAAGCCCAACCCTTTCACCAAAGGTCAAGTGAACCACATCAGCGTGGAGGAGATTGAGGATCAACCCGACGCAGTTGTCGGTAAGTTTTTGATTAATGCATTTACCGCACTCGTTCTTTTAGATACTGGTGCATCCCATTCATACATATCAAGGGATTTGTGGATAAGTATAACTTGCCAACCCAAGCCCTTAGGTCACCCATGTTAGTAAGTTCGCCAGGAGCAGAGTATATGGCCAGCCTATGGTGTGATCGGTTACCCTTAAGGATTGGTAACTATGTGTTTCCCTCGGACCTAATATTTTTGGAGTCACAAGGACTGGATGTAATATTAGGCATGGATTGGTTATCGAACTATGGAGGGAACATTGATTGTACTAGTAAGTCAATATTCCTCACCACCCTAGAAGGAAGAAGGATCAAGTATGTATCCCGGCATGTGCCGAAGAGGACTCTAGTGAATTCCTTATGAGGAGTTGTACAGGAGGAAGTACCAGTGGTGAAGGATTTCCCCGACGTATTTCCGGAGGAGTTGCCAGGCATGCAACCGGATCGAGACATTGAGTTTTTGATTGACCTATTGCCAGGCACCGGGCCAATATCAAAGAGACTGTATCGGATGCCTGCCAAGGATCTGGAGGAAATTAAGAAGCAGATTAAGGAGTTACTGGATAAAGGTTACATACGACCAAGTTTGTCACCTTGGGGAGCCCCAGTGCTTCTAGTGGAGAATAAGGATGGATCATTAAGGATGGTTGTTGATTATCATGTGTTGAATGAGGTGACGATAAAGAACAAAGACCCTTTGCCGATGATCAATGATTTGTTTGACCAGTTGCAAGGAGCTAAAGTTTTCTCTAAGATTGATCATCGATCGGGTTATCACCAGTTGAAGATTCGGGAGCAGGATATACCTAAGACAACATTTACCACAAGGTACGGGCTATATGAGTATACCATTATGTCATTTGGTCTAACTAACATATCTGCCTATTTCATGAACATGATGAACAAAGTGTTTATGGAGTTTTTGGATAAGTTCATTGTGGTGTTCGTTGATGATATATTGGTCTACTCGAAGAACGAAGAGGAGCATAAGGAGCATTTGCGTTTGGTTCTTGAGAAGCTGAGAGAACACAAGTTGTACGCTAAATTCAGCAATGTGAGTTTTGGTTAAAGGAAGTTGGATTTCTCGGACATGTTATCTCCGGAGAAGGAATAGTAGTAGACCCTACCAAGGTTGCATCTGTGACTAAATGGGTGGCACCCACATCAGTTGGAGAGATCAGGAGTTTCTCGGACTTGTAGGATATTATCAGAGGTTTATTGAGAACTTCTCTAGGATTGCAAAGCCCATGACAGAGTTACTAAATAAGGACACCAAGTTTAAATGGACTGAGGAGTGTGAAGCCAGTTTTTAGGAGTTGAAGAAACATTTGGTTACAACCCCAGTGCTGATTCTTCCAGATCAACGAAAGGATTATCAAGTGTATTGCGAAGCTTCACGTCGAGGACTTGGAGCAGTGCTTATGCAGGAAGGAAGAGTTGTTTCATATGCCTCACGATAGCTTAAGCCTCATGAGTTGAATTATGCTACACATGATTTAGAGTTAGTAGCTGTAGTGCATGCGCAGAAGACGTGGAGACATTTTCTCGTCGGAAACCATTGTGAGGTATACACGGATCATAAGAGTTTGAAATATATCTTCACGCAGAAGGAGTTGAATCTCAGGCAGAGGAGATGGTTGGAGCTCATTAAGGATTATGATATGAAATTGCACTATCATCCCGGAAAGGCCAATGTAGTAGCAGATGCGTTGAGCCGCAAGACTTATGTTAATACGCTCATGACCGGAGGATTACCTAAGGAGTTAGCAGAGGATCTTCGTGAGCTTTGTTTGGAAATAGTCTTGAGAGGTTATGTAGCAGCATTGGAAATTCAGTCCACTTTGATGGGTAAGATTATAGAGGCCCAAAAGACTGACAAGGAGATTGCCAAGATAAAGGAAAGGATGAGCAAAGGAAAGGCTAAAGGATTTCATGAGGATGAGCACGACACCTTATGGTTTGAGGATCGCGTATATGTGCCTAATGACCCCAAGATCAGGAAGTTGATTCTGCAGGAGGCCCATGACTCGCCGTATTCAATTCACCCAGGAAACACTAAGATGTATCTGGATTTGAAGGAAAGTTTCTGGTGGACAGGAATGAAGAAGGATATTGCGGAGTATGTAGCAGTATGTGATGTATGTCAGAGAGTTAAGGCAGAGCATCAGAAGCCAGCTGGATTGCTACAACCATTGCCGATACCCGAATGGAAGTGGGATAAGCTTGGCATGGATTTTATCACTGGATTGCTCGGGACTCGTTCAGGCTATGACTCTATCTGGGTTGTAGTCGACCGTTTGACGAAAGTAGCTCATTTCATCCCGGTGAGGACCACTTATACAAGTGCTAAGTTGGCGAAGATATACATGACCAGGATTGTATGTTTGCACGGAGTTCTGAGGACCATTGTATCGGACAGAGGAACCCAGTTTACCTCAAAGTTTTGGAATCAGTTGCATGAGACTTTGGGTACTAGGCTAGAGTTCAGTACAACCTTTCATCCACAGACAGATAGACAGACCGAGAGAGTCAATCAGATTCTGGAGGACATGATGAGAGCTTGTGCGCTAGATTATGGATCTAGTTGGGACGGCAATTTGCCGTATGCAGAGTTCTCTTATAACAACAGTTATCAAGCCAGTTTGAAGATGGCCCCTTTTGAAGCTTTGTACGGAAGGAGGTGCAGGACACTGTTATTGTGGGATGAAGTTGGAGATCGACAGTTGTTCGAACCAGACTTAATCAAAGACTTTGAAGAGAACGTTAAGTTGATTCGCGACAGAGTCAAGGTAGCCCAGTCTAGGCAAAAGAGTTATGAGGATTCTAAATGCAAGGAGACAGTTTACGAAGTCGGGGACAGAGTATACCTTCGTGTGTCCCCGCTTCGAGGAGTTAAGCGTTTTGGAGTTAAGGTGAAGCTAGCACCACATTTTGTGGGACCATACCGAGTTTTGGAACGTATGGGAGAAGTTGCATACAAGCTGAAATTGCTAGAAGGATTGTCAGGAGTTCACGATGTGTTTCACGTTTCCCAGTTGAAGAAGTGCCACACAGAGATGGCCGATATTCCTCTGAGAGATACAGTGCCACTGGAAGCAATTCAGTTAGACAGTGATTTCACTTATGAGGAGAAGCCAGTCAAGATTCTCGAGTTTCCTAGCCAAGTTACTCGTAGCAAGGTTATCATGTTTTGCAAAGTTCAGTGGAGCCATCATATCGAGGAGGAAGGCACCTGGGAGCGAGAGGAAGACCTTCGTAGAGACCACCCAAATCTTTTTGCTGACCAACCCGAATCTCGAGGGCGCGATTCGCCTTAAGGGGGGTAGGTTTGTAACATCCCGATTTTCAATTTGGATGTTATACATAGATCATCATATGCATATCATATTTATTCTTGCATTTTGGTTGAGAACCTAGAAATATTAAGCAACTCAAGGACCCACAGAGAGAGTTGGAGGTTTCACAAAATTCATATTTGAATTTATTTCAAATTTGAAGAAAGGATCAATTTGGTTTTATTATTTTCTCTCCAATTATTTCTAGTATTAAAAATAAACGAGAGAAGATAATATGACATCTTCGAATTTAGAAAATATTGGAGAAAGAATTTTAAAATCAAATTATGGTTTTTCTGGTATTTTATTTGCTATTTTATTTGAATTAGAAAAATATGCATTTTTTCAAAATTACATTTTTACGCCAGAAAAATGTTCACTTTTTTCTAAATATTCCATTTAGATGGTGAAAATTGTTTTTCGCATTTTGAGAATTTTTCTTATATTTTATTAGGATTTTTTCCTTTCGGGCGAATTTTGTTTTTGAAAAACGCGTCGCCCGACTGGGCCAAGCCCAGCGCGCAACCGCCTCCCGCTCTGGCTCATGACCGGAGTCCCGAGCATCGCCGCCGCCGCCGTGAGTCCGGGAGGGACACGCCTCCCGAGGCCGGCATCCTCCCCAGGCCATGCCGCCGCCCCCCAATAAATAGCGCCGCCGCCGCCCCCTCTCCACCCCGTCCCGAGCGCCGCCGCTGCCTGCCAAAGCCGTCGCGCCGCCCGCTCGTCACGCCGCCGCCGCCTCCTGACGCCACCCGCGCCAGCCGCCACCGCCCAAGCCGTCGTGCCGCCGGCCGCAGTCGCCGGAGCCTCCGCCCCGCCCGCCATCACCGCCGTCGACTCATCGCCGTCGGTCTTTTTTTGGTTTAGGTATAAAAACCGTTCGGTTTTTTTATAAAACCTAGTTCGTTTTTTATATTAAATCGGTTTTTCTCGGTTTAGTCTAATCTATGAACGTTCGTTCATTAGTTTGTTTAAACGAACGAATTCGTTCGTTAGTCTCTGTTAGCGGAAGTTCACGCCGTAATATTTTTCTTTTTATTTTATTTTCGGCCCGGGACTTATCTATGATTATTTTTATCGCGATTCAGCCCCTGATCTTTAAACTAGTATAACTTTTTACTCGTTTATCCAAATTAGATGAAACCAGCGCCAAAATCTTCATCTCGAATCCCTCTTTCCAGTTAATCAACTTGATCATGATTTTGGTACTGTAAAATTTGACTTTGGTTCTGATTAGTAAACGATCTTGTTTCGTTCGCATTTTGAGTTTCGTTGCTCCGTTTGAGTTGAGTCTTTTTGCAAATCGTAACTAATCACATATACCTACTGTTAAGATCTAATTCACATGTTAATAATGCTGTTAGGTTTTGACTCTCGCTAGTTTAAGTCGTTGCTTGTTTTGCATTCGATTTGGATCTTTTCTCGGTTTTCTCGTGTTTCAATTGAGTGATTGCTTATGATTGCTATTGTTTGTCTATGCTAGATTACCCGAGTGCGAAGCTTGTTACTACGGATCTCTAGAGTTTGCAGATCATTAGCAAGGCAAGTTACACTTTGATCATACTCTTTTATACCCAGTTTTTACTATGCATTAGTTCTGCCCCACAAATAATTGCATTCGTAGGATTGGGAACATGTGGTTTTGGTTGTAGTGTTTGAGGTAGGAACCTAGTACCTTTTGATCACCCCAGGAATTATTGCTTAGCCATGCTCGTAGACGGGGATTTGATCGTGATTCACACATGGAAGTTTGAGAGTTATTTTAATTGGATAACATTAAGGTGGCAACTTAAATACACATCTGGGTGGATTGGTTGAGGCACCTGGGGAACCCAGTGTTGCCTGTTTTTGTAAATCCTGGGGTTACCGTGTGATTATCCTATGGAATGCCACACAGTCTCAAAGGGATCATAAGATTATTCATGCTAGAAACTTCGATGTGCAGCCACAAGCCATTATGGGCTCTGGCATAGTTGAGTAAGTTGTGTGGGCTCTTGAAGAGGTGGATTAGCAGATGTAGAGGGTTGTAGTTGTTACTGTCTACCTGGAGCAGAGAGTTAATGCTTCAAAAATGCTATGTCTCGATCATCCGATCATGGATGCGGTCGAGTCTTGTGGGGAAAAGTGTGCAAACCTTTGGAGAGTGTATAAACTAATCATGGTTAGCCGTGTCCCCGGTTATGGACATCTTGAGTATCTAATACTTGAATCTATTGATGTGATCTCATCATGTTACTATAATTAATTATGATGTTGGGTTAATGATGATACTTTTAATTGGGATTTGAGTTGGGGTTACTGAGGGAGTCCTAGATTAGGGGGTATCTGGACAACCGGACTATATACTTTGGCCGGACTGTTGGACTGTGAAGATACAAGAATCAAGACTTCGTCCCGTGTCCGGATGGGACTCTCCTTTGCGTGGAAGACAAGCTTGGCGATCCGGATATTATATTTCCTTCTTTGTAACCGACTCCATGTAAACCCTAGCCCTCTCCGGTGTCTATATAAACCGGAGAGTTTATTCCTTAGAGGCACAATCATAATCATCATAGGCTAGCTTCTAGGGTTTAGCCTCTACGATCTCGTGGTAGATCAACTCTTGTAATACCCATATCATCAATATCAATCAAGAAGGAAGTAGGGTTTTACCTCCATCGAGAGGGCCCGAACCTGGGTAAAACATCGTGTCCCTTGCCTCCTGTTACCATCAGCCTTAGACGCACAGATCGGGACCCCCTACCCGAGATCCGCTGGTTTTGACACCGACATTGGTGCTTTCATTGAGAGTTCCTCTGTGTCGTCGCTGCGAGGCTTGATGGCTCCTTTGATCAACAACAACAAGGTCCAGGGTGAGACTTTTCTCCCCGGACAGATCTTTGTGTTCGGCGGCTTCATACTGCCGGCCAATTCGCTTGGCCATCTGGAGCAGATCAATAGCTACGCCCCTGGCCACCAGGTTAGGTTCGGAAACTCAAACCACATGACCGATATTCGCGGAGACTTGATCTTCAACGGGTTCGGGCCTGCGCCAGGAGCGCTGGACATTCACAGTGAGCACGGCTTAGACCTGCTGTCAGACAATGCTCGGGATATCGCCCCTGCAGAAGCCCCGGACCTAAATCCGGAGCAGATTGCGTCGCCCGAGGACGGGTGGATGGACCCCGCCCCAGAGGCCGCACACTCATCGGCGGTAGAGCCGAACACAGACTTCACCCCCAAGGAAGCCTGTGTCACCGGACCCCCGGACTCGTGTCCGGCTGTAGGTTCCAGTCCGCGCACCCCCGAGCCCGCCGAACTTGGATGGGCTCCAATAATGGAGTTTACCACTACATATATCTTCATGGACTCGTCCTTTGGTGACATGCTGAACTCATTAAAGTATCTCTCTTTGTCAGGAGACTCTTGGCCGAACTATGTCCAGCTCAGAGGGGAAGAAGGCGACGAAGAAATCCATTGCCCACCCACCACCCACTTCATAGCCACTTTCGACAATGTATCAGACATGCTTGACTTCGACTCCGATGATACCGATGGTATGGACGTCGGCGCAGGAGACGATTCAGAACCAACAGGAAATTGGACTGCCACCTCGTTATACGATATATACATGGTGTATACGCCTAAATAAGACGACGGCGACAAACCAGAGGATAAAACCCCCAGACAAAAGCCAAAACAACGATGCAGACGCCGCTCCAAGTCCAGCAACAGTAAAAATAGCGATAACAACGCTAGAAAGGTCGACACCCCAGTCAACTCCGAAGGCAACAACGACCATATGGACCCAGCAAGGGAGCAGGATGAGCCAGGTCACGCCGAACACGGCTCGGAGCAGACGCCCGATCACAATGATCCCGAGGGATGAACTCATCAAACCACCCCTGGACAAGGGCACAGTCCGGACGACGACGCATTCACCATCCCGGAAACACGCATGGAACAAGATAACCTCCACAGAAGGCTTATGACCACTGCGAGAAGTCTAAAGAAGTAGAAGCAAAGGCTTAAGGCCGCACAGGAAACGCTCAATAGTAGATGGAATAAAGTTCTAGACACTGAAGAAAAGTACAACGACGATCACCAAACATAGAGATATCCAAAGCGCAAGCTGCTACCAGAATTCGATGACGAGGCCGTTCCACTAAAGAGCAATACGGCCAGTAGGCCAAACCAACCACTTCATAACCGCAATAAAGCAGCTACTAATGCTGCACACGATTTACGTAAGCTCCTGGATAAAAAGGCTAACGCGAATAGGTCCGTATATGGACCTAGAGGACACGCCCCGGCACAGGACTATGGTCACCAAAACGACCAGACTAGTCGGATACCAGTTCGGACTCAGCACCGGACATGACAACAGCCAACGACATGCCACAAAACGTCCAGATACTGAGGGGCTGCTCACCCTCTGTGCTTCACCGAAGAGGTACTGGAACACAAATTTCCACAAGGTTTTAAACCTGTGAACATAGAGGCATATGATGGAACAACGGACCCCGGGGTCTGGATTGAGGATTTTATCCTACATATCCACATGGCTCGTGGGGACGACCTCAACGCCATCAAATACCTTCCCCTCAAATTGAAGGGACCAGCTCGACACTGGTTGAAAAGCCTCCCCGAAAATTCAATCGGAAGTTGGGAGGAACTCGAGGATGCTTTCAGGGCCAATTTTCGAGGGACCTATGTCCGACCTCCGGACGCAGATGATTTAAGTCACATAATTCAACAGCCCGGAGAGTCCGCCCGCAAGCTTTGGAACAGATTCCTCACTAAGAAGAATCAAATCGTCAACTGTCCGGATGCCGAAGCCCTAGTGGCTTTCAAGCACAATATCCGGGACGAGTGGCTCGCGAGACACCTCGGCCAAGAAAAGCCAAGGACAATGGCAGCCTTAACAAGCCTTATGACCCGCTTTTGCGCAGGCGAAGATAGCTGGTTGGCCCGTAAAGGTACCAGCGACCCAAGTACATCCGAAATCAGGGATGGCAACAGGAAGCCACGGCTCAAGAAAAACAAACGTCAAAACAAGGAACAAAGTCCGGACAACACAACGGTCAATGCCGGATTCAGGGGCTCTCGACCCGGTTAACAAAAGAAGCCATTTAAAGGCAGCAAAGAGGGACCGTCCGGCCTGAACAAAGTCCTGGACAGACTGTGCCAAATTCATGGCACCCCCAAAAAACCTGCGAACCACACTCACAGAGAATGCTGGGTCTTCAAGAAGGCCTCACAAAGACCATGACCACAGCAGATGGATCGCAGGCTTAACAGGGGGACGCCCCCAGGGATGAAGCGGCCGCACCAAGCAGCCAGGGGCTGGGGGCTACGTCGTCTCAGGAGGCGCCTGACCCTTCAGAGGGTACCGACCTCACCAGCACGCCTACCCTCGTCGAGCACCCAGTGTATTTCGTTAGCACGGTTCTGCGGGATGCAAGGGTACGATACCCCATGCCTCAGAAGCTCTTGATCGCACTATTGGTGGCCTCGCGCAAGCTACGACACTACTCAAGTTCACCCCATCAAGGTCGTCTTGGCATATCCATTGGAAAGGGTACTCTGGAGTTCCAATTCAGCGGGAAGGGTCGCAGAATGGAACATCTAGTTGCAAGCGTTTCCGTTGGAATTCAGCACGATGAGGGCCGTCAAAGGAGCCGCACTTGCAGATTTTGTGGCGGAATGGACAGAGGCGCCAGGGCTCTAGGCAGGCGAAGATCGGTCACTTTCCCCAGGAAGTGAGGCATCGGACGGCTGGGTCATGTACTTCGATGGAGCATTCTCGCGACATGGCGCGGGGGCTGGCGCAGTGCTTATATCTCCCACTCAGGACAAGCTCTACTACGTTGTACAGCTTTGTTTCCAGCATGGAGATAAGGTCTCCAACAACATAGCAAAATACGAGGGCCTGATAGCAGGCTTGAAGGCCGCAGTGGCCTTGGGGGTAAAGCGCCTCATCATCAAGGGTGATTCACAGCTCCTCGTCAACTTCTCCAACAAGGTGTACGAGCCAACGGACGAGCACATGGAAGCATATCTCGCGGAGGTCCGCAGAATGGAAAAGCAGTTTTGGAGGTTGGAGTTGCAGCATGTGCCCCGCGACACCAATCAAGAGGCTGACGACATCGCCAGGAGGGCGTCCAGGCGGCTGCCTCAAGAGCCTGGTGTCTTCGAGGAATGACTCTTCAAGCCCTCAGCAACACCATCACTATCAAGTACTGCGCAGCCTTGGGAGGAACTCGCTCAACCACCTGCCTCAGGAGCTCCGGCCTGTGGCCCGACCTCAGGAGCACGCTTGCTACTGGCGCTGGAGCCTCAGGAGGGACATTGGACTGCGGAGCTCAAGGATTACCTGATGCAAGGGACCCTGCCAGAGAAGGAGGAAGACGCTGAACGTGTGGCGCGGCAGGCCACGGCCTACTGCATCCAAGACGGATTGCTCTACCGAAAGCAGCCAAATGATGTTTCCCTGCATTGCATCTCCAAGGAGTAGGGGAAGGAGTTGCTGGCCAACATTCACGGGGGAGACTGTGGGCACCACTCGTCATCACGGACCCTCGTCGACAAGGAGTTTTGTAGCGGATTCTATTGTCCTAAAACACTCAACGATGCAATCGAGCTGGTGAAGGCTTGTGAAGCCTGTCAATTCCATGCCAAGCAAATTCATCAGCCAGCTCAAGGCCTGCAAACCATTCCACTCTCATGGCCGTTCGCGGTCTGGGGGCTGGACATTTTGGGCCCGTTTCCCCGGGCGCCAGGGGGCTATTTCTACCTCTACGTTGCCATTGACAAGTTCACCAAGTGGGCGAAGGTGGAAGCTATCCGCACCATCCCAACTGGTTCAGCAGTCAAGTTCATCAAGGGCCTCGTGAGCCAGTTCAGGGTGCCTAACCACATCATCACCGACAACGGTTCACAGTTCACCAGCAATCTCTTCAAAACATATTGTGCTAACCTTGGAACGCAGATATGCTACGCTTCGGTGGCACACCCTTGGAGCAACGACCAGGCTGAACGCGCCAACGCAGAGGTCCTAAAGGGCCTCAAAACCAGGACCTTCAAGAAGAAGCTGGAGGCCTGCGGTAGGGGCTAGTATGACGAGCTCCAGTCCGTGCTGTGGTCCATCCGCACAACCGCAACCATGTCAACCGGCGAAACCCCGTTCTTCCTCGTCTACAGAGCAGAGGCAGTCCTCCCTCACGAGGTCAGGCGTCGCTCCGTGCCGGTCCTGGCGTTTGACGAAGCGCAGCAGGACGCCATGTGGGGGATGGATCTTGTGCTGGGGGAGGAACACCGTCGGGAGGTCGCGCTTCGAGCGGCAAGATACCAGCAGGCGCTGCGGCAGTACCATTGCCGCCACATGCGCCCCAGGACTCTCGAGGTAGGTGACCTCGTGCTCAGGAAGGTGCTCTCCAGGGAAGGTCTACACAAGCTCTCGCCCATGTGGGAAGGCCCGTTCAAGGTTGTTCATGTTTCCAGACCTGACACCACGCGCTTGGAGACCTAGGAGGGGGTGCCCACCTTGAATGCATGGAACATTCAGTACCTCAGGAGATTTTACCCTTGAAGTAAGGCCCGACGCCTATAAAGAAGGCCCAACGCCTGTGAAGCTCGTCGTCCCAAGGAAAGGCCCGATGCCCGTGAAGAAGGCCCAGTGCCTGTGAAGCTCATCGCCCCCAAGAAAAGGCCCGATGCATGTGAAGAAGGCCAATGCCTGTGAAGCTCGCCCCCCGTGACACTCTCACGTAATAATGAGTTCGGGCTGTACATGCCCCAGAGTCTCCGGAGTGCCTCCCTCGGGCCTCGGGGGCTCCCGCCCACGCCCAGTGGCTGCACTTAGCTCCGCGCTGGTGAGAAGATGTCGAAGACTAGATTAGGTGCCAGTCGCGACTTTTCATTTGCTTTCTACAGTTGGCTTGTTCACCCTTGTTCAAAACTTTATTGGAGTTGCTTTTAGTGTTGTTTGCCGCCCCCGGCCTGTGATTCTTTGTCTTTGTTGCTCGCCTGACCCATCTTCTCTGTCGCAAGCCTCGCGAGGGGGTTGCGCGGGCGCCCTCGCGAGTATCTTCTGACCTAATTTCACGAGGCTTACCTACTCAAGTTCACAGCGGGAGCACTCCTCCCGATCCATGCCCCACGGGCATCGCGACACGAAAACGGGACCCGAGCCTGTCACCCTCACGACTAGGGTTCAAAAGCTATCCCTCTGGCTAATTTTTGTAGGCCTCAAGATGCTCGACGAGGCCTCAGGCAGGAGCCTCGCGAGGCGAAGACTGCAACGAGTCCCCTGAGCTAAGTTGCCCCTATGCATGAGCACGCAATACCGCAACACGGCATGGGAATAATGGAAATAACATAGTAATTAAAGGCAACAGTCCAGCACGCCCCCGCGGGGCTCCACACTTCTCTCTCTCTCTCTTTCTATGCAGGAAAAGGAGAAAGACAAAATAAACGCGGCTTGCCCGGCGACGGCTCGTGGAGGGGGATCTGCACCGCCCTCCGGAGCTCAATCAAACCCCTCCTCATGCTTCACCGAGGCGCGATGGGAGGATGACCCTCTACCCCCCTCGAAGCGAGCATGGCGGGGCGGTGGTTGATCATGGCCACCGCTGGAGGAGCTGTCATCAGAGGGGAGCCGCCGAAGCTTGGCGAGCTGCGGACGCCGCCAGGCATCGGCCCGCCTTCGTCTTCATCACGGCCGTCGCCAAGGATAAACACCTAGTCGCCGTCATCATCTTCAGGGCAGCACCCGACGCGGCGGCCATCCTCTCTGAACACCCTCACATAGAGGGTGGCATCACCGTCAATCTTGAAATGCAGGGTGCACCGCCGGCCCACGCCACGCGTGTGGGCAAATGTTTGCCAGCCGCGGGCCAAAGCCACGTTCCCGGTGACGAAGATCTCCAACGAGACCCAGGAAGCCCTGCTGCAGCAGCCGTCCACTTGGAGGCAGAGGCCGCCAGGAGCGCCGGCCGGGAGTTTGCCCGCGAAGAAGTGAGGAAGCTGGAGCCAGCTACCGGTCGGGTCCGCCGACCACAAGACGAACTCCGGTAACACTTCAGCCGATTGGAAGCGCGGCCTGGGAGGCCGCGCGGCCACAAGGCGCCTCCCCTCACCCACCGGACGCCCATCACCACGCGGGAGATCACCGCCACGACCATGAGGAGCCACCACGGGAGTCGCGGGGTGCTTGCGGGGACGACCTCGACCGCGCTTGGGCGGAGGAGAGTCAGGCCCTTCCTGAAAAGCCTTTCCTTTCTCAGCGGCCGAGAACCTCTTTGGTGGCACCATAGGACGCGACGGATGGCTGGATCAGGGAGAGAGAAGAAGCAAGCGGAAGGAGGAAGATGTGTGGCGGGGACCTGCGCAATCCCGCATTTATAGTCCAGAGGAGGCCAACCATCGGCCTCCACGATCACAGGTAATCATGACTCATTTTTGCATGCAGGGACTTGTCAAGTCGGGCAGTCGCCGAGGCAGCCTGGGGAAGCGGAGACCCCCACGTCCAATCAACCGCCACGCGGCGCCCAAGGCTGCAGGCTGTTGGGGCCCGCAGTGCTCCGCACTTGCCCCTTCGCTTCTTTGCTAAGCCAAGTCCGAGCGCGCCTTGGGCCCGTCGGCAACTGTCGACGTTCTGGGAATGAGGGTCGCCAGACTTGCCTGCCTGCGGCCTACGGCGTGGCTCAAGTGGAAGCCCAGTATGGCCCATCTTCATCAACTCAAGATCAAGACCCTCGCGTGGGGCCAAGCCTCGCGGGGCGGACGACGGAAGGCTTCCTCGGGAGTGGCCTCACCAGGCAGGCTCGCGAGGAGGCGGAGAGGTCAAGGCAAGGGTACCTCGCGAGGTGCTCATGCCTCAAGCCATGACGATCGAGACTAGGTGGGCGCCAACCTGCGCAGAGTCCTTGTTTCCTCTTTGGTGTAAAGGGGGAAAGCACAGTCGCGGAGTGCCGAGGCATCAGGCAAAGGTTACCATTTCGGTGCAACGAGACCAAGACCAACAGAGCGGCAGGATGGAGGTCACCGTGGAGCCCAAGACGGCGTCATCGCCATTGCCTTTGGCAGACGAAGACCACCTTTAATCAGGATAACTTGTACTAGATGTTCCCCTTCAAAATGGCCGTTGATGGCGCCCTTCCCGCTCAATATTTGGGAAGAGGACCAGGGCCTCTATAAATAGGATAGCCACCACAGTAGAGAGGCATCTCCTCGAGTTCTCACCAGATCCATAGGTGATCGAACTCACCCAAGTAGTTCATCACACCAGCCCAAGAACACCTCTCGCGAGGCTATTCTCCCCCTTGTACTGTTCATCATCAGCCCCCGAGGCAATCCACCACACCACACACTGGAGTAGGGTATTACACCACATCGGTGGCCTGAACCAGTATAAATCTTGCATCCCTTGTGTTGTTCATCATGCAGCTTAGATTCTCAGCGAGGCGTTCGGGCATGGATTGGTAGGGGAGAGATCTTCGCGCGCACCCTAGAGTTCAAACCTTAAGTGTTTGCCGAAACCCCATACCCGATAGTGGTCGACCGTTTGACGAAAGTAGCTCATTTCATCCAGGTGAAGACCACTTATACAAGTGCTAAGTTGGCGAAGATATACATGACCAGGATCATATGTCTGCATGGAGTTCCGAGGACCATTGTATCAGATAGAGGAACCCAATTTACCTCAAAGTTTTGGAATTAGTTGCATGAGACTTTGGGTACTAGGCTAGAGTTCAGTACATCCTTTCATCCATAGACAAATGGACAGACCGAGAGAGTCAATCAGATTCTGGAGGACATGTTGAGAGCTTGTGCGCTAGATTATGGATCTAGTTGGGACGACAATTTGCCGAATCTAGAGTTCTCTTATAACAACAGTTATCTAGCCAGTTTGAAGATGGCCCCTTTCGAAGCTTTGTACGGAAGGAGGTGCAGTACACCGTTATTGTGGGATGAAGTTGGAGATCGACAGTTGTTCGGACCAAACTTAATCAAAGACTCTAAAGAGAAGGGTAAGTTGATTCGCGACAGACTCAAGGTAGCCCGGTCCAGGCAAAAGAGCTTCGAGGAGTTAAGAGTTTTGGAGTTAAGGTAAAGCTAGCACCACGTTTTGTGAGACCATACCGAGTTTTGGAACGTATGGGAGAAGTTGCATACAAGCTGGAATTGCCAGAAGGATCGTCAGGAGTTCACAATGTGTTTCACGTTTCCCAGTTGAAGAAGTGTCACGCGGAGATGGCCGATATTCCTCTGAGAGATAAGTGCCACTGGAAGCAATTCAGTTAGACAGTGATTTGACTTATGAGGAGAAGCCAGTCAAGATTCTTGAGTTTTCTAGTCGAGTTACTCGCAGCAAGGTTATCAAGTTTTGCAGAGTTCAGTGGAGCCATCATACCGAGGAGGAAGCCACCTGGGAGCGAGTGGAAGACCTTCGTAGAGACCACCCAAATCTTTTTGCTTACCAACCCGAATCTCGAGGGCGAGATTAATCTTAAGGGGGGTAGGTTTGTAACATACCAATTTTCAATTTGGATGTTATACATACATCATCATATGCATATCATATTTATTCTTGCATGTTGGTTGAGATCCTAGAAATCTTAAGCAACTCAAGGACCCACGGAGAGAGTTGGAGGTTTCACAAAATTCATATTTGAATTTGTTTCAAATTTGAAGAAAGGATCAATTTGGTTTTATTATTTTCTCTCCAATTATTTCCAATATTAGAAATAAACGAGAGAAGATAATATGACTTCTTCAAATTTAGAGAAATATTGGAGAAATAATTTTAAAATCAAATTATGATTTTTCTGGTATTTTATTTGAATTAGAAAAACATGCATTTTTTTCAAAATTCCATTTTTCTGCCAGAAAAATGTTCACTTTGTTCGAAATATTCTATTTTGATGGTGAAAATTGTTTTTGGCATTTTTAGAATTTTCTTATATTTTATTAGGATTTTTTCCTTTCGGGTGAAATATATTTTTTAAACGCGTCGCCTGACTAGGCCAACGGCCCAGCCGAGTGGGCCAAGCCCAGCGCACCGCCGCCTCCCACTCCGGCTAGGTACCGGAGTAACGAGCATCGCCGCCGCCGACGCGAGTCCAGGAGGGATATGCCTCCCGAGGCCGTACCCCTCCCCAAGCCAAGCCGCCCCCCCCCCCCCAATAAATAGCGCCGCCGCCGCCTCCCGCCGCCACCCGCATGACCCGCCGCCGGCCGCAGCCTCTAGAGCCGCCGCCCCGCCCGCCGTCACTGCCATCAACTCGTCGCTATCGGTCTTTTCCGTTTAGGTATAAAAACCGTTCGGTTTTTTATAAACCCTAGTTCGTTTTTTATATTAAATAGGTTTTTCTCGGTTTAGTCTAATCTACGAAGGTTCATTGCTTAGTTCATTTAAACAAACAAATTCGTTCGTTAGTCTCCGTTAGCGGACGTTCGCGTCGTAGTCTTTTTCTTTTTATTTTATTTTCAGCCAGGGACTTATCTGCAATTATTTTTATTGCGATTCAGCCCTTGATCTTTAAACTAGTATAACTTTTTATTCGTTTATCCAAATTAGATGGAACCAGCGCCAAAATCTTCGTCTCGAAGCCCTCTTTCAAGTTAATCAACTTGAACATGATTTTGGTACTGTAAAATTTGACTTCAGTTCAGATTAGTAAACGATCTTGTTTCGTTCGTATTTTGAGTTTCGTTGCTCTGTTTGGGTTGAGTCTTTTTGCAAATCATAGCTAATCACATGTACCTACTGTTAATATGTAAGTCACATGTTAATAATGCTGTTAGGTTTTGTCTCTTGTTAGTTTAAGCCGTTGCTTATTTTGCATTTGATTTGGATCTTTTCTCGGTTTTCTCGTGTTTCGATTGAGTGATTGCTTATGAATGCTATTGTTTGTCTACGCTAGATTACCCGAAGTGCGAAGCTTGTTACTACAAATCTCTAGAGTTTGCAGATCGTTAACAAGGCAAGTTACACTTTGATCATACTCTTTTATACCCAGTTTTTACTATGCATTAGTTCTGCCCCACAAATAATTGCATTGGTACGATTGGGAACATGGGGTTTTGGTTGTAGTGTTAGAGGTAGGAACGTAATACCTTTTGATCACCCCAGGAATATATGTTATGTTTATTATTTCTTATCCATGCTCATAGACGGGGATTGGATAGTGATTCACGCATGGAAGTTTGAGAGTTATTTTCATTGGATAACATTAAGGTGGCAACTTAAATACACATCTGGGTGGATTGGTTGGGGCACCTGGGGAACCCAATGCTGCCTATTTTTGGAAATCTTGGGGTTACCATGTGATTATCCTATGGAATGCCACCTAGGCTCAAAGGGATCATAAGATTATTAATGCCAGAAACTTCCGTGTGCAGCCACAAGCCATTATGGGCTCTGGCATAGTTGAGTAAGTTGTGTGAGCTCTTGAAGAGGTAGACTAGCAGATGTAGAGGGTAGTAGGTGGTACTGTTTACCCGGAGTAGAGAGTTAATGCTTCAGAAAGGCTATGTCTCGATCATCCGATCATGGATGCGGTCGAGTCTTGTGGGGAAAAGTGCGCAAACCTCTACAGAGTGTATAAACTAATCATGGTTAGCCGTGTCCCCGGTTATGGACATCTTGAGTATCTAGTACTTGAATCTATTGATGTGATCTCATCCCGTTACTCTAATTAATTATAATGTTGTGTTAATGATGATACTTTTAATTGGGATTTGAGTTGGGGTTACCTTCTCAAATAACGGGCAACATGGGAGTAGTTAAATAAATTTATTCCTTTGTTGTAGGAAAAAGCTAGCTTTATGCAAAATCATGAAACTTACAGCCTCCACCAGCCAAATATTGCATGTAGATATAGTCTTTCCATTATCATTACTTTACAGTGTAACTATGCCAGCATATTCCATGTGCTGACCCATTTCATGCGGCAACGTCTTATGTTGCAGACTACTCAGACGACTAATAAGGTGCAATAGGTCATTGTTTTGCACTCAGCTGTGTCGTTGGAGTTGATGGCCTCATTACCTTCGAAGCCTTCCGCTGTTACCTAGTTTAGATGGCCTTCAGCCATGATTTATTTATGTAATAATACTCTTTATGAGGACTCGATGTAATAAGTGTGTGATTGAAACTCTGTTATAATTCCTCGAGTACTGTGTGTCAGCATTACCGATCCAAGGATGACACTGATGCACAGTGACTTGACCGTTTGAGGTCTGGTCGGTACAAGATGGTATCAGAGTATGGACTGACTGTAGGACGTGACCACTAGAATGAGCCACATGTTTTCTCTTCTCTGCTCATTTCTAATTCTCCTCTCTTTCTACTCTATAGATGGCGGATCCCAGGAACAAGTTCACTCAGCTGGATGATGACACCCCTTTCGGAAAGCATTTTAAGGAAGTCACTAAGTATCTGAACATCGGATTACCAAGCTTCACGGGGACTTTCTCTACATCTATACTGGAAGAGGAGCATTGGAAGATCAAAGTCTGGATACCTGGGAGGACCTTTGCGCCAACAATGGAGCCTATTTATTTCTACCTGGATGCACCAAGCTGGAGTATTGGAAAGAGCATGGCCGCACATATCACCTTTGGATGCATATGTGAGGTGTATCACAAGGAGCTGGAGAATACCGTCTACCAGATATGTGGCCGACGAGATGACAAATGGGAGATGATTCATACTAGGAGGGATGGATCAATTGCAGCTTACATTCAAGAGGTGGGAGATCATATTCATTGACAAGAGAATCAACAAATTATTCACATGAAGAAGATCAAGAAACTGGCGAGGAGGAACAACGAGTTGGAAGAGGAGATCAAGTCTACACGCGATGGATATGAGGAGGAGATTGCTATGTTGGTAGAAAAGAATGACGACCTAACAAGGAAGCTAAGTGTATTCATGGGAGACCCCGCGCCAAAGAAGGACAACCAGCCAGGAGACTACATTATCCTCGACGACACCGACTCTGACCCTAAGAGCGATGATGACTATGTTGATGAAGCTGGAGCAGATATCATGGAGTCTTCTTTTGATGAAAATTTCTAGACGACCACCATTGTAATTAGTAGTATTTTCCCTCCAAGTAGTTGCTACGATCGAGTTAGTAGTTATAGGTTAGATCGTTTTGTATGACTTGTGTGCTATTGATTGAAATGAAATTGATTGTGTTTGTCTCATGAGCATTATGGGTAGTGAATCTCTCTTAAACCTCTATTCTATTCTGTTTTCTCACCCCTTCTAAACCCATCAGATGCCTCCGAGACGTGACAATGGATTTTCCTTCCCACCGGAGCTCACTCAGTTGATCTAGCAGCAGAATACCTTGATGCAACTTTTAGTCCAGAATCAGAACCAAGGCAACAACAACAACAACAACAACAACAACAACAACAACCAACCACCCCCACCCCTTGTTGATCACCTTGCATGTTTCCTAAGGTTGAATCTGCCGGTGTTCTCTAGTAGCACCGAGCCGATTGTTGCAAATGATTGGCTCCGCAAGATTGGAAGAGAGCTGACCACTGCAGGATGCACAGATGCGGAGAGAGTGCGTTTTGCCGCACATCATCTTGATGGACCCGCAGTATCATGGTGGGAGAATTTCACAGCCACTTACCCCATCGACACTGTTACATGGGATCAGTTTAAGCAGGTTTTCCGCAATGCCCATGTTTCAGCTGGAGCTATGAGTATGAAGAAGCGCGAGTTTCACAACTTGCGCCAAGGAGGACGTACAGTGGGCCAGTATGTGGATGAGTTTAGTAAGGTAGCATGTTATGCTCCTGATGACGTAGCTACATATGCCGCAAAGCAGGAGAAGTTTCTGGAAGGACTGAATGATGAGCTGAACATGCAGTTGATGGTGGAAACATTCAACAACTACCAGAAGTTGGTAGATAGGGTTCTTATGATTGAAGGAAGCAACAAAAGATTGATAATCGGAAGAGGAACTATGGATAGGGGAGGTACACTTCTGGAGCCCAGTAGAAGCCCCACTATTCCCCGTACTCGAGAGGACATACTCACAACCATGGAGGTCACAACCATGGAGGACACACGCACAACGAAGCAAGTTCACACAACCATAGTGGCACCAAGAATGGCAATGGGAATGGAGGAAGCAGCAGCCAGAACCGTTCCAACCCTTCAACACCAGCCAACAGGGATTTGAGCCACGTTACCTGTTTCAAGTGCCAGAAGACTGGACATTATGCCAATGAATGTCCTGACACAAAGAATGGAAATGGCAATGGAGGTTCTGCGAAGAAGCCCAACCCTTTCACCAAAGGTCAGGTGAACCACATCAGCGTGGAGGAGATTGAGGATCAACCCGACGCAGTTGTCGGTAATTTTTTGATTAATGCATTTACCGCACTCGTTCTTTTCGATACTGGTGCATCGCATTCATACATATCAAGGGGATTTGTGGTAACTATAACCTACCAACCCAAGCCCTTAGGTCACCCATGTTAGTAAGTTCGCCAGGAGCAGAGTATATGGCCAGCCTATGGTGTGATCGGTTACCCTTAAGGATTGGTAACTATGTGTTTCCCTCGGACCTAATAATTTTGGAGTCACAAGGACTGGATGTAATATTAGGCATGGATTGGTTATCGAAGTATGGAGGGAACATTGATTGTACTAGTAAGTCGATATTCCTCACCACCCTAAAAGTAAGAAGGATCAAGTATGTATCCCGGCATGTGCCGAAGAGGACTCAAGTGAATTCCTTATCAGGAGTTGTACAGGAGGAAGTACCAGTGGTGAAGGATTTCCCCGACGTATTTCTGGAGGAGTTGCCAGGCATGCCACCGGATCGAGACATTGAGTTTTTGATTGAGATATTGCCAGGCACCGGGCCAATATCAAAGAGACTGTATCGAATGCCCACCAAGGATCTAGAGGAAATTAAGAAGAAGATTAAGGTGTTACTGGGTAAAGGTTACATACGACCAAGTTCGTCACCTTGGGGAGCCCAGTGCTTCTAGTGGAGAAGAAGGATGGATCATTAAGGATGGTTGTTGATTATCGTGCGTTGAATGAGGTGACGATCAAGAACAAATACCCTTTGCCGATGATCAATGATTTTTTTGACCAGTTGCAAGGAGCTAAAGTTTTCTCTAAGATTGATCTTCGATCGGGTTATCACCAGTTGAAGATTCGGGAGCAGGATATACCTAAGACAGCTTTTACCACAAGGTACGGGCTATATGAGTATATTGTTATGTCATTTGGTCTGACTAATGCACCTGCCTATTTCATGAACATAATGAACAAAGTGTATATGGAGTTTTTGGATAAGTTTGTCATGGTGTTCATTGATGATATATTGGTCTACTCGAAGAACGAAGAGGAGCATAAGCAGCATTTGCGTTTGGTTCTTGAGAAGCCCAGAGAACACCAGTTGTACGCCAGATTTAGCAAGTGTGAGTTTTTGTTAAAGGAAGTTGCATTTCTCAGACATGTTATATCCGGAGAAGGAATAGCAGTAGACCCTACCAAGGTTGCATCTGTGACTAAATGGGTGGGACCCACATCACTTGGAGAGATCAGGAGTTTTCTCGGACCCGCAGGATATTATCGTAGGTTTATTGAGTATTTCTCCAGGATTGCAAAGCCCATGACAGAGTTACTGAAGAAGGACACCAAGTTTAAATGGACTGAGGACTGTGAAGCCAGTTTTTAGGAGTTGAAGAAACGTTTGATTACAGCCCCAATGCTGATTCTTCCAAGTCAACGAAAGGATTATCAAGTGTATTGCGACACTTCACGTCGAGGACTTGGAGCAGTGCTTATGCAGGAAGGAAGAGTTGTTTCATATGCCTCACAACAACATAAGCCCCATGAGTTGAAATATGCTACGCATGATTTAGAGTTAGCAGTTGTAGTGCATGCGCTAAAGACGTGGATACATTTTCTCATCGGAAACCATTGTGAGGTATACACGAATCATGAGAGTTTGAAATATATCTTCACGCAGATGGAGTTGAATCTCAGGCAGAGGAGATGGTTGGAGCTCATTAAGGATTATGATATGAAATTGCACTATCATCCCGGAAAGGCCAATGTAGTAGAAGATGCGTTGAGCCGCAAGGGTTATGTTAATACGCTCATGACCGGAGGATTACCTAAGGAGTTAGCAGAGGATCTTCGCGAGCTATGTTTGGAAATAGTCCCGAGAACTTTTGTAGCAGCATTGGAAATTTAGTCCACTTTGATGGGTAAGATCAGGAGACTGCTGAGATAAAGGAAAGGATGAGCAAAGGAAAGGCTAAAGGATTTCGTGAGGATGAGCACGACACCTTATGGTTTGAGGATCGCGTATATGTGCTTAACGACCCCGAGATCAGGAAGTTGATTCTGCAGAAGTCCCATGATTCGCCGTATTCAATTCACCCAGGAAACACTAAGATGTATCTGGATTTGAAGGAAAGTTTCTGCTGGACAGGAACGAAGAAGGATATTGCGGAGTATGTAGCAGTATGTGATGTATGTCAGAGAGTTAAGGCAGAGCATCAGAAGCCAGCTAGATTGCTACACCCATTGCCGATACCCGAATGGAAGTGGGATAAGCTTGGCATGGATTTTATCACTGGATTGCCCAGGACTCGTTCAGGATATGACTCTATCTGGGTTCTGGTTGTTGGTGTTCTGGGAACAGGGGTCCCCAGACTTGCCTGCCTGCAGCCTGTAGCGTGAATCAAGTGGAGGCCCAGTATGGCCCATCTTCATCAACTCAAGATCAAGACCCTCGCAAGGGGCCAAGACACGCGGGGACGACGACGCAAGGCTTCCTCGGGAGCGGCCTCACCAGACAGGCTCGCGAGGAGATGGAGAGATCAAGGCAAGGGTACCTCGCAAGGTGCTCATGATGCAAGCCATGACGATCAACACCAGGCGGGCGCCGGCCTATGCAGAGTCCTTGTTTCCTCTTTGGTGCAAAGGGGGCAAGCACAGGCGCGGAGTACCGATGCATCAGGCAAAGGTTACCATTTCGGTGCAACGAGACCAAAACCAGCAGAGCGGCTGGATGGAGGTCACCGTGGAGCCCAAGACGGCGTCATCGCTAGTGCCTTTGGCAGCCGAAGACCACCTTTAATCAGGATAACTTGTACTAGATGTTCCCCTTCAAAATGGCCATTGTTGGCGCTCTTCCCGCTCAATATTTGGGAAGAGGACCAGGGCCTCTATAAATAGGATAGCCACCACAGTAGGGAGGCATCTCATCGAGTTCTCATCAGACCCAGAGGCGATCGAACTCACCCAAGTAGTTCACCGCACCAACCCAAGAACACCTCTCGCGAGGCTGTTCTTCCTCTTGTACTGTTCATCATCAGCCCCCGAGGCAATCCACCACACCACACACTGGAGTAGGGTATTACACCACATCGGCGGCCCCAACCAGTATAAATCTTGCGTCCCTTGTGTTGTTCACCATGTAGCTTAGATTCTTAGCGAGGCGTTCGAGCGTGGATTGGTAGGGGAGAGATTTTTGTGCCCACTCCAGAGTTCAAACTTTAAGGGTTTTGCCAGAACCCCACATCCGACATTTGGCGCGCTAGGTAGGGGTGCGCTGGAGCTCACCCTTCCGTCGACCCTCTCTCTGTCAACACCGCGCTTCGCCCTCATAGTGGACAACGCGCCTCCTGCTCCAGCTACCGACGCCGGCACTAGGGCCAGGGGGCTCCGAGCCTTGGCCCCCACCTTGCGGCAGGTGCAGTGGCTGAACAAGTTCAAGCCAGACATGCCGCCGTGCTACGATGGCGCGGAAGATCTGCTAGCTTTTCCACTGGCGTATGAGGAGGCCATCCTCAAGGCCGAGGCCGACGACAGGGTCATGGATAACTAGCTGCCCATGGCCCTCACCGACGTCCCGCGCATGTGGCTGCTCCACCTGCCGGCGGCTTCGGTGGCCTCCTGGGAGGAGCTGCGCAGCCTCTTCCTCACCCATTATGCTGCGCCGGCACCCCCGGTCATCGCAGCTCTCCTGGGCGGCTCGCAAGCCCCACCCTCGAGCCGCCACATCAAGCCGTTCGCCTAACAGATCGGCGCCGCCCTCAAGCGCCGCGAAGCCCCCCGAGCTGGGGGGGCACCCAGGCAGTGGCGGAGCTATGCACAAGCAAAACTGTGCTATGGCCCGCCCAACACATGGTTAAATTAGTAGGCGTCCAAGCAAAGTTAGCTCAAGAAGGTAATATTTGCAGGCTTCTCTTTGGCTTAGCCAAATCTGGCCCGCCCAACATACTGCTCGTAGCTCCGCCATTGCACCCAGGGCCGACTTGACCTTCAGCTCAGACGATCACCCCTCCAACACTGCATATTTGGGCGCGCTCCCGATGCTATGCACCCCCAGCATCTGCCAGGTGGGCGTCACCAGGACCCTCATCGACGGCGGTGCCGTCCTCAACGTGATCTCGGTGGAGGCCTTCAGCCTCCTCGACGTGCCGCTGGAGCGACTTCAGCCCAGCAAGCCCTTCTCGGGCGTCGGAGGCAGTTCCACTGGCTCCCTGGGGCAGATCTGCCTCCCGGTGACCTTTAGCACCCACGAGAACTTCTGCACGGAGCTGGTCGACTTTGACATCGCCCCCATCGGCCTCCCGTACAACGCCATCCTCGGCTACCCTGCCTTGGCCCAGCTCAGGGCAGCGACTCACCCGGCCTACAACCTCATGAAGATGCCCGGGAGCAGCGGTGTCCTCACCGTGCCTGGAGATACAAAAGATGCCCTGCAGGCGCTCAGGCTCACCTTCAAGGTGGCTGCCGCGGCGCAGCCCGCCAATGCTGGCACCCTCGAGGCCAAGTGGGTTGTGCCAACCAAGAAAAAGCAGCTGTTCACCCAAGACAAGGCGGAGACCAAGCAAGTGCCAGTCGATGAGGATGGATCCTCCGGCGCCACCTTTACCATAGGCGCCAATCTCAACCCCAAACAAGAAGAGGCCTTGGTGAAGTTCCTGCGCGCGAACAAGGAGGTGTTCGCGTGGGAACCCAAGTAGCTAGCGGGGGTTCCAAGGGAGGTGATTGAGCATCATCTGACGTGCGCCCCGTGAAGCAGAAGGCAACAATCCACCAAGAAGCAGGCCTTCATCGTCCAAGAAACCCGTAAGCTTGAGGCTGCGGGTGTCATTCATGAAGTTCATTATCTTGAATGGCTGGCCAACCCTGTTGTTGTGCCAAAGAAGGGGGGAAAGGAGCGCATGTGCGTCGACTTCACCAACCTCAACAAAGCCTGCCCTCAAGACCTGTTCCCGCTCCCTCGCATTGACCAGATCGTCGATTCCACCTCCAAGTGAGACCTGCTGTGCTTCCTGGATGCCTTCTCTGGCTATCACCAAATCAAGATGGCGGTAGAAGACATGGAGAAGACAACCTTCCTGACCCCGTGCGGGGTGTAATGTTACACTTGCATGCCATTCGGGTTACACAACGTAAGTGCAACCTTCCAGTGACTGATGCATATCTCCTTGGGCCGGCAGCTCGGGAGAAACGCTGAGGCCTACGTCAACGACATCGTGGTGAAGTCTCGGGAGGCCAAAAACCTGATACAGGACCTGGAGGAAACCTTCGCGATCCTTCGCGAGGTAGACCTGCAGCTCAATCCAGAGAAGTGCGTGTTCGGTGTTCCTTCTGGCAAGCTTATGGGCTTCCTTGTGTCCCACAGAGGTATTGAGGCTAACCCAGAGAAGGTCAAGGCGGTCAAAGACACGAGTTAGCCACAAAACCTCAGGGAAATGCAGAAGCTCGCTGGATGAGTGACCACGTTAGGACGCTTCATCTCGAAGCTGGGGGAACGTGCCCAGCCCCTTTTCAAGCTGATGAAGAAGAAGGGTCCATTCGAATGGACTCAAGAGGCTGACAAAGCATTTCAAGATCTCAAGAAGTACCTGACCAGCCCTCCAGTGACGGTGGCTCCACGCCCTCGGGAGCCCTTGGTGCTCTACCTCGCCACCACACCATACTCCGCCAGTGCAGCTCTAGTGGCGGTACGGGAGGAGGGCCAGGTCAAAGCTGCGCCACGACCGGCCACGGCAGCGCAAGACCAAGAAGGCCTCACAAAGACCATGACCACAGCAGATGGATCGCAGGCTTAACAGGGGGACGCCCCCAGGGATGAAGCGGCCGCACCAAGCAGCCAGGGGCTGGGGGCTACGTCGTCTCAGGAGGCGCCTGACCCTTCAGAGGGTACCGACCTCACCAGCACGCCTACCCTCGTCGAGCACCCAGTGTATTTCGTTAGCACGGTTCTGCGGGATGCAAGGGTACGATACCCCATGCCTCAGAAGCTCTTGATCGCACTATTGGTGGCCTCGCGCAAGCTACGACACTACTTTCAAGTTCACCCCATCAAGGTCGTCTTGGCATATCCATTGGAAAGGGTACTCAGGAGTTCCAATTCAGCGGGAAGGATCGCAGAATGGAACATCTAGTTGCAAGCGTTTCAGTTGGAATTCAGCACGATGAGGGCCGTCAAAGGAGCCGCACTTGCAGATTTTGTGGCGGAATGGACAGAGGCGCCAGGGCTCTAGGCAGGCGAAGATCGGTCACTTTCCCCAGGAAGTGAGGCATCGGACGGCTGGGTCATGTACTTCGATGGAGCATTCTCGCGACATGGCGCGGGGGCTGGCGCAGTGCTTATATCTCCCACTCAGGACAAGCTCTACTACGTTGTACAGCTTTGTTTCCAGCATGGAGATAAGGTCTCCAACAACATAGCAAAATACGAGGGCCTGATAGCAGGCTTGAAGGCCGCAGTGGCCTTGGGGGTAAAGCGCCTCATCATCAAGGGTGATTCACAGCTCCTCGTCAACTTCTCCAACAAGGTGTACGAGCCAACGGACGAGCACATGGAAGCATATCTCGCGGAGGTCCGCAGAATGGAAAAGCAGTTTTGGGGGTTGGAGTTGCAGCATGTGCCCCGCGACACCAATCAAGAGGCTGACGACATCGCCAGGAGGGCGTCCAGGCGGCTGCCTCAAGAGCCTGGTGTCTTCGAGGAATGACTCTTCAAGCCCTCAGCAACACCATCACTATCAAGTACTGCGCAGCCTCGGGAGGAACTCGCTCAACCACCTGCCTCAGGAGCTCCGGCCTGTGGCCCGACCTCAGGAGCACGCTTGCTACTGGCGCTGGAGCCTCAGGAGGGACGTTGGACTGCGGAGCTCAAGGATTACCTGATGCAAGGGACCCTGCCAGAGAAGGAGGAAGATGCTGAACGTGTGGCGCGGCAGGCCACGGCCTACTGCATCCAAGACGGAGAGCTCTACCGGAAGCAGCCAAATGATGTTTCCCTGCATTGCATCTCCAAGGAGTAGGGGAAGGAGTTGCTGGCCAACATTCACGGGGGAGACTGTGGGCACCACTCGTCATCACGGACCCTCGTCGACAAGGAGTTTTGTAGCGGATTCTATTGTCCTAAAACACTCAACGATGCAATCGAGCTGGTGAAGGCTTGTGAAGCCTGTCAATTCCATGCCAAGCAAATTCATCAGCCAGCTCAAGGCCTGCAAACCATTCCACTCTCATGGCCGTTCGCGGTCTGGGGGCTGGACATTTTGGGCCCGTTTCCCCGGGCGCCAGGGGGCTATTTCTACCTCTACGTTGCCATTGACAAGTTCACCAAGTGGGCGAAGGTGGAAGCTATCCGCACCATCCCAACTGGTTCAGCAGTCAAGTTCATCAAGGGCCTCGTGAGCCAGTTCAGGGTGCCTAACCACATCATCACCGACAACGGTTCACAGTTCACCAGCAATCTCTTCAAAACATATTGTGCTAACCTTGGAACGCAGATATGCTACGCTTCGGTGGCACACCCTTGGAGCAACGACCAGGCTGAACGCGCCAACGCAGAGGTCCTAAAGGGCCTCAAAACCAGGACCTTCAAGAAGAAGCTGGAGGCCTGCGGTAGGGGCTAGTATGACGAGCTCCAGTCCGTGCTGTGGTCCATCCGCACAACCGCAACCATGTCAACCGGCGAAACCCCGTTCTTCCTCGTCTACAGAGCAGAGGCAGTCCTCCCTCACGAGGTCAGGCGTCGCTCCGTGCCGGTCCTGGCATTTGACGAAGCGCAGCAGGACGCCATGTGGGGGATGGATCTTGTGCTGGGGGAGGAACACCGTCGGGAGGTCGCGCTTCGAGCGGCAAGATACCAGCAGGCGCTGCGGCAGTACCATTGCCGCCACATGCGCCCCAGGACTCTCGAGGTAGGTGACCTCGTGCTCAGGAAGGTGCTCTCCAGGGAAGGGCTACACAAGCTCTCGCCCATGTGGGAAGGCCCGTTCAAGGTTGTTCATGTTTCCAGACCTGACACCACGCGCTTGGAGACCTAGGAGGGGGTGCCCACCTTGAATGCATGGAACATTCAGTACCTCAGGAGATTTTACCCTTGAAGTAAGGCCCGGCGCCTATAAAGAAGGCCCAACGCCTGTGAAGCTCGTCGTCCCAAGGAAAGGCCCGATGCCCGTGAAGAAGGCCCAGTGCCTGTGAAGCTCATCGCCCCCAAGAAAAGGCCCGATGCATGTGAAGAAGGCCAATGCCTGTGAAGCTCGCCCCCCGTGACACTCTCACGTAATAATGAGTTCGGGCTGTACATGCCCCAGAGTCTCCGGAGTGCCTCCCTCGGGCCTCGGGGGCTCCCGCCCACGCCCAGTGGCTGCACTTAGCTCCGCGCTGGTGAGAAGATGTCGAAGACTAGATTAGGTGCCAGTCGCGACTTTTCATTTGCTTTCTACAGTTGGCTTGTTCACCCTTGTTCAAAACTTTATTGGAGTTGCTTTTAGTGTTGTTTGCCGCCCCCGGCCCGTGATTCTTTGTCTTTGTTGCTCGCCTGACCCATCTTCTCTGTCGCAAGCCTCGCGAGGGGGTTGCGCGGGCGCCCTCGCGAGTATCTTCTGACCTAATTTCATGAGGCTTACCTACTCAAGTTCACAGCGGGAGCACTCCTCCCGATCCATGCCCCACGGGCATCGCGACACGAAAACGGGACCCGAGCCTGTCACCCTCACGACTAGGGTTCAAAAGCTATCCCTCTGGCTAATTTTTGTAGGCCTCAAGACGCTCGACGAGGCCTCAGGCAGGAGCCTCGCGAGGCGAAGACTGCAACGAGTCCCCTGAGCTAAGTTGCCCCTATGCATGAGCACGCAATACCGCAACACGGCATGGGAATAATGGAAATAACATAGTAATTAAAGGCAACAGTCCAGCACGCCCCCGCGGGGCTCCACACTTCTCTCTCTCTCTCTCTCTCTATGCAGGAAAAGGAGAAAGACAAAATAAACGCGGCTTGCCCGGCGACGGCTTGTGGAGGGGGATCTGCACCGCCCTTCGGAGCTCAATCAAACCCCTCCTCACGCTTCACCGAGGCGCGATGGGAGGATGACCCTCTACCCCCCTCGAAGCGAGCACGGCGGGGTGGTGGTTGATCATGGCCACCGCTGGAGGAGCTGTCATCAGAGGGGAGCCGCCGAAGCTTGGCGAGCTGCGGACGCCGCCAGGCATCGGCCCGCCTTCGTCTTCATCACGGCCGTCGCCAAGGATAAACACCTAGTCGCCGTCATCATCTTCAGGGCAGCACCCGACGCGGCGGCCATCCTCTCTGAACACCCTCACATAGAGGGTGGCATCACCGTCAAACTTGAAATGCAGGGTGCACCGCCGGCCCACGCCACGCGCGTGGGCAAATGTTTGCCAGCCGCGGGCCAAAGCCACGTTCCCGGTGACGGAGATCTCCAACGAGTCCCAGGAAGCCCTGCTGCAGCAGCCGTCCACGTGGAGGCAGAGGCCGCCAGGAGCGCCGGCCGGGAGTTTGCCCGCAAAGAAGTGAGGAAGCTGGAGCCAGCTACCGGTCGGGTCCGCCGACCACAAGACGAACTCCGGTAACACTTCAGCCGATTGGAAGCGCGGCCTGGGAGGCCGCGCGGCCACAAGGCGCCTCCCCTCACCCACCGGACGCCCACGACCACGCGGGAGATCACCGCCACGACCATGAGGAGCCACCACGGGAGTCGCGGGGTGCTTGCGGGGACGACCTCGACCGCGCTTGGGCGGAGGAGAGTCAGGCCCTTCCTGAAAAGCCTTTCCTTTCTCAGCGGCCGAGAACCTCTTTGGTGGCACCATAGGACGCGATGGATGGCTGGAGCAGGGAGAGAGAAGAAGCAAGCGGAAGGAGGAAGATGTGTGGCGGGGACCTGCGCAATCCCGCATTTATAGTCCAGAGGAGGCCAACCATCGGCCTCCACGATCACAGGTAATCATGACTCATTTTTGCATGCAGGGACTTGTCAAGTCGGGCAGTCGCCGAGGCAGCCTGGGGAAGCGGAGACCCCCACGTCCAATCAACCGCCACGCGGCGCCCAAGGCTGCAGGCTGTTGGGGCCCGCGGTGCTCCGCACTTGCCCCTTCGCTTCTTTGCTAAGCCAAGTCCGAGCACGCCTTGGGCCCGTCGGCAACTGTCGACGTTCTGGGAATGAGGGTCGCCAGACTTGCCTACCTGCGGCCTACGGCGTGGCTCAAGTGGAAGCCCAGTATGGCCCATCTTCATCAACTCAAGATCAAGACCCTCGCGTGGGGCCAAGCCTCGCGGGGCTGACGACGGAAGGCTTCCTCGGGAGTGGCCTCACCAGGCAGGCTCGCGAGGAGGCGGAGAGGTCAAGGCAAGGGTACCTCGCGAGGTGCTCATGCCGCAAGCCATGACGATCGAGACTAGGTGGGCGCCAACCTGCGCAGAGTCCTTGTTTCCTCTTTGGTGTAAAGGGGGAAAGCACAGTCGCGGAGTGCCGAGGCATCAGGCAAAGGTTACCATTTCGGTGCAACGAGACCAAGACCAACAGAGCGGCAGGATGGAGGTCACCGTGGAGCCCAAGACGGCGTCATCGCCATTGCCTTTGGCAGACGAAGACCACCTTTAATCAGGATAACTTGTACTAGATGTTCCCCTTCAAAATGGCCGTTGATGGCGCCCTTCCCGCTCAATATTTGGGAAGAGGACCAGGGCCTCTATAAATAGGATAGCCACCACAGTAGAGAGGCATCTCCTCGAGTTCTCACCAGATCCATAGGTGATCGAACTCACCCAAGTAGTTCATCACACCAGCCCAAGAACACCTCTCGCGAGGCTATTCTTCCCCTTGTACTGTTCATCATCAGCCCCCGAGGCAATCCACCACACCACACACTGGAGTAGGGTATTACACCACATCGGTGGCCTGAACCAGTATAAATCTTGCATCCCTTGTGTTGTTCATCATGCAGCTTAGATTCTCAGCGAGGCGTTCGGGCGTGGATTGGTAGGGGAGAGATCTTCGCGCGCACCCTAGAGTTCAAACCTTAAGTGTTTGCCGGAACCCCATACCCGATAGTGGTCGACCGTTTGACGAAAGTAGCTCATTTCATCCAGGTGAAGACCACTTATACAAGTGCTAAGTTGGCGAAGATATACATGACCAGGATCATATGTCTGCATGGAGTTCCGAGGACCATTGTATCAGATAGAGGAACCCAATTTACCTCAAAGTTTTGGAATTAGTTGCATGAGACTTTGGGTACTAGGCTAGAGTTCAGTACATCCTTTCATCCATAGACAAATGGACAGACCGAGAGAGTCAATCAGATTCTGGAGGACATGTTGAGAGCTTGTGCGCTAGATTATGGATCTAGTTGGGACGACAATTTGCCGAATCTAGAGTTCTCTTATAACAACAGTTATCTAGCCAGTTTGAAGATGGCCCCTTTCGAAGCTTTGTACGGAAGGAGGTGCAGTACACCGTTATTGTGGGATGAAGTTGGAGATCGACAGTTGTTCGGACCAAACTTAATCAAAGACTCTAAAGAGAAGGGTAAGTTGATTCGCGACAGACTCAAGGTAGCCCGGTCCAGGCAAAAGAGCTTCGAGGAGTTAAGAGTTTTGGAGTTAAGGTAAAGCTAGCACCACGTTTTGTGAGACCATACCGAGTTTTGGAACGTATGGGAGAAGTTGCATACAAGCTGGAATTGCCAGAAGGATCGTCAGGAGTTCACAATGTGTTTCACGTTTCCCAGTTGAAGAAGTGTCACGCGGAGATGGCCGATATTCCTCTGAGAGATAAGTGCCACTGGAAGCAATTCAGTTAGACAGTGATTTGACTTATGAGGAGAAGCCAGTCAAGATTCTTGAGTTTTCTAGTCGAGTTACTCGCAGCAAGGTTATCAAGTTTTGCAGAGTTCAGTGGAGCCATCATACCGAGGAGGAAGCCACCTGGGAGCGAGTGGAAGACCTTCGTAGAGACCACCCAAATCTTTTTGCTTACCAACCCGAATCTCGAGGGCGAGATTAATCTTAAGGGGGGTAGGTTTGTAACATACCAATTTTCAATTTGGATGTTATACATACATCATCATATGCATATCATATTTATTCTTGCATGTTGGTTGAGATCCTAGAAATCTTAAGCAACTCAAGGACCCACGGAGAGAGTTGGAGGTTTCACAAAATTCATATTTGAATTTGTTTCAAATTTGAAGAAAGGATCAATTTGGTTTTATTATTTTCTCTCCAATTATTTCCAATATTAGAAATAAACGAGAGAAGATAATATGACTTCTTCAAATTTAGAGAAATATTGGAGAAATAATTTTAAAATCAAATTATGATTTTTCTGGTATTTTATTTGAATTAGAAAAACATGCATTTTTTTCAAAATTCCATTTTTCTGCCAGAAAAATGTTCACTTTGTTCGAAATATTCTATTTTGATGGTGAAAATTGTTTTTGGCATTTTTAGAATTTTCTTATATTTTATTAGGATTTTTTCCTTTCGGGTGAAATATATTTTTTAAACGCGTCGCCTGACTAGGCCAACGGCCCAGCCGAGTGGGCCAAGCCCAGCGCACCGCCGCCTCCCACTCCGGCTAGGTACCGGAGTAACGAGCATCGCCGCCGCCGACGCGAGTCCAGGAGGGATATGCCTCCCGAGGCCGTACCCCTCCCCAAGCCAAGCCGCCCCCCCCCAATAAATAGCGCCGCCGCCGCCTCCCGCCGCCACCCGCATGACCCGCCGCCGGCCGCAGCCTCTAGAGCCGCCGCCCCGCCCGCCGTCACTGCCATCAACTCGTCGCTATCGGTTTTTTCCGTTTAGGTATAAAAACCGTTCGGTTTTTTATAAACCCTAGTTCGTTTTTTATATTAAATAGGTTTTTCTCGGTTTAGTCTAATCTACGAAGGTTCATTGCTTAGTTCATTTAAACAAACAAATTCGTTTGTTAGTCTCCGTTAGCGGACGTTCGCGCCGTAGTCTTTTTCTTTTTATTTTATTTTCAGCCAGGGACTTATCTGCAATTATTTTTATTGCGATTCAGCCCTTGATCTTTAAACTAGTATAACTTTTTATTCGTTTATCCAAATTAGATGGAACCAGCGCCAAAATCTTCGTCTCGAAGCCCTCTTTCAAGTTAATCAACTTGAACATGATTTTGGTACTGTAAAATTTGACTTCAGTTCAGATTAGTAAACGATCTTGTTTCGTTCGTATTTTGAGTTTCGTTGCTCCGTTTGAGTTGAGTCTTTTTGCAAATCATAGCTAATCACATGTACCTACTGTTAATATGTATGTCACATGTTAATAATGCTGTTAGGTTTTGTCTCTTGTTAGTTTAAGCCGTTGCTTATTTTGCATTTGATTTGGATCTTTTCTCGGTTTTCTCGTGTTTCGATTGAGTGATTGCTTATGAATGCTATTGTTTGTCTACGCTAGATTACCCGAAGTGCGAAGCTTGTTACTACAAATCTCTAGAGTTTGCAGATCATTAACAAGGCAAGTTACACTTTGATCATACTCTTTTATACCCAGTTTTTACTATGCATTAGTTCTGCCCCACAAATAATTGCATTGGTACGATTGGGAACATGGGGTTTTGGTTGTAGTGTTAGAGGTAGGAACGTAATACCTTTTGATCACCCCAGGAATATATGTTATGTTTATTATTTCTTATCCATGCTCATAGACGGGGATTGGATAGTGATTCACGCATGGAAGTTTGAGAGTTATTTTCATTGGATAACATTAAGGTGGCAACTTAAATACACATCTGGGTGGATTGGTTGGGGCACCTGGGGAACCCAATGCTGCCTATTTTTGGAAATCTTGGGGTTACCATGTGATTATCCTATGGAATGCCACCTAGGCTCAAAGGGATCATAAGATTATTAATGCCAGAAACTTCCGTGTGCAGCCACAAGCCATTATGGGCTCTGGCATAGTTGAGTAAGTTGTGTGAGCTCTTGAAGAGGTAGACTAGCAGATGTAGAGGGTTGTAGGTGGTACTGTTTACCCGGAGTAGAGAGTTAATGCTTCAGAAAGGCTATGTCTCGATCATCCGATCATGGATGCGGTCGAGTCTTGTGGGGAAAAGTGCGCAAACCTCTACAGTGTATAAACTAATCATGGTTAGCCGTGTCCCCGGTTATGGACATCTTGAGTATCTAGTACTTGAATCTATTGATGTGATCTCATCCCGTTACTCTAATTAATTATAATGTTGTGTTAATGATGATACTTTTAATTGGGATTTGAGTTGGGGTTACCTTCTCAAATAACGGGCAACATGGGAGTAGTTAAATAAATTTATTCCTTTGTTGTAGGAAAAAGCTAGCTTTATGCAAAATCATGAAACTTACAGCCTCCACCAGCCAAATATTGCATGTAGATATAGTCTTTCCATTATCATTACTTTACAGTGTAACTATGCCAGCATATTCCATGTGCTGACCCATTTCATGCGGCAACGTCTTATGTTGCAGACTACTCAGACGACTAATAAGGTGCGATAGGTCATTGTTTTGCACTCAGCTGTGTCGTTGGAGTTGATGGCCTCATTACCTTCGAAGCCTTCTGCTGTTACCTAGTTTAGATGGCCTTCAGCCATGATTTATTTATGTAATAATACTCTTTATGAGGACTCGATGTAATAAGTGTGTGATTGAAACTCTGTTATAATTCCTCGAGTACTGTGTGTGTCAGCATTACCGATCCAAGGATGACACTGATGCACAGTGACTTGACCGTTTGAGGTCTGGTCGGTACAAGATGGTATCAGAGTATGGACTGACTGTAGGACGTGACCACTAGAATGAGCCACATGTTTTCTCTTCTCTGCTCATTTCTAATTCTCCTCTCTTTCTACTCTATAGATGGCGGATCCCAGGAACAAGTTCACTCAGCTGGATGATGACACCCCTTTCGGAAAGCATTTTAAGGAAGTCACTAAGTATCTGAACATCGGATTACCAAGCTTCACGGGGACTTTCTCTACATCTATACTGGAAGAGGAGCATTGGAAGATCAAAGTCTAGATACCTGGGAGGACCTTTGCGCCAACAATGGAGCCTATTTATTTCTACCTGGATGCACCAAGCTGGAGTATTGGAAAGAGCATGGCCGCACATATCACCTTTGGATGCATATGTGAGGTGTATCACAAGGAGCTGGAGAATACCGTCTACCAGATATGTGGCCGACGAGATGACAAATGGGAGATGATTCATACTAGGAGGGATGGATCAATTGCAGCTTACATTCAAGAGGTGGGAGATCATATTCATTGACAAGAGAATCAACAAATTATTCACATGAAGAAGATCAAGAAACTGGCGAGGAGGAACAACGAGCTGGAAGAGGAGATCAAGTCTACACGCGATGGATATGAGGAGGAGATTGCTATGTTGGTAGAAAAGAATGACGACCTGACAAGGAAGCTAAGTGTATTCATGGGAGACCCCGCGCCAAAGAAGGACAACCAGCCAGGAGACTACATTATCCTCGACGACACCGACTCTGACCCTGAGAGCGATGATGACTATGTTGATGAAGCTGGAGCAGATATCATGGAGTCTTCTTTTGATGAAAATTTCTAGACGACCACCATTGTAATTAGTAGTATTTTCCCTCCAAGTAGTTGCTACGATCAAGTTAGTAGTTATAGGTTAGATCGTTTTGTATGACTTGTGTGCTATTGATTGAAATGAAATTGATTGTGTTTGTCTCATGAGCATTATGGGTAGTGAATCTCTCTTAAACCTCTATTCTATTCTGTTTTCTCACCCCTTCTAAACCCATCAGATGCCTCCGAGACGTGACAATGGATTTTCCTTCCCACCGGAGCTCACTCAGTTGATCTAGCAGCAGAATACCTTGATGCAACTTTTAGTCCAGAATCAGAACCAAGGCAACAACAACAACAACAACAACAACCAACCACCCCCACCCCTTGTTGATCACCTTGCATGTTTCCTAAGGTTGAATCTGCCGGTGTTCTCTAGTAGCACCGAGCCGATTGTTGCAAATGATTGGCTCCGCAAGATTGGAAGAGAGCTGACCACTGCAGGATGCACAGATGCGGAGAGAGTGCGTTTTGCCGCACATCATCTTGATGGACCCGCAGTATCATGGTGGGAGAATTTCACAGCCACTTACCCCATCGACACTGTTACATGGGATCAGTTTAAGCAGGTTTTCCGCAATGCCCATGTTTCAGCTGGAGCTATGAGTATGAAGAAGCGCGAGTTTCACAACTTGCGCCAAGGAGGACGTACAGTGGGCCAGTATGTGGATGAGTTTAGTAAGGTAGCATGTTATGCTCCTGATGACGTAGCTACATATGCCACAAAGCAGGAGAAGTTTCTGGAAGGACTGAATGATGAGCTGAACATGCAGTTGATGGTGGAAACATTCAACAACTACCAGGAGTTGGTAGATAGGGTTCTTATGATTGAAGGCAAGCAACAAAAGATTGATAATCGGAAGAGGAACTATGGATAGGGGAGGTACACTTCTGGAGCCCAGTAGAAGCCCCACTATTCCCCGTACTCGAGAGGACATACTCACAACCATGGAGGTCACAACCATGGAGGACACACGCACAACGAAGCAAGTTCACACAACCATAGTGGCACCAAGAATGGCAATGGGAATGGAGGAAGCAGCAGCCAGAACCGTTCCAACCCTTCAACACCAGCCAACAGGGATTTGAGCCACGTTACCTGTTTCAAGTGCCAGAAGACTGGACATTATGCCAATGAATGTCCTGACACAAAGAATGGAAATGGCAATGGAGGTTCTGCGAAGAAGCCCAACCCTTTCACCAAAGGTCAGGTGAACCACATCAGCGTGGAGGAGATTGAGGATCAACCTGACGCAGTTGTCGGTAATTTTTTGATTAATGCATTTACCGCACTCGTTCTTTTCGATACTGGTGCATCGCATTCATACATATCAAGGGGATTTGTGGTAACTATAACCTACCAACCCAAGCCCTTAGGTCACCCATGTTAGTAAGTTCGCCAGGAGCAGAGTATATGGCCAGCCTATGGTGTGATCGGTTACCCTTAAGGATTGGTAACTATGTGTTTCCCTCGGACCTAATATTTTTGGAGTCACAAGGACTGGATGTAATATTAGGCATGGATTGGTTATCGAACTATGGAGGGAACATTGATTGTACTAGTAAGTCAATATTCCTCACCACCCTAGAAGGAAGAAGGATCAAGTATGTATCCCGGCATGTGCCGAAGAGGACTCAAGTGAATTCCTTATCAGGAGTTGTACAGGAGGAAGTACCAGTGGTGAAGGATTTCCCTGACGTATTTCCGGAGGAGTTGCCAGGCATGCAACCGGATCGAGACATTGAGTTTTTGATTGACCTATTGCCAGGCACCGGGCCAATATCAAAGAGACTGTATCGGATGCCTGCCAAGGATCTGGAGGAAATTAAGAAGCAGATTAAGGAGTTACTGGATAAAGGTTACATACGACCAAGTTTGTCACCTTGGGGAGCCCCAGTGCTTCTAGTGGAGAATAAGGATGGATCATTAAGGATGGTTGTTGATTATCATGTGTTGAATGAGGTGACGATAAAGAACAAATACCCTTTGCCGATGATCAATGATTTGTTTGACCAGTTGCAAGGAGCTAAAGTTTTCTCTAAGATTGATCATCGATCGGGTTATCACCAGTTGAAGATTCGGGAGCAGGATATACCTAAGACAACATTTACCACAAGGTACGGGCTATATGAGTATACCATTATGTCATTTGGTCTAACTAACATATCTGCCTATTTCATGAACATGATGAACAAAGTGTTTATGGAGTTTTTGGATAAGTTCATTGTGGTGTTCGTTGATGATATATTGGTCTACTCGAAGAACGAAGAGGAGCATAAGGAGCATTTGCGTTTGGTTCTTGAGAAGCTGAGAGAACACAAGTTGTACGCTAAATTCAGCAATGTGAGTTTTGGTTAAAGGAAGTTGGATTTCTCGGACATGTTATCTCCGGAGAAGGAATAGTAGTAGACCCTACCAAGGTTGCATCTGTGACTAAATGGGTGGCACCCACATCAGTTGGAGAGATCAGGAGTTTCTCGGACTTGTAGGATATTATCAGAGGTTTATTGAGAACTTCTCTAGGATTGCAAAGCCCATGACAGAGTTACTAAATAAGGACACCAAGTTTAAATGGACTGAGGAGTGTGAAGCCAGTTTTTAGGAGTTGAAGAAACATTTGGTTACAACCCCAGTGCTGATTCTTCCAGATCAACAAAAGGATTATCAAGTGTATTGCGAAGCTTCACGTCGAGGACTTGGAGCAGTGCTTATGCAGGAAGGAAGAGTTGTTTCATATGCCTCACGATAGCTTAAGCCTCATGAGTTGAATTATGCTACACATGATTTAGAGTTAGTAGCTGTAGTGCATGCGCAGAAGACGTGGAGACATTTTCTCGTCGGAAACCATTGTGAGGTATACACGGATCATAAGAGTTTGAAATATATCTTCACGCAGAAGGAGTTGAATCTCAGGCAGAGGAGATGGTTGGAGCTCATTAAGGATTATGATATGAAATTGCACTATCATCCCGGAAAGGCCAATGTAGTAGCAGATGCGTTGAGCCGCAAGACTTATGTTAATACGCTCATGACTGGAGGATTACCTAAGGAGTTAGCAGAGGATCTTCGTGAGCTTTGTTTGGAAATAGTCTTGAGAGGTTATGTAGCAGCATTGGAAATTCAGTCCACTTTGATGGGTAAGATCATAGAGGCCCAAAAGACTGACAAGGAGATTGCCAAGATAAAGGAAAGGATGAGCAAAGGAAAGGCTAAAGGATTTCATGAGGATGAGCACGACACCTTATGGTTTGAGGATCGCGTATATGTGCCTAATGACCCCAAGATCAGGAAGTTGATTCTGCAGGAGGCCCATGATTCGCCGTATTCAATTCACCCAGGAAACACTAAGATGTATCTGGATTTGAAGGAAAGTTTCTGGTGGACAGGAATGAAGAAGGATATTGCGGAGTATGTAGCAGTATGTGACGTATGTCAGAGAGTTAAGGCAGAGCATCAGAAGCCAGCTGGATTGCTACAACCATTGCCGATACCCGAATGGAAGTGGGATAAGCTTGGCATGGATTTTATCACTGGATTGCTCGGGACTCGTTCAGGCTATGACTCTATCTGGGTTGTAGTCGACCGTTTGACGAAAGTAGCTCATTTCATCCCGGTGAGGACCACTTATACAAGTGCTAAGTTGGCGAAGATATACATGACCAGGATTGTATGTTTGCACGGAGTTCTGAGGACCATTGTATTGGACAGAGGAACCCAGTTTACCTCAAAGTTTTGGAATCAGTTGCATGAGACTTTGGGTACTAGGCTAGAGTTCAGTACAACCTTTCATCCACAGACAGATAGACAGACCGAGAGAGTCAATCAGATTCTGGAGGACATGATGAGAGCTTGTGCGCTAGATTATGGATCTAGTTGGGACGGCAATTTGCCGTATGCAGAGTTCTCTTATAACAACAGTTATCAAGCCAGTTTGAAGATGGCCCCTTTTGAAGCTTTGTACGGAAGGAGGTGCAGGACACTGTTATTGTGGGATGAAGTTGGAGATCGACAGTTGTTCGAACCAGACTTAATCAAAGACTTTGAAGAGAACGTTAAGTTGATTCGCGACAGAGTCAAGGTAGCCCAGTCTAGGCAAAAGAGTTATGAGGATTCTAAATGCAAGGAGACAGTTTACGAAGTCGGGGACAGAGTATACCTTCGTGTGTCCCCGCTTCGAGGAGTTAAGCGTTTTGGAGTTAAGGTGAAGCTAGCACCACATTTTGTGGGACCATACCGAGTTTTGGAACGTATGGGAGAAGTTGCATACAAGCTGAAATTGCTAGAAGGATTGTCAGGAGTTCACGATGTGTTTCACGTTTCCCAGTTGAAGAAGTGCCACACAGAGATGGCCGATATTCCTCTGAGAGATACAGTGCCACTGGAAGCAATTCAGTTAGACAGTGATTTCACTTATGAGGAGAAGCCAGTCAAGATTCTCGAGTTTCCTAGCCAAGTTACTCGTAGCAAGGTTATCATGTTTTGCAAAGTTCAGTGGAGCCATCATACCGAGGAGGAAGGCACCTGGGAGCGAGAGGAAGACCTTCGTAGAGACCACCCAAATCTTTTTGCTGACCAACCCGAATCTCGAGGGCGCGATTCGCCTTAAGGGGGGTAGGTTTGTAACATCCCGATTTTCAATTTGGATGTTATACATAGATCATCATATGCATATCATATTTATTCTTGCATTTTGGTTGAGAACCTAGAAATATTAAGCAACTCAAGGACCCACAGAGAGAGTTGGAGGTTTCACAAAATTCATATTTGAATTTATTTCAAATTTGAAGAAAGGATCAATTTGGTTTTATTATTTTCTCTCCAATTATTTCTAGTATTAAAAATAAACGAGAGAAGATAATATGACATCTTCGAATTTAGAAAATATTGGAGAAAGAATTTTAAAATCAAATTATGGTTTTTCTGGTATTTTATTTGCTATTTTATTTGAATTAGAAAAATATGCATTTTTTCAAAATTACATTTTTAGGCCAGAAAAATGTTCACTTTTTTCTAAATATTCCATTTAGATGGTGAAAATTGTTTTTCGCATTTTGAGAATTTTTCTTATATTTTATTAGGATTTTTTCCTTTCGGGCGAATTTTGTTTTTGAAAAACGCGTCGCCCGACTGGGCCAAGCCCAGCGCGCAACCGCCTCCTGCTCTGGCTCATGACCGGAGTCCCGAGCATCGCCGCCGCCGCCGTGAGTCCGGGAGGGACACGCCTCCCGAGGCCGGCATCCTCCCCAGGCCAAGCCGCCGCCCCCCAATAAATAGCGCCGCCGCCGCCCCCTCTCCACCCCGTCCCGAGCGCCGCCGCTGCCTGCCAAAGCCGTCGCGCCGCCCGCTCGTCATGCCGCCGCCGCCTCCCGACGCCACCCGCGCCAGCCGCCACCGCCCAAGCCGCCGTGCCGCCGGCCGCAGTCGCCGGAGCCTCCGCCCCGCCCGCCATCACCGCCGTCGACTCATCGCCGTCGGTCTTTTTTTGGTTTAGGTATAAAAACCGTTTGGTTTTTTTATAAAACCTAGTTCGTTTTTTTATATTAAATCGTTTTTTCTCGGTTTAGTCTAATCTATGAACGTTCGTTCATTAGTTTGTTTAAACGAACGAATTCGTTCGTTAGTCTCTGTTAGCGGAAGTTCACGCCGTAATATTTTTCTTTTTATTTTATTTTCGGCCCGGGACTTATCTATGATTATTTTTATCGCGATTCAGCCCCTGATCTTTAAACTAGTATAACTTTTTACTCGTTTATCCAAATTAGATGAAACCAGCGCCAAAATCTTCATCTCGAATCCCTCTTTCCAGTTAATCAACTTGATCATGATTTTGGTACTGTAAAATTTGACTTTGGTTCTGATTAGTAAACGATCTTGTTTCGTTCGCATTTTGAGTTTCGTTGCTCCGTTTGAGTTGAGTCTTTTTGCAAATCATAACTAATCACATATACCTACTGTTAAGATCTAATTCACATGTTAATAATGCTGTTAGGTTTTGACTCTCGCTAGTTTAAGTCATTGCTTGTTTTGCATTCGATTTGGATCTTTTCTCGGTTTTCTCGTGTTTCAATTGAGTGATTGCTTATGATTGCTATTGTTTGTCTATGCTAGATTACCCGAGTGCGAATCTTGTTACTACGGATCTCTAGAGTTTGCAGATCATTAGCAAGGCAAGTTACACTTTGATCATACTCTTTTATACCCAGTTTTTACTATGCATTAGTTCTGCCCCACAAATAATTGCATTCGTAGGATTGGGAACATGTGGTTTTGGTTGTAGTGTTTGAGGTAGGAACCTAGTACCTTTTGATCACCCCAGGAATTATTGCTTAGCCATGCTCGTAGACGGGGATTTGATCGTGATTCACACATGGAAGTTTGAGAGTTATTTTAATTGGATAACATTAAGGTGGCAACTTAAATACACATCTGGGTGGATTGGTTGAGGCACCTGGGGAACCCAGTGTTGCCTGTTTTTGTAAATCCTGGGGTTACCGTGTGATTATCCTATGGAATGCCACACAGTCTCAAAGGGATCATAAGATTATTCATGCTAGAAACTTCGATGTGCAGCCACAAGCCATTATGGGCTCTGGCATAGTTGAGTAAGTTGTGTGGGCTCTTGAAGAGGTGGATTAGCAGATGTAGAGGGTTGTAGTTGTTACTGTCTACCTGGAGCAGAGAGTTAATGCTTCAAAAATGCTATGTCTCGATCATCCGATCATGGATGCGGTCGAGTCTTGTGGGGAAAAGTGTGCAAACCTTTGGAGAGTGTATAAACTAATCATGGTTAGCCGTGTCCCCGGTTATGGACATCTTGAGTATCTAATACTTGAATCTATTGATGTGATCTCATCATGTTACTATAATTAATTATGATGTTGGGTTAATGATGATACTTTTAATTGGGATTTGAGTTGGGGTTACTGAGGGAGTCCTAGATTAGGGGGTATCTGGACAACCGGACTATATACTTTGGCCGGACTGTTGGACTGTGAAGATACAAGAATCAAGACTTCGTCCCGTGTCCGGATGGGACTCTCCTTTGCGTGGAAGACAAGCTTGGCGATCCGGATATTATATTTCCTTCTTTGTAACCGACTCCATGTAAACCCTAGCCCTCTCCGGTGTCTATATAAACCGGAGAGTTTATTCCTTAGAGGCACAATCATAATCATCATAGGCTAGCTTCTAGGGTTTAGCCTCTACGATCTCGTGGTAGATCAACTCTTGTAATACCCATATCATCAATATCAATCAAGAAGGAAGTAGGGTTTTACCTCCATCGAGAGGGCCCGAACCTGGGTAAAACATCGTGTCCCTTGCCTCCTGTTACCATCAGCCTTAGACGCACAGATCGGGACCCCCTACCCGAGATCCGCTGGTTTTGACACCGACATTGGTGCTTTCATTGAGAGTTCCTCTGTGTCGTCGCTGCGAGGCTTGATGGCTCCTTTGATCAACAACAACAAGGTCCAGGGTGAGACTTTTCTCCCCGGACAGATCTTTGTGTTCGGCGGCTTCATACTGCCGGCCAATTCGCTTGGCCATCTGGAGCAGATCAATAGCTACGCCCCTGGCCACCAGGTTAGGTTCGGAAACTCAAACCACATGACCGATATTCGCGGAGACTTGATCTTCAACGGGTTCGGGCCTGCGCCAGGAGCGCTGGACATTCACAGTGAGCACGGCTTAGACCTGCTGTCAGACAATGCTCGGGATATCGCCCCTGCAGAAGCCCCGGACCTAAATCCGGAGCAGATTGCGTCGCCCGAGGACGGGTGGATGGACCCCGCCCCAGAGGCCGCACACTCATCGGCGGTAGAGCCGAACACAGACTTCACCCCCAAGGAAGCCTGTGTCACCGGACCCCCGGACTCGTGTCCGGCTGTAGGTTCCAGTCCGCGCACCCCCGAGCCCGCCGAACTTGGATGGGCTCCAATAATGGAGTTTACCACTACATATATCTTCATGGACTCGTCCTTTGGTGACATGCTGAACTCATTAAAGTATCTCTCTTTGTCAGGAGACTCTTGGCCGAACTATGTCCAGCTCAGAGGGGAAGAAGGCGACGAAGAAATCCATTGCCCACCCACCACCCACTTCATAGCCACTTTCGACAATGTATCAGACATGCTTGACTTCGACTCCGATGATACCGATGGTATGGACGTCGGCGCAGGAGACGATTCAGAACCAACAGGAAATTGGACTGCCACCTCGTTATACGATATATACATGGTGTATACGCCTAAATAAGACGACGGCGACAAACCGGAGGATAAAACCCCCAGACAAAAGCCAAAACAACGATGCAGACGCCGCTCCAAGTCCAGCAACAGTAAAAATAGCGATAACAACGCTAGAAAGGTCGACACCCCAGTCAACTCCGAAGGCAACAACGACCATATGGACCCAGCAAGGGAGCAGGATGAGCCAGGTCACGCCGAACACGGCTCGGAGCAGACGCCCGATCACAATGATCCCGAGGGATGAACTCATCAAACCACCCCTGGACAAGGGCACAGTCCGGACGATGACGCATTCACCATCCCGGAAACACACTTGGAACAAGATAACCTCCACAGAAGGCTTATGACCACTGCGAGAAGTCTAAAGAAGCAGAAGCAAAGGCTTAAGGCCGCACAGGAAACGCTCAATAGTAGATGGAATAAAGTTCTAGACACTGAAGAAAAGTACAGCGACGATCACCAAACATAGAGCTATCCAAAGCGCAAGCTGCTACCAGAATTCGATGACGAGGCCGTTCCACTAAAGAGCAATACGGCCAGTAGGCCAAACCAACCACTTCATAACCGCAATAAAGCAGCTACTAATGCTGCACACGATTTACGTAAGCTCCTGGATAAAAAGGCTAACGCGAATAGGTCCGTATATGGACCTAGAGGACACGCCCCGGCACAGGACTATGGTCACCAAAACGACCAGACTAGTCGGATACCAGTTCGGACTCAGCACCGGACATGACAACAGCCAACGGCATGCCACAAAACGTCCAGATACAGAGGGGCTGCTCACCCTCTGTGCTTCACCGAAGAGGTACTGGAACACAAATTTCCACAAGGTTTTAAACCTGTGAACATAGAGGCATATGATGGAACAACGGACCCCGGGGTCTGGATTGAGGATTTTATCCTGCATATCCACATGGCTCGTGGGGACGACCTCAACGCCATCAAATACCTTCCCCTCAAATTGAAGGGACCAGCTCGACACTGGTTGAAAAGCCTCCCCGAAAATTCAATCGGAAGTTGGGAGGAACTCGAGGATGCTTTCAGGGCCAATATTCGAGGGACCTATGTCCGACCTCCGGACGCAGATGATTTAAGTCACATAATTCAACAGCCCGGAGAGTCCGCCCGCAAGCTTTGGAACAGATTCCTCACTAAGAAGAATCAAATCGTCAACTGTCCGGATGCCGAAGCCCTAGTGGCTTTCAAGCACAATATCCGGGACGAGTGGCTCGCGAGACACCTCGGCCAAGAAAAGCCAAGGACAATGGCAGCCTTAACAAGCCTTATGACCCGCTTTTGCGCAGGCGAAGATAGCTGGTTGGCCCGTAAAGGTACCAGCGACCCAAGTACATCCGAAATCAGGGATGGCAACGGGAAGCCACGGCGCAAGAAAAACAAACGTCAAAACAAGGAACAAAGTCCGGACAACACAACGGTCAATGCCGGATTCAGGGGCTCTCGACCCGGTTAACAAAAGAAGCCATTTAAAGGCAGCAAAGAGGGACCGTCCGGCCTGAACAAAGTCCTGGACAGACTGTGCCAAATTCATGGCACCCCCAAAAAACCTGCGAACCACACTCACAGAGAATGCTGGGTCTTCAAGAAAGCCGGCAAATTAAATGCCGAACACAAGGAAAGAGAAACACCAAGTGAAGACGAAGATGAGCCTCGCCAGCCGAACACTGGGGGCCAGAAAAAATTCCCCCTAGAGGTAAAAACGGTAAACATGATCCACGCGACTCACACATCCACGAGAAGGCACGACTGCGCACTCAGAGACACATACGCTATAGAGCCCATCGCACCCAAACTTAACCACTGGTCGGCTTGCCCGATCACTTTTGATCACAAGGACTGCCCGACTAGTATTCGGCACGGAGGATCATATGCCTTGGTGCTTGAACCAATAATATACGGATACCATCTTACTCACGTCCTCATGGACGGCGGCAGTAGTCTTAATCTAATATACCAGGACATTGTCCGTAGGATGGGGATAGACCCATCCAGAATCAGCCAAAGTAACACCACCTTTGAAGGGGTGATACCAAGCGCTAAGGCCTACGACAGGGGCTCCCTCGTACTGGAGGTAACATTCGGTTCCCCAGGCAACTACAGAAGCGAAGCACTACTCTTCACCATCGCCCCCTCCAAAGCGGCTATCATGCAATTGCTTGGGAGAATGGCCTTCGCCAGCTTCAACGCAATACCGGATTACGCCTACCTTAAACTCAAAATGCCCGGTCCACGTGGCGTCATCACCGTCAACGGAAACAAAGAGCATTCTTTATGCGCAGAGGAATACGCGACAGCTCCAGCAGCCGGACTCTAAGCGGCCTCTAATACCAGAAAGCATGATTGGTCGTTAAGACCACAGACACGGTTAGACGAGTCCGGCAGCTCAGATCAACCTGATCTAGGCACCACACATGTAATCCCATAGAGGACACCAGGGGCTATAGATAATTAATAAAGCCCAATTCTCGTCCTGACCTTATTAACAGGCCAATGTCTTACACTTTTACTATCCATTAGTGATAGCCAACTTTTCGCACGCTTACGCCATACTCTTCTACATGAGTTTTTCTTTTTACAGACACCATTCGTGCGACACCCTCCCAGGACACGGCACAACGGGGACAAAGGCGCAGACGTGCAGCAGGGCCCCTCTCAAAGGTTTCTCTTTAGATTAAGCCCATGTGTAAACCTTCTTTATTGTCTCTTGTTGCTTACACATCCCATGGATACTACACCCACAGAAGATACTACCATTATTGGCATTTCGCCACGATAGACTAATGCATGTACCTGGGAATACAGGGTTCATAATAAAGGGCGTTACTTAGCCCAGTATACGTTATAAAGTCCGAATACCTTCGGGAGTGTTCGGCGTCGCGAGTTTGGCCTTATATGCATCAGCTCCGAATCATGTCTTTGGTCAAATGTTGGGTTTGCTCGGCTCCTAGGTTTGCCGCCTTACGTTCCATTCTTATCGGCTAAAGCGGCCAAAGGAGAACTACTGCGATTGTGCCCTGGTTATTCCGGAGGAGCACCTCAGTAGAGAAAGCCGAAAACTGACTGTCATGATATAGTGAGAGACTGTTCAACCATTCAAAGACTTATCGGAATCTCTAGGATTCCTCCGCATTAACGAAGGACCATTTTCCGGTCATGTACACACGCGCCCGTATTCGGATGCATGCAAAGGTACAAGGGGCTACATAGTAGCCCCACCGTCAAACTCCTATGGCTAAGTGAAAGTGGTACAGCTATATAGTCCGGTTGCCTAGTTCAATGTGCGATCACCTCCTTAATGGATCAAGACGTTGGATCAAGTGTGATTACGCTTATTTTTCGCGAACACCCCCGCATTGTATGCGTGGGGGCTGAAGCCAACGACTGCTAACTTTCAGATTACACATATACATAAAAACGGCCGCACATGAGGCCCAACAATACTTTCAGGCAAAAAGTATAAATATAGCCTACATAACCAAAATAACATTGTTTTACAATTTGTCACTCGAACATGACATTCTTCGAGCACTGAGCCTCTATTAAGTGAGCACCTTCTACTACTTGCTCCAAGATGTGCTCGGCTGGATCATGGCCGCCCGCCGGATTCTGGGTCGCAACGATGGTGGCCTCCATATCTGTCCAGTATGCTTTAACACGGCAAGAGCCATCCGTGCACCCACTATGCACGCCAAGCTCTTCATGGCATCGATCCGCGATACGGCACCAAGGAATTGTTGCACCAAACCAAAATAACTGTCCGGCTTAGGCCCCTTCGGCCATAGATGGTCTATTACAGACCACATTGCAAGACCGGACAGCCTGTGGAGCTTGGCCACAGCAGCCATCTTCTCACTCAAAGGCAATGTGCGCGTTGGAGCATTGAACTGCGACCAGAACAGCTTTTCCACTTCATCATCTTTTTGATCCTCAGAAAACTTGGCTGCATCAGCCGCACTCTTCGCCAAATCCGCATAGGCATCTGTAGGACTCCAGCATCAATCCAGAGGAGCGTACTTCGGGTCTAAAAACTTCATCCGCAACAAATAGGGGTTTCAGCCGTGATCTCTCCGGCCTGTCGAAGCTCCTCCCGTGCATCCCTAATGTTGGAACGCGTCTCCTTGGCCGTATCAAGGGCCTTCTTCAGGTCAGCCTTATTCGCATGATTTTCTTTTTGAAGAAGCTCATACCGGTTGGCGGCGTTCTCTAGCTCCACAGCCATTTCGGCTGTTTTGTCTTCTCCGGCAACGAGCAGCCTGTTCGGCTATCAACTCTTCGGTCGCCTTTAGGGCAGGCACATTGCTCGCCCGGGCCTGTTACTTGGCTAGGGCAAGTTCCGCCCTAAGGGGTTCCATGATAGCAGCACCATCTGCAGTCGAAGCATATAAAATTAGCATTATGCTCCTCTCAGTTTTTCCTATAAAAAATAATAAGGAAAGCAGAGCACATACCTTGTGACTCGTTAAGCCGCTCGTTCACTAGTGTGATATCAGCATCAATAGCTCCAATCTGCCTCCTTAGTTCGGCAACTTCAACGGACCGGTCGGCTGCCGGATCCTTAGACACCTGCGCATAAATACAACGCGATCATTACTTAAACAATATGATCCTCCGATTGCCGCCTAGGGCGGGCAACCAGAGTCTCAGGGGCTACTATCCATATGGAGCACACCTAGCGCGTGCGTCACAGCCAAAAATTACGTATTTTTCATTACATACCTCAAAGCCTCTGAGCAGGCTCGTAAAGGCTTCATTCAACCCGCTGGTGGCGGAGGAAATCTTCTCGAGCACTGCGCTCATCAATGAACGGTGCTCCTCCAAGAGAGCAGCTCGCTCCAGAAGGCCCGTCAGTGTGTCCGGCCGGACACCGAACTGCGTCGGACCCTTCTCATCGGCCCCCATGGGAGCCGAATGCTCCGGGCTCAGGGCGGCCGAAGGATTAGCTTCTGGCTTTGGCAGATCCAGACTCCTCCGTGACGACACCTCGGGGTCGCCCGCCTCATGAGGCAGAGAGGTTGGTGGGGTCTCACTCTCCATCATCTCCAAAAGGAGATCCCCCGAAGACAAACTCTGTCGAAAAGAGCTCCTAGCCGGACTGCAAAGAATGGATCCTGGTTATTGTTCTCAGAGAAAAGCAGTACCTTCGTATTTACGATTAACTTACATCTCGGCTGAGGGCTGGCCCGTTGGTGGGCATGATGCGGTGAGGACGCCCTTCGGGGCAGGGCCCCCTGGTGAAGCTTTCTTACCCTGTTTGGGCACCTCCGTCTCCAAGTCTTCGGAGGCGGCCCTCTTCTTCCCGCGAGGGGAGGAGGCCTTAGATTCCCCTTCCCGGCTATCCTCCTTTGGGGAGGTAGCAATTCCCCCGGTTTGGATGTGCAATGTGTGAAGTTCTGCTTCCCTGTTCTTTCCTTCGTCTCTCCCTGAGGGCATTTTGCTTAGCACATGGCCAAGCATCTTGGCTATGGTGGGACTTGGCGAGCCTTCGGGAAGAGGCGCCAGACACCTGATTCTCTCTGCCTTGCTGAGCCATTCCTGGCCACGGAGAATTCTCAGAATAATGACTATGATAAAAATAGACGAAGTGTTCGGTTTCTGGGTTACTTACTAGGGTATCTGGGCGATTGCAGCTCAGGCCCGCGTCCTCGATGGTATCCGGACACTTTACTTGTGGTCCGAAGAATAATTTACACATCCCTTTGAGCTTCAGGCCAAAGAAGTGAAGAATAGTCCGCGGACCTTCTGGATTAAACTCCCACATCCGGAGAGGCCGACGTTTGCACAGCAACATCCGTCGGATTAGCATTACCTGAATTATGCTGACAAGGCTAATGTCCCACTCAAGAAGCTCCCGGATACATCTCTGCAGTGTTGGTACATCGCTAGCAGACCCCCAATCCCGTCCTATATTGGTCCATGACGCCAGTTGAGAAGGAGGACCCGAACGGAATTCGGGGGTAGCCACCCACTTCGTGCCTCTGGGAGCCGTGATGTAAAACCACCTCCGCTGCCATAGATCGGACACCTCTGGGAAGGAGCCCTCTGGCCATGGGGCGTCGGCATTCCTGCTTATTACAGCACCTCCGCACTCCGCGTGTCACCCTTCAATCATCTTCAGCTTCACATTGAAGGTCTTGAGCCATAAGACTAAGTGTGGAGTGACGTGGAGAAAAGCGTCGCACACAATGATGAACGACGAGATATGGAGGATAGCGTCCGGGGCTAGATCGTGAAATTCTAACTCGTAATAAAACGTGAGCCCTCTCACAAAAGGATCAAGGGTGAAGCCCAAACCACGGAGAAAGTGGGAAACAAATACGACGCTCTCGTTGGGCTCGGGAGTAGGGATGATCTGCCATGGAGCCGGAAGCCTGTGCTTGATGTCAGCAGTTAGATATCCGACCTCCCTAAGCTTTGCAATGTCTTCCTCTATGATCGACGAGGCCACCCACCGGCCTTGAGGGTTGGATCTGGACATGATTGAGGATCCGAGGTGCTTGAGCTTGGGTTTCGGGTGTTGGAACTCGAATGTGAAAAGGCGCAAGGGTGATGGGAAAGAGGGATAGGCCTCGGCCCCTTTAGAAAGGGGGTGAATATCAAGCGTCCTCAGCGTAACCACTCGGGACTTACCCAAAAGCACATAGATGTCATGGGGATGCATACACCTATATTAATGGAAGATCCCGTGATAAGGGGAGCACGATCTCTGCTTTGGCAAGGTGTGCCAGTAAAACCGCCTCGCAACGCGTATCGAGGTAGGCCAAGTAAAACCGGTTCGTGTTGGGATGGGCCACGATGCAGGAGCATGATGTACAAAAATTTGCCAGCAGATCATATTAAGGAAGCACTATGCTCTCTAAGGTGGTATGTGAAGATCATCTTGCAGACCGGACACGGTTTAAGTGTTCAATAACTACTTTGGAGTATTCGGAGATGGAACCCGCCTTGCAATGCCGAAGACAAAACTGCACGCCGGACTCATCATCATTGAAGCCTGGTTCAGGGGCTACTGAGGGAGTCCTAGATTAGGGGGTATCCGGATGGCCGGACTATATACTTTGGCCGGACTGTTCGACCGTGAAGATACAAGACTCAAGACTTTGTCCCATGTCCGGATGGGACTCTCCTTTGCATGGAAGACAAGCTTGGCGATCCGGATATTATATTTCCTTCTTTGTAACCGACTCCATGTAAACCCTAGCCCTCGCCGGTGTCTATATAAACCGGAGAGTCTAGTTCTTAGAGGCACAATCATAATCATCATAGGCTAGCTTCTAGGGTTTAGCCTCTACGATCTCGTGGTAGATCAACTCTTGTAATACCCATATCATCAATATCAATCACAAGCAGGAAGTAGGGTTTTACCTCCATCGAGAGAGCCCGAACCTGGGTAAAACATCGTGTCCCTTGCCTCCTGTTACCATCAGCCTTAGACGCACAGATCGGGACCCCCTACCCGACATCCGCCGGTTTTGACACCCACAGTTACCTTCTCAAATAATGGGCAACATGGGAGTAGTTAAATAAATTTATTCCTTTGTTGTAGGGAAAAACTAGTTTATGCAAAATCATGAAACTTACAACCTCCACCAGCCAAATATTGCATGTAGATATAGTCTTTGCATTATCATTGCTTTACAGTGTAACTATGCCAGCATATTCCATGTGCTGAACCGTTTCGGGCTGCAACGTCTTATGTTGCAGACTACTCAGACGACGAATAAGGTGCCATAGGTCATTGTTTTGCACTCAGCTATGCCGTTGGAGTTGATGGACTCATTTACCTTCGAAGCCTTCCACTGTTATCTAGTTTAGATGGCCGTCAGCCATGATTTATTTATGTCATAATACTCTTTATGAGGACTGCATGTAATAAGTGTGTGGTTCAAACTTTGTTATAATTCCTCGAGTACTGTGCGTGTCAGCATTACCGATCCAAGGATGACACTGATGCGCAGAGACTTGACCGTTTGAGGTCTGGTTGCTACAACACACTCTGCCCCTCTCGTTGCTATGCATCTCCTAGATATATCTTGCGTGAGCGTAGGATTTTTTTTTGAAATTGCATGCTACGTTTCCCAATAGTCGCATCCGAGCCAAGTCTATGCGTAGATTATATGCACGATAGAACACAAAGAGTTGTGGGCGGTGATTGTCATACTGCTTACCACCAATGTTTTATTTTTGATTCGGCGGTATATTGGATGAAGCGGCCCAGACCAACCTTACATGACCGCATTTATGAGACCAGTTCCACCGACAGACATGCAACTAGTTTTGCATAAAGGTGGCTGGCGGGTGTCTGTTTCTCCAACTTTAGTTGAATCGAATTTGACTGCAGCCGGCCCTTGTGATGGTTAAAACAACAAACTTGATAAATCACCGTTGTGGATTTTTGTGCCGTAGGTATGTATGGTTCATGCAAGCAGCCACTTAAAACTTGCAACAAACAAAGTAGAGGATGTCTAACTTGTTTTTGCAGGGCATGCTGTGATGTGATATGGTCAAGACATGATGTGGTATAATGATTTTTGTATGAGATCATCATGTTTTGTAAAAGTTATCGGCAACTGGCAGGAGCCATATGGTTGTCGCTTTATTGTATGAAATACAAGCGCTATATAATTGTTTTACTTTATCACTAAGAGGTAGCGATAGTCATAGAAGCAATGGTTGGCGAGGCAACCACGAGGCTACAATGGAAATCAAGGTGTCAAGCCGGTTAAGATGGAGATCATGACGTTGCTTCAGTGATGGAGATCATGAGCACAAGATGATGATGGCCATATCATGTCACATATTTTGATTGCATGTGATGTTTATCCTTTATGCATCTTATTTTTCTTAGTACGGTGGTAGCATTATAAGATCATCCCTTACTAAATTTCAAGGTATAAGTGTTCTCCCCGAGTATGCACCGTTGTGAAAGTTCTTCATGCTGAGACACCACGTGATGATCGGGTGTGATAAGCTCTACATTCAACGGGTGCAAGCCAGATTTGCACACGCAGAATACTCGGGTTAAACTTGACGAGCCTAGCATATGCAGATATGGCCTCGGAACACTAGAGACCGAAAGGTCGAATGTGAATCATATCTACTTGTAGATATGATCAACATAGTGATGTTCATCATTGAAGAATACTCCATCTCACGTGATGATCGGACATGGTTTAGTTGATTTGGATCACGTATCATTTAGATGACTAGAGGGATGTCTATCTAAGTGGGAGTTCTTAAGTAATATGATTAATTGAACTTAGTTTATCATGAACTTAGTCCTGATAGTTTTTTGCATATCTATGTTGTAGATCAATGGCCCGTGCTATCGTTCCTTTGAATTTTAATGCGTTCCTAGAGAAAGCTAAGTTGAAAGATGATGGAAGCAACTACACGGACTGGGTCCGTAAGTTGAGGATTATCCCCATTGCTGCACAGAAGAATTATGTCATTGATGCACCGCTAGGTGTACCACCTGCCCCTAGCATATCTAACTTGTGAATGCCTGGCAGTCGCGTGTTGATGACTACTCGTTAGTTCAGTGTACCATGCTTTACGGCTTAGAATCGAGACTTCAAAGACATTTTGAACGTCATGGACTATATGAGATGTTCCAGGAGTTGAAGTTAATATTTCAAGCAAATGCCCGAGTTGAGAGATATGAAGTCTCCCACAAGTTCTATAGCTGCAAGATGTAGGAGAACAGTTCTGTTAGTGAGCACATACTCAGAATGTCTGGGTACCATAATCACTTGAGTCAGTTGTGAGTTAATCTTCCATATGATTTAGTCATTGACAGAGTTCTTCAATCACTGCCACCAAGCTACAAAGGCTTCGTGATGAACTACAATATGCAAGTGATGGAAAAGACTATTCCTGAGCTCTTCGCGATGCTAAAGGCTGCGGAGGTAGAAATCAAGAAGGAGCATCAAGTGTTGATGGTTAACAAGACCACTAGTTTCAAAAAGAGGGGCAAGGGTAAAAAGAAGGGGAACTTCAAGAAGAATGACAAGAAAGTTGTCACTCCCGGGAAGAAACCTAAAAATTGACCCAAGCCTGAAATTGAGTGCTTCTACTACAAAGGGACTGGTCACTGGAAGCGGAACTACCCCAAGTGTTCGGCAGATAAGAAGGATGGCAAAGTGAGCAAAGGTATATTTGATATACATGTTATTGATGTGTACCTTACTAATTCTCGTAGTAGTGCCTGGGTATTTGATACCGGTTCGGTTGCTCATATTTGTAACTCGAAGCAGGGACTACTTATTAAACAAAAATTGGCTAAGGATGAGGTGACAATGCGCGTCGGAAATGGTTCCAAGGTTGATGTGATCACCGTCGGCATGCTACCTCTACCTCTACCTTCGGGATTAGTTTTAGACCTGAATAATTGTTATTTGGTGCCAGCGTTGAGCATGAACATTATATCTGGATCTTGTTTAGTGCGAGACGGTTATTCATTTAAATCAGAGAATAATAGTTGTTCTATTTATACGAGTAATATCTTTTATGGTCATGCACCCTTGAAGAGTGGTCTATTTCTATTCAATCTTGATCGTGATGATACACATATTCATAATATTGATGCCAAAAGATGCAAAGTTGATAATGATTATGCAACTTATTTGAGGAACTGCCGTTTGGGTCAGATTGGTGTAAAGCGCATGAAGAAACTCCATAAAGATGGACTTTTGGAATCACTTGATTATGAATCATTTGATAGTTGCGAACCGTGCCTTATGGGCAAGATGACTAAAACTTCGTTCTCCGGAACAATGGAACGAGCTAGTGACTTATTGGAAATAATACATACCTATGTATGCAGTCCAATGAGTGTTGATGCTCGTGGCGGGTATCGTTATTTTCTGACGTTCACAGATGATTTGAGCAAATATGGGTATATCTACTTAATGAAACACAAGTTTGAAACATTTGAAAAGTTCAAAGAATTTCAGAGTGGAGTGGAGAAACATCGTAACAAGAAAATTAAGTTTCTATGATCCAATCGTGGAGGAGAATATTTGAGTTACGAGTTTGGCCTTCATTTAAGACAATGTGGAATAGTTTCACAGCTCACGCCACCTGGAACACCGCAGCATAATGGTGTGTCCAAACGTTGTAACCGCACTTTATTGGATATGGTGCGATCTATGATGTCCCTTACCGATTTACCACTATTGTTTTGGGGTTATGCATTAGAGACAACTGCATTCACTTTAAACAGGGCACCGTCAAAATCCGTTGAGACGACACCGTATGAACTGTGGTTTGGTAGCAAACCTAAGTTGTCATTTCTTAAAGTTTGGGGATGCGATGCTTATGTCAAAAGGATTCAACACGATAAGATCGAACCCAAATCGGAGAAATGTGTCTTCATAGGATACCCTAAGGAAACAATTGGGTACACCTTCTACCAAAAGTCCGAAGGCAAGATTTTTGTTGCTAAGAACAAAACCTTTCTAGAGAAGGAGTTTCTCTCGAAAGAAGTGAGTGGGAGGAAAGTAGAACTTGATGAGGTAATTGTACCTACTCTCAATTTGGAAATTAGCTCATCTGAGAAATCTGTTCTCATGATGCCTACACCAACTAGAGAGGAAGCTAATGATAAAGATCATGAAATTACAGATCAAGTTGCTACAAAACCTCGTAGGTCTAGCAGAGCACAATCTGCACCATAGTGGTATGGTAATCATGTTCTAGAAGTCATGTTACTTGACCATGACGAACCTATGAACTATGGAGAAGCTATGATGAGCCCAGATTCCGATAAATGGCTTGAGGCCATGAAATCTGAGATAGGATCCATGTATGAAAACAAAGTGTGGACTTTGGTGGATCTGCCCGATGATCGGCGTCCCATAGAGAATAAATGGATCTTCAAGAAGAAGACTGACACTGACGGCAATGTTACTATGTATAAAGCTCGACTTGTTGCAAAGGGTTTTTGACAAGTTCAAGGAGTTGACTATGATGAGACTTTGCCGCCCGTAGCGATGCTTAAGTCTATCCGAATCATGTTAGCAATTGCCGCATTTTATGATTATGAAATCTGGCAAATGGATGTCAAAACTGCATTCCTTAATGGATTTCTTAAATAGGAGTTGTATATGATGAAACCAGAAGGTTTTGTCGATCCTAAAGGTGCTAACAAAGTGTGCAAGCTCCAGTGATCCACTTATGGACTGGTGCGAGCAGCTCGGAGTTGGAATATACGCTTTGATGAGGTGATCAAAGCATATGGTTTTATACGGACTTTTGGAGAAGCCTATATTTACAAGAAAGTGAGTGGGAGATCTATAGCATTTCTAATATTATATGTGCATGACATATTGTTGATCGGAAATGATGTAGAATTTTTGAATAGCATAAAAGCATACTTGAACAAGAGTTTTTCAATGAAAGACCTTGGTGAAGCTGCTTACATATTGGGCATCAAGATCTATAGAGATAGATCAAGATGCTTGATAGGTCTTTCACAAAGCACATTCCTTGATAAAGTTTGAAGAAGTTCAAAATGGATCAGTCAAAGAAAGGGTTCTTGCCTGTGTTACAAGGTGTGAAGTTGAGTCAGACTCATTGTCCAACCACTGCAGAAGATAGAGAGAAAATGAAAGTCATTCCCTATGCCTCAGCCGTAGGTTCTATCATGTATGCTATGCTATGTACCAGGCCTGATGTGTGCCTTGCTATAAGTTTAGGAGGGAAGTAGCAAAGTAACATAGGAGTTGATCACTGGATAACGGTCAAGAACATCTTGAAGTAGCTGAAAAGGACTAAGGATATGTTTCTCATTTATGGAGGTGACAAAGAGCTTGTCGTAAATGGTTACGCCGATGCTAGCTTTGACACTGATCCGGATGACTCTAAGTCACAATCCGGATACGTATTTTTATTGAATGTTGGAGCTATGAGTTGGTGCAGTTCCAAGCAGAGCATCGTGGCGGGATCAGCGTGTACATAGATGCTTCCGAAGCAGCTAATGAAGGAGTTCATATCCGATCTAGGTGTAATACCTATTGCATCGGGTCCAATGAAAATCTTTTGTGACAATACTAGAGCATTTGCCTTGGCGAAGGAATCCAGATTTCAAAAAAAGACCAAGCACATCAAGAGACGCTTCGACTCCATCCATGATCAAGTCAAGGAGGGAGACATAGAGATTTGCAAAATACATACGGATATGAATGTAGCAGACCCGTTGACTAAGCCTCTTCCACGGGCAAAACATGATCAACACAAAGACTCCATGGGTGTTAGAACCATTACAATGTAATCTAGATTATTGACTCTAGTGCAAGTGGGAGACTGAAGAAAATATGCCCTAGAGGCAATAATAAAGTTGTTGTTTTACATTTCCTTATTCATGATAAATGATTATTATTCATGCTAGAATTGTATTAACTAGAAACTTGATACATGTGTGAATACATAGACAAAACTACGTGTCCCTAGTATGCCTCTACTAGACTAGCTCATTGATCAAAGATGGTTAAGTTTCCTAGCCATAGACATGAGTTGTCATTTGATAAATGGCATCACATCATTAGTGGAATGATGTGATGGACAAGACCCATCCATTATCTTGGCATAATGATCGTTCAGTTTTATTGCTACCGCTTTCTTCGTGTCAAATATATATTCCTCCGACGATGAGATTAAGCACTCCCGGACATCGGAGGAATGCCTTGTGTGCTATCAAACATCACAACATAACTGGGTGATTATAAATATGCTCTACAGGTATATCTGAAGGTGTTTGTTGGGTTGCCATAGATCGAGCTTAGGATTTGTCACTTCGAGTATCGAAGAGGTATCTCTGGGCCCTCTCGGTAATGCACATCATATGAAGCCTTGCAAGCAATGTGACTAATGAGTTAGTTAGGCGATGATGCACTACACAATGAGTAAAGAGACTTGCCTGTAACGAGATTGAACTAGGTATGAAGATACCGACGATCGAATCTCAAGCAAGTAACATATCGATGACAAAGGGAATAACTATGTTGACATTACGGTTCAACCGATAAAGGTCTTCGTAGAATATGTGGGAACCAATATGAGCATCCAGGTTCCGCTAGTGATTATTGACCGGAAAGGTGTCTCAGTCATGTCTACATAATTCTCTAACCCATAGGGTCTGCACGCTTAACGTTCGATGACGATAGGTATTATATGAGTTATGTGTTTTGGTGAACGAAGGTTGTTCGGAGTCCCGGATGAGATCACGGACATGATGAGGTGTCTTAAAATCGTCGAGAGGTAAAGATTGATATATTGGAAGGTTATATATGGACACCGGGATGGTTCTGAAGAGGTTCGGGGATTTTTCAGAGTACCGGGAGGTTACCGGAACCCCCCGAGAAAGTTAATGGGTCTCATGAGCCATAGTGGAGAGGAGGCGGCAGGCCACGGGAGGTGGCGCCCCCAAAGCCTATCCGAATTGGGCAAGGGGTGGGGGTGTGGCCCCCCTTTTCTTCTCCCTCTCCACCTCTTTCCCCTTTCCCTCTTCGTAAGAAGAAAGGGAGGGGGGGCAAATGCTACTAGGAGTGGAGTACTAGTAAGACTCCCCCCTCCATGGCGCGCCCCTGGTGGCCATCCTCCTCCCCTCCTCCTCTATATACGGGATCAGGGGGAACCCCAAGGCACATCAATTGTTTAGCCGTGTGCGGTGCCCCCCTCCACCGTTTACTCGTCCAGTCTTATTGTCGTAGTGCTTAGGCGAAGCCCTGCGCAAATCACTACACCAACACCGTCATCACGCCGTCATTCTGACGGAACTCTTCAACTCATTCGTACCTCTACTGGATCAAGAGTTTGATGGATGTCATTGAGCTAAACATGTGCAGAACTCGGAGGTGCCATACGTTCGGTACTTGATCGGTTGATTCGAGAAGATGTTCGACTACATCAACCGTGTTAAGTTAACGCTTCCACTTTCGGTCTACGAGGGTACGTGGACACACTCTCCCCCTCTTGTTGCTATGCATCTCCTAGATAGATCTTGCGTCAGCATAGGAATCTTTTTGAAATTGCATGCTATGTTTCCCAACAGATCCCTTCACTAAAATTTCAAGGTATAAGTGTTCTCCCTAAGTATGCACCATTGCGACAGTACTTCGTGCTGAGACACCACGTGATGGTAGGGTATGATAGGCTCTACGTTCACATACAACGGGTGCAAGATAGTTTTGCACATGCGGAATACTCAGGTTATACTTGACGAGCCTAGCATGTACACACATGGCCTTGGAACACCGGAGGCCGGAAGGTTGAATGTGAATCATATAGTAGACATGATCAACATAGAGATGTTCACCATTGATGACTACTCCATCTAACATGATGATCGGACAAGGTTTAGTTGATTTGGATCACGTATCATTTAGATGACTTGAGGGATGTCTATCTAAGTGGGAGTTCTTAAGTAATTTGATTAATTGAACTTAATTTATCATGAACTTAGTCCTGATAGTACTTGCAAATTATGTTGTATATCAATATCTCACGATGTAGCTCCCCGTTTTTTTTGATATGTTCCTAGAGAAAAATAAGTTGAAAGATGATAGTAACAATGAAGCGGACTGGGATCATGATCTTAGGATTATCCTTATTGCTACATAGAAAAATTATGTCCTTGATGCACCGGTAGGTAACAGACCTATTGCCGCAGCAGATGTAGACGTTCGGAACGTTTGGAAGCCCGGTATGATGACTACTTGATAGTTTAGTGTGCCATGCTTTACGTCTTAGAACCGGAACTTCAGAAATGTTTTGAATGCCACAGAGCATGTGAGATGTTCCAAGAGCTGAAATTGGTGTTTCAGACTCATGCCCGTGTCGAGGTATGAGACCTCTGACAAGTACTTTGCCTACAAGATGGAAGAGAATAGCTCAACCAGTAAGCATGTGCTCAGAATGTCTGAGTACTACAATCGCTTGAATCAAGTGGGAATTAATCTTCCAAATAACACAGTGATTGACAGAGTTCTCTAGTCACTATCACCAAGTTACTGGAACTTCATGATGAACTATAATATGCAAGGGATGATGAAAGCGATTCCCGAGCTCTTCGTGATGCTGAAATCGACGAAGGTAGAAATCAAGAAAAAGCATCAAGTGTTGATGATTAAACAAGACCTCTAGTTTCAAGAAAAGGGAAAAGGGAAAGAAAGGGAACTTCAAGAAGAATGGCAAGCAAGTTGTCACTCCCGTGAAGAATCCCAAAGCTAGACTTAAGCCTAAAAAACTGAGTGCTTCTACTACAAAGGAAAAGGTCATTGGAAGCGGAACTGCCCTAAACATTTGGAGGATAAGAAGGATGGCAAAGTTAACAAAGGTATATTTGACATACATGTTATTGATGTGTACCTTACAAGTGCTTGTAGTAGCCCCTGGGTATTTGATACCTGTTCGGTTGCTAAGATTAATAACTCAAAATAGGAGTTGCATAATAAATTGAGACTAGTTGAGGGTGAAGTGATGATGTGTGTTGGACGTGGTTCCAAGATTGATATAATCATCATCGCACAATCCCTATACTTTCGGGATTAGTGTTGAACCTAAATAAATGTTATTTGGTGTTTGCGTTGAGCATGAACAAGAGAGGATCGTGTTTATTGCAATACTGTTATTCATTTAAGACAGAGAATAATTGTTATTCTGTTTACATGAATAAAACCTTCTATGGTCATACACCCAATGTTAATGGTTTATTGACTCTCGATCATAGTGATACACATATTCATAATATTGATGCCAAAAGATGCAAAGTTGATAATTGTAGTGCAACATATTTGTGGCACTGCCATTTATGTCTTATTGGTGTAAAGCGCATGAAGAAACTCCATGCAGATGGACTTTTGGGATCACTTGATTATGAATCATTTGATTCTTGCAAACAATGCCTCATGGGCAAGATTTCTAAAACTTCGTTCTCCGTAACAATGGAGCGAGCCAATGACCGGTCCGATAAGTGTTGAGGCATGCAGGGGGTATCATTATTTTCTGACCTTCACAGATGATTTGAGCAGATACGAGTATATCTACTTAATGAAACACAAGTCTGAAACATTTGAAAGTTCAAAGAATATCATAGTGAACTAGAGAATCATCAAAATAAGAAATTAAAGTTTCTACGATCTGATGGCGGAGGTGAATATTTGAGTTACAAGTTTGGCCTTCATTTAAAACAATGTGGAATAGTTTCACAACTCATGCCACCTAGAACACCACATCGTAATGGTGTGTCCGAACATCGTAACTGCACTATATTGGATATGGTGCGATCTATGATATCTCTTACCGATTTACCACTATCGTTTTGGGGTTATGCATTACAGACAACTGCATTCATGTTAAATAGGGCACCGTCTAAATCCATAGAGACGACACTATAAGAACTGTGGTTTGGCAATAAACCTAAGCTGTCGTTTCTTAAAGTTTGGGGTTGTGACACTTATGTCAAAACGCTTCAGCCTGATAAGCTCAAGCCCAAATTGGAGAAGTGCGTCTTCATAGTATAACCTAAGGAAACAATTGGGTACACCTTCTGCCACAGATCCGAAGGCAAGATCTTTGTTGCCAAGAATGGAACCTTTCTAGAGAAGGAGTTTCTTTCGAAAGAAGTGAGTGGGAGGAAAGTAGAACTTGATGAGGTATTTGTACCTTCTCTCAATTTGGAAAGTAGCTCATCCGAGAAAACCTTTCCCATGATGCCTACACCAACTAGAGAGGAAGCTAATGATAATGATCATGAAACTTCAGATCAAGTTACTACCGAACCTCATAAGTCAACCAAAACACGATCGACACTAGAGTGGTACGGCAATCCTATTTTGGAAGTCATGTTACTAGACCATGGTGAACCTACGAACTATGAAGAATCTATGATGAGCCCAGATTCCGATAAATGGCTTGAGGCCATGAAATCTTAGGTAGCATCCATGTATGAGAGCAAAGTGTGGACTTTGGTCGATTTGCTCGATGATCGGCGAGCCATAGAAAATAAATGGATCTTCAAGAAGAAGACTGACTCAGATGGTAATATTACTGTCTATAAAGCTCAACTTGTTGCAAAAAGGATTTCGACAAATTCAAGGAGTTGACTACGATGAGACTTTCTCACCTGTAGCAATGCTTAAGTCTGTCCGAATCATATTAGCAATTGCCGCATTTTATGATTATGAAATTAGACAAATGGATGTCAAAATTGCATTCCTTAAAGGATTTCTCTAAGAAGAGTTGTATATGATGCAACTAGAAGGTTTTGTCGATCCTAAAGGTGCTAACAAGGTGTGCAAGCTCCAGCAATCCATCTATGGACTAGTGCAAGCATCTCGGAGTTTGAAGCCTGTGGTTTTATACAGACTTTTGTAGAAGCCTGTATTTGTAAGAAAGTGAGAGGGAGCTCTGTAGCATTTCTAATATTATATGTGGATGACATATTGTTGATTGGAAATGATGTACAATTTCTGGATAGCATAAAAGGATACTTGAATAAAAGTTTTTCGGTGAAAGAGCTCGGTGAAGCTGCTTATATATTAGGCATCAAGGTCTATAAAGATAGATCAAGATGCTTAATAGTACTTTCACAAAGCACATACCTTGATAAAGTTTTGAATAAGTTCGAAATGGCTAAGTCAAAGAAAGGGTTCTTGCCTCTGTTACAAGGTGTAAAGTTGAGTAAGACTCAAAACCCGAGCACAGAAGAAGATAGAGAGAGAATGAAACTCATTCCCTATACCTCAGCGGCTCAGCCAAAGGTTCTATAAAGTATGCCATGTTGTGTACCAAACCAGTTGTGTGCCTTGATATGAGTTTAACAAGGGGGTACAATAGTGATCCAGGAGTGGATCACTGGTAAATGGTCAAAAATATCCTTAGGTACCTAAAGAGGACTAAGGAAATGTTTCTCTGTTATGGAGGTTATAAAGAGTTCGTCGTAAAGAGTTACGTTGATGCAAGCTTTGACACTGATCTAGATGACTCTAAGTCTCAATCTAGAGACGTATTGAACATGGGAGAAATTAGCTAGAGCAGCTCCATGTAGAGCATTGTAGACATAGAAATTTGCAAAATACATATGGATCTGAATGTAGCAGACCCGTTTACTAAAATTCTCTCACAAGCAAAACATAATCACACCTTATTACTCTTTGAGTGTTAATCACATAGCGGTGTGAACTAGATTATTGACTCTAGTAAACCCTTTGGGTGTTGGTCACATAGCGATGTGAACTATGGGTATTAATCACATAAAGATGTGAATTATTGGTGTTAAATCACATGGCGATGTGAACTAGATTATTGACTCTAGTGCAAGTGGGAGACTGAAGAAATATGCCCTAGAGGCAATAATAAAGTTGTTATTTTATATTTCCCTATATCATGATAATTTTTTATTATTCATGCTAGAATTGTATTAACCGGAAACTTGATACATGTGTGGATACATAGACAAAATACCGTGTCCCAAGTAATCCTCTACTAGACTAGCTCGTTAATCAAAGATGGTTAAGTTTCCTAACCATAGACATGTGTTGTCATTTGATGAACGGGATCACATCATTAGGAGAATTATGTGATGGACAAGACCCATCCGTTAGCTTAGCATAATGATCATTCAGTTTTATTGCTATTGCTTTCTTCATGTCAAATACATATTCCTCTGACTATGAGATTATGCAACTCCCAGATACCGGAGGAATGCCTCGTGTGCTATAAAACGTCACAATGCACCTGGGTGATTATAAAGTTGCTCTACATGTATCTCCAAAGGTGTTTGTTGGGTTGGCATAGATCAAGATTAGGATTTGTCACTCCGAGTATCAGAAAGGCAACTCTGGGCCCTCTCAGTAATACACATCATAAGAAGCCTTGCAAGCAAAGTGACTAATGAGTTAGTTCCAGGATGATGTATTACAGAATGAGTAAAGAGACTTGTCGGTAACGAGATTGAACTAGGTATGAAGATACCGACGATCGAATCTCGGGCAAGTAACATACCGATGACAAAGGGAATTACGTATGTTGTCATAAGGTTCGACCGATAAAGATCTTTGTAGAATATGTAGGAGCCAATATGGGCATCCAGGTTCCTCTATTGGTTATTGACCAGAGAGGTGTCTCGGTCATGTATACACAGATCTCAAACCCGTAGGGTCCACACGCTTAACGTTCGTTGACGATATAGTACTATATGAATTATGTATGTTGGTACCGAATGTTGTTCAGAGTCCCGAATGAGATCGCAGACATGACGAGGAGCTCCGGAATGGTCCGGAGGTAAAGATTCATATATTGGATGATATGGTTAGGCCAAGGGGTCAGGCCTACAGGGCTATAGGTCGGTGCACAGAAAGTTTTTGTGGAGGTCAGAGGCCAAACACCGGAGACCCTAGCGTCTGGCCCTAGTCCAGATGCTGAGGCCCATAGAGTCTGGGCCAGACGCCAAGGATTGTGGCGTTTGGTCCTGGCGTCCTAGTGGGACTTTTGCCTTTCAGGCAAAACCGACTTTGAGGAGGCTTTTGCTCCAAGTTTTGACCCCAGGGCTCAACATATAAATAGAGGGGCAGTGCTAGCACCAAAGACAGATCAAGAATCACCAAACCGTGTGCCGGCAACCCCGTCCTGTCTAGTTTATCCTCCTTCATAGTTTCCGTAGTTCTTAGGCGAAGCCCTGCGGAGAATATTCTTCACCAACACCGTCACCATGCCGTCATGCTGCCGGAACTCATCTACTACTTCGCCCATCTTGCTGGATCAAGAAGGCGAGGACGTCATCGAGCTGAACGTGTGCTGAAATCGGAGGTGTTGCACGTCCGGTACTTGACCAGGATGGATCATGAAGGTGTATGACTACATCAATCTGAAGGAAATATGCCCTAGAGGCAATAATAAAGTTATTATTTATTTCCTTATTTCATGATAACTGTTTATTTATTCATGCTAGAATTGTATTAACTGGAAACTTAGTGCGTGTGTGAATACATAGACATGTGTGTCCATAGTATGCCTCTACTTGACTAGCTCGTTTATCAAAGATGGTTATGTTTCCTAACCATAGACATGTGTTGTCATTTGATGAATAGGATCACATCATTAAGAGAATGATGTGATGAACGGGACAACATAATTTGCAAGTACATAATTCGAAAGTATAGGGAGTGCTCGATGATGATCATATGAATCTTGGAACCACTTGCAACATACATCGTCACTTCATCCTCAACTAGTCTCTATTTATTCTGCAACTCCTGTTTCGAGTTACTAATCTTTGCAACCGAACAAGTATCAAATACCCAGGGATTACTACGAGCACTAGTAAGGTACACATCAATAATATGTATATCAAATATACCTTTGTTCACTTTGCCATCCTTCTTATCCGCCAAATATTTGGGGCAGTTCCACTTCCAGTGACCATTTCCTTTGCAGTAGAAGCACTCAGTTTTAGGCTTAGGTCCAGCTTTGGGCTTCTTGACGGGAGTGACAACTTGCTTGCCATGAAGTTCCCTTTCTTTCCCTTTGCCCTTTTCTTGAAACTGGTGGTCTTGTTTAATCATCATCACTTGATGCTTTTTCTTGATTTCTATCTTCATCGATTTCAGCATCACGAAGAGCTCGGGAATCGTTTTTGGCATCCCTTGCATATTGTAGTTCATCATGAAGTTCTAGTAACTTGGTGATGGTGACTAGAGAACTCTATCAATCACTATCTTATCTGGAAGATTAACTCCCACTTGATTCAAGTGATTATAGTACCCAGACATTCTGAGCACATGCTCACTGGTCGAGCAATTCTCCTCCATCTTTTAGGCAAAGCACTTGTTAGAGGTCTCATACCTCCTGACATGGGCATGAGTTTGAAATACCAATTTCAGCTCTTGGAACATCTCATATGCTCCGTGACGTTTCAAAAATATTTTTGAAGTCCCGGTTCTAAGCCATAAAGCATGGTGCACTAAACTATCAAGTAGTCATCATATTGAGCTAGCCAAACGTTCATAACGTCTGCATCTGCTCGTGCAATAGGTCTGTCACCTAGCGGTGCATCAAGGACATAATTCTTTTGTGCAGCAATGAGGATACACCTCAGATCATGGACCCAGTCCACATCATTGCTACTATAATCTTTCAACTTAGTTTTCTCTAGGAACATATAAAAAACATAGGGAAACTATAATGCGAGCTATTGATCTACAACATAATTTGCAAAATACTATCAGGACTAAGTTCAGATAAATTAAAGTTCAATTAATCATATTACTTAAGAACTCCCACTTAGATAGACATCCCTCTAGTCATCTAAATGATCACGTGATCCAAATCAACTAAACCATGTCCGATCATCATGTGAGATGGAGTAGTTTTCAATGGTGAACATCACTATGTTGATCATATCTACTATGTGATTCACGCTCGAGCTTTCGGTCTCTAGTGTTCCGAGGCCATATCTGCATATCCTAGGCTCGTCAAGTTTAACTCGAGTATTTTACGTGTGCAAAACTAGCTTGCACCCATTGTATGTGAACATAGAGCCTATCACACCCGATCATCACGTGGTGTCTCAGCACGAAGAACTGTAGCAACGGTGCATACTCAGGGAGAACACTTATACCTTGAAATTTAGTAAGGGATCATCTTATAATGCTACCGTTGTACTAAGCAAAATAAGATGCATAAAGGATAAACATCACATGCAATCAAAATTTATGGCATGATATGGCCATCATCTTCTTGTGCTCATGATCTCCATCGCCGTAGCATCATCATGATCTCCATCGTCACCGGCGTGACACCTTGATCTCCATCGTAGCATCGTTGTCGCCTCACCAACTATTGTTACTACGACTATCGCTACCGCTTAGTGATAAAGTAGAACAATTACATGGCGATTGCATTGCGTATAATAAAGTGACAACCATATGGCTCCTGCCAGTTGCTGATAACTTTGTTACAAAACATGATCATCTCATACAAAAAATTATATCACATCATGCCTTGACCATATCACATCACATCAAGCCCCGCAAAAACAAGTTAGACGTCCTCTACTTTCTTGTTGCAAGTTTTACGTGGCTGCTACGGGCTTCTACCAAGAACCGTTCTTACCTACGCATCAAGACCACAAAGATTTTTTGTCAAGTGTGTTGTTTTAACCTTCAACAAGGACCGGGCGTCGCCACACTCGATTCAACTAAAGTTGGAGAAACAGACACTCACTAGCCACCTATATGCGAAGCACATCGGTAGAACCAGTCTCGCATAAGCGTACGCGTAATGTCGGTCTGAGCCACTTCATCCAACAATACCGCCGAATCAAAGTATGACATGCTGGTAAGCAGTATGACTATTATCGTCCACAACTCTTTGTGTTCTACTCGTGCATATAACAGCTACGCATAGACCTAGCTCATATGCCACTGTTGGGGAACGTGGTAATTTCAAAAATTTCCTACGATCATGCAAGATCTATCTAGGTGATGCATAGCAACGAGAGGGGAGAGTGTGTACATGTACCCTCGTAGACCGAAAGAGGAAGCATTTCAATAACGCGGTTGATGTAGTCGAACTTCTTCGCGAAACAACCGATCAAGTAACAAACACACAACACCTCTGAGTTCAGCATACGTTCAGCTCGATGACGTCCCTCGTACTCTAGATCCAGTTGAGGCCAAGGGAGAGTTTCAACAACACAACGGCGTGGCGACAATGATGATGAAGTTACCGACGCATGGCTTCACCTAAGCACTACGACAATATGACCGAGGTGTGTAACTGTGGAGGGGGGCATCACACACGGCTAAAATATCAACTTGTGTGTCTTTGGGGTGCCCCCTGCCCCTGTATATAAAGGAGAGAGAGAGAGAGAGAGAGAGAGAGAGGTCCCCTATGGGCGCACCAAGTGTATGGAGTCCTACTAGGACTTCCAAGTCCTAGTAGGAATCATTTCCCTTTTAGGAGTAGGAGAGAAGGAAGGAGAGAGGGAGTAGGAAAGGGCAAGGGGGGAGCCACCCCCTCCCCTAGTCCAATTCGGACCCATGGGGGGGCGCCACCTCCCCTTGGCCTGCCTCCTCTATTTCCCATATGGCCCAATAAGGCCCATTACTTCTCCCTGTGAATTCCCGTAACTCCCAAGTACTCCGAGAAATACCCGAGTCACTCGGAACCTTTCCAATGTCCGAATATAGCCTTCCAATATATCGATCCTTATATCTCGACCATTTCGAGACTCCTCCTCACGTCCGTGATCTCATCCAGGACTCCGAACAAACTTCGGTCATCAAAACACATAACTCATAATACAAATTGTCATCAAAGGTTAAGCGTGCGGACCCTACGGGTTCGAGAACTATGTAGACATGATCGAGACACATCTCCGATCAAAAACCAATAGAGGAACTTGGATGCTCATATTGGCTCCTACATATTCTACGAAGATCTTTATCGGTCAAACTGCATAACAACATATGTTGTTCCTTTTGTCGTCGGTATGTTACTTGCCCGAGATTCGATCATCGGTATCATCATACCTAGTTCAATCTCGTTAACGGAAAGTTTCTTTACTCGTTTCGTAATGCTTCATTCCGCAACTAACTCATTAGTCACATTGCTTGCAAGGCTTATAGTGATGAGCATTACCGAGAGGGCCTAGAGATACCTCTCTGAAACACAGAGTGACAAATTCTAATCTCGGTCTATGCCAACCCAACAAACACCTTCAGAGATACCTATAGAGCATCTTTATAATCACCCATTTAAGTTGTGACGTTTGGTAGCACACAAAGTGTTCCTCCAGTATTCGGGAGTTGCATAATCTCATAGTTTGAGGAACATGTATAAGTCATGAAGAAAGCACTAGCAATGAAACTATAACGATCATACTGGTAAGCTAATGGATGGGTCATGTCCATCACATTATTCTCCTAATGATGTGATCCCGTTCATCAAGTGACAACACATGTCTGTGGTTAGGAAACATAACCATCATTGATAAACGAGCTAGTCAAGTAGAGCCATACTACGGACACTTATGTTTTGTCTATGTATTCACACATGTACTAAGTTTCTGGTTAATACAATTTTAGCATGAATAATAAACATTTATCATCATATAAGGAAATAAATAATAACTTTATTATTGCCTCTAGGGCATATTTCCTTCATACTCATCACTATAATCCTTGCAAGCATTGTGACTAATGAGATAGTTGCGGCATGAAGTATTACGGAACGAGTAAAGAGACTTGCCGGTAACGAGATTGAACTACGTATGATGATACCGACGATCGAATCTCGGGCAAGTAACATACCAATGACAAAGGGAACAACGTATGTTGTTATGCGGTTTGACCGACAAAGATCTTCGTAGAATATGTAGGAACCAATATGAGTATCCAGGTTCCGCTACTGGTTATTGACCGGAGACGTGTCTCGATCATGTCTACATAGTTCTCAAACCCATAGGGTCTGCACGCTTAACGTTCGATGACGATTGGTATTCTGAGTTTATGTGATATGATGTACCGAAGGTTGTTCGGAGTCCCAAATGTGATCACGGACATGACGAGGAGTCTCGAAATGGTCGAGACATAAAGATTAATATATTGGGAGGCTATGTTCGGACACGGGAAGTGTTACGGAGAAGTTTCGGATAAAACCGGAGTACCGGGGGTTACCGGAACCCCCCCCCCCCCCCCGGGGGGGGGGGGGTCAATGGGCCTTCATGGGCATTAGTGGAAGAGAGGAGGAGGCGGCCAAGTGGTGGGGCACGCCCCCCCAAGCCCAATCCAAAGTGGGGAGAGGGCGGCCCCCCTTTCCTTCTTCCCTTCTCCCCTTCATTCTCCCTCCTAGTTGGACTAGGAAAGGGGGGAAACCTACTCCTAGTAGGAGTAGGAATCCCCCCTTGGGGCGCACCCCATGAGGCCGGCCGGCCCCCTCCTCCACTCCTTTATATACGGGGGAGGGGGCACCCCATAGACACACAAGTTGATCATGTTGATCTTTTAGCCGTGTGAAGTGTCCCCCTCCACAGATTTCCACCTCGGTCATATCATCGTAGTGCTTAGGCGAAGCCCTGCGCCAGTAACATCATCATCACCGTCACCACGCCGTCGTGCTGACCAAACTCTCCCTCGGCCTCAACTAGATCTAGAGATCGAGGGACGTCACCGAGCTCAACTTGTGCAGATCGTGGAGGTGCCGTGCGTTCGGTACTTGATCGGTTGGATCACAAAGACGTTCAACTACATCAACCGTGTTACTTAACGCTTACGCTTTCAGTCTACGAGGGTACATGGACACACTCTCCCCCTCGTTGCTATTCATCACCTAGATAGATCTTGCGTGATCGTAGGAATTTTTTTGAAATTACTGTGTTCCCCAATAGTGGCATCTGAGCCAGGTCTATGCGTAGATGTTATATGCACGAGTAGAACACAAAGAGTTATGGGCGATAATAGTCATACTGCATACCAGCATGTCATACTTTTATTCAGCGGTATTGTTGGATGAAGCGGCCCGGACCGACATTACATGACAACATTCATGAGACTGGTTCTACCGACGTGCTTATGCACATAGGTGGCTGGCAGGTGTCTGTTTCTCCAACTTTAGTTGAATCGAGTGTGGCTTTTCCCGGTCGTTGTTCAAGGTTAAAACAGCACACTTGATGAAAAATCGTTGTGGTTTGGATGCGTGGGTAAGAACGGTTCTTGCTAGAAGCCTGTAGCAGCCATGTAAAACTTGCAACAACAAAGTAGAGGACGTCTAACTTATTTTTGCAGGGCTTGCTGTGATGTGATATGGTGAAGGCATGATATGATATAAATTGTTGTATGAGATGATCATGTTTTTTATCAAAGTTATCGGCAACTGGCAGGAGCCATATGGTTCTCGCTTTATTGTATGCAATGCAATCGCCATGTAATTGTTTTACTTACTAAGCGGTAGCGATAGTCGTAGTAACTATAGTTGGCGAGATGACAATGTTGCTATGATGGAGATCAAGGTGTCGCGCCGGTGACGATGGAGATCATGACGATGCTTCAGTAATGGAGATCATGAGCACAAGATGATGATGGCCATATCATGTCACATATTTTGATTGCATGTGATGTTTATCATTTATGCATCTTATTTTGCTTAGTACGGCGGTAGCATTATAAGATGATCCCTTAGTAAATTTCAAGGTATAAGTGTTCTCCCTGAGTATGCACCATTGCTACAGTTCATCGTGCCGAGACACCACGTGATGATCGGGTGTGATAAACTCTACGTTCACATCCAACCAGTTCATGCCAGTTTTGCACACGCAGAATACTCGGGTTAAACTTGACGAGCCTAGCATATGCAGATATGGCCTCGGAACACTGAGACCGAAAGGTCGAGCGTGAATCATATAGTAGATATGATTAACATAGTGATGTTCACCATTGAAAACTACTCCATCTCACGTGATGATCGGATATGGTTTAGTTGATTTGGATCACATGATCACTTAGATGATTGGAGGGATGTCTATCTAAGTGGGAGTTCTTAAGTAATATGATTAATTGAACTTTAATTTATCATGGCCTTAGTACCTGATATTATTTTGCATGTCTATGTTGTTAGATCAATGGCCCATGCTACCATTCCTTTGAATTCTAATGCGTTCCTAGAGAAAGCTAAGTTGAAAGATGATGGTAGCAACTACACGGACTGGGTCCGTAACTTGAGGATTATCCTCATTGTTGCACATAAGAATTACGTCCAGGAAGCACCATTGGGTGCTAGGCCTGCTGCAGATGCTAGTGATGACGTTAAGAATGCCTGGAAGAGCAAAGCTGGTGACTATTCGATAGTTCAGTGTGCCATGCTTTACGGCTCAGAACCGAGACTTCAACGATGTTTTGAACGTCACGGAGCATATGGGATGTTCCAGGAGTTGAAGTTAATATTTCAAGCAAATGCCCGGATTGAGAGATATGAAGTCTCCAATAAGTTCTACAGCTGTAAAATGGAGGAGAGTAGTTCTGTTAGTGAACACATACTCAGAATGTCTGGGTACCACAACCGCTTGACTCAACTGGGAGTTAATCTTCCTGATGATAGTGTCATTGACAGAGTTCTTCAATCACTACCACCAAGCTACAAAAGCTTTGTGATGAACTATAATATGCAAGGGATGAACAAGACTATTCCTGAGCTCTTCGCAATGCTAAAGTCTGCGGAGGTAGAAATCAAAAAGGAGCATCTAGTGTTGATGGTCAACAAGACCACTAGTTTCAAGAAAAAGGCCAAAGGGAAGAAGGGGAACTTTAAGAAGAACGTCAATAAGGTTGATGCTCAAGAGAAGAAACCCAAGTCTGGACCTAAGCCTAAAACTGAGTGCTTCTAGTGCAAAGGGACTGGCCACTGGAAGCGGAATTGCCCCAAGTATTTGGCGGATAAGAAGTATGGAAAAGTGAAAGGTATATTTGATATACATGTTATTGATGTGTACTTAACTAATGCTCGCAGTAGCACCTGGGTATTTGATACTAGTTCTGTTGCTCATATTTGCAACTCAAAACAGGGGCTACAGATTAAGTGAAGATTGGCTAAGGATGAGGTGACGATGTGCGTGGGAAATGGTTACAAGGTCGATGTGATCGTTGTTGGCATGCTACCTCTACATCTACCATCGGGATTAGTTTTAGACCTGAACTATTGTTATTTGGTGCCAACGTTGAGCATGAACATTATATCTAGATCTTGTTTAATCTGAGACGGTTATTCATTTAAATCATAGAATAATGGTTGTCCTATTTATATGAGTAATATCTTTTATGTTCATGCACCCTTGATGAGTGGTCTATTTTTGTAGAATCTTGATAGTGATGATACATATATTCATAATATTGAAGCCAAGAGATGCCAAGTTAATAATGATAATGCAACTTATTTGTGGCACTGCCGTTTGGGTCATATCGGTGTAAAGCGCATGAAGAAACTCCATGCCGATGGACTTTTGGAATCACTTGATTATGAATCACTTGGTGCTTGCGAACAATGCCTCATGGGCAAGATGACTAAAACTCCGTTCTTCGGAACAATGGAACGAGCCACTGACTTGTTGGAAATAATACATACCGATATATGCGGTCCAATGAGCATTGAGGCCCGTGGTGGGTATCGTTATTTTCTTACCTTCATAGATGATTTGTGGAGATATGGTTATATCTAATTAATGAAGCATAAGTCTGAAACATTTGAAAAGTTCAAAGAATTTCAGAGTGAAGTGGAAAATCATCGTAAGAAAATAAAGTTTCTATGATCTGATCGTGGAGGAGAATATTTGAGTTACGAGCTTGGTCTTCATTTGAAACAATATGGGATGGTTTCATAATTAACGCCACCTGTAACACCACAGCGAAAAGGTGTGTCCGAACGTCGTAACCGTACTTTATTGGATATGGTGCGATCTATGATGTCTCTTACTGATTTACCACTATCGTTTTGGGGTTATGCTTTAGAGACAGCTGCATTCACTTTAAATAGGGCACCATCAAAATCCATTGAGACGAAGCCTTATGAACCGTGGTTTGGCAAGAAACCAAAGTTGTCATTTCTTAAAGTTTGGGGCTGCGATGCTTATGTGAAAAAGCTTCAAACTGATAAGCTCGAACCCAAACCGGAGAAGTGCGTCTTCATAGGATACCCAAAGGAAACTGTTGGGTACCTTCTATGACAGATCCAAAGGCAAAATCTTTGTTGCTAAAAATGGATCCTTTCTAGAGAATGAGTTTCTCTCAAAAGAAGTGAGTGGGAGGAAAGTAGAACTTGATGAGGTAATTGTACCTTCTCCCTTACTTGAAAGTAGTTCATTACAGAAATTAGTTCTAGTGATTCCTACAACAATCAGTGAGGAAGTTAATGATGATGATCATGAAACTTCAGATCAAGTTACTACCGAACCTCGTAGGTCTTCCAGAGTAAGATCCGCACCAGAGTGGTACGGTAATCCTGTTCTAGAAGTCATGGTACTAGACCATGATGAACCTATGAACTATGAGGAAGCGATGATGAGCCCAGATTCCGCGAAATGGCATGAGGCCATGAAATCTGAGATGGGATGCATGTATGAGAACAAAGTGTGGACTTTGGTGGACTTGACAGATGATCGGCAAGCCATAGAAAATAAATGGATCTGTAAGAAGAAGACCAACGCAGACGGTAATGTTACTGTCTACAAAGCTCGACTTGTTGCGAAAGGTTTTCAACAAGTTCAAGGAGTTGATTACGATGAGACTTTCTCACCCATAGCGATGCTTAAGTCTATCCGATTCATGTTAGCGATTGCCACATTTTATGATTATGAAATTTGGCAGATGGATGTAAAAAACTTCATTCCTGAATGGATTTCTAGAAGAAGAGTTGTATATGATGCAACCAAAAGGTTTTATCGATCCAAAGGGTGCTAACAATGTGTGCAAGCTCCAGCGATCCATTTATGGACGGGTGCAAGCCTCTTGGAGTTGGAATAAACATTTTGATAGCGTGATCAAAGCATATGGTTTTATACAGACTTTTGGAGAAGCCTGTATTTACAAGAAAGTGAGTGGGAGCCCTGTAGAATTTCTGATATTATATGTGGATGACATGTTGTTGATTGGAAATGATATAGAATTTCTGGATAGCATAAAGGGATACTTGAACAAGAGTTTTTCTATGAAAGACCTTGGTGAAGCTGCTTACATATTGGGCATCAAGATCTATAGAGATAGATCAAGACGCTTAATTGGAGTTTCACAAAGCACATACCTTGATAAAGTTCTGAAGATGTTCAAAATGGATTAGAAAGGGTTCTTGCCTGTGTTACAAGGTGTGAAGTTGAGTCAGACTCAATGCCTGACCACTTAGAAGATAAAGAGAAAATGAAAGTCATTCCCTATGCTTCAGCCGTAGGTTCTATCATGTATGCAATATTGTGTACCAGACCTGATGTGTGCCTTGCTATAAGCATAGCAGGGAGGTACCAAAGTAATTCCGGAGTGGAGCACTGGATAGGGGTCAAGAACATCCTGAAATACCTGAAAAGGACTAAGGATTTGTTTCTCGTTTATGGAGGTGAAAAAGAGCTCGTCGTAAATGGTTACGTCGATGCAAGCTTTGACACTGATCTGGATGACTCTAAGTCGCAAACCAGATACGTATTTTTATTGAATGGAGGAGCTGTCAGTTGGTGCAGTTCCAAGCAAAGTGTCCTGGCGGGATCTACGTGTGAAGCGGAGTACATTGCTGCTTTGGAAGCAGCAAATGAAGGATTTTCGATGAAGGAGTTCATATCTGATCTAGGTGTCATACCTAGTGCATCGGGTCCAATGAAAATCTTTTGTGACAATACTGGTGCAGTTGCATTGGCAAAGGAATCCAGATTTCACAAGAGAAACAAGCACATCAAGAGACGCTTCAATTCCATCCGTCATCAACTGTCGGATGGGGACATAGAGATTTGCAAGATACACACGGATCTAAATGTTGTAGACCCGTTGACTAAGCCTCTTCCACGAGCAAAACATGATCAGCACCAAAGCTGCATAGGTGTTAGAATCATTACTATGTAATCTAGATTATTGACTCTAGTGCAGGTGGGAGACTAAGGGAAATATTCCCTAGAGGCAAAAATAAAGTTATTATTTATTTCCTTATTTCATGATAAATTTTTATTATTCATGCTAGAATTGTATTAACCGGAAACTTAGTACATGTGTGAATACATAGACAAAACATATTGTCCCTAGTATGCCTCCAGTTGACTAGCTCGTTAATCAAAGATGGTTATGTTTACTAACCATAGACATGTGTTGTCATTTGATGAACGGAATCACATCATTAGGAGAATGATGTGATGGACATGACCCATCCGTTAGCTTAGCATTATGATCGTGAAAGTTTCATTGCTACTGCTTTCTTCATGACTTATACAAGTTCCTCAGACTATGAGATTATGCAACTCCCGAATACCGGAGGAACACTTTGTGTGCTACCAAACGTCACAACGTAAATGGGTGATTATAAAGGTGCTCCAGAGGTGTCTCCGAAGGTGTTTGTTGGGTTGGCATAAATTGCGAAAAGGTTTTGTCACTCCATGTTTTGGAGAGGTATCTCTGGGCCCTCTCGCTAATACTCATCACTATAAGTCTTGCAAGCATTGTGACTAATGAGTTAGTTGCGGGATGAAGTATTACGGAATGAGTAAAGAGACTTGCCGGTAACGAGATTGAACTAGGTATGATGATACCGATGTGTTGGCACATGAACACATCGCCGTGTACCCTCGACGCCGGGGTGATGCACCGCAGCTCACGTCGGAGGAGACCCGTCGGAAGCGCGGTACGCAAGACAATCCGGCGGGCTCTTTTTAGACCTGAAACCCCACACGCCCGGGAAGGACCCTGTCGTGGAATTGTCATGTCAGATGTCCTAGTGAAAGGACTTCGTCGTGGAGCCATCACAACTAGGAATCTTAAAGGGGTTAATCGGGACTAAGGATACAGGGTTTATTCTGGTTCGGCCCCTTACGGAGAAGGTAAAAGCCTACGATCCAGTTTTGAGTGGGATTGCTTATGTCTCGATTACTAGGGAGCGAAATCACTTGACCTAGCTCTTGATCTGATGTTACTTGCCCTGAACCGCCGCCGGGTCGTCCCTTTATATATAGAGGTCGACGCCCAGTGGCTTACAGAGTCCCGGCCGGCTCATAAATAGTGTCTGGCTCGGTCTCTAACTATTATTGCCTTACAACACAAGTTATGTACACATGGCGGTTTATCTCTACGGGCCTTAAGTTGCCTTTGGGCTTTGGGCCCTTAACTGAGCTGCCATCTTCAAACTTGTCTTGGGCTTCAAGAGTCCTCATAGGTATAACCCGGTCCCTACTGGACGGGTCATACCTAATAGGCATATCCCCAACATTAGGCCCCAGATTGATTTGAACTGGTTCATGTCAATCTTCAACACTTAAGAAAAATCTTCTGCTTCTTTGCTTGTATAAAATTTTGAAACCTGCCATGACGTCATCCTTTGGATTTGTGGTAATCCGCCATGATGTCATGTGCCATTAATGCATGTTTTGTCCAACATATCTCAACGAATCTTTATCTTAATGACCATCTCGAGAATTGAGGCGTCCTTGTAGCTGGACAACCATGTTTTCGGCCTCCTCGTTTTTTGCACGCACTTATCAGTCTTCCCTTATAAATAGACACGACCAGGTCTTTCCTCATTCTCCCCTTTCCTTATCTTCTTCCTCTCCCAACCCTACTGCCCCTCGAGCTCCGCCGCCGCCGCAGAGCACCTCGTCTTCCTCGACCTCGGCCACTACATCAACCTGAGTCAATCCAGAGAACGGCGGCGACCCTCCATAGTAGATCTGTAGTTGTAAGTCTTCGCCTTCCCGCACCTCAGATTCGCATTAGGGTTTTCAAGTTCCTCTGTGTTCTTCATGGTTCATCACAGTTTCTTCGTAGTTCCTCCATCACAGCCTCTTCTGATCCAAAAGTAATATAGAACTCATGCGGTAGATGTTTTGCGTCCATTTTTGATACTAGCAGATCCCTTTTTCTTGTAAAGAGGCCTCATCAGAACTCAACAACTCATCTATACTAGGTTTTTAGGTTTGGAATATTTTCTTTTCTGAACAGCCGTTTGATCCAAAATAATAGCTGCAACTTGTGAAACTTGTTTGTGCAACACTTAGGCAAAAACTGTTTTTGTTAGATCCACCTAGCCATGGCGACTCTTATCACCGGCTTAAAAAGGCAATGCTCAAATTGATAATCTTGACCACCCATGGCGGTTTAGATAACTTAACTGCTTATGGCGCTCATGGCGGCTTAAATAATCTGACATAATTAGCCATGTACCATTAGGCCCCTTTATAAGCCGCCATCTTGAATATGCACTATAATGTTTTTCTCCGGCTTAAATTTGAATCAGAAATTTTTACTCTTTCTTAGGCTTTCATCACAATGCCGCCCAAACCACCCACTTCATGCAAGTGGGTCAAATCCATTGTCACAGACAGTACGCTTGATGACTTTGTGAAGATTGGCTATCTTCCAAAGAAGGAAGTCATGTCATATCGTGCACCTGACCCAACAGAGGAAAAGCCTCAGCCCAAAGAGGGGGAGGTCATCGTCTTTACTGATCATATGAACCAGGGTTTTTCACCATCCGGCTCAAAATTCTTCAAGGACGTCCTGCACTTCTTTGACCTTTGTCCTCAAGACATCGGACCCAATTCCGTGTCTAATATTTGCAATTTTCAAGTTTTCAGTGAGATATATCTTGGAGAAGAGCCCAACTTACTACTCTTCAGAGAGTTATTTTACTTGAACCGCCAGAATGAATGTGCCAATGGACAAAGCTTGGAACTTGGCAGTGTCTCAATCCAACGTCAGAGAGACGTCATTTTTCCTTATGCCAATCCACCAAGTCATCCCAAAACTGGAACCAGACATGGTTCTATTGCCAAGACACTTCTCCGGCTGATGAGAACCCTCTGCCCGGCTTTTGTGCTTTGCGTCTTGAGTCCAATCATCCACTTCCTGACAAGATTACAACCGTCGAATGCCAAACGCTCGCCCCACTATGGCTAAAATTAAGGCTCTTTTGGGGAACGGGCTAAATGGTATTGACTTAGTTCGGGTTTGGCTTGCCTGGCAGATCATTCCTTTGAGCCGCCGCCCTGGTCTAATTTGTACCTACACGGGCAAGAAGAATGACCCTCTACGGCACAGCTCTGACGATTTACCAGACCACGTCGTCGATGACATGACCAAGTCACTCCTGAACGAGAGCCTAGCAGATTGTGGAAAGGTGGGCTTAAGCCCCGTCTGTGAAGCTAACCCGGCTCCAGCGGTAAGACGCCGCCCTGAGTAACTTACCTTTAACCTTGATGTTTGTCTGTACTCAACCTTTGTTGATTCTCATAGGCTGATGATAAATTTTGGAAAGCAAAATATGATCATGAGGCCGCGAAGAAAGCCAGAAGGCCAAGAGAGCCGCTAGGAAAGAAGCCGCCAAGAAGAAGGGAAAGAACGCCACCGCCTCTGACATGCTTCAACTACAAGATACTTCTGAGTCGGAGGTAGCCCTTGACTCTCTTGGCTCCTTTTTTAACCACCTTATTGACACTGGTTATCATCAGGAGGACACGGGAACGAGTTGTGGAAAGGATGAAGAGGTAACTATCATTTCATCCGACTCCGAGCCTTTCCCAAGACAGAAAATCCGAAGAGTAACCCGGAAAGTAAGATTTTCACATCGCTTAGCTTATCAAGATCCTCAATTTCTTTTGAAGCGACAGATTCATGAGAGCTGGAGGCAGACCCAGACCAGCAAGGACGCGAAACCCTCCTCCGGCTTACCCAATACACCAAGGAAGCGCCGGAACGAGGTCACCTCCGATTTAAATCCCTTGTATCCTTTGGCGGGTCTCACTCGTCAACCACTCAACTCTTCTGACTCGAATTATCAGGAAACTTCACCTTCCTCTGGTGACTCAATGCAGTCCAACTTTCCGGCTTTAAAGACCGCTCCAGGGTAATGATGACTTGCTTATCCTGTATTCATTTCAATTCTCTTATATTTGTACTGATCTTTTGATCTTATGCAGCGGAAAAGCAAAGCCTAGCAAGAAGGTGAAGAAGAACAAGCCGGCCGAAGAGCCAATTTTCAAAGAGCCGGAACTTGGGACGGCCGCACCTGAGGCCTCTGCTCATGAGCCGCCACCTGAACCAGCTCATGAGATGCCAACACCAACCGCTAACCTGCCTGCCGAACAAGCCGCCGATGGCTCTGAAAACCCAGAAGTCCCTAGCCCGACCAAGACAGACGATCCCCACGACACAGAGCTAGGGAGACCTACTGTGCTGACCAAGTGTTCTTCCAAGGAAGAGCACCTGGACCGCCGCAAAGTCAGGTTTGATGTTGCTGATTATACTCACATGAGTATTGGGGAAGTTTTTTCTGGCTATCTTAGCCAAGTACACAGCAGCCGTGACGTCGAAATTGACATGGTGAAGCAAATGCACCAGAAATTTGAGGTATATATTCCCCCCTTCACTGAATTATCCTTACTTATGCTAGCCCCCAAGTCTATTGCTTATGATGAATATGATGTAGACTTAGAAACAAGCTTAATAACATTAGTGATATATTTGGATAAACATGTAAGAAATCCGTCTTACCCCGTAGTCCCCAAGGGCTGGTTTAATCAGCATGGTTGAGCCAGTCTTTCATATGCTTGTATAGAATAAAATACTTGTAAAACTTTAACAACAATATGCATTAGCCCCCAAGTGCCAAATACTCTTTCTTGCAAAGTGCTTGGGACTTACTCTCATGAACCGCCACTGAGTAAAAAATTCTTCGGTAGACATTAGCCCCTAAGTGCCAAGTGTTGTTGCTTGCAAAAGGCTTGGGACTTAATATGACATGATAACAGTCATGATTTTGACCCGGTACTTGTACAGGCCACCACCAATCAACTTCAATCGGAAGTATCTGACTTGAAGAACCGCCTGGAAGCACAAGAGACGGAAACCCAAAGAGCCAAATCCAAGTTTGAATTCAGTGTATCTAAACAAGAGAAACTGAAAAAAGACTTTGAAATGGAGAAAAAGGCCTGGGCTGATGGAAAGATTGCTTTGATCAATCGAGCTGAGAAGGCAGAGGCGGCTCTTGGAGAGGCGACCGTCGAATTATCCGACTTAAAACGCCACGTATCTCAGGTGGTCTCAGCAATCTTTGGTTAGTCTCCCTACAAGTGTTAAATACTTGAATAATGATGATATAAATTGTCATTAACTCACCTGACATTGCTTATGCAGGCCCCGGGAGTTCCAATCTTAACCAAGACATGCTGATAAAGCTGAAGGCGGTTTACACGCTGGTGGAACAACTTTACACCGGATCTCGGTGTGCCTTAGCCACAGTGGCCCTGTCAAATGAAGTTCCCACACTCCTAGCAGATGTACTAAAGAAGCTTTCTATGCTGCCCCAGCGGTTCAATGAACTAAGGCGATCATCTACAAGAGCCGGAGCCGTGGCTGCCTTAAGCCAGGCCAAAGCTTGGCTACCGGAGTTAGACCCGGCCGACATCGCCATTGGTTATCCAAGCCTTAAGGAGGATGGCACTCCCTTTGAACAGGAAGACTTCGCCACTTGTGTGAAGGAGATACGCCCCGTGGCCACCCTAATAGCTGATGAAGTGGATCTTAGCAAGTACCAGCAGGGTTATGACGTGGAGAACCGGAGGATTCCAACGCCGCACTATAAAGTGACCAGCCTGATCCCCCCAATCCGTAAGCATACCTTCGCCCTAGAAGTTGACCTGGCCGGACTAATTGATGATGAAGCTGAATTTGAAGCTTTGAATGGCATTGACTGGTCATCATCAACCTTCCAGGAAAGGGAACAGGGCGAAGAAGCGGAGAGGGCTGACCCGAAAGCTTCAGGTCAACACGATAATTAATCCGCCAGGTGGCTCATATCTGTGGTCTGTTGAAAAACAATATTAATCAGTTGGACATGGGGAGTCATGTAATAGGGTATAAATGACTTTGCTTTGTCATGCCATCGTGCACGTTTTGGTGCTCAACACTGTTAAGCCGCATCTTATATTCACCCATGGAATACTTATCATCTTTTTTCCTTATGCTTTAGAAAGTCTCTGAACTATCCTGCACACAGAAATAGATCACAAGAGCCCTTGGTGGCTTACCGTAGGGCGGGTCATAATATCTTTACATATAACCATCAATATGGAAAAAGAGTCATAGATAAGCCTGTTGTGAAATATAATTTTGAAACACAACTATAGTATCATACCTATGATCTTTGGATTTGTACTGCCGGTTTATGTGACCCGGACAGTAAGGGTGATAACCCAATCTTTGGAAACCAACACTTCCAAATATATGATGATTCTCATATGTTGGTGACTTATCATCCAAAATCAAGCTGGGTTAAATTTAAACCACACTTACACTTAGATCTTTGAACAAAAAAGTCTCAAGTCAAAACAAAGGCTGCTTTCAAATAAAACTTAAACCAAATAAGAAGAAACAATCAAGGCTTCTGATTCGAATACGATCAGTAAACCATTCCGAAGGGGTTAAGCTAGGATTCGAATACGATCATGTAGCCCCCAGTGGCTTTGGCGTTGCGCCGATCAAGAGGGTACCGACAGTTATGTTCTCTTTGGTTCAAATACGAACTATGTTTGAACAGGAAGCCCCCTAATGACCTTGAGAGTTTTTTAACGACTCTGATTCGAATACAATCAAAGTCGGACCCAAAAGGGGTTAAGCTATGATTCGAATACGATCAAGAAGCCCCCTAGTGAGCTTGGCATTGTGCCGATCAAGAGGGTACTGACAGCTATGTTCTCTATGGTTCGAATACGACCTATGTTTTAACAGGAAGCCCCTAATAATCATGAGGTTTAACGGATAGATTTGAATACGATCATGAGCCAGACCAAGAGGGTTAAGCTAGATTCGAATACGATCATCCCCCAATTGGTCATTCGAAATGACAATGATGAAGGCATATGATCTTTGAAGATGAAAAGGACAGAGGTCCTGCTTTATTACTTATCATAATATATACATCATCAAAATATGTACATCATGAGAGCCGGTGGCTTAAGTGTAGTAAGGCCACAGATGAGCGATATTCCACGGCCGGCGGGTCTCCTCCTCCGCCTTACGTGAGTTTTTGTGCTCTCAAACATCGATAAGGTAGTATGACCCGTTGTTTAAGTTCTTGCTGACCACAAAGGGCCCTTCCCAAGGTGGGGATAACTTGTGTGCATCGGTTTGATCCTGATGAGCCGGAGCACCAAATCACCTTCTTGAAAGGTTCTGGACCTAACCCGGCGGCTATGATAACGGCGCAGGTCCTGCTGATAAATCGCCAATCGAGCTACCGCCAGGTCTCGCTTTTCATCTAACAGGTCAAGTGCATCCTGACGCGCTTGTTCATTGTTAGCCTCAACATAAGCCGCCACGCGAGGCGAGTCATGATGGATGTCACTAGGGAGAACTGCCTCGGCTCCGTAAACCATGAAGAAAGGCGTATAACTCGTAGACCTGTTAGGAGTAGTATTGATGCTCCAGATCACAGAGGGTAACTCCTCGACCCAACAACCCAGCGTCCGTTGCAAGGGAACCAACAGCCAGGGCTTGATTCCTTACAAGATTTCCTGATTGGCTCTTTCAGCTTGACAATTAGATTTGGGTTGAGCCACTGATGAAACATCAAGCCGAATATGCTCACGTTGACAAAACTCTTCCATGGCGCCTTTAGACAGATTAGTACAATTGTCAGTTATAATGTTGTGTGGAAAGCCCAAGCAAAATATCACCTTCTTCATGAATTGAACCGCCGTAGCCGCGTCACACTTACTAACTGGCTCTGCCTCAACCCATTTTGTAAACTTGTAAACCACCACCAAGAGGTGGGTCTTTTTATCTTTGGACCTTTTGAAAGGCCCAACCATGCCAAGCCCCCAGACTGCAAACGGCCAAGTAATTGGAATCATCCTCAACTCTTGAGCCAGCACGTGAGCATGTCTTGAGAACTTCTGACAACCGTCACATTTGCTGACCAGATCCTCCGCATCAGCGTGAGCCGTCAGCCAATAAAATCCATGACGGAAAGCCTTGGACACAAGGGACTTTGACCCGGCATGATGTGTAACGCCCCAAGATTGATGCTCGAGTTGCCTTCCATTTATTTTTCATTGTTGTCATGTGTTTATTTTGTTTGTTGCATTATCATATTTATTTTGCATATTTCATTCCTCTATGTTGACTCCATGACCATGTTGAGTGCCTTGTCTTACTTTGCTTCTTGCAACATGTTCATCTTTTATTATATTGCATTATGCCATCCTTGTTTGTTTTGCCATGCCTATCTCTTGTCATATTGCTTTTGCTCATTCATGTTGTTGCCATGAGCATCATGTGCATTGCACTCATCCTTACGTTACATGTTACTTTCATGTTATGGGTGCATCAGCCCTTGCTATCTCTCTCTCAAGCCATGCCCCTGTATCATCACCTCTCCCTTCCTTCTTCCTTCATGTTTTTGCAAGCGACATTATTCCCTCCTTCATTAATGTTTGTTCTTTTTTTTTGATGCTAGTTCATCATGCCTAAACCCTCTCTGCCAATTTTCAACTATTTTGGACTTGATTTGGTTGGAATCAAAATTGCTTCAAGTTTGAATTTAATTCAAACTTGCGATAATTTTCTTTCTCTAAAAATGCCCAAAGCAATTTATTCAAACTCTACATAAATCCAGGAGTCCAAGGATATTTTTATCTCCGTCTCACACCTCTCCATTACCCCTGTGTATTTCTTTTCTTTTTTTCTGTATGAAGAAAAGAAAGAAGAGGGCAGTGGCCTCCCAGCAGCGCACTTGGGCCTCCTCCTCCTGTTCAAAGTCCAGCCGATCTAGCCCAACTCCTCTCTCCCCTGGTAATTTTTTTGCACATGCTCCTAGCCGCCCCACCTGTCATTCTCTCTTCTCCCTCCTTTTCTTCCACCTCACACACACCTTTCCCCTCACAGTAAAACTGGAGTAGTAGCATACATGGCCACGAGGGCAGCCACGATCCCGCGCCTCCCCTCCTATAAAACCCCCAATCCATCGCTCTAGGGTTTATCTCTTCCCCCTCCCGCCGCCGCCACAAGCCCTGTGCTTCCTCTTGTTGTTCTTCTCTTCTCCAAGAACAGAGAACCCGAGAGAAAACCCCGCCGGCGTCCGTCTTCGTTCTCGCAGCCGGAGGGCATCAAGATCGTCTCCGACATGTCCATCTTCTTCCTCTACGTCCACAACGTCCGTTCAGGCGTCTTCCCCGCACCAGGTCGCCTCCACTACGTCGCCGTCTTCTTCCCCTGCTTCCTCTTCTTCACGGAGCCGAACACCGCCATGATCAGCGCCTCCTCACGCATCTGACGTTGTGCTCCCGGCCTCTTCATCTTGTCCTATGGGACCCCGGTGAGCAGCCGCCCCTCCTCGCTCTCCATCGGCGTCGTTTGTTTCCGTTCGGCCTCGATCTGTTCATGTCAAAGACTTGTCGCTGTACCCTCGCCTTGCACACGAAACAGAGCGCCTAGCTCTCTGTCCGCCTCTAGCCCCGCCTAGCACATAGCGCCTGCTCCACACACCCACGCACGCGAGTGCACGCGCAAGGGCCTCGCCTTGCCCCGATTGCATCTACCGAATGCATCCTGTACGCCATGGATGAGGTGCTCGAGCTCCTCACACCCATGCGCCCTTCCTGCATAGCACACACATCATGCGCACATCCCACCGCGGCCACCGCAAGCCTTTTCTGCACCCCCGCCGGCGCATGGTAGCCGCAGCAGTCGCCGCTGCTTGTTCCTGTCGCCGACGAGAATCAGTCGTCCGCCATGTAGAAGAAAGCCCCGGCCTTCTTCACTTCATCTAAGTCTAAATCCCTCTTCGAACACCAGAACTGCAGCAACGCAGTGGTTAGCGCACCTCGGACATATACAGGGGATCTGGGGTTCAAATCCCAGGTGGTACCCTTTTTCTTTTTTTTGTTTTTGAACTGCTGTTCTTTCCCCCGCCACACGAGAGCTTGCGATCCCTTCTGTAGCACAAACACACAGCTAGCCCAGTGGCTAGCGTGGCCACTATTCATTCAAGGGGTCTGGGGTTTGAGTCTGTCACACCTAGCCACTTGGCATGTGTGACTTGGCATCCTGCGGGTGGGACCCTGTCGAGCGTAGGCGTGTGTGCGTCGCGTGAGTATATAGTTGGCCGCCTGTGGCTGGTTGGAGGCATGTATGATGACTGATTCAAACTCTCCCCTAATCCTTCCTCTGTAAGGAAAGTTCTTCCTCCTCCCCAAGTCTCTCCCTCACGAGTTCCTCATCCCCCTCCGATCCCCTTCCCTCTCGTTCGTTACAGTTGGTAATCAGAGACAATTTTGCCCAAAATTTTTCTCCCTGTCGCGCTGGTTGCAGATCGGTAACATTCACCGCGCCGGTGTGTGCGGCTCCGAATAGCACACCCAAAATCCGTCGCGGGGTTCGATCTCCTCCGAGCAAGGCGATGGCGCCCTCCAAAGCGTCGGCGGCCACGCGCCAGGTGTTGGCGGCCATGGACGAGAGCACGAGCAACATCACCAAGATGCTCGAGTCCCTCCTCACCAAGATGGACGAGCAGAAGGCGATCCACGACAAGCAGATCGAGGTTCAGGCCGCCTTCAACGCGCAGATCTCGCAGGACGTTCAGGGCCTCGCCCGGTAGATCGATCTCACTCAGGCCGACGTCGATGCCACCCGCAAGACGATGGAGGGCTCGGCATGACCGCCAGGCTCGGTCACCACCGTGCTTCACCAGCCCACCGCTACCCAGCAACCACCACCGCCCCCGCCGCCGCCACAGTCGCCGCGCATGACCGCCGAACCAGGTCGCACGGCGGCCGCTCATCCACGCCTGGGGGATCATCGCCCCCCGCTGATTCCAGAGGCACCGCAGGGTGGATTCGCCGCTTCCGCAGCCATGCCGTCTCCGACATCGGGCTACCATGGCAGCGACTACCACAAGCCACCAAAGCACGATTTCCCTCGGTTTGATGGCGCCGCCCCTTACCTCTGGCTGGATCGCTGCCTGGCGTACTTCGAGCTCTACAAGGTGGAGCCACACAAGTGGGTAACCACGGCAGCCCTGTACATCGAAGGCCAAGCTGCGCACTGGCTGCAAGCATTTCGTCAAACACGTCGCGGCCTCACCTGGGAGTCGTTCACAGCAGCCGTGCTGGAGGAGTTCGGCGCCGACGAGTTCGTGGTCGTCATGCACAAGCTGCTTCAGCTCCGACAGACTGCCACCGTCGCCGAATACCACACGGCATTCGACGAGCAGATGTATCATTTGCTCGCACTCGACCCGTCCATCAACACAAAATTCTTCTTCACCCAGTTCATTTTGGGCCTGAATGACGAATTGCGCACATCTGTGCGCCCTATAGGCACCCTCGAGCATCACCAGGGCATCGGTGTTGGCGCGCATCCAGGAAGAGGAACTGGGCATGACGCGCGCACTCCCGCGCATCACACCCGCGGGACGGCCTCCTCCAGCGACAACGCCACTCCAGCCGCGTGCGGTCGCGCCCAACCGCGCTCCTTTAGACGACTACGCACGCGAGCGGCAGCTGCGCGACTATCGCCGCGCCAACAATTTGTGCTTCAAGTGCGGCGACCGTTATTCACGCAAGCACTGGTGCGCTCAGCCCACGCAGCTGCTCACGATCAGGATCGGCGACCACAGGGAGGTGCTATCTGACAACACCATCCACTCCCTGCAACTCCTGGACGACCCAGGACCGGCAGCACCGCCGCCCGATCCTGCCGTTGCCGCACCAGAGTGTTGCCTCCTCTCGTGCACGCTCTGGACGGCACTGACTCGGCGACCACCATCCGCCTGCGCGCCCTGGTGGGCAACCAGGTCATGCTGCTGTTGCTCGATTTAGGGAGCTCTCACAGCTTCGTCAACAAGTCCTTCATCGATCGCCTCGGGCTGGCGACAGAAGAGATGCCGCAGGTGGATGTGCGCGTCGCCAACGGGGATCGCCTCACCTGCAACCGCATCATGCCCGAACTACAGTGGTGGATGCAGGGGCACACGTTCAAAACTCCAATGCGCAAACTGGACATTGGTGCCTACGATGGCATCCTTGGCATGGACTGGCTCGCTCAGCATAGCCCCATGACATGCCATTGGCAAGACAAGTGGGTCAAGTTCACCCACAACAACAAAGAGGTCACACTGCGGGGCGTGCGCACGAAGGCGTCCACCACTCTCAAGGCGATCAAACCTGACGAGCTGCGCAAGATGATCGCGGGCAACAACGTGTGGGCACTGGCCATGGTGGACACTTGCGGGCGCGCCGCGCCTCCGCGGCGTAAGTGCGCCAGCCAGACGCCGCTCGCTGATCTGTTGGACGAGTTCGCCGACGTGTTCGCCGCGCCGCAAGGGCTCCCTCCGCACCGCCAGTATGACCATGCCGTCACACTGGTCGAGGGCGCGGCCCCAGCGAACACACGCCCGTACCACTACTCTCCACTCCAGAAGGACGAGATCGAGCGCCAGGTCAAGGAAATGCTCGACGCCGGTCTGATCACGCACAGTGTGAGCCCGTACGCTACGCCGGTGCTCCTGGTCAAGAAGAAGGATGGCACCTGGCGATTCTGCGTCGACTACCGCCGTCTGAACGATGCTACAATCAAGAACAAATTTCCCCTCCCCATCATCGATGAGCTGCTCGATGAGTTAGCTGGTGCCGCGGTCTTCTTCAAACTTGACTTGCGCGCCGGCTACCATCAGATCAGAATGCACGAAGAGGACGAGCACAAGACGGCGTTCAAAACGCACCACGGCCATTTCCAGTTCAGGGTCATGCCGTTCGGCCTCACGAACGCTCCGGCCACATTCCAGTGCCTGATGAACGCCATTTTTCGGTAAGTACGTGCGCAAATTTGTGATAATCTTTTTGGATGACATCCTCGTCTTCAGTGACACCATGGAGGAGCATCTCGAACACCTACGCCTCGTCTTCGAGCTCCTTCGCGCACACCAGCTCTACGTCAAGGAATCCAAGTGCACATTTGCCGCCGATCACATCTACTACCTCGGCCACGTGATCTCCAAGGAGGGAGTGGCCACGGACAAGGAGAAAACGAGCGCGATGGAGCAGTGGCCTACTTCGACAAAAGCCACCGAGCTGCGCGGGTTTCTGGGCCTCACCGGCTACTACAGAAAATTTGTGCCGCATTACAGCATCATCGCTAAGCCACTGACGCAGCTACTAACCAAGAAAGACTTCACTTGGACGGTGCACACTCAAGCGGCATTCGAGCAGCTCAAGATGGCGATGGTCACCACGCCCGTGCTCGTGCTCCCCGATTTCGACAAACCATTCTCGATCGAAACGGACGCGTGTGACACTGGCGTGGGCACCGTGCTTGTGCAGGAAGGCCACCCAGTCGCATACTTCAGCAAGGCCCTGGGGGTGCGCAACCAGCAGCTGTCAACATACGAGAAGGAGTTTCTGGCAGTGATGATGGCGATCGACAAATGGCGCCCGTACCTGCAGCACGGCCCCTTCGCCATCCTCACTGACCACAAGTCCCTGTGCAACTTGGGCGAGCAGCACCTGGAGATAGAGCTTCAACGCAAGGCCATGGCGAAACTGGTGGGCTTACAATTCAGGTTCCAGTACAAGAGAGGGCTGGACAATGGCGCGGCTGATGCCCTATCACGCGTCGGCAAGCAACTCGATCTGGCCGCACTCTCGACGTGTCAGCCGGCCTGGCTTCAGGAAGTACTCAACTCCTACTCCACGGATCAGGATGCACAAGATCGCCTTCAGAAGCTCACCTTGGCCAGCCCGGATGAGGACGGCTACGAGCTACATCACGGTGTGATTCATCGCCACGGTCGTCTGTGGATAGGCGCCAACGCCGCGCTCCGAACCAAGCTCATCGCCGCGCTCCACAATAGCGCGGTAGGAGGCCACTCCGGCGCCACGGCGACATACCAACGAGTGCGCAAGCATTTCGAGTGGTGTGGCCTGAAGCGCGATGTCGAGGACTTCGTGCAGCAGTGCACGGTCTGTCAGCAGGCGAAGCATGAGCACTGCAAGCCAGCGGGGCTCCTAGCTCCCCTTCCAGTACCAACGGCGCCATGGGAAGATCTCACGATGGATTTCATGGAAGGGCTGCCGGTGTCAGATGGTGCAGACACGATCATGGTGGTGGTGGATCGGTTCACCAAATTCGCCCACTTCATCCCCCTGCGCCACCTGTTTCACACACCACAAGTGGCAAAGGCCTTCTGGGACAATGTCGTCAAGCTCCACGGCATCCCTGCGTCGATCGTCTCTAACCGCGACAAGGTATTCACCAGCAACCTCTGGAAGCAGCATTTCGCAGGAGCAGGCACCAAACTGCTCTACTCTACTGCGTACCACCCGCAGACCGATGGCTAGAGCGAGCGCGTGAACCAATGCATGGAGATGTACCTCCGGTGCACGGTGCACGACGCGCCGCGACAGTGGCGTCGCTGGCTGCCCATGGCGGAATTCTGGTACAACTCCACCTTCCATGCATCGCTCGACTGCACCCCCTTCAAGGCGCTTTACGGCCGTGAGGCCAACCTGGGAGCAATGCTGGCCTGGCCAGCGGACGAGCACGCCAGCGAGGACATGGGCTGGGTAGCACACACGGAGCAGATTCGCGCCCAACTGGAGCACGCTCAGCACAGGTTCAAGAAACAAGCAGATCACAACCGCACGGAACGTCAATTCCAGGTCGGCGAGCGGGTGCTGCTGAAACTGCAGCCCTACGCGCAGCGCTCGGTCGTCAGCTGGCCCTGTGCCAAGCTCACCTTCAAGTTCTTCGGGCCGTACACTATCCTCGAGAAGATCGGTCTCATGGCGTACAAGCTTGCTCTGCCGCCCGATAGTCAGGTACACCCGGTCTTTCACGTGTCCCAGCTCAAGCCATTCACGCCAGACTATACGCTGGTGTACGAGGAGCTGCTGCGCGTACCAGATCTATCTGTGTTGTCGGCAGAGCCAACGCAGCTGCTGGAACGCCGCATGATGAAACGAGGGAATGCGGCCATCGTCCAAGTCAAGGTGCAGTGGGGCGAGGGCTCGCCGGTGGCTACCACATGGGAGGATTATGAAGTTCTGCGGCAGCGGTTTCCCGAGGCAGCTATTTGGGAGGAAGCAGGTGCAAGCTCGCAAGAGGAAGCTCCATCTTAAGGGGAGGAGAATGTCACACCTGGCCACTTGGCATGTGTGACTTGGCATCCAGCGGGTGGGACCCTGTCGAGCGTAGGCGTATGTGCGTCGCGTGAGTATATAGCTGGCCGCCTGTGGCTGGTTGGAGGCATGTGTGATGACTGATTCAAACTCTCCCCTAACCCTTCCTCTGTAAGGAAAGTTCTTCCTCCTCCCCAAGTCTCTCCCTCACGAGTTCCTCATCCCCCTCCGATCCCCTTCTCTCTCGTACGTTACAGAGTCCCAGCAGCCCCAGTTTTTTGCTCTGTTTCCTTTTATTTTTCTGCACACACACTCAGCCGCTGGGCCAAATCTCCTCCTGGGCCACTGCACTGTGTTGCATTCGGCTCGCGTAGTTTGTTTTTCCTTGTGTGTGGTTTTAGTATTTTCCAAGCGCATGCATAATTACATTACTGCCACTGTTTTGCAATGTTAATAACTACAGATCCATGCATCCGAATGAAACATGTCATATATACATCTTGCTCAGTTTTTCATGAACTTTCACAATATGCCACTTTCATTCATTTTAAAAATGTTTAAATGTGATGTTTGCATTAATTTTGCATAAATGCCATGTTGAAATGGTTTATTCCATAACTTAAAAACCGTAGCTCGGTTTTAAATGTTATTTATGTGTAAATGGGCTAGAAAAATGCATAGATTAACTTGGTGCACTCATCTTGCATGTTTAACAACTCTAAAATATGGTTTAGGGTAGAACAGTACCAAATTCATAATTTGCATATGGGGATTTTCCGGAATTGTTGTTTGTTTTTCCGGCCTCATTTAAACTTGCCTAGATAGGTAGTTTTATTGTGCTTCACCTCATGACATGTTTAACAACATTCAATATTGTTGAGTAGTTTAAACGAGATGAACTAAATAATTGTTGTGGTGTTTCGTCAATATGCAACTCATTGCATATTGAGCTCCACTTAAATTGTAGTATTGTTTGTTGCACTTTGCCATGCCATGACTCATTAAACCGGACATGCATCATACTTGATTGTGCATCATGTCATGGTTATGCTTGTGTGTTTACTATGTTGTTTGCTTCTTTCCGGTTGTACTTCTTCTCGTTAGTTCATGTTTTGTTGCGATCGTGAGGATTCGTCTGTCTACGCTTGGTTCGTCTTCGTGGCTTCATCTTCTTCATGGACTCGTTCTTCTTCCTAGCGGGATTTCATGCAAGATGACCGCTACCTGGGATCTCACTACTATCATTGCTATGCTAGTTGCTTTGTTATATCGCTTTGCTGCGCTACCTATCTTTTGCTCTTCAAGCCTCCCAATTTACCATGTCAGCCTCTAACCTTTTCACCCTTCCTAGCGAACCGTTGCTTGGCTATGTTACCGCTTTGCTCAGCCCCTCTTATAGCATTGTTAGTTGCAGGTGAAGTTGAAGATTGCTCCATGGTGGACAGGAGTATGTTGGTATATCACAATATCTCTTATTTAATTAATGCATCTATATACATGGTAAAGGGTGGAAGGCTCGACCTTATACCTGGTGTTTTGTTCCACTCTTGCCTCCCTAGTTTCCGTCATACTGGTGTGTTCCCGGATTTTGCGTTCCTTACGCGGTTCTCCAAGTGCTGGTCCGAACCGAGCGATGTCCTGCGCCCCCTGGGCAACCAGGGTCTATGCCAACCCGACGTCTGGCTCATCTGGTGTGCCCTGAGAACGAGATATGTGCAGCTCCTATCGGGATTTGTCGGCACATCCGGGCGGCTTTGCTGGTCTTGTTTTACCATTATCGAAATGCCTTGTAAACCGGGATTCCAAGACTGATCGGGTCTTGCTGGGAGAAGGAATATCCTTCGTTGATCGCGAGAGCTTATCATGGGCTAAGTTGGGACACCCCTGCAGGGTATTATCTTTCAAAAGCCGTGCCCGCGGTTATGTGGCAGATGGGAATTTGTTAATGTCCGGTTGTAGATAACTTGACACCAGATCCGAATTAAAACGCATCAACCGTGTGTGTAGCCGTGATGGTCTCTTTTCGGTGGAGTACGGGAAGTGAACACGGTTTTGTGTTATGTTTGACGTAAGTAGGAGTTCAGGATCACCTCTTGATCATCGCTAGCTTCACGACCGTTCCTTTGCTCCTCTTCTCGCTCTCATTTGCATATGTTAGCCACCATACTTGCTTAGTCGCTGCTGCAACCTCACCACTTTACCCCTTCCTTTCCCATTAAGCTTTGCTAGTCTTGATACCCATGGTAATGGGACTGCTGAGTCCTCGTGGCTCACAGATTAGTACAACAACAGTTGCAGGTACAGGTTATGCGATGATCTTGACGCGAGAGCGATGATTGCTTGTGTTGGAGTTCTTCTTCTACTTCTTCTTTGATTAGGGGTTAGGTTCCAGGTCGGCAGCCTGGGCTAGCAGGGTGGATGTCGTTTGAGTTTCTGTTTGTGTTTCATCTGTTGCCGGATGGTTCTCTTGTGTAAGATGATGTTGTATTCGTGTGGCATTGTATGCCTTATGTATGTATCCACCTTGCAAAAGCGTTTCAATATGCGGGTCTATCCTTGGTGGGACCTTCGAGTTCCTTTTTGATAGGGTCGCATATTGGGCATGACAAGTTGGTATCAGAGCCTTGACCAACCATAGGAGCCCCCTTGTTTGTTGGCCGTTGTTGAGTCTAGAAGAAAACTATTTTGAGTCTTAGGATTATATATATCGGAGAGTAGGATTATTTTTACTCCTCAGCCCCTTCATTGCTCTGGTGAGGAATCTTGACGTAGGTGTTTTGAATTACTCCTCTTCCCGTTCAAATTTTTCTTTAGGATCACGTCGTTAGTTTCGTGAGTTGTCCATCCTCTTTTGTTCGGTGCATCTCTCGTCAAGTCGACTCGACCCTCTTTGTCTTTTGGGAGATCAATCGTCAGTTCTTTCTCTTTCGACGTTGTTTCCCTGTCCGAAGTTGTCCTTGTTTTTCCCACCCACCCACCCTTTTCTTCTCGGAACCGGAGTCTGTAATCGAGTATCCATCCTACTCGTGCGAAGTCTTTGTTTTCTTTCCTCAATCATTTCAACCGATGATTTCTCTTCAAGTTATTCGTCAGTTCTCCCTTCCAAGTTACCTTTGTTTTCCCTCCCTCCCACCCTCTTCTTCCCGGAGTCTGAGTCTGTTTCGACCATCAATTTCATTCGTGCGGAGCCTCTTCAGTCTTTCATCAATCATCTCAACCGGTGAATTCTCGTCTCGGTGGACATTCTTCATCTCTTTTTCTTCTCCGGTGGATTCAATTCAAGTTTTTCGTTGTCGATCGTATTCTTTCCCTCAGCTCAAATATTTTCCTTTGCTCGTTCGCCTCTCGCCAGTTTATCCTTCCGGAGTGTTCAAGACATCTCAGGAGATTCGTCTGTGTTTCAATTAATTCGAGGTTGTCACTTCATTCAAATATTTCAATTGTTCCGGTGCATCATCTATCTGTTCAACATCCCTTTCCAACGGTGTTATCTCTTCAGTGGGCCCTAACCCACGGGTCTTTTCCTAGGATCTTAACTGACTCTTCTAATTCCCCCGGAGTTTTTCTCAATTCTTTTCATTTGTGACGTAAGAATGGATCCCATCAGTCACATGCCTCCTCCAAGATCTCTTTCAAATTATTTTCATTGTTGGATCAACCCCCTTCGCTTTTCATTCTCCCGAAGTATCTCAGTAATTTTGGTGGTGTTTTCCGTCGTCATTTGAAGATCGAAGAAGAGTTTTCCCCTAAATTCTGCCCATTCTCTCGAAGATTCGTGGTTCTAGCTTCATGTTATTAGTCTCGAATTATTCCGCTTGTCAGATATTCCTTTGCTTACCCATCCGCAGCATGTCAGGAGTTGTTTTTCCATTTCTTTCACCAGAGGCCATCATTCCAATTATCGTTCTCTATTTATCCCGGTGCTTCGTTCAAGTGTTCTTTAATCAGCTCATGATCTCTTTATTCTTTTGCATCTAAATCCCCTCTAGCATATTGGTTCTTCTAATTCTTTCCGGTGATTCATTCTCTTTCATCAGTTCATTTTCGAATTCTTACGGTGGTTCGTTCAAGATTCTTTTCCTTGATTATCACTTTAATTCATTCGTTCTTTTCAATCCTACCGGTGGTTCATGAAGACATTCTCAAGTTTGCGATATGTCACTTCTCAATCCTTTTCAAGAAGAATAAGTAGTATGCAAAATCCATTGCTTGTCATCAATTTAATTTGATGAAGGATAATCATACAATAAATCTTATTCTTATTTCATCCAAGTGAGTAATCCTTTCCTTTGGAGTTTGTTATTGATAAATAAATTCTAGTTCCAAGTGTTTCCATTTCTTTTCTTTTCCGGAGTTCAAATTATCCTCGGCCATCTCGTCGGAACCTCCATGTAAATCGACGCAAGGCTTTAGTCTTATTCTTTTCATCCTTCAATTGTATCTCATTGTCCTTTTGTTATCGGAGTTCTTCATGGTGGTTCGTCATGATTTAATTCATTCTTTCCAGTGTTCATCAAGATCTTGTTGGTGGAGTTCAAGTATTCTTCTTCTTGCATTTCGAAGTGCAATTCCTTCTACCTTATCTTCAAGATGGCATTATATCATTTTAGACAATTTCCATTCATGTTTCATGAGTCACATGTTGTCAAGAATGAGGTACTCTATATCCATTAATCCCTCCATTGGAGTTATCTTGGTAAAGATTTCACCTAAAGCCTTCCCTAAGGAATATTGCTAATTATGGTGCTATCAATGATCCGAGTTTTCTCCTATCCTCTCGGTGAAGAAGTTTTTCATCTCTTTGGTGCTCTCAATCAAATCAATGGTTTCCATTAGTGGCCGGTTGTCACCTCATAGTCTCGACATGTTTTCCATAAGCCCACAACAAGCTTGTGCTTCTCGTTGTTGATTTTCCAACAACTCCATTCGATTCTTCTTTGCAAGGATGCTTTCCAAGTTCACTTGTGGCAAAAGTTGTCATTTTCTTCTCCGTCCCTTTATCCCAACGGTCTAACTTCTATTCTTTTGTTACGGAGGCATTGTGATGTTGTGCTCTTCACCCATCACCTCGTTTGGTGAGGACCGTCTTCTTTTCTGGCTTATCCATTTAACCGGAGTGTTGTGTCATCTCTTCAAGTTCTTTTCATCTTATCAAGTTTTCCTTCTTCTTTCAGTCGGAGTGCTGCCCAAATTATGTCATTCTTATTCCTTCTCTATCTTGTTTTAACCGGAGTAGGCCCAAAATCTACCTTGTCCCTTAAGCTCTTGGTTCTCATCATATTCCTTGTTCCTCTTGTCCAATGGACTGTTTGCAATCTTGGTCATCTCTGTTGTTTTGTTTCTTTCAATTTGTTCAACCTCTCAAGGTTCGTGGTTTCACTCATTGGTTGAAGAAGCAACTTAGTTTTACCTCTTATCTTCCTCTTTCTTTTCCCTCCGGTGCCATCCTAGATCTCGGGACGAGATCCTCTTGTAGTGGTGGAGTGTTGTAACGCCCCAAGACTGATGCTCGAGTTGCCTTCCATTTATTTTTCATAGTTGTCATCTGTTTATTTTGTTTGTTGCATTATCATATTTATTTTGCATATTTCATTCCTCTATGTTGATGCCATGACCAAGTTGAGTGCCTTGTCTTATTTTTCTTCTTGCAACATGTTCATCTTTTATTATATTGCATTATGCCATCCTTGTTTGTTTTGCCATGCCTATCTCGTGTCATATTGCTTTTGGTCATTCATGTTGTTGCCATGAGCATCATGTGCATTGCACTCATCCTTACGTTACATGTTACTTTCATGTTGTGGGTGCATCAGCCCTTGCTATCTCTCTCTCAAGCCATGCCCCTGTATCATCACCTCTCCCTTCCTTCTTCCTTCATGTTTTTGCAAGCGACATTATTCCCTCCTTCATTAATGTTCGTTCTTTTTTTCTAATGCTAGTTCATCATGCCTAAACCCTCTCTGCCAATTTTCAACTATTTTGGACTTGATTTGGTTGGAATCAAAATTGCTTCAAGTTTGAATTTAATTTGCGATAATTTTCTTTCTCTAAAAATGCCCAAAGCAATTTATTCAAACTCTACGTAAATCCAGGAGTCCAAGGATATTTTTATCTCCGTCTCACACCTCTCCATTACCCCTGTGTATTTCTTTTCTTTTTTTCTGTATGAAGAAAAGAAAGAAGAGGGCAGTGGCCTCCCAGCAGCGCACTTGGGCCTCCTCCTCCTGTTCAAAGTCCAGCCGATCTAGCCCAACTCCTCTCTCCCCTGGTAATTTTTTTGCACATGCTCCTAGCCGCCCCACCTATCATTCTCTCTTCTCCCTCCTTTTCTTCCACCTCACGCACACCTTTCCCCTCACAGTAAAACTGGAGCAGTAGCATACATGGCCACGAGGGCAGCCACGATCCCGCGCCTCCCCTCCTATAAAACCCCCAATCCATCGCTCTAGGGTTTATCTCTTCCCCCTCCCGCCGCCGCCACAAGCCCTGTGCTTCCTCTTGTTGTTATTCTCTTCTCCAAGAACAGAGAACCCGAGAGAAAACCCCGCCGGCGTCCGTCGTCGTTCTCGCAGCCGGAGGGCGTCAAGATCGTCTTCGACATGTCCATCTTCTTCCTCTACGTCGACAACGTCCGTTCAGGCGTCTTCCCCGCACCAAGTCGCCTCCACTACGTCGCCGTCTTCTTCCCCTGCTTCCTCTTCTTCACAGAGCCGAACACTGCCATTATCAGCGCCTCCTCACGCATCTGACGTTGTGCTCCCGGCCTCTTCATCTTGTCCAACAGGACCCCGGTGAGCAGCCTCCCCTCCTCGCTCTCCATCGGCATCATTTGTTTCCGTTCGGCCTCGATCTGTTCATGTCAGAGACTTGTCGCTGTACCCTCACCTTGCGCACGAAACAGAGCGCCTAGCTCTCTGTCCGCCTCCAGCCCCGCCTACCACATAGCGCCTGCTCCACACACCCACGCACGCGAGTGCACGTGCAAGGGCCTCGCCTTGCCCCGATTGCATCTGTCGACTACATCCTGTACGCCATGGATGAGGTGCTCGAGCTCCTCACACCCATGCGCCCTTCCTGCATAGCACACACATCATGCACACATCCCACCGCGGCCACCGCAAGCCTTTTCCGCACCCCCGCCGGCGCCTGGTAGCCGCAGCAGTCGCCGCTGCTTGTTCCTGTCGCCGACGAGAATCAGTCGTCCGCCATGTAGAAGAAAGCCCCTGCCTTCTTCAGTTCATCTAAGTCTAAATCCCTCTTCGAACACCAGAACTGCAGCAGCGTAGTGGTTAGCGCACCTCGGACATATACAGGGGATCTGGGGTTCAAATCCCAGGTGGTACCCTTTTTCTTTGTTTTGTTTTTGAACTGTTGTTCTTTCCCCCACCACACGAGAGCTGCCGATCCCATCTGTAACACAAACACACAGCTAGCCCAGTGGCTAGCGCGGCCACTATTCATTCGAGGGGTCTGGGGTTCGAGTCCCAGCAGCCCCGTTTTTTGCTCTGTTTCCTTTCATTTTTCTGCACACACACTCAGCCGCTGGGCCAAATCTCCTCCTGGGCCGCTGCACTGTGTTGCATTCGGCTCGCGTAGTTTGTTTTTCCTTGTCTGTGGTTTTAGTATTTTCCAAGCGCATGCATAATTACATTGCTGCCACTGTTTTGAAATGTTAATAACTACAGATCCATGCATCCAAATGAAACATGTCATATATACATCTTGCTTTGTTTTTCATGAACTTTCACAATATGCCACTTTCATCCATGTTAAAAATGTTTAAATGTGCTGTTTGCATTAATTTTGCATAAATGCCGTGTTGAAATGGTTTATTCCATAACTTAAAAACCGTAGCTCGGTTTTAAATGTTCTTTATATGTAAATGGGCTAGAAAAATGCATAGATTAACTTGGTGCACTCATCTTGCATGTTTAACAACTCTAAAATATGGTTTAGGGTAGAACAGTACAAAATTCATAATTTGCATATGGGGATTTTTCGGAATTGTTGTTTGTTGTTCCGGCCTCATTTAAACTTGCCTAGATAGGTAGTTTTATTATGCTTCACCTCATGCCATGTTTAACAACATTTAATATTGTTGAGTAGCTTAAACGAGATGAACTAAATAATTGTTGTGGTGTTTCGTCAATATGCAACTCATTGCATATTGAGCTCCACTTAAATTGTAGTATTGTTTCTTGCACTTTGCCATGGCATGACTCATTAAACCGGACATGCATCATACTTGATTGTGCATCATGTCATGGTTATGCGTGTGTGTTTACTATGTTGTTTGCTTCTTTCCGGTTGTGCTTCTTCTCGTTAGTTCCTGTTTTGTTGCGATCGTGAGGATTCGTTCGTCTACAGTTGGTTCATCTTCGTGGCTTCATCTTCTTCATGGACTCGTTCTTCTTACTAGCGGGATTTCAGGCAAGATGACCGCTTCCCTGGACTCACTACTATCATTGCTATGCTAGTTGCTTTGTTCTATCGCTTTCCTGTGCTACCTATCTTTTGCTCTTCAAGCCTCCCAATTTGCCATGTCAGCCTCTAACCTTTTCACCCTTCCTAGCGAACCGTTGCTTGGCTATGTTACCACTTTGCTCAGCCCCTCTTATAGCGTTGTTAGTTGAAGGTGAAGTTGAAGATTGCTCCATGGTGGACAGGATTATGTTGGGATATCACAATATCTCTTATTTAATTAATGCATCTATATACTTCGTAAAGGGTGGAAGGCTCGGCCTTATGCCTGGTGTTTTGTTCCACTCTTGCCGCCCTAGTTTCCGTCATACCGGTGTTATGTTCCCGGATTTTGCGTTCCTTACGCGGTTGGGTGATTTATGGGACCCCCTTGACAGTTCGCTTTGAATAAAACTCCTCCAGCAAGGCCCAACCTTGGTTTTACCATTTGCTTCACCACCACCTATACCTTTCCCTTGGGTCGGCCAACCCGAGGGTCATCTTTATTTTAGCCCCCCCGGGCCAGTGCTTCTCCAAGTGCTGGTCCGAACCAAGCGATGTCCGGCGCCCCCTGGGCAACCAGGGTCTATGCCAACCCGACGTCTGGCTCATCCGGTGTGCCCTGAGAACGAGATATGTGCAGCTCCTATCGGGATTTGTCGGAACATCCGGGCGGCTTTGCTGGTCTTGTTTTACCATTGTCGAAATGTCTTGTAAACCGGGATTCCGAGACTGATCGGGTCTTCCCGGGAGAAGGAATATCCTTCGATGATCGCGAGAGCTTATCATGGGCTAAGTTGGGACACCCCTGCAAGGTATTATCTTTCGAAAGCCGTGCCTGCGGTTATGTGGCAGATGGGAATTTGTTAATGTCCGGTTGTAGATAACTTGACACCAGATCCGAATTAAAACGCATCAACCATGTGTGTAGCCGTGATGATCTCTTTTCGGCGAAGTCCGGGAAGTGAACACGGTTTTGGGTTATGTTTGACGTAAGTAGGAGTTCAGGATCACCTCTTGATCATCGCTAGCTTCACGACCGTTCCTTTGCTCCTCTTCTCGCTCTCATTTGCGTATGTTAGCCACCATACTTGCTTAGTCGCTGCTGCAACCAAACCACTTTACCCCTTCCTTCCCCATTAAGCTTTGCTAGTCTTGATACCCATGGTAATGGGATTGCTGAGTCCTTGTGGCTCACAAATTACTACAACAACAGTTGCAGGTACAGGTTATGCGATGATCTTGACGCGAGAGCGATGATTTCTTGTCTTGGAGTTCTTCTTCTGCTTCTTCTTTGATCAGGGGTTAGGTTCCAGGTCGGCAGCCTGGGCTAGCAGGGGGGATATCGTTTGAGTTTCTGTTTGTGTTTCATCCGTAGCCGGATGGTTCTCTTATGTAAGATGATGTTGTATTCATGTGGCATTGTATGCCTTATGTATGTATCCCTACCTATTATGTAATGTTGATGTAATGATATCCACCTTGCAAAAGCATTTCAATATGCGGGTCTATCCTTGGTGGGACCTTCGACTTCCTTTTCGATAGGGTCGCATATTGGCGTGACATAATGGCCACAATCCCCTTCATTAATCTCACGAAGAATTTCTTGACCTTCCTTGGGAGAAACACAGCGCTGAAACGCCCCAATGACATTGCGATGATGCAACTTGCCATTGGCAATTGTCATTGACTTAGACCGCCGGGTTATCTGCCTGGCCAAGGTTTGATCCTTAGGTAACTCGCCCCGGGTCATGTAAGCCAAGTATGGCACTGTCCAATCTGGGATGACGTGAAGAGCCGCCACCAATTGTGCTTCCATGTCAGGAACAGCCAAGTCTTCCTTTGTAGGCAACTTGACAGAAGGATTATGCAGAATATCCAAGAAAGTATTAGGCGGCACCGGCTTACGCTGAGACCCCAGCCGGCTTAAGGCATCAGCCTCCTTGTTCTTTCTGTGGTCAATGTGCTCCACTTGGTAACCCTTGAAATGTCCAGCAATGGCATCAACTTCACAGTGATAAGCCGCCATGAGAGGATCCTTGGAATCCCACTTTCCTGATACTTGTTGAGCCACCAAAACTGAGTCGCCAAAGCACCTTACCCGACTTAAGCTCATCTCCTTAGCCATCCGAAGACCATGGAGCAAGGCCTCATACTCAGCTGCATTATTAGTACAGGGAAACATCAACCTTAGCACATAACAAAATTTGTCACCTCGAGGGGAAGCTAAAACAACTCCAGCCCCCGATCCCTCCAATTGCCTAGATCCATCAAAGTGAATAGTCCAATATGTGTTGTTCGACTTCTCTTCAGGCATCTGCAGCTCTGTCCGATCGTTGATGAAGTGCACCAGTGCTTGAAACTTGATAGCAGTGCGTGCACATATTTTAAACCATGAGGCCCAAGTTTAGTGGCCCACTTGGCGACTCGTCCTGTGGCCTCTCTGTTTTGGATGATATCCCCAAAAGGAGCAGAACTGACCACAGTGATGGGATGACCCAGAAAATATTGCTTAAGCTGCCGGCTTGCCATAAACACCCCATACACGAGCTTATGCAAATGTGGATACCTTTGCTTGGATTCAACAAGCACCTCACTAATGTAATAAACCGAACGTTGAACCGGATGCTCCGTGCCAGCCTCCTTGCGCTCCACCACAATGGCTACACTGACGGGACATGTGTTAGCAGCCACATATAACAATAATTGCTCCTTATCAATGGGAGCAAAAAGGACTGGCGGCTCAACTAGCTGTCTCTTCAAATCTTCGAAGGCAACGTTAGCAGCATCACTCCAGACGAAGTCATTTGTCTTCTTCATCATTTGATACAGCGGTATGGCCTTCTCATCTAACTGGCTTATGAACCGGCTTAAAGCGGCAATACAACCCGCCAAACGCTGAACATCATTGATACACACCGGTTTAGCCAAAGAAGTGATTGCCTTGATATTCTCCGGGTTAGCCTCAATGCCTCTGTTAGAAACCAGAAAACCCAAAAGCTTGCCCGTAGGCACACCCAAAACACACTTGACCGGGTTAAGCATCATCTTGTAGACCCGGAGATTATCAAAGGTTTCCTTCAAATCATCTATCCTCCTTATCTCTAGACTTTACCACAATGTCGTCCACATAAGCATGAACATTACGCCCAATCTGATTGTGAAGACAGTTCTGCACACATCCCTGATAAGTCACCTGGGCACTCTTAAGCCCAAAAGGCATAGACACATAGAAGAAGGCTCCAAATGGAGTAATAAAAACCGTCTTCTCCTGGTCCTTAACTGCCATCTTGATCTGATGATAACCAGAATAAGCATCCAAAAAGCTCAAATGCTCACAACCCGCCGTAGCATCAATGATTTGATCAATACGAGGGAGAGCGAAGGGATCAGCCGGACAAGCTTTGTTTAACTCCGTGTAATCCACACACATATGCCAAGTGTCATTCTTCTTAAGCACCAGCACCGGGTTAGCCAACCACTCTGGATGAAAAACTTCAATAATGAACCCGACCGCCTAGAGCCGGGCCACTTCCTCACCAATGGCCTTACGCCTCTCTTCATTGAACCGCCGAAGAAACTGCTTGACCGGCTTAAATTTTGGATCAATATTTAGAGTGTACTCAGTGAGTTCTCTTGGTACACCCGGCATGTCAGAAGGCTTCCATGTAAAGATGTCCCGGTTCTCACGGATGAACTCGATGAGCGCGCTTTCCTATTTGGGATCCAGATTGGCACTGATACTGAACTTCTTAGATGAATCGCCTGGAACAAAACCAACAAGCTTGGTGTCATCGGCCGACTTCAACTTCATTACCGGCTCATGCTCTGTGGTTGGCTTCTTCAAAGATGTCATGTTCGCGGATCAACATTATCCTTGTAGAACTTCAACTCCTCTATTGCACAAACAGATTCAACGTAAGCAGCATCGCATTCTTCACATTCCAAGGCTATCTTCCGACTCCCATGCACTATGATGGTGCCCTTATGACCCAGCATCTTGAGCTGCAGATAAACATAACACGGCCCTGCCATAAACTTGGCATAAGACGGCCGTTCAAACAGGGTGTGGTACGGGCTCTTGATTTTGACCACCTCAAAAGTTAACTTCCCAGCCCTAGAATCATGATCATCTCCAAAGGCCACTTCCAGTTAAATCTTACCCACTGGGTACACCGACTTACCAGGGACCACTCCATGAAAAACAGTTTTGGAAGTCTTGAGATTTTTATCAGTCAACCCCATGCGACGAAAAGTCTCATAATAGAGGATATTGATGCTACTGCCTCCATCCATGAGCACCTTAGCGAACTTGTATCCACCAACCTGAGGTGCGACCACCAAGGCCAAGTGACCCGGATTGTCAACCCGGGGAGGGTGATCTTCCTTACTCCATAGAATAGGCTGCTCAGACCATCTCAAATAACGAGGAACTGCCGGTTCAACAGCGGTTCACAGCCCTCTTATGAAGCTTCTGGTCCCGTTTACACAAACTGGTGGTAAACACATGATATTGTCCATGGTTCAGCTGCTTCAGATTACTCTGATATCCACGGTGCTGCTGCTGACCACCCTGGCCAGATTGCTAATTATAACCACCTTGATTACTGATAACCCACAAGTGTAGGGGATCGCAACAACTTTTGAGGGTAAAGTATTCAACCCAAATTTATTGATTCGACACAAGGGGAGCCAAAGAATATTCCTGAGTATTAGCAGTTGAGTTGTCAATTCAACCACACCTGGATAACTTAGTATCTGTAGCAAAGTATTTAGTAGCAAAGTAGTATGATAATAAAGGTAACGGTAGCAAAAGTAAAGATAAATGTTTTTGGGTTTTTGTAGTAGTTGTAATAGTAGCAACAGAAAAGTAAATAAGCGAAGAACAACATGTGAAAAGCTCGTAGGCAATGGATCAGTGATAGATAATTATGCCGGATGCGATTCCTCAGGTAATAGCTATAACATAGGGTGACACAGAACTAGCTCCAGTTCATCAATGTAATGTAGGCATGTATTCCGTAAATAGTCATACGTGCTTATGGAAAAGAACTTGCATGACATCTTTTGTCCTACCCTCCCGTGGAAGCGGGGTCCTAGCGGAAACTAAGGGATATTAAGGCCTCCTTTTAATAGAGAACCGGAACAAAGCATTAGCACATAGTGAATACATGAACTCCTCAAACTACGGTCATCACCGAGAAGTATCCCTATTATTGTCACTTCGGAGTTGTCGGATCATAACATATAATAGGTGACTATAGACTTGCAAGATAGGATCAAGAACACACATATATTCATGAAAACATAATAGGTTCAGATCTAAAATCATTGCACTCGGGCCCTAGTGACAAGAATTAAGCATAGCAAAGTCATAGCAACATTAATCTCAGAACATAGTGGATACTAGGGATCAAATCCTAACAAAACTAACTTGATTACATGGTAAATCTCATCCAACCCATCACCGTCCAGCAAGCCTACGATGGAATTACTCATGCACGGCGGTGAGCATCATGAAATTGGTGATGGAGGATGGTTGATGATGACGACGGCGACGAATCCCCCTCTCCGGAGCCCCAAACGGACTCCAGATCAGCCCTCCCAAGAGAGATTAGGGCTTGGCGGCGGCTCCGTGTCGTAAAATGCGATGAAACTTTCTCTCTAATTTTTTCTCCCCGAACGTGAATATATGGAGTTGGAGTTGAGGTCGGTGGAGGTCCAGGGGGCCCATGAGATAGGAGAGCACGCCCTAGGGGGGCGCGCCCCCCTGTCTCGTGGATAGCCTGTGGGCCCCCTGGTGTATATCTTTCGCCCAGAAATTCTTATTAATTCCAAAAAGTGCCTCCGTGGATTTTCAAGACATTCCGAGGACTTTTCTTTTCTACACATAAAACAACATCATGGCAGTTCTGCTGAAAATAGCGTCAGTTTGGGTTAGTTTCATTCAAATCATGCAAGTTAGAGTCCAAAACAAGGGCAAAAGTGTTTGGAAAAGTAGATAAGTTGGAGACGTATCAACTCCCCCAAGCTTAAACCTTTGCTTGTCCTGAAGCAATTCAGTTGATAAACTGAAAGTGATAAAGAAAAACTTTTACAAACTCTGTTTGCTCTAGTTGTTGTAACATGAAAAGCCAACATTCAAGTTTCAGAAAATATTATGAACTAACCATACTCACAATAACACGTAGGTCTCACAATTACTCATATCAATAGCATAATCAGCTAGCGAGCCATAATAATAATACTCGGATGACAGCACTTTCTCAAAATAATCAAACATAATATAACAAAATGGTATCTCGCTAGCCCTTTCTGAGACTGCAAAACATAAATGCAGAGCACCTTTAAAGATGAAGGACTGACTAAACATTGTAATTCATGGTAAAAGAGATCCAGTCAAGTCATACCCAATATAAACCAATAGTAGTGAATGCAAATGACAGTGTGCTCTCCAGTGGGTGCTTTTAATAAGAAGGGTGATGACTCAACATAAAAGTAAATAGATAGGCCCTTCGCAGAGGGAAGCAGGGATTTGTAGAGGTGCTAGAGATCTATTTTAAAATAGAGATTGAATAACATTTTGAGCGGCATACTTTCGCTGTCAACGCAACAACTATGAGATGGTTGTATCTTCCATACTAAATGCATTATAGGCAGTTCCCAAACAGAATGGTAAAGGTTTATACTCCCCCAACCACCAACAAGCATCAATCCATGGCTTGCTCGAAACAACGAGTGCCTCCAACATACAACAGCCCTGGGGGAGTTTTGTTTAATTATTTTTATTTGCTTTGATCTTTTTAGATCATGGGACTGGGCATCCCGGTTACCGGCCCTTTCTTGTGAATGAGGAGCGGAGTCCACTCCTCTTGATAATAACCCACCTAGCATGGAAGATATAGGCAGCCCTAGTTGTAACATGAGTTGCTCGAGCATACAAAACAGAATTTAATTTGAAGGTTTAGAGTTTGGCACATACAAATTTACTTGGAACGGCAGGTAAATACCGCTTATAGGAAGATTTAGTGGACTCATATGGAACAACTTTGGGGTTTAAGGAGTTTGGATGCACAAGTAGTATTACCTCTTAGTACACGTGAAGGCTAGCAAAAGACTGGGAAGCCACCAACTTAGAGAGCGACAACAGTCATAAACATGCATTAAAATTAATTCACACCGAATACAAGCATGAGTAGGATATAATCCACCATGAACATAAATATCATGAAGGCTATGTTGATTTGATTCAACTACATGCATGAACATGTGCCAAGTCGAGTCACTCAATTCATTCAAGGAGGATACCATCCCATCATATCACATCATAATCATTCTAATAGAATGTTGGCACGCAAGGTAAACCATTATAACTCATAGCTAATCAAGCATGGCACAAGCAACTATAATCTCTAAATGTCATTGCAAATATGTTTACTTCATAATAGCTGACTCAGAAATGATGAATCATCACATTTAAAAAAACAAGAGAGGTCGAGTTCATACCAGCTTTTCTCATCCCAATAAGTTCATCATATATCGTCATTATTGCCTTTCACTTGCACGACCGAACGATGTGTATAATAGTAAGAGTGCACGTGCATTGGACTAAGCTGGAATCTGCAAGCATTCAACTCAAGAGAGAAGACAGGGTAATATGGGCTCTAAGTTAAATAAACAATCATGCATATAAGAGCCACTAAGCATTTTCAATATAGTCTTCTCGACCCCCAAAAGAAAGAAAAGAAAATAAAACTATTTACACTGGCAAGCTCCCAACAAGTAAGAAGAAGAACTAGAAATCTTTTTGGGTTTTCATTTTAATTCTACTACAAGCAAGGAAATTAAACTAACTAGTTTTTTTGGTTTTTCTTAAGGTTTATCAAACACACAAGAAGAAAACTAGAAAAATAAATTTAAACTAGCATGGATAATACAATGAAAGAGTTTGAGCACCGACAACTAGTGTGTGTACATGAATGTAAAGTCGGTGAGAAATACGTACTCCCCTGTGGGGACCCCGACTCATAAGTCGTGATCACCGAATGCACATGTACAGTGATCCCAGAGATCAATGCTCACTGAACACACAGAAGCTGAATAACAAGAGTCTTACATCCATACATACCGTATTACACAAGTAGGACCATTATGGTCGACTCTTGAGTATATCATCGCAGTGGAAATCTTCGTCGATAACTTGGACCCATGCCATCCGCCTTAACCCTACAGGCATTCTGACTGGGAAGCATCCTAGCTCGCATGTTCGTCACCGAAGCATTCTCCATCATATCCTGTTCTTTCATGCCTGGCCAATAAAATAACCAGTGGCAAGCCAATGAGTACTTTGAATATACTCGCAAGCAACCCATGTTTTGGTTCAAGATACAACAATGCATGATATAGGTAAATTTTTGCAGAAAGCTAGTTTTGAGTGCAATGACATGTTCAACAACTTTGTAAGGCATGCATCAAGAGAATTCATGTAACCATGAGGACAGGTTACAGATATCAACATAAATAGAGTGGGCACCAACCCATCTAACATAAATAGAGTGGGCACCAACCCATGTAACATAAATAGAGTGGGCACCAACCCATCTCAATCATGTCAAGTCCCTTGACTTGACCCAAGTCATTTTATCAACACACACACTTGGTTTGTAAACAAGTGGACGTAGCCCAAGAGCGGTTACCCAACTGTCCTTGACCATGGACACGGCTATTCGAATAGTTCTACACTCTATAGAGGTCGCACACTGTACCCACAAGATCCGGGGAACTTCTGTGTCAACCACGACCCGCGATACCTCAAGTACTCGGGGTAAGCACCCGATCACTACCTTTCCCTAGACGACACTAACATGGAGTCCACTCGATTGGCAGTAACCCCCGTGCCCAACATTTCACATAACACTTTCTTGGAGCCTCGCTCCCATAATTATCACATACCACTGGCACGGGGTACCAACGGTGTGTCCGGTGCCCTGTGAAAACAGTCATGGCCGCCCTACCTGGCACGACCCCGTCCCGAGAGAGAGCACCAACTCTCCCCCGTCACTAGTAATGCAGGCTCCAAGCTAGTATCGGCCTAGGTAATCAGTAATGCCCTTTCCCATATAAGGGTAGAGTGGTTGCGCATGTAAGGTTGGAATAACGGTCGCAACTTCGACCAATCCGTTTTGAAAACAACACACACTTTCCTCGGTACACCACTTCGTCATCAAGTGGTTACCCATCTCATCATCTCCCTCGGGCATAAGTGGCACCCGACGGGGTTTTCGAAAAGTCCTTTGAAAAATACTTTGCCTCCTTCATCATGCACATGCCCGTCCCTTTTTGCGTAGCATCTACTTTAGCATCCTATATACTCCCACCGGCATAACCCTCATAAGAAGGTAGGGCCATGCACAATGCAAGTATCAACGAGGAAGTAACCGAGGCAACCAACCCACGTGGTTCACCATCTCATCATGATTCCGATGCAACAGTAATAAAGGGCTATATGACGTGCATAAAATGGGTTTCATAGACATGGTCAAAGGGCTGCTTGCCTGTTTTAACAAAGTCTTCGAGGTCTTCAAATATCTCTGGTCCAACTCCGAGCATTGCGTCTACTTCGTCAACTATCATTGAAAGCAACCATAATAAGCAACACAACAAGGCAGGAAATAAAAGTGCTCTAAAAATATGAGTTGGACTTTTCTGGGATACCTCTAGTCATATGAGGGATGACCAAAGTGGTTTCATTAGGATTTGATCAATGGACATCTCTGAACATTTCAATATGATGGAATCAAGGAGTTTATGGATTTGTAAGAAGTGTACAGAAATATATTTTTGAAAAAGGAGCAAAGGCACCCATTTAACAAAGGATGATTTTAGAAGCATCTAAGAATTGGTTTCACTGGATTTGGAGTTCAAATGAATTCCCTATGAATTTGCAAAGTTGACAAATATGAAGAAATGGCTCAATATATTGTGGGGTACAGAAAGTATTAGTAAAAATGTTCATAAACTAAGTTATGAACTTAGAATCATCTAGGAATTTGAATCATGGCATTTGGATCAATTTTGAGCTCTCTGTGATTTTCTAAAGTTCATCACAGAAATGGAAAAACATGATTTGATAAATATTTGTGAAGGAAATGATTCTGGAAAAATGTGCAAATAGCACCATGTGATAGGGAATGATTTTAGGAGCTACTAGAAATTTGAATCATCAAATTTGGAGCTCTGTTGAGTTATTTATGGATTTTAGAAACTCACTGGAAAAGAAAAAAAATATAGGGCATTACCCTTAAGAGGCGCACAGGGCGAGGTTTAGCAGCAGGACGCCACTGGGCCGGCCCAGCGGCTCGGCCGCAAGCGCGCAGGGGCCACGTCGAAGGCGGCTCCTGGAAATACGCCTTCGCGTTGGGGAGGCGGTAACGGCGGAAGCCGTCTCCACTTAAACGGGCGGGCCCACCCACTGGGTCGCTGACGCGCGGGGCCCGCCTGTCGGGTTCATCCCCAACCTCCCGCACGGGCGTGTCGGGAGACAGAGGAGGCGAGGCCGGACGGTGCGGGCGCTCTCCCCGGCGGTACCGGCCACCTCCGGCGACGCCCGGCGTACCGGAGCGCTCAGGAGGCCATGCCGCATCCAATCGTGGGTGGCACGGTCTCCCCGAGGCACCGGGCTGAGCAGGGTGTTGGCCGCGGCGGAAAAGGTCGGCAGCGGCGGCGGTTACGGTGATACGGCCATCGGGGGGAGAGGGAGAAGCACGGGAGGGGCTCGCGGTGATGGTGGTGATGCTCTAGTGCGGTCTAGAGGGAAGGAGGAGGAGGGGTGGGCGCGAATTTAGGCGGAGTCCGGCGGCTCGGCTCTGGCCATGGGGAGCGATGGAGGGCTCGAGGAGGGGAGTGGGTTGGTCCGGGGGGTCACTGGGAGTGAGAGAGGGCGAAAGGAGGCCAGAGAGGGCTCGGGGGTGGCCTTAAATACAAGGGGGCAAGGTGCACCGCGGGCCGTGCACCGGCGAGGCTGTTGCCATCGCTGCAAGCCACGGGGGCTCGTGTGGGCGTGTCTGGGGTGTTCCTGGACGTCGACTACGTCGGGAGAGATAGAGAGAGGGAGTGGGGAGAGGTCAGAGATGCGCGCGTGTGAGCCGCACCATTGGCGCGCTCGGGCGGCCTCTGTTTGCTAGCGCGGAGGCGCGGGGAGGAGGAGAGAGGAGGGAGGCCGACCGCGTAGCGTGTTGCGGACGCCGAGGCACCTCGACTGGCGCGAGGGGGAGGCTCGAGGTGGTCGGGAGCGCTGTGTCAACGGTCGGGAGCACGCTGACGTGCTCCAGGGTGCGCAAATGGCCGGCACCCGCGGCTTTTCTTCGCGTCCTCACGCTCCCACTTGCGTCCGGGGGCTCTGGGAGGGAGTAAACAAAGTGGAAATGGCATTGGATGCCTTGGGGAACCAGTAGAGGAGAAGTGGGGTCGAGAGAGAGGGAAAACTGCTGTCCTGGGAAGAAAAATGGAGTTCTCCCCCCCTCCATCATTGCTTCCTTGGGCATGAAAGCGTCCGGGTACTAGAGGGGACTAGGAGAGGTTGTGGTAAAAAGTAGAGGCCATGGAGAAGAGTGGAAGAGGTCAAAATGGCATTTTGGTAAAGTGTCAAAAGGTGCTTGATAATGGTTTGGGCAAGTAGATGATTTGCATCTGCCATGAGACTCCATAGGGTGAAATGACACATATAATTAGGGCCTTCCACCAATTTGGAGCTCATTTGGAGAAAGTTGACAATGCAACTTTGGTAAACCCTAGAAATTAGCAGAAATGGCTTTACCAAGATTTAGTCATGCAAATCAATTCTCCTTGATGCACCACTTGGTGTAGTGGCCTCATTTGGTCATGTTAACATGCTCACAAAATTTGGGGTCAAGGAGAAAAAGTTGGCAGTGCAAAGTTGTTCAAATTTGGTTCTGGACAGAAAGAGTTTTGAGGTACTTTGATCAAGTTAACCTGTTCTCCAACTTGTGCCATTTGGTCTAGATGCATTATTAGACCATTTGAGCATGTTCACAAGGTTTGAGAACATTTGGACATGTTTGACAATGTAAAGTTGCTCAAACTTCAAAATGGACAGAAATGGTTTTGAGGGGATTTCATGGAGTTATACTATTCTCCATGACATGATACTTGTCAGGATCATCAAACATGTCACATGTGACATGATAGAATTTCCTTGGAATTTTTGGAGAATATTTCCTTTGTAAATATTTCAAAAGCTTGAAATATCCAGAAAGGGTTTTTGAGGGATTTGACCAATATTTTGAACATGACCATGTGTTGAAACTCTTATATATGGACAATATATGTCCTATGAGTTTCCCTAAATTTTGTCAAATATTTTTGAAGCAATAAAATAAATTTTCCCTATTATAGACCATTTCTGGCCTTAAGAAAAAGCTTTTAAATAAAATAGGAAAATAACTTTCAAAATTATATTTTTGTGGTTTCTGGGTATCCTATATCTAATAGGAGTCAAATATATTTTTATAAAGATTTTTACTGCCCTTAATTAAGTACTTGCAGTGCAAACCTCAATTCAGGGGGTTTTTGAAAAACTAATTTTTGAAAATACTATTTGGCCAAATTATTTTTGCAATAAATTATTTTTATGTCCTATACACATGGCATGATCATTGGGAAGGGTTTTTGGATCAAGGAGAAGGAGTACAAGAGTTGGAGGATTTATTTTATTTTTAGAGCACTTGCAAACAACAGACAAAATCCAATCAAGGCAAAGTCCAAAACACTGAAAAGTTTTTGTCAAACCGCATTTTAGCATGATTGATTGACTTAAGTGTTGTGGCATGAAAATCAGGGTGTGACAGACCTACCCCCCTTACAAGAATCTCGTCCCCGAGATTCCTAGACTAGGCGCGGAAAGGGATACAGAAACTTGGATCTGGGGTAGTCTTCAAGTCCTCATGTTGCTTCTGCTTCCGTGTAGTGCTCCATTGAGATTGAAGTACTTGATGGTGTGGCTTCATGTTTGACGCTCTTCTTGATCCAGGTTGCTAATGTGTAGCTCGCGGTAGGTTAGATTGGGCTAGGGTCGATGGCTTTTTGGTTAGTGTCCTTATCAGTGCTCGGGCTAGCTAGGAAGTTGGAAACACTTCCGGGGTTGTGATGCATGGAAAGCGTTGTGCACATCAGGTAACTCAGGTGGCAACTCCAGCTGGTAACTCTCTTCTCTTCGTCTTGTAGTGATCTTAGAAGGGGTTGTTAAATTTTGGAGTGATCTCGAAGGGGGCCGATGAATCTTGGTGTGGGTCTCCTTGTCATGGAATTGCTTGGTTCCTTAGAGAGGAGTGGCTTGCAGATACACATGGTCTTTGACGCGGAAGTATACTTCTTGAAGACGGTGGTTGTTCTTCCTCCTTGGCATGGCGGTCTTCAAATGTTCCTGGACTAGCTGAACGGCTCTTCTTCCATCTTCGGGTGAACAAGTAGGTCACCAAATGATGATGACAACTATCTTGCCTAAGCACTCCATGAGGACTTTGTTCACGGGTACATAAAGTAGGCTGGGGAATTAGTGGTGGTCTTGTTGAGTGTGGGCCAAGGTGGTTCTAGATCTAGGGTCAAGGCCCTCGGTCATGGTCTGACCATGTTGTGGCTTGGTAGGGCGTAAGGGTTTCAAGGATCCTAGTGTGCGAGTGAATGTTTATCATCCCATCCTTGAGCACGGTTTCTGAGATGCCAATACTTCTACCTAGTCTTCTCCTCATTTTACCAAAAGAATCATCTCGTATAGGTCGACTCCAATCATCACTCATGTTATTCATATCCTCATGGCTCCTGAGGGGAGGTCTAACAAAATTATATATGTCTACAATCCCCAAACTCATATGTATGTCTACCCCTAAAAATCCATGGGTAGAACATACAAGCTACTAAGTCTCAATTAAACATGATAATCCAAGTGCTCAGCCTATTCTTCCAAGGTCTAAGATAAAGCACTTCTATCCCAAGGAAACACGTCGTAAGCCACTCCAAGATCTTGTTTCCTTCCTATGAATCAACTCCAACAGCCCATTACCTTCCATCATTTACTACATAACCCATTTAATTCTACAAATCCAATGGTTATGGTGTTCCACATGATCTCCTAAGGTTCCTATAATCCCCAAACACTTGGAAGGGCTACCTCGCTATAGTCAGTCCACCAATTTCCACTATCATGGTCATGTAAACTCCAACCTCAAGCTTATATAGATCCCTAAATCAACCCTGACAATTAATCCAATCTCTTAGTTTATTGTCCACCGAGAAACATGGTATTATGATCAAGATCATCAGTCTAAATCCAATTTACTCTGAACCATGTAAAATTACTCTGCATCCATGCTTTACTAGGACCACCTATTTAAATCCAAATCTTGTGCCCGACGAGAATTTCCACACTTTCCCCCAAGTCATTATCGTAATATCAACTATCACCTATCAATATCCCCTGCCTAAGACAAATCCAAATACTTCCAAGAATTTCAGCTTGCGATCATAATTGTTCTATTAAATCCAATTTACTCAGGGGTAATGAAAGCTATGCTAATCTATACTCATGATCCCACCAAGTTCATCTACCAACATCAAAGCCTCATAATCCACCAAATAGTCTCAGATGATTCCTCAAAGTCATTGATATAAACTCATCAAGTCATTTGTCCTCTATTCCTGCATCCTCAAATTGGTCTTCCCTATGGCATCGTCAGTTTTGGTGCTATCTTAGGAAGATAATGTGCTCGTTCACTATGTCCACTAGTTCCCTAATGAACCCAGTGATAAGCAAGGTTACGGAGGCTTAACCGGTTCTCTTGCAATTCCATAGGTTAAGCTCAGGGTTAAGGTTTCGGGCTGGGGTATCTTGTGAAGTCCCGAAGGGTCTAGGAATAGGGTTCTAGTCTTGAGGTGTAAACATACGGGGTTGTACTTGGTCGAGGAGGTTGTAGCAAAAGTCTTCAGTGCTTGTTGGTCGCCGAGGTGGAATCCTTGGTGCATATTGTCTTGCTTGTCTTCAGTTGAGGAGAGGGATGAGAGGGAAAAGTAGCGTAGAGGAGGGGAATGCCTAAAGGGGGTTCTATAGTGCAAGTGCAAACAAACAGGTGCAAAAAGGGCCAAACAAAAAGGAACAAGGTAAGGAAGGTGATATAGTCGCATACTTGTCGCCTGGGGCAAAAGTGCGACCCATATCAAAACACAAACAAATAAAAACAAGAAACAAGCAACACACAATCATGGTTCTATTCGAACTATCATATGGACTCGACTGCGCATAGGGGGTACACGACTCATCCTACCCTAGGGGTTCTCGGACTCAGTAGTCGTGCCTTGTGCCTCATGCAGTCTTCTGAGTTTTCCTCAGGTGTTGCTACGTCTCTTGTAGTTGTTCGATGAAACAATCCGGGTTGAGCCTGAAGATTCTTCAACAACTTCTCGCCTGTTGAAGTGATGGGGTGAAGGTGGCTCCTCGTAACTGGCATTGACTTGGTATTCTATTGTCTTCTTAATCACGACGATACCTTTTTGTCTTCTAAGCCGTCGATGGTACCAGGTAGGTAATCCTTTATGCAATGACATTATCAAGGCGTAATAGAGGTCCATCATGTCGGTTACGTTGATGACAACATCGACACCAAGAGTGGGGGATGAGGAGAACCGTTTTCCTGCTCACTATGGTGAGGCGGACCAAATGGCTAGGTTCTCATCCATCGGTGGTTGCCGATACAACAACGGTAGTGACAGGGTTACTCTATTAGCGATGTATATCATGATCTTGCATATCCTATGCCCTGATCATCATAGGCTAAGGTTGCATCATCTTGGGGCAGTGTCAAGGGTGTCACCACCTCTTGGGTCTTCAGGTCCTCACTCCTCGAGGATGTATCTTCTGTTGGTATCATTTGTTGTGATGTCGCCAATCTTGTGTTTAGGAGATGTGGGTGAATGTCTGGCAAGGCATCTTCCTTCTAGATTATCCACGAGGATTACAAGGAATCCAGTGGTCAGGGGCATAAGGGTTCTAGCGACCAAGGGTTTTGAAGGGGAAGAGATCAATAAGGAAAGTGTACCTTAGTTTTCAAAAAACTGAGAAGGGAAGAGAAGTATGGATAGTTTTGGAAAACTAGTAGTAGTTTTGGAAATATTTTTATCCTAACTAACGACCATGCTAACTAAGGCTTCCTACAGCCAGGATGGCTCTGATACCAGCTCTGTGGTGACCCCGACTCATAAGTCGTGATCACCGAATGCACGTGTACAGTGATCCCAGAGATCAATGTTCACTGAACACACAGAAGCTGAATAACAAGAGTCTTACATCCATACATACCGTATTACACAATTAGGACCATTATGGTCGACTCTTGAGTATATCATCGCAGCGGAAATCTTCGTCGATAACTTGGACCCATGCCATCTGCCTTAACCCTATAGGCATTCTGACTGGGAAGCGTCCTAGCTCGCATGTTCGTCACCGAAGCATTCCCCATCATATCCTGTTCTTTCATGCCTGGCCAATAAAATAACCAGTGGCAAGCCAATGAGTACTTTGAATGTACTCGCAAGCAACCCATGTTTTGGTTCAAGATACAACAATGCATGATATAGGTAAATTTTTGCAGAAAGCTAGTTTTGAGTGCAATGACATGTTCAACAACTTTGTAAGGCATGCATCAAGAGAATTCAAGTAACCATGAGGACAGGTTACAGGTATCAACATAAATAGAGTGGGCACCAACCCATCTAACATAAATAGAGTGGGCACCAACCCATCTAACATAAATAGAGTGGGCACCAACCCATCTCAATCATGTCAAGTCCCTTGACTTGACCCAAGTCATTTTATCAACACACACACTTGGTTTGTAAACAAGTGGACATAGCCCAAGAGCAGTTACCCAACTGTCCTTGACCGTGGACACGGCTATTCGAATAGTTTTACAATCTGCAGAGGTTGCACACTGTACCCACAAGATCCGGGGAACTTCCGTGTCAGCCACGACCCGCGATACCTCAAGTACCTGGGGTAAGCACCCGATCACTACCTTTCCCTAGACGACACTAACATGGAGTCCACTCGATTGGCAGTAACCCCCGTGCCCAACATTTCACATAACACTTTCTTGGATCCTCGCTCCCATAATTATCACATACCACTGGCACGGGGTACCAACGGTGTGTTCGGTGCCCTGTGAAAACAGTCATGGCCGCCCTACCTGGCACGACCCCGTCCCGAGAGAGAGCACCAACTCTCCCCCGTCACTAGTAATGCGGGCTCCAAGCTAGTATCGGCCTAGGTAATCAATAATGCCCTTTCCCATATAAGGGTAGAGTGGTTGCGCATGTAAGGTTGGAATAACGGTCGCAACTTCGACCAATCCGTTTTGAAAACAACACACACTTTCCTCGGTACACCACTTCGTCATCAAGTGGTTACCCATCTCATCATCTCCCTCGGGCATAAGTGGCACCCGACGGGGTTTTCGAAAAGTCCTTTGAAAAATACTTTCCCTCCTTCATCATGCACATGCCCGTCCCTTTTTGCGTAGCATCTACTTTAGCATCTATCTACTCCCACCGGCATAACCCTCATAAGAAGGTAGGGCCATGCACAATGCAAGTATCAACGAGGAAGTAACCGAGGCAACCAACCCACGTGGTTCACCATCTCATCATGATTCCGATGCAACAATAATAAAGGGCTATATGACGTGCATAAAAAGGGTTTCATAGACATGGTCAAAGGGCCGCTTGCCTGTTTTAACAAAGGCTTCGAGGTCCTCAAATATCTCTGGTCCAACTCCGAGCATTGCGTCTACTTCGTCAACTATCGTTGAAAGCAACCATAATAAGCAACACAACAAGGCAGGAAATAAAAGTGCTCTAAAAATATGAGTTGGACTTTTTTGGGATACCTCTAGTCATATGAGGGATGACCAAAGTGGTTTCATTAGGATTTGATCAATGGACATCTCTGAACATTTCAATATGATGGAATCAAGGGGCTTATGGATTTGTAAGAAGTGTACAGAAATATATTTTTGAAAAATGAGCAAAGGCACCCATTTAACAAAGGATGATTTTAGAAGCATCTAAGAATTGGTTTCACTGGATTTGGAGTTCAAATGAATTCCCTATGAATTTGCAAAGTTGACAAATATGAAGAAATGGCTCAATATATTGTGGGGTACAGAAAGTATTAATAAAAATGTTCATAAACTAAGTTATGAACTTAGAATCATCTAGGAATTTGAATCATGGCATTTGGATCAATTTTGAGCTCTCTGTGATTTTCTAAAGTTCATCACAGAAATGGAAAAACGGGATTTGATAAATATTTGTGAAGGAAATGATTCTGGAAAAATGTGCAAATAGCACCATGTGATAGGGAATGATTTTAGGAGCTACTAGAAATTTGAATCATCAAATTTGGAGCTCTGTTGAGTTATTTATGGATTTTAGAAACTCACTGGAAAAGAACAAAAAGAAATATAGGGCATTACCCTTAAGAGGCGCACAGGGCGAGGTTTAGCAGCAGGACGCCATTGGGCCGGCCCAGTGGCTCGGCCGCACACGCGCAGGGGCCACGTCGAAGGCGGCTCCTGGAAATACGCCTTCACGCAGGGGAGGCGGTAACGGCGGAAGCCGTCTCCACTTAAACGGGCGGGCCCGCCCACTGGGTCGCTGACGCGCGGGGCCCGCCTGTCGGGTTCATCCCCAACCTCCCGCGCGGGCGCGTCGGGAGATAGAGGAGGCGAGGCCGGACGGTGCGGGCGCTCTCCCCGGCGGTACCGGCCACCTCCGGCGACGCCCGGCGTACCGGAGCGCTCAGGAGGCCATGCCGCATCCAACCATGGGTGGCACGGTCTCCCCGAGGCACCGGGCTGAGCAGGGTGTTGGCCGCGGCGGAAAAGGTCGGCGGCGGTGCCGGTTACGGCGCTACGGCCATCGGGAGGAGAGGGAGAAGAACGGGAGGGGCTCGCGGTGATGGTGGTGATGCTCTAGTGCGGTCGAGAGGGAAGGAGGAGGAGGGGTGGGCGCGAATTTAGGCGGAGTCCGGCGGCTCGGCTCCGGCCATGGGGAGCGATGGAGGGCTCTAGGAGGGGAGTGGGTTGGTCCGGGGGGTCACTGGGAATGAGAGAGGGCGAAAGGAGGCCAGAGAGGGCTCGGGGGTGGCCTTAAATACAAGGGGGCGAGGTGCACCGCGGGCCGTGCGCCGGCGAGGCTGTTGCCATCGCTACAAGCCACGGGGGCTCGTGTGGGCGTGTCTGGGGTGTTCCTGGACGTCGACTACGTCGGGAGAGATAGAGAGAGGGAGTGGGGAGAGGTCAGAGACGCGCGCGTGTGAGCCGCACCATTGGCGCGCTCGGGCGGCCTCTGTTTGCTAGCGCGGAGGCGCGGGGAGGAGGAGAGAGGAGGGGGACCGACCGCATAGCGTGTTACAGACGCCGAGGCACCACGACTGGTGCAAGGGGGAGGCTCGAGGTGGTCGGGAGCGTCGTGTCAATGGTCGGGAGCACGCTGACGTGCTCCAGAGCGCGCAAATGGCCGGCACCCGCGGCTTTTCTTCGCGTCCTCACGCGCCCACTTGCGTCCGGGGGCTCTGGGAGGGAGTAAACAAAGTGGAAATGGCATTGGATGCCTTGGGGAACCAGTAGAGGAGAGGTGGGGTCGAGAGAGAGAGGGAAAACTGTTGTCCTGGGAAGAAAAATGGAGTTCTTGCCCCCTCCATCATTGCTTCCTTGGGCATGAAAGCGTCCAGGTACTAGAGGGGGACTAGGAGAGGTTGTGGTAAAAAGTAGAGGCCATGGAGAAGAGTGGAAGAGGTCAAAAATGGCATTTTGGTAAAGTGTCAGAAGGTGTTTGATAATGGTTTGGGCAAGTAGATGATTTGCATCTGCCATGAGACTCCATAGGGTGAAATGACACATAAAATTAGGGCCTTTCACCAATTTGGAGCTCATTTGAAGAAAGTTGACAATGCAACTTTGGTAAACCCTAGAAATTAGCAGAAATGGCTTTACCAAGATTTAGTCATGCAAATCAATTCTCCTTGATGCACCACTTGGTGTAGTGGCCTCATTTGGTCATGTTGACATGCTCACAAAAGTTGGGGTCAAGGAGAAAAAGTTGGCAGTGCAAAGTTGTTCAAATTTGGTTCTGGACAGAAAGAGTTTTGAGGTACTTTGATCATGTTAACCTGTTCTCCAACTTGTGCCATTTGGTATAGATGCATTATTAGACCATTTGAGCATGTTCACAAGGTTTGAGAACATTTGGACATGTTTGACAATGTAAAGTTGCTCAAACTTCAAAATGGACAGAAATGGTTTTGAGGGGATTTCATGGAGTTATACTATTCTCCATGACATGATACTTGTCAGGATCATCAAACATGTCACATGTGACATGATAGAATTTCCTTGGAATTTTTGGAGAATATTTCCTTTGTAAATATTTCAAAAGCTTGAAATATCCAGAAAGGGTTTTTGAGGGATTTGACCAATATTTTGAACATGACCATGTGTTGAAACTCTTATATATGGACAATATATGTCCTATGAGTTTCCCTAAATTTTTTCAAATATTTTTGAAGCAATAAAATAATTTTTCCCTATTATAGACCATTTCTGGCCTTAAGAAAAAGCTTTTAAATAAAATAGGAAAATAACTTTCAAAATTATATTTTTGTGGTTTCTGGGTATCCTATATCTAATAGGAGTCAAATATATTTTTAGAAAGATTTTTACTGCCCTTAATTAAGTACTTGCAGTGCAAACCTCAATTTAGGGGTTTTTGAAAAACTAATTTTTGAAAATACTATTTGGCCAAATTATTTTTGCAAGAAATTATTTTTATGTCCTATACACATGGCATGATCATTTGGAAGGGTTTTTGGATCAAGGAGAAGGAGTACAAGAGTTGGAGGATTTATTTTATTTTTAGAGCACTTGCAAACAACAGACAAAATCCAGTCAAGGCAAAGTCCAAAACACTCAAAAGTTTTTGTCAAACCACATTTTAGCATGATTTATTGACTTAAGTGTTGTTGCATGAAAATCAGGGTGTGACATCCCCCAAGCTTAGGCTTTTGGCCTAAGTTGGTCTAGTACCAAGGACCGCCTGGCTGATATCCATAAGTGAAATTGGGGTTGTACTGAGATGCAGACGCAACCACCTCCCGAGCAGCAGCGTGTTTGGTGAGCTGCCTCCATTCCCCTCTCGTATTCAGCTGCTTCTTCCCTGGTGACAACATATCTTCCTTTTGCCTGATAGTCAAAAAGGTAGGGAGCAGGAAGAGTAACAGGGACGACGTTGCGTCTATCATAGATTAGTTGATAATGGAGGAATTGTTCATTCCTCTCAAGAAAATTCTGATTAAACATAGCTTCTTTATCCAAATAAATAGGAGGTAAAATCATATCCCCCTCTCGTGGTGCTATATTAAGATAATTAGCCACACGGGTTGCATAAATTCCTCAAAATAAATCTCCCTTTCTACTATTATTCTGCAACCTACGTGCAACTATTGCCCCCAAGTTATAACCTTTATAACCTGAAACAACACTCTTGAGGACACATAGATCAGGGACACACATGTGACATGCTTCGTCTTTACCGTTAATGCATCTACCAATAAAGAGAGCAAAATAATGTATAGCAGGAAAATGAATGCTCCCTATGGTGGCTTGTGCTATGTCCCTAGATTCTCCCACATTAATACTAGCAAGAAAATCTCTAAATTCAGATTTGAGAGGATCATTAATATTACCCCACTACGGGAGTTTGCAAGCAGTTGTGAAATCCTCTAAATCCATGGTACAAGATGTATCATAAATATCAAACATGACACTAGGAGAATTACGCGCACAGATATATTGGAAACTCCGCAAAAAGGAATCGGTCAATTGATAGTACTGGGGACACTTATCTGGTAAGAAGTCCTCCAGCTCGGCATTATGCACATACGCGTCAAATTCCTCCTTGAAGCCTTCTTCGACCATAAAATCATCGGATGTCCACTCACAAGCCCGTACATTCGCGTCCCTCGGCAATTCAACATCTTTCTCGCGTATAGCAATCCTTGGCCCTTTCTTTGCCGAGGAACCACCTTGGTACATTCTTCTAAGCATAATTCTTTTTCTGAAAATTTCTGAAATTTTAGTAACTTCAAAATAAAAGTGAATAAAACTAAACAAGATTGATAGCAACTACTCCTAGAAGTACCTAGAGCCTATATCATGCATTGGAATTGCTTGGGACCTCAAAATTTTAACATGCAAGCTCAAGAACATGGTCACCTATGTAGCAAAAATTTGCAATGAATAAAGCACTAGAACAAAAACTAATTGGACCAATAAAGGAGTCACATACCAAGCAACAATCTCCCAAAGGAAAACTATTCGGCTCCGAGTGGCAGTATGGCTCCCCACCCCCACCCCGGCGATCTCCCCCCCCCCCTCCGGCGATCTCCTCCTCTAGCCACTAAATCCTAATTCCCTTCCCGTGGATCTCTTCGGCGCTCTGAGATCTGCACGCTCATACCCATCTCTAATGGGTTCCGTGGAGGGTTCCACCCTTGGCTTGGATTTCTCCAAGGGTTTGGTTTTTGCGGAGAAGGTTTTTCAATCTACGGGCTTTACGGTGCACCCCATGGAGGACTCTGACATCTTCACCATGGTGGTTTCGTTTGGACGCCACAATTTTCGTTTGAACGAAGATTCTGTGGCTGCGGCTCTGGAAGCAGCTATTGGTGGTTCAGGCATTGATTTCATGGTCTTTCTGATAAAGGATAAGGTATTTGGATTCCAAGTTTCTTGCAAGGTCGTTGCCATGATTATTCTTCGCCTTCGGTTTTTTCTTGCGATCAATTCAAGTGTTACTTTCATCTGTGGAGTAACGGTGGTCCTAATTGGAGTCGTGAGTTCAAGATCTGGAATCTGGAGTGTGATGCTGAGTGGATTTTAGTGAGTCCTTCAAAAAGACGTGCGGCACTTGGAGTTCTAGCCCTGCGTTCTAAGCCATCTAAGTCTTCTTTCAAATCTGCTCATTCAACTGGCAAGAAGCTTTCATTTGCAGTTTTTCAAAACTATGGTGCTTGTCAGGACTATCGTTATCGAGCTTCAGAGAGTTGCATTGGTGTTCATGAAGAGGCGGGTTACTCTTTTTCTTCTCATGAACGAGTTATTATTCGTCCAACATTACCGGCGACTCTCCGGTGGACGTCGGCGAGGCCGTCTTTTTCGTTTGGTACGGTGCAGGATCTTACGCCATCTGCTGATCGCACGCCACCAATCTCGGGCGGGATTTCTGTTCCTCCAAACGTGGACGTGCATGACCATGTTGGGCCAGCCTCGAGGGCTTCAGTGGGCCTTGATCAGCCCTCATCTTCATCTGAGTTGGGCCGGATTTCACCGGGCCTCTCTGGGGAGCAGTTTGATATCCCCTCGTCTCAACAAGCCAGGGAAGATTTTGATAATTTAATTTCGGACATGGTCGACGAAATATCTATGTGTCAGAAGTGCCTTACGAAGGGACATTTTGCCTCTGCATGCACGTCTAAGCTTTGGTGTATTTCCTGCCTCCGGTCTGGTCACGTCAAACGAGATTGCAACAAGTTTGCTAGAATCTTGGGACTCGTTTGGCAAGCAAAACCCGTTAACGATCCATCTTCCGAGGGGCGCTGCGGGAATATCTCTCTGACAAATATTTTACCAAACTTGGACCTCCCATGCACTTCCGCATTTACGCCGCCGCCCAGTTCCATCAGCCCCGGCCCCAAGACACCTTCGGTCTCACTGCCTGCAACCCCTCCTCCACCTTTGCACTCGCTGTCCTTGGAGGCGGAGCTTCCACCTCCGATGGCCAACTTCCAGCTGGATCCCCTGCTGTACGTGCCTGCTGGTCATCATATCGTCGATGGTGGGGAAGACCGTTTGCCGCGAACCTTCGTGACGCCACATATCCCAATTGTGCGCCGTCATGAGGAGTTCATGCTTGCGGAGGTAATGCCTATTCCTCAGCCAGAAGAGATGGGTGCTGTTAGAGAGGAAGTAGTGCAGTTGTTGCAAGGTCATGGTGTTCTTGTTCGGTCAGCTCAGCCTTGGATCCGTTCTGTTGGGTTGTTTGAGCTTCGAGACACTGCCGTCAGATTTTCTCTGCTGCAACTTCCGCCTCAGCCGCTGGGCAATGACCGGTTTGTGCGATTCATGAAGCACGATGAGGGTGAATCTTTTCGTGGAGTTCAGGGTTTTCGTCAGGGACTTCTTATGTTTCTTGGGATTCCGTTGGACCTTCGCAACACTGAATGCATTAGGGCAGCCGTGAATACTTTTGGTAAGTTTCATCACTGGGTCAGTGAGGATCCATATATGGTTCACTCTTTGGTTTTTGCCTCATTCCCAGAAGATATCCTTGTGCCACGCGATGTGGTTTTCATGGATTATGCGGCATATGGTGGTGCTCGGGTTTCTTGGACTGCGCCTCTGTACATTTTGGGAGCGAATTTTGCAAAGTAGATGCCCCAAGACGAAGATTGGATGCCACTCAATGGAAACCTGCATCCTGTTCTGGGTGTTCCTTTCCCCGAGCTGCCTCCGTTTAATCTACCTGCCTACCCCGCCTTGGGGTGGAATGTTGTCCCTCCGCCGGAGCCTGTGATTAATGAGGTGGCTACAGACAATTGGGGTAATTGGGATGATGAAGTTGAGCCCGAACCCGTTTAGGACCAAGAATCAATGGTGGTCGATGTCTCCGCTCAGCCAAGCTCTGCTACTGACCTGGTTCCACCTGTGATAGTGGTGGAGGATGATCCGTCTGACGCTCCGGTGTTGCCTTTGATCAATGAAAATGCAGCTGACAATTGGGCAATTGTTGTTTATCAGCCTCCTACTGTCAGGGACGAAATTGTTCTGCCTGCGATTCCTTTTGGGCCTCCTTTGCCCCCGGAGATGATTTGGTGGAGATCCTTTGAGAGCCTTCTGCAAGCTCCTGTGGTTTACTCTGTTCCCAGGCCAGTGCTATTGCAACCTCTGTCGCCGGTTGTTCTGTCCAAGAGAAGCTGGGACTTGGCATTCAGCGATTCAGACCTGCCACGCCATACCTAGAGAGATGAGGAGCCAGCTAGGCCTGTTGCCAGGGCGCTTTTTGTTGATCCTATTGATGTGCAACCTGTGCAGGTTCCTCTTACTGCTGCGGTTAAAGCTCGCAGGCCGCGGAAAACTTTGGCGGCAACTCCAATTGTTGACACTGAAGTTCATCGCTGCACCAGAAGCTCGGCTCAGCGGGATGGTTTCAAGCCCACCTTTCAGGAGCTCACACTGCAGCCCAAGAGGAAGAAGCCCAAGGCCAAGCCTTTCACGGCCCAGATGCATGAGGAGCCTGCTTCTGGTGTTCCTCCTGCAACCCCTGTTAGTCGACTTCAGGAAGTTGGGCGTGAGCTTGAAATTGATGCTGCGCTACTCTCTATGGATGCACTTATGGTGGATCCACCTGCTGTTGCTTCGACCAAACATGATGATTAGAGTGTCCATGGGCTCTGGGGTTTCGCAAGCCCTTAATCTTGATTTATCTTTATTTTTAGGTAGTTCTATTCTTCAGGAACTTTGGTGTGTGTTATTGTTAGGTCCGAATGGACTATGCTCTTTTGGACATGTGTTATTGTGTGCCATGTGATTTCTGGCCTCTATTTTATGTTATAATGAGTAATATCTGTAGGAACTGGAATGTTCTTTGTTGGAATGTTAGAGGTCTGAATTCTGAAGCTAGGCAGAGAGCTGTTAGGCAGAAAATTGAGGAAAGCCAATGTTCTATAGCCTGTCTGCAGGAAACAAAATGCACTTATTTTGACTCTAGGTCAATCAAATCTTTCTGCCCTAAAAGATTTGATTCTTTTGTCTACTCCCCTTCAATTGGAGCTTCTGGAGGAATTATTGTTGTCTAGAACTCAGCTGTTTTTAGTGGCACTATAGTTGAAGTGCAGCAGTTTGCTGTGGTTGTTAAGTTTACTTCCAGGCAGAATAATGAGTCTTGGACTCTAGTTGCTATTTATGGCCCTTGTCAGGGTGAAGCCAGGGACAACTTTGTTAATTGGCTTTACAATCTGGTTATTCCTATCAATGAACACTGGTTGTTGCTTGGAGATTTTAATTTTCTTCGGTCAGTGGATAACAGAAACTTACCTGGGGGGATATTAATGACATGTTCATTTTTAATGAGATTATTGGTCACCTGGGCCTCCTTGAACTTCCAATTAAAGGCAGATCCTATACATGGTCCAATATGCAGGATATCCCACTTCTTGAGCAGCTGGATTGGTTCTTTACTTCTGTGGACTGGATTACTGATTACCCCATGACTGAAGTTCTGCCTTTGGCTAGGACTGCTTCGGATCATGTGCCCTGTTTAGTCTCCATCAAAACATCTATTCCAAAATCAAATCTCTTTAGGTTTGAAAACTATTGGTTTGAACTTGACGGTTTCATGGATTGTGTTGAATCTTCCTGGAAGCAGCCCTCTCGGAAAACACACATAACTGCTAAAATTGCAAACAAATTTAAATGTTTGAGAATGTGTCTTAAGAGGTGGCAAATGAGCGTCTCTAAATTGAGATTGTTGATCAGCAAATGCAATCATGTCATCCTCCTTCTGGATGAGTTAGAGGAGTGGAGGCCTCTTCTTATTCAAGAGAGTAAGTTCAAAAGAATTGTCAAAACTCATTTAGAAAAGCTGCTGCATTTTCAGATTTTGTACTGGAAGAAGAGGTGCTCCATCATGTATTTTAAGGTGGGGGGAGAAAACACAAAATTCTTCCATGCTATGGCTACTGAGAGGCATAGGAGGAACTCTATTGCTAGTCTTAGACTACCTGATGGATCTGTAGTTTCTGACCACTCCCAAATGGCTGGAATTATCTGGAGTTGTTTTAAGAATAGAATGGGCACCTCTAGAGGGATTGTGATGGGTTTTGATTTGCCTTCACTCATTTCTCCTGTATCTGTCCTTGAGGTGCTCACTAGGCCTTTTGAGAAGGAGGAAATGGACAATGTGGTCAAGCATATGCCTGTGGATAAAGCACCTGGTCCTGATGGTTTCAATGGGCTGTTTTTTAAGAAATGCTGGCACCTAATTTCTGGGGATTTTTATGAGCTAGCTCAGGCTTTTTATGAAGGAACTGCTGTTTTGGAAAATATCAACAGCTCTTTTATTACCCTGGTACCCAAAAAACTTTCTCCTGAGGAAGTAGGGGACTATAGGCCCATCTCCCTAACCAGTATGGGCCTCAAATTTCTGTCCAAAATGGCTGCAAATAGATTTCAAGAAATGATTATGCAGTGCATCCATAAGAACCAATATGGCTTTATTAAGACCAGAACAATCCAGGATTGTTTGGCTTGGACATTTGAGTACTTACACCAATGCCACCAGTCCAAGAGACCTATAGTGATCCTCAAATTGGACTTTGAAAAGGCTTTTGACTCTATTGAGCATGAAGCTATTTTTCAAATACTCAGATGTAAGGGTTTTAATGAGAAGTGGATTTCTTGGATGAAGCAACTCCTTGCCACTGGTACTTCTTCTGTTTTGCTCAATGGAGTCCCTGGGAGGAAGTTTGTTTGTAAGAAAGGAGTGAGACAGGGAGACCCTGTATCTCCTCTTCTTTTTGTTATAGCTGCTGACTTGCTACAAACAGTGATTAATGATATGTTCAGGAAAGGAATTCTGCATTTACCTATACCTTGCCATGATTCAGACTACCCTGTGATCTAGTATGCTGATGATACTTTGATCATCCTCCCTGCAGACAGAGTTCAACTTCTGGCTCTGAAGAATATGTTAAAGGTGTTCTCTCAGTCCACTGGTTTGGATGTCAACTTCCATAAGTCCTTCATTATCCCAATCAATGTTGACTCTGCTCAAATGGAGGATCTGGCCTCTGCTTTTGGTTGCAAAATTGGAAAAATGCCATTTACATATTTGGGATTGCCTGTGGGGACCACAAGACCCAAAATGGTAGACTTCATGCCACTGGTTGACTGTATGGAGAGAAGAATGACTGCCAGTTCTTCTTTCCTGAACCAAGGAGAAAGGCTGCAGTTCCTTAACTCTGCTCTTTCCTCATTGCCTATATTTTTTATGGGTAGTCTTGCACTCCCAGCTGGTATTCTAAAGCAGTTGGAAAGAATCCAAAGGCAGTGCCTATGGAGAAAGCATAGGGATGAGCCAGCTCCATCTCTTGCTGCTTGGGAGCTCATATGTAGGCCAAAGAACAGAGGAGGTCTTGGTATTCTCAATCTGGGGGTTCAGAATGTGGCTCTTCTTCTAAAGCATGCCAGTAACTTCCTAAACAAGCAAGATATTCCTTGGGTTTCCCTAGTTTGGGATTCCTACTATTTTGAAAGTATGCCCCAAGGAACTAAGGATTGTGGCTCTTTTTGGTGGAGGGATATTTGCAAAGTCATGCAGGATTTTAGAGACTGTTCATGGGTGCAGATCAATGAAGGGGACACTGCTCTCTTTTGGTCTGATAATTGGAACCTGGGCTCTGAAACTTCTAGCTTGCAGTCAAGATTCCCAAGGCTTTTCTCTTTTGCCAAGGACCCCTGGATATCTGTTAAGGAAATCTTCAATACACAGGATATGCACCATCTCTTCAACCTTCCTTTATCTGCTCAAGCTTTTGATGAGTTAAACCTGATAAAGGATTTGATGGATTCTCACAGTAGGGACCCCATCTTCAAGGATCTTTGGTACTGGCAGGGCTCTTCCAAGTCTTTCAAGCCCAAGATGTTTTACACCCACACCTTTCAGTCTGAGACCTTTAATCCTTTGCTATGTTGGATTTGGAAATCATCCTGTACTTAGAAGATCAAGGTCTTTGCTTGGATGCTTATTATGGACAGGTTGAACACCAAGGATATGGTGGAGAGAAGGCACTGGCATATGGAAGATGAAGTCCACTGTAGGATGTGCCCTCTGCAGGCAAGGGAAACCAGGGATCACTTATTCTTCAACTGTAATTTCAGTGTAAGGGTCTGGAACTATCTGCAGATTGATTGGACTGCTGGAACATCCATGATTGACCTGGTTACACAGGCAAGGAGAAGCTTTGATAGGCCTTTCTTCTCTGAAGTGGTGTTCATTGCTTGCTGGAATATTTGGATAATCAGGAATGCCAAAGTTTTCAGAAATGAGAGGGCTACTTTTAGCAAATGGAGGTTTGCTTTTAGGCATGATATTAGCCTCATGCAACATAGAATCAAATCTGCTTACAAGGATGACCTGCTTAAATGGATCTCTTTCCTCCCCCCCTAAGCTAGGCTAGTAAGGCTCTCTTTCTTCTTTGTACTCTGGTTACTCCTTGTGATCAACTTGTTGTATATGTCCTTTAAATCAATAAAGTTTTGATATGCTGTGGGGGTTTTGCCCCACAGTTCCCAGTCAAAAAAAAACAATCTCCCAAAGCAGTTTTGTGAATGGAGCTCTGAGCAAGAAGATCGAAAATCGCAGCAAAACGAGCTAGAACTCGTGCTTGAGCTGGATGGGGATTTTTTTGGGTAGAAGATGAAGTGTGTGGGTGCTGGCATAAGTGGAGGGGGGCACCAGGGGCGCGACCTATAGGGGGGCGCGACCTATAGGGGGCGCGCCCTCCACTCTCGTGGCCTGGTGCTTGCCCCTCCTACAGTGTTTTTAGTGCCTAAAATCCTCAGATATCCCAGAAAAAATCATACTAAATTTGCAGGGCATTTGGAGCACTTTTATTTTCGGACTATTTTTTATTGCGCGGATAATTCAGAAAATAGACAGATAATACTATTTTTCTTTATTTATTCTAAATAACAGAAAGTAAAAAGAGGGTACAGAAGGTTGTGCCTTCTAGTTTTTTCCATCTCATGATCATCAAAATGAATCCACTAACAAGGTTGATCAAGTCTTGTGAACGAACTCATTCCGAATAACACGGAACCGGAGAAATTTCGAATAACACTAAGTTACCTCAACGGGGATATGAAAATCCCCAATAATAAGAATATCATACTTTTTCTAGACAGTAGGGAGAGGAAATTCAAAACCTCCAATGATAATAGTTGGAACTTGTCCAATAGAATTGATGCTATGAACTTGAGATTGTTTCCTCGGAAAGTGTACCGTATGCTCATTACCATTAACATGAAAAGTGACATTGCCTTTGTTGCAATCAATAACAGCCCCTGCAGTATTAAGAAAAGGTCTACCAAGGATAATAGACATAATATCGTCCTCAGGAATATCAAGAATAACAAAGTCCGTTAAGATAGTGACATTTGCAACCACAACAGGCACATCCTCACAAATACCGACAGGTATAGCAGTTGATTTATCAACCATTTGCAAAGATATTTTAGTAGGTGTCAACTTATTCAATTCAAGTCTACGATATAAAGAGAGAGGCATAACACTAACTCCGGCTCCAAGATCACATAAAGCAGTTCTAACATAATTTCTTTTAATGGAACATGGTATAGTTGGTACACCCGGATCTCCAAGTTTCTTTGGTATTCCACCCTTAAAAGTGTAACTGGCAAGCATGGTGGAAATTTCAGCTTCTGGTATCTTTCTTTTATTCGTAATGATATCCTTCATATACTTAACATAAGGATTTACTTTCAACATATCAGTTAAGTGCATACGTAAGAAGATAGGTCTAATCATTTCAGCAAAGCGCTCAAAATCCTCATCATCCTTTGACTTGGATGGTTTAGGAGGAAAGGGCATGGGTTTCTGAACCCATGGTTCTCTTTCTTTACCGTGCTTCCTAGCAACAAAATCTCTCTTATCATAACGTTGATTCTTTGATTGTGGGTTATCAAGATCAACAGCAGGTTCAATCTCTACATCATTGTTTTTGCTAGGTTGAGCATCAACATGAACATTATCATTAACATTATCACTGGGTTCATGTTCATCACCTGATTGAGTTTCAGCATCAGAAATAGAAATATCATTGGGATTCTCAGGTGTGTCTATAGTAGGTTCACTAGAAGCATGCAAAGTTCTATCGTTTTTCTTTTTCTTCTTTTTAGAAGAACTAGGTGCCTCTAAATTATTTCTCTGAGAATCTTGCTCAATTCTCTTAGGGTGGCCTTCAGGATACAAAGGTTCCTGAGTCATTCTACTAGTTCTAGTAGCCACTCTAACAGCAAAGTCATTTTTATTATTTAATTCATCAAGCAAATCATTTTGAGCTTTAAGTACTTGCTTAGCTTGAGTAGCAACGATAGAAGCATATTTGCTAACGAGGTGAAGTTCCTCTTTAACTCTAGCCAGATTATCGCTTACGCGTCCTTTCTCGAAAACATTAGTTTTTAACTCCCTACCAACATAAGCATTAAAACTTTCTTGTCTAGCCATAAAGTCAACAAATTCATCTAAGCATGGGCTATGAAATTTAGTAGAGGGGATTTCAACTTTATCTTATCTATAGAGAGAATTTACCTTTACTACCTGTGTCGGGTTATCATAACAATGTGGTTCTTCAGGCGGTATATTAAGACCATGTATTTCTTCAATAGGAGGTAAATTCTTAACATCTTCAGCTTTAATAACTTTTTCTTTCATTGATTTCTTTGCCTCTTGCATATCTTCAGGACTTAGAAATAAAACACCTCTCTTCTTCGGAGTGGGTTTAGGAATAGGCTCAGGAGTTGGCTCAATTGGTTCAGGAATTACTTCAGGAATTGGCTCAGGAAGAGTCCAATTATTTTCATTAGTCAACATATTATTCAATAATATTTCAGCTTTGTCCACTATTCTTTCCCTGAAAACACAACCAGCACAACTATCCAATTAGTCCTTGGAAGCATCGGTTAGTCCATTATAAAAGATATCAAGTATTTGATTTTTCTTAAGAGGATGATCAGGCAAAGCATTAAGTAACCGAAGAAGCCTCCACCAAGCTTGTGGGAGACTCTCTTCTTTGATTTGCACAAAATTATATATTTCCCGCAAGGCAGCTTGTTTCTTATGAGCAGGGAAATATTTAGCAGAGAAGTAATAAATCATATCCTGGGGACTACGCACACAACCAGGAGCAAGAAAATTATACCAAGTCTTAGCATCACCCTTTAATGAGAACGGAAATATCTTAAGGATATAAAAATAGCGAGACTTCTCATCATGAGTAAACAGGGTGGCTATATCATTCAACTTGGTAAGATGTGCCACAATAGTTTCAGATTCAAGGGCATAAAAAGGATCAGATTCAACTAAAGTAATAATTTCAGGATCAACAGAAAATTCATAATCCTTATCTGTAACACAGATAGGTGAAGTAGCAAAAGCAGGATCGGGTTTCATTCTAGCATTAAGAGAATGCTGCTTCCATTTAGCTAATAATTTCTTAAGATCATATCTATCATTGCAAGCAAATATTTCCCTAGCAGCTTCTTCATTCATAACATAACCCTTAGGAACAACAGGCAATACATAATCATTGGGAGAACCTTCATCATCACTATCATCAATAATAGGTTCTTCAATATTTTCATTCCCCCTAACTCTAGCAAGTTGTTCATCAAGAAATTCACCTAATGGCAAAGTAGTATCACGTACAGAAGTAGTTTCATCATGCATAGCAGAAGTGGCATCATCAATAACATGCGACATATCAGAATTCATAGCAGTAGCAGGTTTAGGTGTCGCAAGCCTACTAATAACAGAAGGAGAATCTAGTGCAGAGCTAGATGGCAGTTCCTTACCCCCCCCCCCTCGTAGTTGAGGGCAAAATAGTAGTTCGATCGTCTTTCAAGTTCTTCATAGTAATCAACAGATATAAATCCCAAGTGACTCAGGGAATAGAGCTATGCTCCACGGCAATGGCGCCAGAAATTAGTCTTGATAACCCACAAGTGTAGGGGATCGCAACAACTTTCGAGGGTAAAGTATTCAACCCAAATTTATTGATTTGACACAAGGGGAGCCAAAGAATATTCTTGACTATTAGTAGTTGAGTTTTCAATTCAACCACACCTGGATAACTTAGTATCTGTAGCAAAGTATTTAGTAGCAAAGTAGTATGATAATAAAGGTAACGGTAGCAAAAGTAAAGATAAATGTTTTTGGGTTTTTGTAGTAGTTGTAACAGTAGCAACGGAAAAGTAAATAAGCGAAGAACAATATGTGAAAAGCTCGTAGGCAATGGATCAGTGATGGATAATTATGGCGGATGCGATTCCTCATGTAATAGCTATAACATAGGGTGACACAGAACTAGCTCCAGTTCATCAATGTAATGTAGGCATGTATTCCGTAAATAGTCATACGTGCTTATGGAAAAGAACTTGCATGACATCTTTTGTCCTACCCTCCCGTGGAAGCGGGGTCCTAGCGGAAACTAAGGGATATTAAGGCCTCCTTTTAATAGAGAACCGGAACAAAGCATTAGCACATAGTGAATACATGAACTCCTCAAACTACGGTCATCACCGAGAAGTATCCCGATTATTGTTACTTCGGGGTTGTCGGATCATAACACATAATAGGTGACTATAGACTTGCAAGATAGGATCAAGAACACACATATATTCATGAAAACATAATAGGTTCAGATCTGAAATCATGGCACTCGGGCCCTAGTGACAAGCATTAAGCATAGCAAAGTCATAGCAACATCAATCTCAGAACATAGTGGATACTAGGGATCAAACCCTAACAAAACTAACTTTATTACATGGTAAATCTCATCCAACCCATCACCTTCCAACAAGCCTACGATGGAATTACTCACGCACAGCGGTGAGCATCATGAAATTGGTGATGGAAAGGGTTGATGATGACGAAGGCGACGAATCCCCCTCTCCGGAGCCCCGAACGGACTCCAGATCAGCCCTCCCGAGAGAGAATAGGGCTTGGCGGTGGCTCCGTGTCGTAAAACGCAATGAAACGTTCTCTCTAATTTTTTTCTCCCCGAACGTGAATATATGGAGTTGGAGTTGAGGTCGGTGGAGGTCCAGGGGGCCCACGAGATAGGAGGGCGCGCCCTAGGGGGGGGGCGCCCCCTGTCTCATGGACAGCCTGTGGCCCCCCTGGTGTATATCTTTCGCCCAGAAATTCTTATTAATTCCAAACAGTGCCTCCGTGGATTTTCAGGACATTCCGAGAACTTTTCTTTTCTACTCATGAAACAACATCATGGCAGTTCTGCTGAAAACAGCATTAGTCCGGGTTAGTTTCATTCAAATCATGCAAGTTAAAGTCCAAAACAAGGGGAAAAGTGTTTGGAAAAGTAGATACGTTGGAGATGTATCAATTACCCTGAGAGTTCTGAAAATTGGAATTTGACCCGCCGCCCGGGCCATGAAAGCCGCTGCCACCTGAGCCGCCTCCTGGCCCATGATTACCGTCGAACATGTTGGATTTCTTGAAAGCCTTCATGATCGTACAGTCCTTCCATAGGTGAGTGGCTGGTTTCTGTGGAGTGTCGTGTCTTGGACAAGGCTCATTTAGCAACTGCTCAAGCGTGGGGCTTGACCTGCCAGACCGAGGAGGTGGTCTCCCCTTACGTCATTGATTGTTGTCCTGCGCATTGGTGTTAGCCACAAACTCCAAGCTACCATCAGCCTTACGTTTATTATTACCTCCTTGATTTGCCGGGTTATGCTGAGGACCCTTGGCGTTGTCGTTCTTCTTTCCCTTCCCTGTATTCTCATCATCAGACTCGGGATCCTTGGTACTATCAGAGTCGGTATATTTGACTAGAGCCGCCATCAACTGGTCCATGTCATTACAATCGCGCTTGAGCCGTCCCAGCTTCATCTTCAGAGGCGTAAAACGGCAATTTTTCTCCAACATTAACACTGCAGAGCCGGCATCCATCTTATCAGACGAATGTATTATGGCCTTGAGCCGGCGTACCCAATGGGTCGTGGACTTGCCCTCCTCTTGATTGCAATTAGTCAAATCCACAATTGACATGGGCTGCTTGCATGTATCTTTGAAGTTTTGGATAAACCGGGCTTTTAACTCTACCCATGAACCGATGGAATTAGGCAGCAGCCCCTTCAACCAAGTGCGGGCCGTCCCATCCAACATCATGGTGAAGTACTTGGCCATCGCAGCGTCGCTGACATCCAGTAGCTCCATAGCCGTGTCATAGCTTTCAATCCACGCCCCAACCTGTAAGTCGGCCGTGTAATTAGGCACCTTTCGAGGCCCCTTGAAATCCTTGGGCAAACACTCGTTCGCAGAGCCGGCACCAGACAAGGGACACATCCGGTCCTAGTGGTCATGCCTGCCTCAATAGAAGTCGCCAGATAAACTGGAAAAGACTGGTAAGCCGGCCACTGAGCCACCTGCTGAGCCGCCCGCTCTGCCTCTTGACGTATTCTATCCTGATCAATGAAGTTAAGAGCTCCATCATGCGTCGGGTCATGCCCGCACGGCTGGTCACGGCGCCGGGCGTTTCTTGAAACAGCCGCTGAATCTATGTGCCTCCTATAACTTGGGCTCCGGCTTAGATGAGGGGTTGAGTGAATCTTGTCTCGGCTATACGAGTACACCTCCTGCTGCGCCAAAGCCGTCTGAAGAAGATCTCTGACCCTTCGAGTTTCAACCGCCGTCGGAGAGTCGCCCTCCACCGGGAGAGTCGCCAATCGTGCCGCCGTAGCAATCATGTTCTCCAAAGGGTTAGAATAATGACCTGATGGCATTGTTACATAATGAGGTGGAGCAGTATTCATCCGAGGAGGTTCCATCATACATGGCTGAACCGGCATTCCACCCCCGGGTGTTGCAACCCGGTCTATCTCCGGCGGGTTAGTAGGCCCTGCACCGGGTGTACGGAAGAGGTTTCGAGGATCATAAACCGGAGGCAGACGGGATTGAGTCTTCTGGTACCTCCTCCTCATGACCTCATTTGACACGTTCTGATCCCTCGTGAGCTGGAAAGCCTGCGACTGAATCCGCTGAGCTTGGGCGTCCAGAGCCGCCCGCTCTACAGTCATCCTGACGTCCTCCGCCGCCAGGTCTTCCTTAGCCTGCGCTATATCCTGCTTTAACTGCACCACTTCCGCATCATGTTGAGCTTGATCCACCGGGTTGACCAGGGCGGTTAATAGAGTTGTCATGTTATCCATGAGATCCATCAACACCTGAGCCGACAGGCGCACAGGGCCTCCTGCCCCGGCTGCCGTTGACCCAGAAGTTATCGCTGCCGCAGCCATAGAGTTCTGAATGGGTTGCGTGCCAGCCATGAACATCCCAACTCTGCTCGGCGGCTCAAGGAGGTCCGAAATACTACTGCCATCGGAACAGCCCCCAAGCCCGCCGTCTTGCAGTTAATACAACGAATCCGTCTCACCCGTGGACGACTCACCATCAGAGTAGATGGCCGTCTCACCGCCAGATGCAGATCCTTCAGAAAGTCCTCCTCCGTGGATGCATCCCACGAAGGCATGCTTCACGGCAGGCTGAGCCCGGGTGGGTCTCGCACGCTGAGTCGTCTTGATGATGTTGGTGTAGATGTCCGGCTCAGGGCCCGTCTCGCCAATCTTGCTAATGAAAATGTAGATTCCTCCGAAGGGGACCCGGTACCCGTACTCGATTGAACCTGCGTCGGGGCCCCAGCCTGCGTCGTTGATGTAGAGCTTGCCCAGAGTGTATCCCTTGAGCCCTTCGAATCTGCCCTTCAAGAACTCAAATCAACCATGCGCTGGCCCCACGGTGGGCACCAACTGTCGTGGAATTGTCACGTCAGATGTCCTAGTGAAAGTACTTAGTCGTGGAGCCATCGCAACTAGGAAGCTTAAAGGGGTTAATCGGGACAAAGGACACGGGGTTTATACTGGTTCGGCCCCTTATGGAGAAGGTAAAAGCTTACGATCCAGTTTTGAGTGGGATTGCTTATGTCTCGATTACCAGGGAGCGAAATCACTTGACCTAGCTCTTGATCTGATGTTACTTGCCCTGAACTGCCACCGGGTCGTCCCTTTATATACAGAGGTCGACGCCCAGCGGCTCACAGAGTCCCGGTCGGCTCATAAATAGTGTCTGGCTTGGTATCTAACTATTCTTGCCTTACAACACAAGTTATGTACACATGGCAGTTTATTTCTACGGAACTTAAGTCGCCTTTGGGATTTGGGCCCTTAACTGAGCCGCCATCTTCAAACTTGTCCTGGGCTTCAAGAGTCCTCATAGGTATAACCCGGCCCCTCCTGGACGGGTCATACCTAATAGTTATATCCCCAACAGACCTCGTTAGGGCATGTGGCGGCTGCCCTAGGTCGACCTGATCTCCCCTAGGGCCTTGAGGTTCGCCACCCTGCAACAAGAAGAACAAACAAAGAACGAGGAAGAAGAAGAACAGGGGAGAGGATAAAAGTAACGGTAAAAAGTGGTAGATTAATTGATCGATTGTGTGTTGTTCAATCGGCCGTCACCTCTCATCTATTTATGAGGCGGCTAGACTTCCCGTACAAGAAAAGGACTAAAAATTCCGCCCAAAACATCAAAAACCCTAACTTAACTAGGACAGGAATATTTGGTAATTTCCCGGATCAACTCGGTCCCACCGATTGGTTCGTTTCGGTCCGACCGAGTGAACGTTGCCAACTCTCTGTATCCTTCTGTAATTTCTTGGATCAACTCGGTCTCACCGATTGGTTTGCTTCGGTCCTACCGAGTGAACATGGCCAACTCTCAGGTAATTTTCTGGACCAACTCGGTCTCACTGATCAAATCAACTCGGTCGGTCCGAAATGACTCTGCAGCTTCTGTTTTTGACCATGTTTTGCTTCCACAGGTTGCATATGACCTCGGATTAAGACGATTTTTATATCAAAATCAACCGTTTCGATGATACGCATAACTTTAGTGTTGATACATTTTTCCATCTGAGGCGATCTTAATTGATTTCCTGTCCATTTCATAATCTGATGTCAGTATGAGCATCTCTGAACTTGTCATAACTTTTGCATCTGAGCTCCGGTTTAGACCATCTTCATATCCATCTTGATCTTCTCGAAGACAGAAATTCCAAGGTGACTTCCAATCATAAGTTTGAATTAGTCTTGATATAACCTAAGCTAATTTTATGACTGTGCCAATTTTGAGCGTCAACACATGCCCCCCCCCCCCCGTTTTTCGGCATAGCTAGCATGCCGAAAAATAACTTGTACCATGTTGGTTCTAAGGACAATGTCAACACTCCATCGGCCATTCTGCATCTTCTTAGGGATATAAGTATATATCGGCTATTACTTGTTTCAATCCTTATGCAAACTAGGGCGAAACCTTCTCAATTTCATTAACAATCCGGTGATAAATTTCCATAGATATGTATTTCAAAGTCATCCTCCGAACCATATTGTTCACCCTTTCGCTGGGATTTTGCAGACAATCAAGAATGAATTCCCTCTAATCCTTTCTTTCACCTGCATACAAATTTCATTAGTGGCCGAAGCAGTGGGCTTTGGTTCGGCCTTACCTATGTCGGTGAGATCAAGCATCAGCTATTGATAGATGTGCAATACAAAATGATCAACATGGTAGCTGAATGCTTGTTGCGCCAACTCATTTGCTCTTCAATTTTCATGTCTAGATATATGAGAAATATTAAAGCAACCCAAGGTAAATTTTATATCTAGAGATACCTCAAGGTAAACTATAAGTGATTCGTCAAAACATTGATAATCCTTGGATATTTATTGCACTACTCATAATGAATCACCGAAAGCCTCAATGTACATAGCACCTATGACACCCAAAAGATCCAAACCGAATAACATTGCATATTCGACTTTGATTATTGTGCAAAAAATATTTTAAGTGGCGTGAGGCTTCACAAAATAGCACCATAAGGAGATATATAAACAACACCAACACCTTGGCCATTGTTAGGAATTCAACCATCAAAACATAATCTCCATAGTACTAGAAAGACAAGGCTAATATCAATATTATGCATGTCATAAATCCGATGGTCGATAATAAAACAACAATGATTTGGCCTCTCATAGACTTGAAAAAATCGTAGGCCAAATCATATATATTAAATCAAAGCATAAACCCACTCAATTTCTATGAATTAGTCTATGCAACATATTTTTTAATGGCATCGGTCATAATGTTTCATCTCCATGCAAGCATAATATAAGTATATGTATAAATTTCCATGAACATGTACCTTGTCTTGCTCTCCAATCAAACTAAGGACGATGTTAGAATGCTACACCGGCCATGTTTTGTCATATTCTTAGGGTGAAAAATAAATATCGGCCACCTCCATAAGGTTCATGTGAATTCATCCACCAAAGCATGTATAGCCGAAATAAACAAATGAAATGACAAATCAAGTATTTCGGCTCTTTGGATCAGCAACAAACTTGTAGCTAATCAAATGTATAGTGATTTGGTAATACCCTCTCATGATATAGAAAATTATGTTGCATCCATGGATGAAAATAAATCCATGGAGGGTAATTGATCATACCTAGGGATGAATTCCATGGAAAAGGCATCAATGGCATGGTTGAAGAAAATGGATGATGTGCTAACCAAAGATTTTGATGTTGTGATGCAATCCTTCGGCTTAAATGTTTGTTGCTTCCATCCTTCTCTCTCTTCACTTTTATTGTACTTCTTGTAATGGAAGCTTGCACGTAATTCTTATTTCGGGTACTTCCTTTCGGAACCCGTGCCATATTCCTTTCCTCAAGTTCTTGTGCACTAAGTTTTTGCAATTTCTTCTTTTGCCAATATGATAAGCCGAGTGGGCACCCCGGCTGTGATTTTGTTTGAAGCAATGGCAACTCTTGTTTTACCTTGTGCACTCTCAACTTCTTCTCTTCAGATTTGGCACTTGATTGACTTGCCTCATCGCCTTTAGTAGCCAATGTCAACACTTTAATTGGCTCTTTTTCATTTGAGATCAAATCTGAAGTAGCACTCTTGCGGCCATCTTTTTTAACATGGTAAACTTGCTTGACCACCTCTTTCTTGTTCCTTGAGCTCCGGGCCGATTCCTTATGATTAAAACGGTCTTTGACATGTGATTGTTCATCAAATGTTAATCTTCTTGGAGCTGCATATTGTTGGTGAGACGGTCTAAAATAAGATGGATTATGTGCCCATGTATCATACCTGTCCCATGATGGATATGGATTTGGCATCGGTGGCCCAAAGTAAGGATATGAATATGCTGCATTGACATTATCACTTTGCCAATACCGATCATCATATTTGTGCCTTGGGGGTGATCTTGGTTTCTTTGCATGATTTGGCCGATAAGCATTCTTCTCTTCACTCTTCTTTTGATATTTATCCAATAGTTCAGCGAAGGTGATTTTCGATCTGTTACACTTGCGCTTATTTCGGCCTTTGTTTTCTTTTGGTTTGCTTTCATCGATCATTGGATTTGCTTGCTGCCCCAGTCCTTGGCGTCTCCATTGTAGCTTCGATGGAATTCTCGCCCTGAAGATCATGTTCATTATGCTCTCCAACAACTTCTTTACTTGAAATCTTGATCCCATCACCTGCAGCTTTTACCTTCTCTTCAAATGGATTGGCTTGAAGCAGCCGATACAAAAACTTTTCGCCATTGGGACCAATCGGAATAGACTAGTCATCTCTTGGTGTTTCAACAAACTTCAATCGTCCTTTTTCGATGGCCGATTTAACTATTTGATGAAACATGTTGCAATCCTAAAATTTATGCTTGGACGAATCATGCAACTTCCAATACATTCGTGCTTGGATTGCTGGCTTAACATGGTGATCAAGAATTATAATGTAATTATTTTTCATCAAAAATCAAATATTTGATCAGCATGCTTGAATTGAAGGTATACTTCTTGTTTTATAGCCGATCTTGCTGTTTGAACAGATTTGGAGATAAGCAAACGAATGGTTCAGATTTGGAATCTCCCCATTCGGCTATGCATTGTGTTTTCCACTCTATCTCTGGTGTCTTTGTATAAGATATTATATTAGCATCAGTTTTCTAAATAGAATTTAACCTTGGCTTTAAATTTCTGAAACGAAGATATTTAGAACATACATGTCTCAGTTGAGACCAAGTGCAAGCCAAGTACGAAATAAGAAAAGCTACCCAACTAGATATGAACTTTACATAAAGCAACGGGGAAAGCTTTGGCTATAACAATAAGTCATTATCGGTCTTTATAAATGGCGCAATGGGTTGACCGATATGTTTCATAACAATTTTATTGCTAAAAAGTAAATTACCCTTCTTCATTGGTCTTTCAAAATTACTTATGAGAATATTTCTTACAAATGCATCAATAATGAAGTTGCGACCAAATCTGAAAACAGGTAAAATAATGCTAGACATACCACTTCAAATATGTTGGGAGAGCATGATGGTGGTGTGACTTGAAGAATATCTTGCTCCGCCTTCGGATAGCTCCGCAAAGCCTTGTCATCATCTTTTTCTTGATTCCGTGCATCATTAGTTTGAAGATCTTTGTCCACCAAACTTTCTCCAGCTACTTGTTCTTGTTCTTGAAGCTCGTCAATTTCTATGGCACCAAACTCATAGGGCAGGAAGTAGGTTCAATTAACTTCAGAAAAATCAAGTATGATTGTCTTGCTATACTTTCCATGCCCTTTCTCAACAATGTTTGCCTCTTTGGATTTGATGGATTCAGAATATATACTACTTGATTCGGCTTTTTCAACCGAAGCACCTTTAGTTTCCGAATCATCATTCTTTTCACCGGTTATATAATTGGCAAGGCTTCTTTTCTTTGAGCCAATTCCCTATCAATTCTCTCTTGGCGAATTACTTGCACCCTATCGCGCAAAGCTTTAACTCCCCTCTCAATTTCAGTCCACTCTAGATAAGTTTGCCCCCCAATGCTTTTAGGATTGTTCGGCAATGAATTGTTAGTGTTGCCGAAATTTTGCAATTTTGTAGCGGGTGTATAATATGTTGCGGTACAAGGTGAAGGTGTATGCACTGATGTATAACCATATGCTCTCTCACCAATACTATCAATTGATGAAGTTTCATCTTCCTGCAAAACTCTAGCATTTATTGCAGCATAATCAGGAAACAACCCCTTTTCATGTTGTTCAAGGCAAAGAGCACTAATTTTCTTCTTGTGCCAAGCTCTTTTTTAATGCAGCCACAACCGCTTCTGGAAGGGATTGCTCCACAGTACTTTTAGATTCTTTCGGCAATGATTCGTGAGTGTTGTCGAAATTCTTGAATTGCGTAGAGTATGCATTATATGCTACAGTATTTGGTGACGGCACATGTGTTCCTGTAAAATTTTCACTTATTCGTCTATGACCATGAAGATGCGGGGTCGGATTATGAACATCTACAGTTGCATACGGTGCTGAAAAATTACTAACATGAGGTGTAGCATATGATGGTTGAGAGTAACTAGCCAAATAGCTAGTAGTAGCATGGCCAATTCTCCCATCCATCGGCAAGGTTGGATTCACATATTGCAAATTAGTTGCCGACGAATAAAAGGGTGAAACACTTTCTTGCATGGCATTGGAAATTCTAACATGAGGTGTTTCAAATTTATTAACCGAACTCACCATGTTGTTCATCGACATAACGATTTGTGGGGTTGCCGATGCATGACAGTTGGGATACATATGGTGCATGTTACTAGTATCATAAGAAGTTGAATCATGTAAATTACTTTGAATTGGCCCTTGCGCGTAGTTAGATGCATGATTGAAAAAAATAGGGTTGGCCGATAGAGTATACTCATTGAACGATCTAGTAACACCATATGAATTATTTGCATCTACACAAGGTGATTGGGTATTCGTATTACCTTTGTAGACTTCAAACCCTAGATGACGATCTCTTCGTAGCAAGAACGGGCCGGAGACCATTCAAAGCTTCTTCCCCAGCGCAGTCGCCAAAAAGTGTGTTCGCGCACAAACACGTCACCGTGTACCCTCGACGTTGAAGGAGACCCGCCGGAAGCGTGGTACGCAAGACAATCCGGCAGGTGGTTTTGAGGACCCGAAACCCCACATGCCCGGGAGAGACCCCGTCACGGCGCGCGGCGGCTACGGGCTGCCCTAGGTCGACCTAATCGCCCCTAGGGCCTCGAGGTTCGCCGCGCTGCAACTAGAAGAACGAATGAAGAACAAGGAAGAAGAAGAACATGGGAGAGGATAAAAGTAAAGGTAAAAAGTGGTAGATGAATTGATCAATTGTGTTGTTCAATCGGACATCACCTCTCATCTATTTATGAGGCAGCTAGACTTCCCATACAAGAAAAAGACTAAAAATTCCGTCCAAAACATCAAAAACCCTAACCTAACTCGGACAGGAATCTTTGGTAATTTCTCGGATCAACTCGGTCCCACCAATTGGTTCGTTTCGGTCCCACCAAGTGAACATTGCCAACTCTCTGTATCCTTCTATAATTTCTCAGATCAACTCGGTCTCACCGATTGGTTTGCTTAGGTCCTACCAAGTGAACATTGCCAACTCTCTGGTAATTTTCCGGACCAATTCGGTCTCACCAATAAAATCAACTCGGTCAGTCCGAAATGACTCTGCAGCTTCTGTTTCTGACCTTGTTTTGCTTCCACGGGTTGCATACGACCTCGGATTAAGATAATTTTTGTATCAAAATCAACCATTTCAACGAGAGGCATAACTTTCGTGTTGATAAATTTCCATCCGAGGCCATCTAAATTGAGTTCCTGGCCATTTCATAATCTGCTGTCAATATGAGAATCTCTGAACTTGTCATAACTTTTGCATCCGAGCTCCGTTTTAGACCATCTTCATATCCATCTTGATATTTTTGAAGAGAGAAATTCCAAGGTGACTTCCAATCATAAGTTTGAATTAGTCTTGATATAACCTAAGCTAATTTTATGATTGTGCCAATTTTGAGCATCAACATGATGATCGAATCTCGGGCAAGTAACATAACTATGACAAAGGGAACAGCGTATGTTGTTATGTGGTTTGACCGATAAAGATCATCGTATAATATGTAGGAACCAATATGAGAATCTAGATTACGCAGTTAGTTATTGACCGGAGACGTGTCTCGATCATGTCTACATAGTTCTCGAACATGTAGGGTCCGCACGCTTAACGTTCGATGATGATTGGTATTATGAGTTTATGTGATATGATGTACCGAAGGTTATTTGGAGTCCCGGGTGAGATCACGGACATGAAGAGGAGTCTCAAAATGGTCGAGACATAAAGATTGATCTATTGGACGGCTATGTTCAGACACCGGAAGTGTTTCGGAGAAGTTTCGGATAGAACCGGAGTACCGGGGGTTACCGGAACCCCCCGAGGGGTCAATGGGCCTTCATGGGCCTTAGTGGAAGAGAGGAGGAGGCGGCCAAGTGTAGAGGCGCCCCCCCCCCCAAGACCAATCCGAATTGGGGAGGGGGGCCGGCCCCCCTTTCCTTCTTCCCTTCTTCCCTTCCTTCCCCCTCCTAGTTGGACTAGAAAAGGGGGGAAACCTACTCCTAGTAGGAGTAGGAATCCCCCCTTGGGGTGCACCCCATGAGGCCAGCCGGCCCCCTCCTCCACTCCTTTATATACGGGGGAGGGGGCACCCCATAGACACACAAGTCGATCAAGTTGATCTTTTAGCCGTGTGTGGTGCCCCCCTCCACAGATTTCCACCTCGGTCATATCGTCCTAGTGCTTAGGCGAAGCCCTGCGCCGGTAACTTCATCATCACCGTCACCACGCCGTCATGCTGACGGAACTCTCCCTCAGCCTCAGCTGAATCTAGAGTTCGAGGGACGTCACCGACCTAAACGTGTGCAGATCGTGGAGGTGTCGTGCGTTCGGTACTTGATCGGTTGGATCGCAAAGACGTTCGACTACATCAACCACATTACTTAATGCTTTCGCTTTTGGTCTACGAGGGTACGTGGACACACTCTCCCCCTCGTTGCTATGCATCACCTAGATAGACTTGCATGATCGTAGGATTTTTTTTTGAAATTACTGCGTTCCCCAACACAACCGCGTTGTGAAACGCTTCCGCTTATGGTCTACGAGGGTACGTAGACACACTCTCCCTTTCGTTGTTATGCATCTCCTAGAAAGATCTTGCGTGAGCGTAGGAATTTTTTGAAATTGCATGCTACGTTCCCCAACACGGCAAACCACAACACGCCACATGTCCAACCTTATACGTTCAATTTTCTGTAAATTAAATTGAATTGGCAATTTGCAGAAAAGTCCCAAAACTTCAAACCCTCATAAATAATTATCCACGAGTCCAAATTTAGTGATTCTTTTTCCAACATGACCCTCATGAAATCTAGTTTCACACTGTCCAGAAACATTTCACATTTGAATAGTTTAAAATTTGAATTCAAACTTAAATTGGGCATAACTTGCACACAATAAATCCAAATTAAATGATTCTTTTGCAAATTGAACCTAGTGAAATGGTCTTTCATATCAGAACACTTTGGTTCAAATTTAAATAATGCAAAAATACATTTTGAACAAAATGTTGTAGAGGACAGAATTCAAATAGAAATGAAACCTAATTAGGTTTAATTTTGAAATAAAAATTGTTTAAGAAAACAATTTTGTCACAATAGTTCAAAAGCTAAAAACGAACTATAGTAAATATTTTGGACTATTGTTTGACTTCAGGAAATTCGACTAACATTTGAATTCATTTCAAACATAGTTTAATACAACATTGAAATCCTAGGTTTAATATATATAAACCAAATGCAATATGGTTTTCTGAGTTGAAATAAACCTAGTAAACATTGTTGGAGTTATTATTTGACTATAAGGAAAGATGAGCTCAAATTAATTCAAATAAAACTCGAAAACTATTTGCACATAGCAAACCATTTTGGTTTGGTATGTGACAAGAAATAGATGAACCTCAGTAACCACATTGGATTGGAACTTAACTTTAGTTGAACCAAATTGAGTAAATGAACCATAGTGATCTTATTGGATTTGTACTTGACCTTAGGGAAAACATTGAATTGTTGAACCAACTTAGTAAATTATGAAATAATTCATAAATGAACTTAGTGAAACCAAATCAAATTGTGAACTCAAATCATTTTGAATTCAAATAAGATTAACTGTAACCCAAATCCATTTTTTATTGGAAGCCAGACGAAGTTATCATTTCCAGACCTTAGTGTATTCAAGCTCATGAAAGGTTAACAAGTTTGAATTGTCATTCAAACTTTAATATAAACTTGGCTATCCATGATTCATAGATCGTGATTTTGTTGTTAGGATTCTTTTCCAGAACCTAACAACCACAACTTGACATCACATACTCCTTATGTGATGAACCCTTAGTTGAAACTTGCATGTGAACCCTTATGTAACATGTATTCCAATGACAACCACTATGTTGTCTTCCAAACTCTTATGAGTAGTTAACATTGACACATGATCTCACAACACAATGACACCGACACCATGCACAACACCTGTTGTATGTTTGATTGCATTGTATGGTTGTTTATGATTGCTCTTTACTTAGGATAGATTGTACGGAGAGCGAAGTGTATCATGATCAAGATTGTGAGATTGAACAATCATCAATACAGGCAAGTGGAACCTTTGATCATATCGTATGTTTTCATGCATTGCAGTTGTTTTCAACTATGAACCCCTATAGGATTTTTACTTTATGCTTGACGAAACCTAGTAGAATGAAGTAGGTCTATTTATACCCTGACGTAACCAACGAGTAGTTGCTTAGCTGTTACATCATGGATTGGGAAACACCTATATTATTCTGCCATACGACCACATGGTTGACTACTGATACATCTCCAACGTATCTATAATTTTTGATTGTTCCATGCTATTATGTTACAAATCTTGGATGTTTTATATACATTATTATGCTATTTCATATCATTTTTGGGGACTAAATTATTAACCTGGTGCCCAATGCCATTTGTTGTTTTTTCCTAGTTTTTGTTTTTACATAAAATCAATACCAAACGGAGTCCAAATGGAATGAAAATTTTTGACGATTTTTCTTGGACCACAAGACACCCTAGAAGCTTTCGGGAGAAGGCCAGAAGGGCCACAAGGCGGCAACAAGCTCAAGGGGCACCCCCCCCCCCTCCCCAAGCTTGTGAGGCCCTGTGGCTCCTCTAACCCTAATTCTTCTTTTATAAATACCCAAATGTTCATTGAAGACCAGAGGGCACACCAAAAACACTTTTTAGCCGCCGCAAGTTTCTGCCTTTGTGAGATACCATCTGGGGACCTTTTCTGGTACTCTGCGGGAGGGGTGTTTGATCATGGAGGGCTTCTACACCAACCTTGATGCCCTACCGATGATGTGTGAGTGGCTTACCATAGACCTATGGGTCCATAGCTAGTAGCTAGGTGACTTCTTCTCTATCTTTGATCTTCAATACAATGTTCTCCTTGATGTTCTTGGAGATCTATTCGATGTAATCTTCTTTTGCGGTGTGTTTGTTGAGATTTGATGAATTGTCGGTTTGTGATCAGATTATCTATGAATATTATTTCAGTCTTCTCTGAACTCTTTTATGCATAATTTATATAACTTTGTATTTCTCTTCGATCTATTGCTTTGGTTTGGCCAACTAGATTGATTTTTCTTGCAATGGGAAAGGTGCTTTGTAATGGGCTCAATCTTGCGATGCTCCATCCCAGTGACAGAATGGGACATGACACGTATTTGTATAATTGCCATAAGGATAAAAATATGGGGTTTGTTCATATTGATTGTATCTATCCCTCTACATCATGTCATCTTGCTTAAGGTGTTACTCCGTTCTTGTTAACTTTATACACTAGATGTGTGCTGGATAGGGGTTGATGCGTGGAGTAATAGTAGTAGATGCACGCATGTGTCGATCTACTTGTCTCAGATGTGATGCCTATATACATGATCATTGCCTTAGATATCGTCATAACTATGTGCTTTTCTATCAATTGCTCAACAGTAATTTGTTTACTCTCAAGAGAGAAGCCTCTAGTGAAAACTATGGGCCCCAGGTCTATCTTTTATCATATTATTTTCAGATCTACAAAATCAAAAACACAAAAAATACCTTGTTGCAATTTATTTACTTTTATTTTGTTTAGCACTTTTACTTATCTTTTATACCTACCACTATAAGATCTCATCCTTGCAAGTAACCGTGAAGGGATTGACAACCCCTTTATTGCGTTGGGTGCTAGTATTTGTTTGTTTGTGCAGGTGCAATTATTGGAGACTTGTGTGTTCCTCCTATTGGATTGAGACCTTGGTTCTTAACTAAGGGAAATACTTGTCTATACTTTGCTGCATTACCCTTTCCTCTTCAAGGGAAAAACCAACGCAAGCTCAAGAAATAGTAGGAAGAATTTCTGTGCCGTTGTCGGGGAGGATTCACGTCAAGATAGTCTCCCGTCAACTTGCCAATTTCTGGCACCATTACCGGGGAGGATCTACATCAAGCCTACCAAGTACCTATCATAAATTCTCATCTCTTGCATTTAATTTAATTGCCATTTGCCTCACGTTTTCCTCCCCCCCCCCCACTTCTAAAATGTTTTCAGAAAAATACAAAAATATTTGCTTTTGATTTGCCTTTTTCCGTTTGCCTTTTCTTTTTGCTTGTTTGTTTTATTGCTTGTTTTGCCTCCATGGCTAAAAAACAGAAAAGAAACAAGAAAAATAAAAATAACTACGGATCCACTTTAAGTTTTCTACTTGGATAATCTTTGATCCATTTGTGCTCGTGCTGAAACCCCAACTAGTTTAGTTGAAGGAAAATGATTAGATGAGCAGGCTCATTTTGTGTGTTGCCATTTGTCTCAAAAAGGGATACTCTTATGGAATCAAATAAATTGTTTGCCATCCTATGATTGGAATCTATGTGAAATTTATGATTTTACTTGTTGCTCGGAGAACCCTAAAAAACAGCTTCCCTACCTATGTGAGTTTAATGATAATGAAATCTTATCTTCTTATGCCAAAGGTATTTATAGTTACTATGATATCGAACAAATTGAAGATTTTTTGCTTTTAAGGGTGCTTATGAAGTTACTGATACGTCTCCGTCGTATCTATAATTTTTGATTGTTCCATGCCAATATTTTTCAACTTTTATATACTTTTGGCAACTTTTTATACTATTTGTGGCACCAACATATTGATCCAGTGCCCATTGCCAGTTCCTGTTTGTTGCATGTTTTATGTTTCACAGAAAACCCATATCAAACAGAGTCCAAACGGGATAAAAACGGATAGAGAATTATTTTGGAATATTTATGATTTTTGGGGAGTAAAATCAACGCGAGACGGTGCCCGAGGGGGCCAGGATATAGGGGGGCGCACCCAAGGGAGGCAGGCGCGCCCTGGACTCTCCTGGGCCCCCCGTAAGGCAGTTGGCGCTCTTCTTTTGCGGCAAGAAAGCTAATTTTATGAGAAAGATCTGGGCGAAAGATTCACCCCAATCGGAGTTACGGATCTCCGGATATAAAAGAAACGGTGAAGGGGCAGAATCTGAGAACGCAGAAACAGAGATGGAAAGAGAGATAGATCTAATCTCAGAGGGGCTCTCGCCCCTCCCATGCCATGGGAGCCAAGGACCAGAGGGGAAACCCTTCTCCCATCTAGGGAGGAGGTCAAGGAAGAAGAAGAAGAAGGGGGCCTCTCTCCCCCTTGCTTCCGGTGGCGCCGGAGCGCTGCCGGGGGCCATCATCATCACCGCGATCTTCACCAACACCTCCATCATCTTCACCAACATCTCCATCACCTTCCCCCTTCTATATTCAGCGGTCCACTCTCCCGCAACCCTCTGTACCCTCTACTTGAACATGGTGCTTTATGCTTCATATTATTATCCAATGATGTGTTGCCATCCTATGATGTCTGAGTAGATTTTTGTTGTCCTATCGGTGATTGATGAATTGCTATGATTGGTTTGAGTTGCATGTTTTATTATTGGTGCTGTCCTGTGGTGCTCTCCGTGTCGCGCAAGCGTGAGGGATCCCTGCTGTAGGGTTTGCAATATGTTCATGATTTGCTTATGGTGGGTGGCGTGAGTGACAGAAGCACATACCCGAGTAAGTAGGTTGTTTGTGTATGGGATAAAGGGGACTTAATACTTTAATGCTATGGTTGGGTTTTACCTTAATGATCTTTAGTATTTGTGGATGCTTGCTATAGTTCCAATCATAAGTGCATATGATCCAAGAAGAGAAAGTATGTTAGCTTATGCCTCTCCCTCAAATAGAATTGCAATAGTGATTACCGGTCTAGTAACGTAGTCAATTGCCTAGGGACAATTTCACAGCTCCTACCACCACTTTTCCACACTCACTATATTTACTTTATTGCTTCTTTATCTAAACAGCCCCTACTTTTTATTTACGTGTTATTTATTATCTTGCAAGCCTATCCTATCACACCTACAAAAGTACTTCTAGTTTCATACTTGTTCTAGGTAAAGCGAACACTAAGCGTGCGTAGAGTCGTATCAGTGGCAGATAGGACTTGAGAGAATATTTTTTTCTACCTTTAGCTCCTCGTTGGGTTCGACACTCTTACTTATTGAAAGAGGCTACATCTATTCCGTATACTTGCGGGTTATCAAGGCCTTTTTCTGGCGCCGTTGCCGGGGAGTCATAGCGTGGGGTGAATATTCTCGTATGTGCTTGTTTGCTTTATCACTAAGTAAAAAAAATTTATTTGCTGTTCTTAGTTGTTTTCTATCTTTAGTTATGGGTAGGAAACGCAAAATACCAAAAAAATTAGTTGTACCTACTGCACCAATGGTTGAAGAACCACTCAAAATCTATCACACTCCTGAAGCTTATTACTTGGATCATCTTTGATCCCTTTGTGCTCGTGCTGAAACCCCAACTAGCTTTGTTGAGGGAAAATCTTTAGATGAGCATGCTTGTTATGTGTGACACCGTATATCCGAAAAAGGGAAACTTTTACTGCATCAAATTCATCATTTGCAATGCTATGCTTTGACTTTATGTGAACTATATGATTTTACTTGTTGTTCTGAAAACCCTAAGAAACACCTTCCCTATCAATGCTTGTCTAGTGATAATGGAATCGTATCTTCGTATGCTAAGGGTGTTTATAATTACTATGATGTTCAACAAATTGAAGAATTTATTGCTTTTAAGGGTGCTTATGAAATTGCTTCTTTGATTGAAAACTATGATGCTACTCTCTACAAATCTGAAAATTTTGCCATACTTGAATATTGTTATGATAACTATGCTTCTAATGCCTATGTTAAACTATATATTGAGAAATTCTCCGCTGTCCAAGAAGAGATTAATATTTTGCAGGAAGCTATGGAAGAAGAAATTGATGAAACTGTGAGCTCATTGGATGAAAAAGATGATGAGGAGAGCGAAGAACAAAAGGACGAAGAGCGGATTAGCTACCCGTGCCCACCTTCTAATAAGAGTAACTCTTCAACTCATACATTGTTTAATTTCCCTTCGTGCTTACCGAAGGATGATTGCTATGATGATTACTATGATGATTGCTATGATGATTGTTATGATCCCGTTGATTCTCTTGAAATATCCCTTTTCGATGATGCTTGCTATGATTGTGGCCAAGATGCCAATATGAATTATGCTTATGGAGATGAACTTGCTATAGTTCCTTATGTTAAACATGAAATTGTTGCTATTGCACCCATGCATGATAGTCCTATTATCTTTTTGAATTCTCCCAACTACACTATGTCGGAGAAGTTTGTGCTTATTAAGGATTATATCGATGGGTTGCCTTTTACCATTGCACATGATGATTTTGATAGATATAATATGCATGTGCTTGCTACTCCCACTTGCAATTATTATGAGAGAGGAACTATATCTCCACCTCTCTATGTTTCCAATATGATAAAATTGCAAGAAACTTCTTATACTATGCATTGGCCTTTACTATGTGTGCATGAATTGTTCTTTTATGACATGCTGATGCATAGGAAGAGAGTTAGAATTCGTTGTTGCTTGATATATGTTACTTTGTGCTGACTACTAAATTAAAAAACATTGTTAATTAAAATTGGCTTTGATATACCTTGGGATCCGGGTGGATCCATTACTTGAGCACTTTATGCCTAGCTTAATGGCTTTAAAGAAAGCGCTGCCAGGGAGACAGCCCGGAAGTTTTAGAGAGTCATTTATTTCTGTTGTGTGCTTTCATATAGTTTAAAAACAAAAAAAATTAAAGAGGGGAACCCATAACTTTTCAAAAAGGAAAGTGAAAGTGAGAAAGACAAGCATTGTTGAAGTGGGAGCTAGCCTTGAACTTTGTTCATGCTCACAGAAACGTTGTGAATCTTGATTACAGAAACTTTTCAACAAAAATAATTATCCCCTTGTACAATTCCATTGTATTATAAAAATAATGTGCCAAGGTTTGCCTTTAGGATGTTTACAATGCTTGTTGGTTTGTACGGTGCAGGACAGAAACTTTGGCTGTAGTGCGTGATTTTACATTTTTAACTGGAACGTCAAATGGTTCTGATTCCTCTTGCGCTGTCCTTCTATACAAATTGTTTATTTTTCCTAATTTTTGTAGAATTTTTGTGGTACCATAAGTATGGTGAATGTTCAGATTGCTACAGACTATTTTGTTTTTGACAGATTCTGTTTTTGATGCATAGTTTGCTTGTTTTGATGAAACTATCAATTTATATCAGTGGATTAAGCCATGGAAAAGTTATATTACAGTAGAAACAATGCAAAAACAAAATATGAATTGGTTTGCAACAGTACTTAGAGTGGTGATTTGCTTTATTATACTAATGGATCTTACCGAGTTTTCTGTTGAAGTTTTGTGTGGATGAAGTGTCTAATCGAGGAGGTCTCGATATGAGGAAAAGGAAGAGAGGCAAGAGCTCAAGCTTGGGGATGCCCAATGTCGGTGTCAAGACCAGCGGATCTCGGGTAGGAGGTCCCGATCTGTGCGTCTTAGGCTGATGGTAACAGGAAGCAAGGGACACAATGTTTACCCAGGTTCAGGCCCTCTCGATGGAGGTAAAACCCTACTTCCTGCTTGATTAATATTGACGATATGAGTAGTACAAGAGTAGATCTACCACGAGATCGTAGAGGCTAAACCCTAGAAGCTAGCCTATGATGATTATGATTGTAATTGTGGTCGGCCTTCTAAGGACCAACCCCTCCGGTTTATATAGACACCGAAGAGGGCTAGGGTTTACATGGAGTCAGTTCCAAGGAAGGAAATACAATATCCGGATCGCCAAGCTTGTCTTCCACGCAAAGGACAGTCCCATCCGGACACAAGACAGAGTCTTGAGTCTTGTATCTTCACGCTCCAATAGTCCGGACGATGTATACAGTCCGGCTGTCCGGATACCCCCTAATCCAGGACTCCCTCAGTAGCCCCTGAACCAGGCTTCAATGACAACGAGTCCGGCGCGCAGTCTTTTCTTCGGCATTGCAAGGCGGGTTCCTTCTCCGAATACTCCAAAGTAATTATTGAACACTTAGACCATGTCCGGATCTGCGAGATGATTCTCACATACCATCGTAGGGAACATAGCATAAATCTGCTGACCACGTGACATGTCAGTACGGTCGGGTCATTATTCGAACCGTTTTCCCACAACCAGCCATAGCGCATATCGCGAGGCGGTTTCCTTTGCATGTTTTGCCATAGCAGAGATCGTGTCCCCTTATTGTGGGATTTTCATCAATACGGGTATGGATAATCCAACCGCACCGCTAATCGTGGCGAGTGGGGAGCGAGCGGGTTCCACCAGGCAAGTGGGGAGGCGCAAAAAGCGTTTACCGTCTCTATAAAGAGACGAGGTCTCTTCCTCTTTACCCACGCCTTCTCCTTCCGCTAGCCCATTACCCTCTGTTCGAGCCCTAACGCCCAGGCATTCTTCTTTTCCATCAAAGAAAGGTTTTCCAAAGATGTCCGGATCCGGAGCAGGAGGCAGATGGATGGCCTCTACCGTCCAGGAGAAGGATATCAAGAGGCTCCGGGAGGCCAGGTATCTGGCCAAGAAGATCGGCCACCGTCTCCCACCGGCGGGACAGGTCGTCCCTACTCCGCAGCCTCACAAGAGAGTCGTGTTCCTTCCCCATTTTGTCCGCGGGCTCGGGTTTCCCCTTCACCCATTTGTTCGTGGAGTCATGTACTACTATGGAATTGATTTTCATGATCTTTCCCCCAATTATTTCCTCAATATCTCGATGTTCATCGTCGTGTGCGAGGCTTTTCTCCGGATTTCGCCTCACTTCGGCCTATGGCTGAAGATTTTCATTGTGAATCCCAAGCTGGTAAGTGGCGAGCACGCCGAGTGCGGCGGCGCCATGGTGAGCAAGATGCCCAAGGTTGTTTGGCCGACGGGTGCCTTCAACGACTCCGTCAAGGAGTGGAAGCAGCAGTGGTTCTATATCATTGAACCACACGGCAAAAAGTGGGCTGCAGCTCCTGAGTTCAAATCCGGAGCCCCACTACGGCTTACGTCCTGGCCCAAGAAGGGCCCAATCTGGTCCTCGTCCAATGAGCTGTCACTGCTCCAGACGCGTGTTCAGAGTGTGGTCGACAAGGACGTCAAGCTCGTCGACGTAGTCCAGGTGATGTTAGTTCGCCTGGTCCTCCCTTGCTAGCGCCGAGCCTGCAATTTGTGGGAGTACGACCCGATACTTCCATTTTGCATCATGCTTTTATATCAACATTTATTGCATTATGGGCTGTTATTACACATTATATCTCAATACTTTTGGCTATTCTCTCTTATTTTACAAGGTTTACCATGAAGAGGGGGATTGCCGGCAGCTGGAATTCTGGCTAGAAAAGGAGCAACAGTTGGAAACCTATTCTGCACAGCTCCAAAAGTCCTGAGACTCCATGAAACAACTTTTCGGATTTAATAAGAATTTATGAGCGAAAGAAATAGGCCAGGGGGCCCACAGCCTGTCCAGGAGACAGGGGGGCGCCCCCCTATAGGGCGCGCCCTCCTATCTCCTGGGCCCCCTGGTGGGCCTCCGGCGACCATCTTCTGCTATATCATCACTTTTACCCTGGAAAAAATCGTGGGCAAGCTTACGGGACGAAACTCCGCCGCCACGAGGCGGAACCTTGGCAGAGTCAATCTAGGGCTCTAGTAGAGCTGTTCTGCCGAGGACACTTCCCTCCGGGAGGAGGAAATCATCACCAACGTCATCACCAACGATCCTCTCATCGGGAGGAGGTCAATCTCCATCAACATCTTCACCAGCACCATCTCCTCTCAAAACCCTAGTTCATCTCTTGTATCCAATCTTGTATCAAAACCACAAATTGGTACCTGTGGGTTGCTAGTAGTGTTGATTACTCCTTATAGTTGATGCTAATTGGTTTACTTGTTGGAAGATCATATGTTCAGATCCTTTATGCATATTATTACTCCTCTGATTATGAACATGAATATGCTTTGTGAGTAGTTACGTTTGTTCCTGAGGACATGGGTGAAGTCTTGCAATTAGTAGTGATGTGAATTTGGTATTCGTTCGATATTTTGATGAGATGTATGTTGTCTTTTCCTCTAGTGGTGTTATGTGAACGTCGACTAAATGACACTTCACCGTTATTTGGGCCTAGAGGAAGGAATGGGGAAGTAATAAGTAGATGATGGGTTGCTAGAGTGACAGAAGCTTAAACCCTAGTTTATGCGTTGCTTCGTTAGGGGCTGATATGGATCCATATGTGTAATGTTGTGGTTAGGTTCACCTTAATACTCCTTTTTGTAGTTGCGGATGCTTGCAATAGGGGTTAATCATAAGTGGGATATTTGTCCAAGTTAGGGCAGTACCCAAGTACCATTCCACCCACATATCAAATTATCAAAGTACCGAACGCGAATCATATGAACGTGATGAAAACTAGCTTGACGATAATTCCCAATGTGTCCTCGGGAGCTCCTTTATCATTATTAGAATTTGTCCAGGCTTATCCTTTGCTACCTATAGGATTGGGCCACCTTTCTGCACTTTATTTACTTTATTTACTTGTTGCTCGTTACTATTTATCTTATCACAAAACTATCTATCACCTACTATTTCAGTGCTTGCAGAGAAAACCTTACCGAAAACCGCTTATCATTTCCTTCTGCTCCTCGTTTGGTTCGACACTCTTACTTATCGAAAGGACTACGATAGATCCCCTACACTTGTGGATCATCAAGACTCTTTTCTTGCGCCGTTGCCGGGGAGTGTAGCGCTTTTGGTGAGTGGAACTTGGTAAGGAAACATTTATATAGTGTGCTGAAATTTTCTGTTACTTGTTACTATGGAAACTAATCCTTTGAGGGGCTTGTTTGGGGTATCTTCACCCCAACCAGAAGAGAAAAGAGTTGCTCCTCAACCTACTGAATTTTATGAAAGTATTCACTTTGAGATTCCTTCGGGTATGATAGAAAAACTGCTAGCTAATCCATTTGCAGGAGACGGAACATTGCATCCCGATTTACACCTTATCTTTGTGGATGAAGTTTGTGGATTATTTAAGCTTGAAGGTATTCCCGGTGATGTTCTCAATACCTTTATCTTTGAAGGGAGATACATTGACATGGTATAGGCTATGTGATGATACGAGATCTTGGAATTATAAGCGATTGAAGTTGGAATTTCACCAGAATTTCTATCCTATGCATCTTGTTCATCGTGATCGTAATTACATATATAATTTCTGGCCTCGCGAAGGAGAAAGCATCTCTCAAGCTTGGGGGAGGCTTAAGTAAATGTTATATTCATGCCCCAATCATGAGCTCTCTCGGGAAATGATTATTCAGAATTTTTATGCTCAGCTTTCTCTTGATAATCGCAACCTACTCGATACTTCCTGTGCTGGTTCTTATATGATGAAGACTATTGATTTCAAATGGGACTTATTGGAAAGAATTAAACACAACTCTGAAGATTGGGGTTCCGACGATGGTAAGGAGTCAGGTATGACACCTAAGTTCGATTGTGTTAAATCTTTTATGGATACCGATGCTTTTCGTGGATTTAGTGCTAAGTATGGACTTGACTCTGAGATAGTAGCTACTTTTTGTGAAACTTTTGCTACTCACGTTGACCTCCCTAAAGAGAAGTAGTTTAAATATAATCCTCTTGTTGAAGTTAAAGTAGTTGCACCTATTACAGTCGAAGAAAAGACTATTACCTATAGTGATCCTATTGTTCCTATTGCTTATGTTGAAAAACCTCCTTTTCCTGTTAGGATAAAAGATCATGCTAAAGCTTTGACTGTTGTTCGTAAGAGTAATACTAGGACTTATACACCTCCTGAGCAAATTAATGTTGAACCTGGTATTGCTATGATTAAAGATCTCTTGGATGAGGACTTAGATGGGCATGTTATTTCTTTCTTGGGTGAAACTGCTAATATTGCTAGACCCGATACTAAGACACGTAGACCTGTTGTAGGCACGCCTGTTATTTCTGTTAAAATAGGAGATCATTGTTATCACAGCTTATGTGATATGGGTCCTAGTGCTAGTGCGATACCTTATGATCTTTATAAAGAAATTATGCATGACATTGCACCCGTTGAATTAGAAGACATTGATGTTACTATTAATCTTGCTAATAGGGATACCATTAAACCTATTGGGATTGTTTGAGATTTTGAAGTTTTGTGTGGGAAGGTTAATTACCCTGCTGATTTTCTTGTTCTTGCTTCCCCACAAGATATTTTTGTCCCATTATTTTTGGTAGACCCTTCTTGAATACTGCTAGTGCTAAGATTAATTGTGAAAGGAATGTCATCACTGTTGGCATAGATGGTATGTCTCATGAGTTTAATTTTGCTAAGTTTAGTAGACAACCTCGTGAAAGGGAACCACCTAGTAAGGATGAAATTATTGGTCTTGCTTCCATTGTTGTTCCTCCAACTGACCCGTTAGAACAATATTTGTTAGACCATGAAAACGCTATGTTTATGAAGGAAAGGGAAGAAATAGATGAAGTGTTCCTTAAACAGGAACCAATGCTGAAACATAATCTTCCCGTTGAAATTCTTGGGGATCCCCCTCCACCAAAGGGTGATCCTGTGTTTGAACTCAAACCATTACCTGATAATCTTAAGTATGCTTATCTTGATGAAAAAGAAATATATCCTGTTATTATTAGTGCTAACCTTTCAGAGAAAGAAGAAGAAAGATTATTGAAAACTCTGAAGAAGCACCGAGCTGCTATTGGATATACTCTGGATGATCTTAAGGGCATTAGTCCCACATTATGTCAGCACAAAATTTCCGTGGAGAAAGATGCCAAACCAGTTAGAGATCCTCAAAGATGATTAAATCCCAAAATGAAGGAAGTGGTAAGAAAGGAGATACTAAAGCTCCTTGAGGCAGGTATTATTTATCCCGTTGCTGATAGTGAATGGGTAAGCCATGTCCATTGTGTCCTTAAAAAGGGAGGTATTACCGTTGTTCCTAATGATAAAGATGAATTGATCCCGCAAAGAATTATTACAGGTTATAGGATGGTAATTGATTTCCGTAAGTTAAATAAAGCTACTAAGAAAGATCATTATCCTTTACCTTTTATTGATCAAATGCTGGAAAGGCTATCCAAACACACACATTTTTGCTTTCTAGATGGTTATTCTGGCTTCTCTCAGATAGCTGTGTCAGCGAAGGATCAATCTAAAACTACTTTTACTTTCCCTTTTGGTACTTTTGCATATAGACGTATGCCTTTTGGTTTATGTAATGCACCTGCTACCTTTCAAAGATGCATTATGGCTATATTCTTTGATTTTTGTGAAAAGATTTGTGAGGTATTTATGGATGACTTCTCCGTCTATGGATCCTCCTTTGATGATTGTTTGAGCAACCTTGATCGAGTTTTGCAGAGATGCGAAGACACTAGTCTCGTCCTGAATTGGGAAAAGTGTCACTTTATGGTTAATGAAGGCATTGTCTTGGGGCACAAGATCTCCAAGAGAGGTATTGAAGTTGATAAAGCCAAAGTTGATGCTATTGAAAAGATGCCATGTCCCAAGGACATAAAAGGTATAAGAAGTTTCCTTGGTCACGCTGGTTTTTGTAGGAGGTTCATTAAGGACTTTTCTAAAATCTCTAGGCCTCTGACTAATTTATAGCAAAAAGATATTCATTTTGTCTTTGATGATGATTGTTGAGGGAGTCCTGGACTAGGGGGTGTCCGGATAGCCGAACTATCATCATTGGCCGGACTCCAAGACTATGAAGATACAAGATTGAAGACTTCGTCCTGTGTCCGGATGGGACTTTCCTTGGCGTGGAAGGCAAGCCTGGCAATACGGATATGTAGATCTCCTACCATTGTAACCGACTCTGTGTAACCCTAGCCCTCTCCGGTGTCTATGTAAACCGGAGGGTTTTAGTCCGTAGGACGAACAACAATCATACCATAGGCTAGCTTCTAGGGTTTAGCCTCCTTGATCTCGTGGTAGATCCACTATTGTACTACCCATATCATCAATATTAATCAAGAAGGAGTAGGGTTTTACCTCCACCGAGAGGGCCCAAACCTGGGTAAGAACATCGTGTCCCTTGTCTCCTGTTACCATCCGCCTAGACGCACAGTTCGGGACCCCCTACCCGAGATCCGCCGGTTTTGACACCGACATTGGTGCTTTCATTGAGAGTTCCTCTATGCCGTCGCAATCAGGAAGGATGCCTCGTCCCGTCTTTAAAGACGGTACCGTTGCCAAAGGAGCTTTGGCCATCGGCCAAACTATCCGGCTAGGTGGTTTTCTTATGACTGCCTGTTCGGTCGCCCCGCCGACGATGACCTCTCAGGTCATCAAAAGCGATCTTCATGTCAACTCAGAACTCGCCGAGCAGCTAGATCCGATGGAGCTCTCCTCCGTAAACGAGCTCTTGGATCGCATCGCCGCCCTGGGAGTCGCTACAGACTACGATCAGATTGGGCCTAAAACCGATCTGAGAGAGATCAACTCTTCCCAGGCTACCCACCACGTTGCTGTGGTGGAGGAACAACACGGCGACTCTTCTTCTACATTAAGGACGAGTTATGTCCGAATTCCCGACCCCTCCATGCCGGATTCCCTCAGAGGGATGGACGTCAATCAAGCACTGAACCTAAAGTCAGGCAGCAGGCCAGATTCGTGTGACAACATCCAACAACCCAAGCTTCCAAGTTCGAAAACTTTTCGGCCCTTGAATCTTAGATTGGACGGGGTTCCAAATTTAATTCCACCCGCCCACCCAAACACAAGCGATTTATCCCGAATCCGGCAAGAGCCCGCTGAAACAGTACACCATTACTGGGCCAGATTCCTCCTGGTTATGGAGAGGATAAAGGACTGCCGTGAGGAAAGCGCAATCTCAATTTTCTGCAATAATTGCACGGACAAGGGAATCATGAACGCCATAAGTCGTCGTGAAATTACACGCTTCGCCAACTTGGCGTCCATAGTATGAAAGTACTGTGCGATGGAGAGTGCCCGGAAAACCGAAACCAAATTTTGGGACAATCCGGCTCCGAACACAACCCTAGTCCGAAATAAAAGGGTGCATCATATTCAGGCACCTGGGTTAAAAACCAAAAAGCAAAAAACCCCTAAAGGGCAAGGAACCGTACTGGAGGGATGGCTCAGTGGACCCTGCAAAATCCATAGTACAGAGGGCGCCACTCCAACACATAGCCTTCGAGCATGTTGGATACTATAGCAGGTGGCCAAAAGTGGCGAAGAACTTCTAGCCCAAGAGAACCAGCCCAGCAGTACCAGTACGGTATTAACAGTCTTCAAGACTTTCGCATCAAATAATATGCGGAAACGAACACTCCGCAGCCTCGCCGAAGTCTACCAAGTAGCAACAATAAATCCATGGAGTGACACGGCTATTACCTTTAACGCCAGTGACGAACCTAAATTCCGAACAGCCCGAGCACCAGCCGCATTGGTCCTCAGTCCAATAGTGGACGGCTTTCGCCTTACTAAGGTACTCATGGATGGCGGCAGCGGATTAAACCTCATCTACGAGGAAACCCTTCAAAAAATGGAAGTAGACTGGAGCCGCATTGAGCGAAGCAACACAACCTTCAGAGGAATAATCCCTAGTCGGGAAGCATGCTACACAGGAAAAATCACACTGGATGTAGTATTCCGATCGCCGGACAACTACAGGTCCCAGGAAATCACGTTCCATGTGGCCCCGTTCAGCAGCGGATATCACGCTTTATTAGGACGAGAGGCATTCACTATTTTTCAAGCTATACCCCATTACAGGTACATGAAGCTCAAAATGCCCGGGGCCAACGGAATCATCACCCTTGCCAGTGATCCGGACGTAGCGCTTCGCGCCGAAAATAAGACAGCCGCACTAGCCCTAGAGGCGTTATCTGAAGCCCTAGCGGCCGAAGAGCTCACAGCGCCGCGCTCCACGGTGAACAGGGACGACGTGATACTTGACAAAAGATCCAAGTCCACCTCTTTTAAGCCAGCGGATGAAATAGTCAAATTCCAAGTCCATCCAACGGACCCTACAAAGACGGCCTCCATTGGGGCACAATTAAACCCTGATGTAGACGCCGCACTACGAGAATTCCTACGGGAAAATTGGGACATTTTTGCCTGGCACCCTTCAGACATGCCAGGAATCCCACGCCGGATGGCAGAGCATAGCCTAAATATCCTAAAAGGATTCAAGCCAGTCAAATAGGCTCTTCGGCGATTTTCCGAACCCAAAAGACAGGCAATGGGAGAGGAGCTAGCCAAACTATTAGAAGCCGGATTCATAAGAGATATAAAACATCCGGACTGGCTAGCAAACCTGGTAATGGTACCAAAGAAGGACAAATCCTGGCGCCTGTGTGTCGATTTCAAGGACCTTAACAAGGCTTGTCCAAAGGATCCCTTCCCCCTTCCCCGCATCGATCAAATTATCGACGCTACCGCAGGGCACGATTCATTGTGCTTCCTCGACGCATACTCCGGCTACCATCAAATCAAGATGGCGGAGCCCAACCAAGCCGCAACGGCATTCATTACTCCATACGGACCATTCTGCTTCAACACAATGCCCTTCGGGCTCAAAAACGCCGGCGCAACATATCAGTGCATGATTCAGACTGTCTAGCAAACCAGATTGGCAAAACAGTGGAGGCATACGTAGATGATGTGGTCGTCAAGTCCAAACACGTCGAAACTCTAGTAGACGACTTGAGGCTCACATTCGACAATCTCCGAGCATATGACATTAAGCTCAACCCGGAAAAATGCGTTTTCGGCGTACCAGCCGGAAAGCTCTTGGGCTTCATTATATCCGGTAGAAGAATTGAAGCAAACCCAGCCAAGATCCGAGCTCTGTCACAATTGGATATCCCAAAAGACCTCAAACAAATTCAAAAATTGACAGGATGCGTGGCGGCTCTAAGCCACTTTATCTCCCGTTTGGGCGAAAAGGCATTACCCCTTTATCGCCTCCTCCGGCGCACCGAACACTTCGAGTGGACGGATGCCGCCACGGCCGGACTCGAAGAAATAAAATCCATATTGGCAACAAATCCGGTCCTGACCGCGCCCAATATGGGCGAACCAATGTTATTGTACATCGCGGCAACACATCAAGTTGTAAGCGCAGTGCTCGTCGTCGAACGAGAAACGGATGGACACAAGTTCCCCCTTCAAAAACCAGTTTACTACGTGTCCACTGTCCTAACTCCATGCAAGTCCAGATATCCACATTATCAAAAGATAGCATACGCGGTGTTCATGGCATCCCGGAAGCTGCGACACTACTTCCAAGAGTGTTCGATAACAGTAGCCTCCGAAGTACCTCTTAATGATATTATAAACAACCGCGACGCAACTGGCCGGATTGCAAAATGGGCCATTGAGCTGCTCCCATTTTACATAACCTATAAACCATGGCGAGCTATCAAGTCGCAAGTTTTGGCTGACTTCGTCGCCGAATGGACTGAAGCCGAACTCCCTAAAGAGTACGGCGCATATTCCAATTGGATCTTGCACTTCGACGGCTCCAAAATGTTGGCCGGCCTGGGAGCTGGCGTCGTCCTGACATCCCCAACCGGAGACACAGTCCAATACGTACTCCAGATAATGTACACGGACTCCAACAACACAGCCGAATACGAGGCCCTTCTACATGGCCTCCGGATGGCGGTCTCCATGGGCCTTAAACGCCTAGAGGTGCGCGGGGATTCGAACCTCACAATATCCCAAATAAACGGAGACTTCGACGCCAAGGATCCGAAAATGGCAGCTTATTGTAACGCCGTCCTAAAAATGTTAGCTCGGTTTGAAGGGCTCGAATTTCACCATATAGCCCGGGATAATAACCAGGCGGCGGACGTATTGGCACGCATCAGCGCAAAGCGCGATGCTGTCCCTCCCAACATCTTCCTGGAACGGCTTTTCAAGCCATCCATACTATGGGAAGGGGAGCCCGGAAACAATAATTCGGACCCAACCGCACCGCCCGACACCGAACATTCTGACACAATCGGTGGCTCTGCCAATGAAATAACACATTCAGCCCACGAAATAATGGCAGTCATTGCCCCGTGGACGGAACTATTCCTAGCCTACTTAACTAGGCAGGAACTTCCCGAGGACCAAAACGAGGCCCGCTGCATAGTACGGCGATCTAAAGCCTATAAGGTCCATGAGGGAGAGCTTTATAAGAAAAGCACAACCGGAGTCCTTCAAAGGTGTATCTCTGAAGAGGAAGGGAGAAATCTTCTGGCTGAAATCCATGCCGGACTCGGTGGGCACCACGCCGCAGCCCGGGCCCTTGTAGGCAAGGCCTTTCGTACAGGATTTTATTGGCCGACGGCCCGGGCAGATGCTCAGGACTTAGTCCAACGATGCGTCGGTTGCCAGCTCTTTGCTAATCAAAGCCACACGCCACCCACCGCCCTCAAAACTATACCCATCACCTGGCCGTTCGCGGTCTGGGGGCTTGACATGGTTGGACCCCTTAAAGGAGGAACCCACAAGAAAAAATACCTATTGGTCATGGTGGATAAATTCACCAAATGGATAGAGGCCAAGCCAGTTAAGACAGCCGAATCCGGACCCGTGATAGACTTCATATCAGGGGTAGTACACTGTTACGACGTCCCCCATAGCATCATCACTGACAATGGCACGAACTTCACGGTCGACGAGGTTAAACTCTAGTGCAAAAACATGGGCATCAAGCTCGACTACGCTTTAGTCTATCACCCTCAAACTAACGGTCAAGTCGAGCGAGCAAATGGTCTAACCATGAGCGGCATTAAGCCCAGACTAGTGCGGTCCCTCAAGGAATCGAACATGCACTGGGTAGAGGAGCTCGACTTCGTACTCTGGGGGCTGCGGACCACGCTGAAACGCACCACCGGATTCACTCCATTTTTATGGTATACGGTGCAGAGGCAGTCTTGCCCTGCGACATAATTCATGACTCACCTCGCGTGCGCATGTACGAAGAAAGAGAAGCCGAGTTGGATCGGCAGGACAGTTTGGACGCCTTAGAGGAGGAGCGCGACGTGGCAAAAGCTCGTTCCGCATTCTATCAACAGCAGGCTCAAAGATATCAAAGCAGAGAAGTGCGGGCCAAAGCTTACAATGTTGGTGAACTAGTTCTATGCCTGCCGGACAAGAAAAAGGACAAACTCAAGCCCAAATGGGAAGGTCCCTTCATCATCGATCAAGTCCTGACCGGCGGAGCGTACCGTCTGCGAAACGCATCGGATAACCGACTCGAGCCGAATCCATGGAACGCAGCCCGTCTCCGAAGATTCTACGACTAGCGCCGCATTCTGAGTTCATCTCCTTCCTCCGTCTACATTTTATACTTTAGCTGTCTTTTTATTTCTCTCATTCACCCTTCTTTTTCTTAAAGCCTTTGGAGGCTTGTCTGCGCATTGTTCGCACACACTTGACGTGCTACTCACGCTCATTATACCTGGGGGCTTCTTTAACAAAAGCTTATTTATACGGGCCTTATGCCCAACACAAGCGTCAAACTTCCGCATGTACCTTTTATTCGCCATTATATGCATCGATATGACTTAAGTTTTGGCCAAGCTGGGTTGCCTGGCTCCTGTGCTTACGCCTACGTTCCCGATTGTTCGGCTAGGTGGTAAAGGGAGCACCTCTGTGATTGTTACTGCCGGGTCATCCCGATGTGTACCTCAGACTGGGTGAAGCCGAAAGCTAGCGTTCTTAAGGGAATATTCGGTCGGTGAACTAAAAGACGATTTCTTACCTATTCATTTATCTTCCCCCAGATGCTTTTCTGCTTTTTTTGCTGTCCGGACATGCACTTTAGGGCATGCCTCCCAGGGAAAGGAACCCCTAACGGAACTATTCTCCCTGGAAGATGTTTCTTACTAACCATGTAATATAACATAACTAGTTGGGCACTTGTCTGATAAAGCACTAATGACCCTTACGCCTGGTCTCCATGCATGCCCCGGTTTTTTTTATAACCGCGAGGGTATTCGGACACACTCCAGACTGTTGGGTCCTGAGGTTGAAGCGAAAAGGTCCACAATGACAAACGATCTACAATCCGGCTAGAAGGCATTTTACATGTCATTTTAAATTACACAGTCAAATTGACTGATTGTACTCCTCCTCAATACCATCTAATAGGCTGTCTAGTTTACAGTCCCGCTGAGAATACTTTGCGGCCAACTCTACTTGGTCGTACATTAAGCTCACAGGGATCTCCTTCCCATCGGGCCCCACAGGTCCGACCTCGGCCATGTGGTTCGGGTCAGCCTTCATGTACCGCGTCTTCACCATGGCCCAGGCCTCCCTGGCGCCTTGACGACAGGCCGATATCTTCCACAGATGGAAGCGCCGCCGTGCTCCCTGAAGCTTCTCTCCAAGCCCTCTAAGACCTTCGGGTAGGGAGACGGACGGCCACAAGGCCTAGGCGACGCTACTCATCACCTGCCGAACTCATTCGTGCAGTTGCAGCAGCTCGGGAAGTAGGTCACCCGTTGAACCGGGCATTTCCTCTGCAGGAAGGCCTGTGAGCATACCTACAGACATATTCCTATTAATCGACTTCCTCATCGAACTGTTCTTTTCAAAAGTTTGTTCAAGCACTTACTATAAATGCCACGACGAAGCCGCAAATTCTCCTTCACGGAGTAAGACAGCTGGACCCGAACATCTTTTAGTTCCTCGCCCAGCTGAGTGTTAGCATCTTGGAGATTATTTTTCTCCTGCCGCACTCTTGTAAGCACCTTCTCGCCGGCCTTCAGCTGGCGTAGTAGCTGCTGCCTGTCCGGATCTAGTCCGGCACCGTCTGCAATATTATTGTCAGACCCATGCGCACGCCGCACTTCACAAACTACTTCTCTTTCGAAAGAATATATTACCGGAGGGGTTCTCTGTGGCTCCTCCCGTGGCGGCTAGTGCGGCCTCAAGTTGGGCCTTGCACTCTTGAAGCTCCTGGGACAGGTGGGTATTCTTCTCCGTAAGATCCTGCGTAACAAATGATCCTTAGATCAGTTATTCTAACTATTTTAAGTCTCCGGGGCTACTGGCATATATAACTGTCAAAATTCCTCACCCGTATGTCTTTCACATACTGCTCCGTGGCTCTGGCTAGACCATCTTGAGTGGCACGGAGGTGCGCATCTCCCGAATTAAAGGCATATAACGCCTCCGGGGAGAACCATGCGTCACGAAGAACTGTCCGGCGGCGCCTATGATTCATGGCGCTCTCCACCTCAGATCTGGTGGCGGACAACCGGTCGGCGTCCTCCGTTGGAGGAGCACCCGACGCACGCCTTGCGTTCGCCTCCCCCTCCGGACCTGGCGTTGGAGCCTGGCCGGCAGAGGCTTGATTGGCAATCTCTCCGGACACAGTCCGGCGAGCGCTCTTTCTCCTGAAAAAACCGTGAGCTTTAATACGCCGTCCAGGAATCTTTCCCAAAAATAGGGTGGCGCGCCATACCGTTGCGGCGATGTCTCGATTCGCGCCGCACTTCTTTTCCGCCTGCTGGACCGAGCTGCCCCTTGTTGGCCAGCCGCCGCGGGTTCGGCTTCCTGCCTCGAAGGCACCTCCTGCAGAACACCATTAGTATACGGTAGTTAGAGATAAGCCTGGATGAGTAATGGTATCAGATCTCCGGTCACAGTTACCTGGGAAACCGGAGATATTCCGGGGTAGTCGGCTGTAATGGCGACCAAAGCATTGTCAATGCTGAGTTGGTGGAACACCCCATCGATCAGCTCCACCTTTATGTCCGGATCTTCTTCGGAGGCCGGATCGAGGGATCATTCCGGATCGTCGGGTTGTGGAGCCAGGCTGTGGATATCCTCTACGGCCCGGCGCAGTTCCTGCGTCAAAATCTCAAAGTGAGACACTTAACTATGGGAATATGGATCGGATAGACAAACGTCCACTTACCCAACTCCGAGGGTTGTTCATGGAAAATCCATTCAATGGACTAGCACGGAGGAAGTCCTCCTTCTCTCGTTTGTACAGTCCGGACAGGATCTTCACCAGATCGGCGACCGATCCCGACCCCTTGCGGCCATGGCGGGTGGCATCATCCTCCCCATTGAAATCCCACATGGGGTGGCCCCTATACTGGAGCGGCTGCACCCCTCGCATAATGCAGGTGGCCATGACCCCAATCATGGTCAATCCGGAATGAGCCAACAACCTTATTCCGCCCGTCAGATATTGGACGTCCCTATCATCCTCCCGTTGAGGGCTCCGCGGGCGCCAACTCAGGCGTTTCTTCAGAGGAGCGTTGCTGAACTCCGGGAGGCCGATCCAAACTGGGTCCGGTAGTGGGGCGTCTTCCATATAAAACCATTCCGAAGGCCAGTCTTCGGACGCCTTCTTCGGGGTTCCAGATAGACATCCGGTCCCGGCGATACGCCATAGTTCGGCTCCGCCCACTTGATATATCGAACCCTCATGAGAACGGGGTACGAGGCAAAATAATCTCTTCCACAGTGCAAAATGGGCCTCGACACCCAAGAACAGCTCGCAAAGGGCCACGAAGCCCGCGATGTGCAGGATGGAGGCAGGCGTAAGGTGGTGAAGCTGGAGCCCGTAGAACTCCGGGAGCCCCCGGAGAAATGGATGTACGGGAAATCCGAGTCCCCTTATTAGATAAGGGACGAAGCATACCCGCTCTCCTTTGGAGGGATTGGGGACGCTCTCCGCCTGCTTTCCGCCCTTGTAAGTGGCAAGTCCGGCTCGAACCGGAACCATAAAGGCGGGGGGAAGAAATCCCTCGGCTTGGAGCGTCACTAGCTCACTATGCGGGACTGAGCATCTCCCCCAATCTCCTGGCTGAGGGCTGGGAGCGCGAGAGGAGGAGCCGCGTCGACTATCCATGATGGAATGGATTTTTGGTCAGAGGCGCTCCGATGAATACTCGCGGAAGGAGGATGGTGTGATTCGGATCTAGATCCTCGCCTCTCTTTATAGGCAGCTCATTCACGCATCTAGGGGGTAAAATGTAAAAATACCCTGGCCTTTCGCATTCGTACGACACGTGGAAGATGGCCATTATTGGACGTGGAAGCCGAGGAGTGTAGCATTTATAAGAAGCCGGACACCATTCGGTGAGTACATGGAATTTGGAGAAGAACTCGCCTTGCAATGTCAAAGGCAATATGCGCGTCGGACTCATCGTCATTGAAGCCTAGTTCGGGGGCTACTGAGGGAGTCCTGGACTAGGGGGTGTCCGGATAGCCGAACTATCATCAGTGGCCGGACTGCAAGACTATGAAGATACAAGATTGAAGACTTCGTCCCGTGTCCGGATGGGACTTTCCTTGGCGTGGAAGGCAAGCTTGGCAATACGGATATGTAGATCTCCTACCATTGTAACCGAATCTGTGTAACCCTAGCCCTCTCCGGTGTCTATATAAACCAGAGGGTTTTAGTCCGTAGGATGAACAACAATCATACCATAGGCTAGCTTCTAGGGTTTAGCCTCCTTGATCTCGTGGTAGATCCACTCTTGTACTACCCATATCATCAATATTAATCAAGTAGGAGTAGGGTTTTACCTCCACTGAGAGGGTCCGAACCTGGGTAAAAACATCGTGTCCCTTGTCTCCTGTTACCATCCGCCTAGACGCACAGTTCGGTACCCCCTACCCGAGATCCGCCGGTTTTGACACCGACAATTGTGTAGAAGCATTTGAAACACTTAAGAAAGCTTTGATCACTGCACCTATTGTTCAGCCGCCTGATTGGAATTTACCTTTTGAAATTATGTGCGATGCTAGCGACTATGCTGTAGGTGCTGTTTTAGGGCAAAAAGTCGATAAGAAATTGAATGTTATCCAGTATGCTAGTAAGACTCTTGATACTACCCAGAAAACTTATGCTACTATTGAAAAAGAATTCTTAGCAGTTGTGTTTGCATGTGATAAGTTTAGACCTTATATTGTTGATTCCAAAGTTACTATTCACACTGATCATGCTGCTATTAAATATCTTATGGAAAAGAAAGATGCTAAGCCTAGACTCATTAGATGGGTTCTCCTGCTCCAAGAATTTGACTTGCATATTATTGATAGAAAGGGAGCTAAGAACCCCGTTGCTGATAACTTGTCCAGGTTAGAGAATGTTCTTATGACCCACTGCCTATTAATGATAGCTTTCCTGATGAACACTTAGCGGTTGTCAATGCTTCTCGTACTGCTCCTTGGTATGCGGATTATGCTAATTACATTGTTGCTAAATATATACCGCCTAGTTTCACATACCAGCAAAAGAAAAAGTTCTTTTATGATTTAAGACATTACTTCTGGGATGACCCACACCTTTATAAAGAAGGAGTAGATGGTGTTATTAGACGTTGTGTGCCTGAGCATGAACAGGAAAAGATTCTACATAAGTGTCACGCTGAATCTTATGGAGGGCACCACGCTAGAGATAGAACTGCACACAAGGTACTACAATCTGGTTTTTATTGGCCTACTCTCTTCAAAGATGCTCGTAAGTTTGTCTTATCCTGTGATGAATGTCAAAGCATAGGTAACATTAGTAGACGTCAAGAAATGCCTATGAATTATTCTCTTGTTATTGAACCGTTTGATGTTTGGGGCTTTGATTATATCGGACCTTTTCCTGCCTCTAATGGTTATACACATATTTTAGTTGCTGTTGATTACGTTACTAAGTGGGTAGAAGCTATTTCAACTACTAGTGTTGATCATAACACTTCTATTAAAATTCTTAAAGAAGATATTTTTCCGAGGTTTGGAGTCCCTAGATATCTTATGACTGATGGTGGTTCACATTTTATTCATGGTGCTTTCCGTAAGATGCTTGCTTAGTATGATGTCAATCATAGAATAGCATCTCATTATCATCCGCAGTCTAGTGGTCAAGTAGAGTTGAGCAATAGATATCTCAAATTAATTTTGCAAAAGACTATGAATAGATCTAGAAAGAATTGGTCGAAAAAACTTGATGATGCATTATGGGCCTATAGAACTGCATACAAAAATCCCATGGGTATGTCTCCTTATAAGATGGTTTATGGAAAAGCATGTCATTTACCTCTTGAACTTGAACATAAGGCATATTGGGCCATCAAAGAGCTCAATTATGACTTCAAACTTGCCGGTGAGAAGAGGTTATTTGATATTAGCTCCCTTGATGAATGGAGAACCCAAGCGTATTAGAATGCCAAGCTTTTCAAAGAAAAAGTCAAACGTTGGCATGATAAGAGGATACAAAAGCGTGAGTTTAACGTAGGAGATTATGTGTTATTATTCAACTCTTGTATAAGATTTTTTGCAGGAAAACTTCTCTCAAAATGGATAGGTCCCTACGTTATCGAGGAGGTCTACCGTTCTGGTGCTATAAAAATCAACAACTTCGAAGGCACAAATCCGAGGGTGGTAAACGGTCAGAGAATTAAACATTATATTTCAGGTAATCCTATCAATGTTGAAACTAATATTATTGAAACCGTAACTCCTGAGGAATACATAAGGGACACCTTCCAGAACGTTTCAGACTCCGAAAAGGCATAGGTATGTGGTACGGTAAGTAAACCGACTCCAAAACAACTCCAAAGGAAATTTTTATTAGTTTTGGATTATTTAAGAATTTTAGGAAGAAAGAAGTAGTCCGAAAGGGACACGAGGCCCCCACAAGAGTGGAGGGCGCCCCCCTGTAGGGCACGCCCCCTGTCTCATGGGCACCTCGTGTGCCTCCCGGACTCCGTTTTCTTGTATGTTACGTATTTTGGTTGGTAAAAATTCATTATATATACTCCCGAAGGTTTTGACCACTGTATCACGCAAATATCCTTGTTTTCGTTTTGAGCTATTTTCGTTGCAGATTCAGAGCACCATGACTTCTCCCTCCTCCAACAACGAAGACAAGGATGCTTGGCTATTGAAGATAGAGCTGAAAAGAGAGGAACCGGAAGAGATCAACAAGGATGAAGGGATCAAGAAGGCCATGGAGGTTCAAGCTCCGGTGGTGAAAGAAGAAGACGTCCCTCAACCTTTACCTAACCTTTTCACTCCAACAGAGATTGAAGCTTTCAAGATGATTGAGTTAGCTCGCATATAGAACAACTATCTCACACAAGAAAATATCTTGTTGAAGGATCATATCGCCGGACTCAAGGGCATTATCCGCAAGTTGGAGGAGCTTTTACGCTCGATGTGCGATTATCCACCGTCATCATCAGCACCTCCATCACCTCCGAGGACATAATCATATGGGTATGGGCACTCCCCTTGGCAACTACCAAGCTTGGGGGAGGTGCCCCGGTATCGTATCACCATCACACTCCTATCTTTACCGCTTTATTTAATTCGATCCTTTTAGTAGTATCTTGATCTAGTAGTTTGAAGTTTTGATATCAAGTAGTTTTGAGTTTTGCATTGTGATCTCTTTATGTAATCGAGTCTGTGTGCTATCTATAATAAAGATTAGTGTTGAGTTAAGGGCTTTGCTATGATTGCTATGATCTTGAGAAAGTAGAAAGAATAAAAGAGTTCATATTGATCTTATGGATAGTGATAACTTCACACATAGAAAGTATGAGGCATAAAAATTGTTGAGAGTTGATGAACGTAGCCTTGGTCATCGTTGCAATTAATAGGAAGTGATAAGGAAAGAGGGGTTCACATATAAATATATTATCTTGGACATCTTTTATGATTGTGAAGCACTCATTAAGTATGACATGCTAAAAGAGTTGACGTTGGACAAGGAAGACAATGTAATGGTTTATGTTTACCGACATCTCAGTTAAAGTATTTTGTCATTGACCTTTCAAACATGTTGAGCTTCCCTTTCCCCCTCATGCTAGCCAAATTCCTTGCACTAAGTAGAGATACTACTTGCGCTTCCAAATATCCTTAAACCCAGTTTTGCCATGAGAGTCCACCATACCTACCTATGGATTGAGTAATATCCTTCAAGTAAGTTGTCATCGGTGCAAGCAATAATAATTGATCTCTAAATATGTATGACTTATTAGTGCAGAGAAAATAAGCTTTGTACGAACTTGTTGTGGAAGTAATAAAAGCGATGGATTGCATAATGAAGGTCCACATACAAGGGGCAATATAAAGTGATGTTCTTTTGCATTAAGATTTTGTACATCAACCCTAAACGCGCACGACAACCTCTGCTTCCCTCTGCGAAGGGTCTGTCTTTTACTTTATGTTTTTACTTTATGCTTGAGTCAAGGTGATCTTCACTTTTCCCTTTTTCACTTTATCCTTTGGCAAGCTCCTCGTGTTTGAAAGATCATGATATATATATCCAATTGGATGTAAGTTGGCATAGGCTATTATTGTTGACATCACCTAAAGGTGAATACGTTGGGAGGCAACACAATAAGCCCCTATCTTTCTCAGTGTCCGGCTGAAACTCTATAACCACAAGTATTGCGTGAGTGTTAACAGTTGTAGGAGACTACGAGATAGTTGAGTATGTGAGCTTGCTGAAAAGCTCTATTATTGAATCTTTCTGATGTTGCGATAAATTGCAATTGCTTCAGTGACTGAGATTATAGTTTGTTAGTTCCCAATGAAGTTTTTGAACCATACTTGACATTGTGAATTGCTTATTACTTGAGCATGAGAAATCATATGACAAAATCTATATATGTTGTTGTTATTAGAATGATCATGATGCCCTCATGCCCGTATTTTATTTTTATCGACACCTCTATCTCTAAACATGTGGACATATTTTTCGATTTCGGCTTCCGCTTGAGGATAAGCGAGGTCTAAGCTTGGGGGAGCTGATACGTCCATTTTGCATCATGCTTTTATATCAATATTTATTGAATTATGGGTTGTTATTACACATTATATCTCAATACTTATGGCTATTCTCTCTTATTTTACAAGGTTTACCATGAAGAGGGGAAATGCCGGCAGCTGGAATTCTGGCTGGACAAGGAGCAAACATTGGAAACCTATTCTGCACAGCTCCAAAAGTCCTGAGACTCCACGAAACAACTTTTTGGATTTAATAAGAATTTATGAGCGAAAGAAATAGGCCAGGGGGCCCACAGCCTGTCCAGGAGACAGGGGGCGCCCCCCTATAGGGTGCGCCCTCCTATCTCCTGGGCCCCCTGGTGGGCCTCTGGCGACCATCTTCTGCTATATCATAACTTTTACCCTGGAAAAAATCATGGGCAAGCTTACGGGACGAAACTCCACCGCCACGAGGCGGAACCTTGGCGGAATCAATCTAGGGCTCTGGCAAAGCTGTTCTGCCGGGGACACTTCCCTCCGAGAGGGGGAAATCATCACCAACGATCCTCTCATCGGGAGGGGGTCAATCTCCATCAACATCTTCACCAGCACCATCTCCTCTCAAAACCCTAGTTCATCTCTTGTATCCAATCTTGTATCAAAACCACAAATTGGTACCTGTGGGTTGCTAGTAGTGTTTATTACTCCTTGTAGTTGATGCTAATTGGTTTACTTGGTGGAAGATCATATGTTCAGATCCTTTATGCATATTATAACTCCTCTGATTATGAACATGAATATGCTTTGTGAGTAGTTACGTTTGTTCCTGAGGACATGGGTGAAGTCTTGCAATTAGTAGTGATGTGAATTTGGTATTCGTTCGATATTTTGATGAGATGTATGTTGTCTTTTCCTCTAGTGGTGTTATGTGAACGTCGACTAAATGACACTTCACCGTTATTTGGGCCTAGAGGAAGGCATGGGGAAGTAATATTAGATGATGGGTTGCTAGAGTGACAGAAGCTTAAACCCTAGTTTATGCGTTGCTTCGTTAGGGGCTGATATGGATCCATATGTTTAATGTTGTGGTTAGGTTCACCTTAATACTCCTTTTTGTAGTTGTGGATGCTTGCAATAGGGGTTAATCATAAGTGGGATATTTGTCCAAGTTAGGGCAGTACCCAAGTACCGGTCCACCCACATATCAAATTATCAAAGTACCGAACGTGAATCATATGAACGTGATGAAAACTAGCTTGACGATAATTCCCAATGTGTCCTCGGGAGCTCCTTTATCATTATTAGAATTTGTCCAGGCTTATCCTTTGCTACCTATAGGATTGGTCCACCTTGCTGCACTTTATTTACTTTATTTACTTGTTGCTTGTTACTATTTATCTTATCACAAAACTATCTATCACCTACTATTTCAGTGCTTGCAGAGAAAACCTTACCGAAAACCGCTTATCATTTCCTTTTGCTCCTTGTTGGGTTCGACGCTCTTACTTATAAAAAGGACTACGATAGTTCCCCTACACTTGTGGGTCATCACGACCCAACCGAGCACCAAACCCTTCGGGAGCTCTATGATTCCTCCCACAAGGATATCTAGAAGGTGCTCTTTAAGTCCAGCAAATCATGGTCGGGCTCCGCCGAGGACCGTGGGTATCAATTATCCCATTCTGCAAGCCCGGTAAGTTATAGCCACGCTCTGTCCATCCAGGCTTCAGTTGGCATATCCTGAGGGAGACATTTTTGTCGTGCTTTATCGTGACCCCAGGGATGGATAAAAAAGGTGGAGCGAATACATTGTCCGGCCCCGCTTCCGGAGGAACCGGCCGGACCTCTTCTGACGAAGATGCTGGTCCCTGCGCCTTACGAGGCGCCAAAGAAAGAGGCCTCCAAGAAGGTCAAAAAGACCCGGAGTGGCCTCCGTCACCGCGAGGCTTCGGATGCAAAATCCGAAGACTCCAACGACGCTCCTTCTTCCAAAGACGAAGAGGAGGAAGCCGAGGAGGATGAGCCTCACTCTGGAGGTGGGAAGAAAAGGGCGGCTTCCTCGTCCCTGGAGGCCGAATCGCCCAAGAGGGGGAGAGGTTCCCACCCAGAGGCATCCACCACGGCTGCCGATAACAGCCCGGAGTGGGATCCCAAGGCCCAGCCCCTGGAAAAGTCGTAAGTATCCGAAACCCGAACGCGCATATGCATCTAGGGTCGTTGTGGTGCAGTAGTTTTAACTGTTGCCATATTTCGTACAGCCCGGCGAGGTCTCGCGCTGGACAATCCTCATCGGAGGATTCGCTGAACTCGTACGCTTTGGCGAGCGAGACGCCTCCGGAGGTTCCTTCCCTGCAGTCCAGGCACGACACCGAGGTGTCGTCTCAAAGAGACCCGAACCAGGGGAGGCATGTCTCTAGAGACGGACATACGGGGGCGGAGGCCCCCGGCGTGTCATCGATGGGGGCGATCTCGGGTTCGGACCACAGCCGGATAAGGTCCCGGAGACCTCTAAGGCTCTAGGATCGGGCGAGCAGCCACCTTCGACGATGGGAGGCTTGCCTACTCCGCCGGAAACCTCTGTCCAAGCAGAGCTGCTAGGCGGTCTATTGATAGTGCTAAAGAGTGCGTCTATTGTCGATGAACATCGGACCCTCATGGGTGCGGTGGTTGAAAAGATTCAGTCCGCCGAGAGTGGGCTGAATGAGTCCTGCCTTGGCCTTATAAAGGCTTTTGAGGTATGTTTTCTAAGAAACATTTGAGTAATCGTCATAATATGAGTAGTAGCCCCTGATGCATTGTCCGGTGAAAAAGAGAGAGCCGGGCAGGGGATCATATCCTGTGCTTTGGTAGGAGCCTTTGTTAATGACGTATACCCCTTTGTGTGAAAGCAGGCGTCTGCGGAGAAGATGGATGCTCATAATGCGGAAGTGTCTGGACTGAAGCAGAGCCTGGAAGGGGCCGAGGATGGACTTGGCCGTGTGAAGAAGCAATTGGAGGACAAGCAAGGTATGTTGAAACATTGTCTTGAATTTGGCACGAATGAGTAATTGTGCCTATTGAAAAGTATTTGTATTGTATGCCCTCGGAGCGAGTGCCGAATATAAGGCACTGAAGAAGGCTGTGGCTGATGCCAACGAGAAGGCTGCCGCCGAATAGGTGCTTCATGAGAAACACGAGGCCAGGGTCATCGCAGCTGAGCGAGAGCTCCAGTAGGCTATGAAGAAAAGCGAGGGCTTGGAGCAGAGTCTAGTAGGGAAAGAATCCGAACTCGCCCAAGCTCTCCAAGCCGCGGGAGATACTCGGGAAGAAGCCCGAGGTGCTGTGCGGGACATTCAAGAGGCCCGGAAAGTTGCGGCCGATAAGGCCTTTTGTATTCATGACCATTTTTACATGATAGTGGGAAGAACTCTAAGCGACAAGCTGAATTCTTGTTTTTCCAGGGGCGTTTGCGGATCTGCCTCGCAGCATATCAGATGCCACCCAATTCTACCGGACCAATGAGAAGAAGTCTGCGGAGAGGAATTTCTGGTCGCAGTATTTGGCGCCGAATCTGGTGCCCTTTATCGATCAACTGAAGCAGCTGGTCGAACTGCACCAGGTGGCCGAACTAGCCATGAAGGACTTGGTTGTCTGGCCGTGGCCCGCGGAGCAAATTCCAAGCAGTTACTTCGGGCTGGTGAAGCAGATTGTTGCTGCCTGTCCTCGGCTTGATGCTGTTAAGCGATCGGTCCGTATAGAGGGTGCACGCATGGCGTTTGCCCGTGCAAAAGTGCATTGAGGGAAGCTTGACGTGGAGAAGCTGATGACTGAGGGGCCGCCAGAGGGTAAGGAGCACCGCAAGCCCGAGCTGTACTATGAAGGTGTACTGAAGGGAGCCCGCCTTGTGGCGGATAATTGTACCAAAGACATTGTATTTCCCTGAGGGAATTTGTGCCTTTCTTTGTAATATGGGATAATGGCACTTTTATTATTTATTGCCTGTTTTGTTTGAACATATGTTCTTCCTGTGCGGCTGTTTAGTATATGTAAATCCTGAGAGTTGGCCAGTCGTCGGCTTCTGCCCCCACGAAAGAAATACGGGGGTGTTTGGGACATACCTAAACACTCTTTATCCCATGGCTGGGTCCTTTTAAGGAGGTGTTCCTCACCACGAACCAGGCAATCGGACTATAGGGCTTTACCACTCTCACTTAGCCATAGGAATTTGAGTATGGTCAGTGCAGCCCCTAGTGTTCGGAAGGCCGAACTAGGGGCTCTATTGGCGCCTGATCGGAAGACCGATCCGTCGCACTCTGCATTTATAATGGCATTATGCGAAATAAATCTTTAAGAATTTTACAACCTCTCGAACAGCTGACCAGCTCTCGCTGTACATGACAGTCAGTTTTTGGCTTTCTCTACTGAGGTGCTCGTCCGGCAGAACCGGGACACAATCGCAGTAGTTCTCCCAGCGCTACCTTAGCCGATGGAACGGAACATAAGGTACCAAAACATGGGAGCCGGGCAAACCCAACCAATGACCCAAGACAAGATTCGGAGCTGATGCATATAGTGCTATAAGTTCGGGGTGCCGAGCGACCGAAAATGTGGTCGGACTTTATTGCCGTACTGTGAAGCCCCTGGCATAATCGGGCGTAACACGAGGCGTGGCTGCCGTTTTTTACAAAGAGGCGTCGATGAGAAACGACGGACGGTAAGTGTTATTTAAGTCTACGCATTGTAGTAGGATGATATGTCTATGCATATGAGTACGATTTACGATTATGAAAAGAGGTGTTTTTGGTGGAACCTGTGATGGCCGGACTGGAGGGGGCTTTGAGTGGATCTGAAGTGAATCCGGACTGCCTTCTTTGTGGGGGTTCACATGCATGTTCCTACCCTTGTGTGTTCGGGCCGATTCCGCGTCGCCAATCCTGTTCTGCGTCAAAGTTAGTTTGTAAAGGAAAATGCCTAGAGGCAGCTGAACGTCCTCTTGTGGTTGATCCGAGGGTTCTTGATCGGACCCTGGTTAACCCAGACGTTATACCATGAAGTAGCGTGGACTCCTCAGTGGGTGTCCGAATAGTTGGCTGTCATATCAAAATTTAGATAGGCATGCATGACTTGCTGCTCCGGCAGCTGTATGATTTCCGCTCTAAGGGCGGGTGTCGGTGTCAAAACCGGCGGATCTCGGGTAGGGGGTCCCGAATTGTGCGTCTAGGCAGATGGTAACAGGAGACAAGGGACACGATGTTTTTACCCAGATTCGGGCCCTCTCGATGGAGGTAAAACCCTACTCCTGCTTGATTGATATTGATGATATGGGTAGTACAAGAGTGGATCTACCACGAGATCAAGGAGGCTAAACCCTAGAAGCTAGCCTATGGTATGATTGTTGTAATGGTTGTTCGTCCTACGGACTAAAACCCTCCGGTTTATATAGACACCGGAGAGGGCTAGGGTTACACAGAGTCGGTTACAATGGTAGGAGATCTACATATCGGCAACGCCAAGCTTGCCTTCCACGCCAAGGAAAGTACCATCCGTACACGGGACGAAGTCTTCAATCTTGTATCTTCATAGTCTTGGAGTCCGGCCGATGATGATAGTTCGTCTATCCGGACACCCCCTAGTCTAGGACTCCCTCAGTAGCCCCTGAACTAGGCTTCAATGACGATGAGTCCGGCGCGCATATTGTTCGGCATTGCAAGGCGGGTTCCTCCTCCGAATAATTCATAGAAGATTTGTGAACACCAGGATAGTGTTCGGCTCTGCAAAATAAATTCCACATTCCACCGTAGAGAGAATAATATGTACACAAGTTCAATCTGCTGACGTATTTTGTGGCATGACGTCACACCACTACCAAGCCTTTACTTGAATCGTTCTTATTATACCACCTCTGCGCGTTTAGCGAAGCGGTTTCCTTGGCACGTCTTGTCGAAGTAGAGATCGTGTTCCCCTTATTCCGGGATTCCCATCAATACGGACGTGGGTAACCCAACCGCGCCATTGATTGTGGCGCTTGGGAGATAAGCGAGTTTTACTAGGCCGGTGAGGACGCATAGTCTTCGTCCGCCCATATATAAGGGGATAAGGATCCGCCTTTTTTACCTATGCCTTCTTCCTCCTTTGCTTATCCATCTCCGCGCACTCGAGCTCCAGCGCCCAAGTCCGCACATCTCGTCTCAACCTTCTCCAGCCATGTCCGGAGCGGGAGGCAAGTGGATGGCCTCCTTCGTTACAGAGGGGCACATCGAGAAGCTGCGCGGCGCCGGATACCTATCCAGCGACATCGTGCACCGGCTGCCCGACGAGGGGCAGCTCATCCCCACCCCCAGGCCTCATGAGAGGGTCGTATTTCTTCCCCACTTCCTCCACGGACTGGGCTTCCCACTTCATCCCTTCGTCCGGGGGCTCATGTACTACTATGGCCTGGACTTCCACGATCTGGCGCCAAACTTCATCCTCAACATCTCGGCGTTTATCGTCGTGTGCGAGGCCTTCCTCTGCATCCAGCCCCATTTCGGCTTGTGGCTAAAGACCTTCAATGTCAAGCCGAAGGTGGTGAAGGGCCTCCAAGCGGAGTGCGGAGGCGCCATGGTGGGCAAAATGCCCAACGTCATCTGGCTCGAGGGTGCCTTCGTGGAGTCCGTCAAAGGGTGGCAATCGGGGTGGTTCTACATCACCGAGCCGCGTGACCCTAAATAGGCAGCGGCCCCCGAGTTCAGATCTGGTATCCCCATGCAGCTCACCTCCTAGAAAGAGAAGGGCTTGCTATGGGGTAGTTCGGAGGAGCTGACAGGACTCCAGTCCTGTCTCCAGACCCTGGTGAACAAGAAGCTTAAGCTTGTCAACATGATCCAGGTCATGCTCGTCCACCGGATTCTCCCCTGCCAGCAACGGGCCTTCAATTTGTGGGAGTTTGATCTGGCACAGCACCGGACCCTGAGCGGGCTCTTCGACACGACGTATGAAGCTGCCTGGAGGGTGCTGTTCAAGGGCGGAGAAGCCCCTGCATCCGCAACTGAAGATCGTGGATTCAGCACCAAGCGCCCGGTCGGTGAGGTAAGCTTTGTTATCCTTTACGGGTCACTTATTTCTTTAATAGTTTGACTCTATGTGGGATCTAAAACTCCCAATGCCTTTAACAGGACTGGCAGAGGACGTCCGGACAGGTTAACTGTCCGGCTCCCCTTCCTGAAGACCCAGCGGACACCCGTTTGACGGGGCTGCTGGTTCCGGCCCTTTATGTGGTGCCGGAGAAGAAGGCCACGGGAACCCGAAGGAGTTCCCGGCGCCAGGTGGTATCGGACTCATCGTCCGATGACTCCGAGGCAGACTCCTCCCCCGAAGACGAGGAGGAGAAAGAGGACTCTCCCCCGGAGGGGGAAGAGAAGAAGAGGAAGGCTTCCCCAACGAGGGAGGCCGAAGGGTCCAAGAGGGGAAGGACCCTTCCTCCGGACAGCTCCGCCAACGCCGACGACGGCGACGAGGGGTGGCCCTCAAGGGCCAAGCCCCCGGCAAGCTCGTAAGTATCCGGATTCCTGAATGATTTATAATTTCTCTTTTTTGCCACATAGTGTCCTTCTAATGCCGCATACAACCTGTAGTCCGGCCGAGGACAATTTTCCCGCTTCTTCGAGCGGGTCCTTGGCTCCGTCGGATGTGGATTCCATTCCGAATGCCTCCACCCCTCGTGATGCTGAGGACGCCGAGGTGGGATCCCAGGAGGGGACCCGCCAGGAGGGGGAGGCTCCGGAGGTGCCACAGGGCAACCTCCCGGACTTCGCACCGGACTCTGCCCCGGAACCCGCAGTGGTTCCGGAGTCCGGCAGGCGCCCCCTTCGTAAGAAGGGCAAGATCGTGACACCGGCAGCCTCCGTCCAACCAGAGGCGCCGGACAACTTGTTGGAGGCGCTCAACAGCGCTTCCATCGAGGAAGAACACCGCACTATTATGAGTGCGGTGATTCAGAAGGTTCAGCTCGCCAAGAGCGGGCTGACCGAAGCCTGTAGCAGCCTTCTAACGGGCTTTGAGGTAAGAAATTTAAAATATGTAATGTAATACCGCATAGACAATAGCCCTTGATGCTCGGTTCGGTGTTCGGAAAGAAAAACCGGACTGAGGATCTAAAAAGATATACGCAGGAGTTCTAAAAATTATGTCAATATGGGTTTGCAAGCTGCGCTGCTGACCTCTGCCGCACTGACTGCGGAGGTCGATGCTTTGAAGCAGAACCTCGAGCGGTCCGAGAACGAGCTCGGCCTTGCCAAAAAGCAGCTCGAGAACAAAGAAGGTGAGTAACACCGTATTAAATTTGTACCTTATAGAAAAGGATTTTGGTTGCAAGAGAAATAACAAGGATAACGTGGGCACTGCAGGGGCCACGAATGAGCTGGCGACCCTGAAGGAGGCCGTGTCCGCGGCCGAGCGTAATGCGGCCGCGGAATGAGCGGAGCGAGAGAAGCAGGAGGCACGGGTGGCGGAGTTGCAGCAAGAGCTTCGGGCTCTCATGGAAAAGCATGAGAGTTTGGAGCGCGACTCGAAGACTTGGGAGTCCGAGCTTGCCTCGGCTCTTGAGAGTGCCAAAGCCGCTAAGGCCGAGGCCCATAAGGCCCTCCAGGATATTGAGGCGGTGAAGAAAATAGCGGCGGGTAAGGCATTTTTCATGCAAAGCAAGCATGTTAAAGTGAATTACCTGTTACTTACCCAAATTCGGAGCTCTCCAGGAGCGTTTGCAGATCTTCCTCGTAGCGTGTCCGATGCTGCCGCATTCTACCGGGCTGAGGAGGGGAGCTCAACTGAGAAGGCCTTCTGGTCTCAGTATGCTGAGGCCGGACATCCGGTGCCCCTTAGCGACCAGCTGAAGCAGCTGGTCGAGCTCCACAAGGTAGCCAAGCAGGCCATGAAGGGCCTCATAGTCCGGCTGTGGCCTGAAGAGGCCATGCCTGGGAGATACTTCGGCATGGTGCGGCGGCTGGTGGATGCGTGTCCCTGGGTGGAAGTCATCAAGCGCTCCGCCTGCATTGAAGGTGCCCGTCGGGCCCTTGCCCGCGCAAAGGTGCACTAGGGCAGGCTGGATGCAGAGAAGCTTCTGACGGACACGCCGCCTGCAGGCAAGGAGTATCGCACGCCCGAAATGTATTATAAGAGTGTCCTGAAGGGTGCCCGCAAGATTGCGGATGAGTGCTCCAAAGATGTAATATTTGAGTAGACTCGCAATGTGTTATCCTGTGCGCTGAAAACTTTTGTTCATATGCGCTAAGCAATGCTTATTAATTTAAAATATTACCTTCTGTGCGGCCGTTTATCAAATCTGAGAGATGGCAAGTCGTCGGCTTCAGCCCCCATGCCACGAGTGCTGGGGTGTTCGGGATAAACTTGAGCGCTCTTGTTCCCATTTTTGGGTCCATCTAGGGAGGCGTTCAACACGACGAACGAGGCAACCGGACTTATAATGCTTGAACACTCTCACTTAGCCATAGAATTCTATAATTTTAAATTTCGGTGAAGCCCCTAGTGTTCGGAAGACCAAGTTCGGGGCGCTATCCACGCCTGGGCCGGACAAAGTCGGTTCCTCGCTCTAAGCGGCATAAGTCTTTAGGGACTCGAAAAGACCTCTCGAACAGCGACCAACTCTCGCCTTATCATGACGGTCAGTTTTAGCTTTCTCCACTTAGGCGCTCGTCCAGCTCAACCGGGGCGCAATCGCAGTGGTTCTCCCAGTGCTACCTTAGCCGATAGAACGGAACGTAAGGTACCAAAACATGGGAGCCGGGCAAACCCAACTATTGACCCAAGACATGATTCGGAGCCGATTCATATAGTGCTATAAGTTCGGGGTGCCGCACTTGTGAAAGTGTTCAGACTTATCACACCATAATGCGGGGAACATAAGCCCCTGGTGTATTCGGCCGTACCAAAGTGTACGGATGCAAGATGTCATAAATGAACATATATGTAAAAAAGGAATGCAATTATAAGCGAAAAGTGATGCATTGTTTATTCCAGGAATTCTGCCATGAGTGCAGGACGATACAAATAGTGCGGTAAGCAAGGGATTGGACTATTAGACATGTCTCCCTCCAGGGGTAGGCTGCAGAATGGTGTATTAAACAGATTTAATGCTCATAATGGAGACCACCTGAGTGTTCATCGTAGCCATCGTCCTTCCCTGGCTGTTGCATCGTGAGTTCGGCAGGTCCACTGCCGGACAGGGCCTCTGGTGAACGGAGTCCTGTGGATAAATAAAAAATAATAAAAAAAGGAAAAGAAAAAGAGCGACACACTTGGGAGCCCCTGGTGTGGTTGAGCCGCACTCTGGGCCTGTCGTGGTCGTGCCCCTCCCCCTATGCCCATGGTATCTCCAGAGCGTAATGATGTACGCGAAGGGCTAGTCTTGCAATCATGCAAGGGCTGGGGTTGGGGCCACATTGCTACGCGTGCTCGGAACGTGTCAGGTGGTCTTGATGTATGTTACTCCGTGCGCGTTTGGCCAGGTCCGGTCGTTTAATGACGGACTCGAAAATTGCCTTAAGAGGCTGCTCTGTACTTCTGCCGCGAGAGCCGCTGTGTGTTCCTCCGTTCGGAGGGAGTGTTCAGTGTTTCCGTTGACCGTGATGACTCCACGAGGGCCTGGCATCTTGAGCTTAAGGTATGCATAATGCGGCACCGCGTTGAACTTTGCAAACGCGGTTCGTCCGAGCAGAGCGTGATAGCCACTGCGGAACGGGACTATGTCGAAGATTAACTCCTCGCTTCGGAAATTATTCGGGGATCCGAAGACCACTTCCAGTGTGACTGAGCTTGTACAATTGGCCTCTACACCTGGTATGACGCCTTTGAAGGTCGTCTTTGTAGGTTTAATCCTTCAGGGGTCTATGCCCATCTTGCACACTGTATCCTGATAAAGCAGGTTCAGGCTGCTGCCGCCGTCCATCAGGACTCTGGTGAGGTGAAATCCATCGACAATTGGGTCTAAAACCAATGCGGCGAATCCGCCATGGCGGATACTGGTGGGGTGGTCCCTTCGTTCGAAAGTGATCGGGCAAGAGGACCATGGATTGAACTTCGGGGCGACTGGCTCCATAGCATATACGTCCCTAAGTGCACGCTTCTGCTCCCTCTTGGGTATGTGGGTTGCGTATATCATGTTTACCGTCTGCACTTGTGGGGGAAAACCCTTCTGTCCTCTACTGTTCGGCGGTCGGGTCTCTTCCTCGTCATCGCTATGCAGCCCCTTGTCATTGTTTTCAGCAATTAACTTGCCTGCCTGTTTGAAGACCCAACAATCCCTGTTGGTGTGATTAGCTGGTTTTTCGGGGGTGCCATGTATCTGGCAAGAGCGGTCGAGTATTCGGTCCAAATTGGACGGACCCGGAGTAGTTCTTTTGAATGGCTTTTTCCGCTGTCCGGGTTTAGAGCCTCTGAATCCGGCGATGACTACCGTATCCACAGTGTTATCGCCGTTAACGCGGCGTTTGTTTTTGTTACGACGTGACCTGCCATTGCGGTCCTTGTTGTACGGACTGCCAGAATTTTTGCTGAGGTTGTTACTACGAGCTAGCCAGCTGTCCTCCCCCGCACAGAAGCGGGTCATGAGTGATGTGAGGGCTGCCATGGATTTCGGCTTTTCCTGTCCTAGGTGTCGGGCCAGCCATTCGTCACGGATGTTATGTTTGAAGGCTGCGAGGGCCTCTGCATCCGGACAGTCGACGATTTTATTTTTCTTTGTTAGGAACCGTGTCCAGAACTGTCTGACCGATTCGTCTGGCTGCTGAATTATGTGGCTTAGGTCATCGGCGTTTGGTGGTCGCACATATGTGCCCTGGAAGTTATCGAGGAATGCGGCTTTGTCTGCTGTGTTCGGCCCGGCCGGAGTTGCTGTATCCGGCGCGACGGTAGTCGTCGTGGATCGTGGGGCGCCCACATGATCCGTAGATAGATCTTGATTGTTTTGCCTTGTCCTCCAATATATCTCGCAAGGCCGGCGCATTCCCCCGTGGCTTCGCGCTTTTCGAGCGGTGCCGGGGTACGGTTCTGGTGGAGGGCCTAGATGCCTCTCTGTCGCGGCCACGAGGTGGTCGGTCTGCCGTATTGTGCGCTGGTGATGAAGGTTTATATGCCTCCTCCTCTAATCGGGGGAGCAACTTGCGTTTTGGGTAGCTTTTGGAGGGGCATTCGAGTTCATGCTCTTTGGCTGCGAGGACCTCGGTCGATCTGTCGGCCAGCAGGTCTTGATCAGCTCGAAGCTGTTGCTGCTTTTTCTTTAGGCTGTTTGCCATGGCCATTAGCCTGCGTTTAAAACGCTCTTGTTCGATGGGATCCTCGGGCACGACGAATTCGTCGTCGTTGAGGCTTGCCTTGTCTCCGGAGGGAGGCATGTAATTGTCATCCTCTATCTCCTCGTCTGCCGCTCTCTCTTGAGGGCTGGCTTCTCCATCCTCCTGTGCTGAATCTTGCTGGAGGGGGTTGTCTTCGGCACTCTCTGGGGTGTTATTATCTCCGGTGCCGGAATCTCCAATCTTGCTATAGCGGGATTTAGAGCGGCGCCGCTGACGTCGGCGCTTGGGCTGTTTCTTAGAGGAATCTGCCTCTGCTGCTTCTTCGTTGTTCCCATCCTTTGGGATGTCCACCATGTATATGTCGTATGACGAGGTGGTCTTCCAGTGCCCTATAGGCGCTGGTTCTTGGTCATCTCCGGCATCGTCGTCCATACCGTCGATGTCTTCGGAGTCGTAGTCTAGCATGTCGGTTAGATCGTCGACAGTGGCTACAAAGTGGGTGGTGGGTGGGCTTTGAATTTCTTCGTCGTCCGCATCCCAACCATCCTGACCGCAGTCCGGCCAGGGCTCTCCTGATAACGAGAGATACTTTAGCGAATTCAAGATGTCGCCAAAGGGTGAGTGCTGAAAGATGTCCGCAGGGGTGAACTCCATGATGGGCGCCCAATCGGATTCGATCGGCAGGGGCGCAGGAGGTTCGGAGTCCGGAAAGGATTCCGGCACCTCGGAGTCACGAGTTTTGCAAGGGACAAGGTCAGTATTCGGCTCCATCGCCGTAGAAGTTGCAGCCCCCGAGGCGGTGTCCAGCCACCTGTCCTCGATCTGCGCGGTCGGCTCCGAACTATGGGTCAGAGCGGACTCATGTGCGGCCTCCAGGGTACTGTCCGGTGGCAGAGCTAAATCGTGCCCATCGTGACAGTACGGCGCGCTCGGCTGTGGCTCGAATCCATCGAAGATCAAGTCTCCGCGGATGTCAGCCGTGAAGTTTAGGCTTCCAAACCTGACCTGATAGCCAGGGGCGTAGCTTTCGATCTGCTCCAGATGGCCAAGCGAATTGGCCCGCAGTGCAAAGCCGCCGAACATGAAGATCTGTCCGGGGAGAAAAGTCTCACCCTGGACTGCGTTGTTGTTGATTGAAGAAGCCATCAAGCCTATCGGTGACGACACAGAGGAACTCTCAATGAAAGCACCAATGTCGGTGTCAAAACCGGCGGATCTCGGGTAGGGGGTCCCGAACTGTTCGTCTAGGCGGATGGTAACAGGAGACAAGGGACACGATGTTTTTACCCAGGTTCGGGCCCTCTCGATGGAGGTAAAACCCTACTCCTGCTTGATTGATATTGATGATATGGGTAGTACAAGAGTGGATCTACCACGAGATCAAGGAGGCTAAACCCTAGAAGCTAGCCTATGGTATGATTGTTGTAATGGTTGTTCGTCCTATGGACTAAGACCCTCCGGTTTATATAGACACCGGAGAGGGCTAGGGTTACACAGAGTCGGTTACAATGGTAAGAGATCTACATATCCGCATCGCCAAGCTTGCCTTCCATGCCAAGGAAAGTCCCATCCGGACACAGGACGAAGTCTTCAATCTTGTATCTTCATAGTCTTGGAGTCCGGCCGATGATGATAGTTCGGCTATCCAGACACCCCCTAGTCCAGGACTCCCTCAGCGGGGTTCGGCCTTGCCCATAGGTGTGATTATATCACACGGTGTTGGCCTAATGGTTTACCACGTGGAATCTAGTCAACATGGTTCATCCCGTTAGCATACGGTAAATTACCGTATGAGGGGAAGGTGCCGAAGAATTATTCTTTGGCGTGGCATTTTTTGGTGATCCGAAGACAACCGTTAGAGTGGTGGGCCAATAAAACTTGGCCTTTGCACCTGGCATCTTTTAGAAGATGATATTTGTGGTTTCATTCCCGCGGGGGCTTTTTTCTTATGGAGCCCCCGGACTACTGGGTCTCGAGGTACTGCAATTGAATTGCTGTGGTTGATGTTATCTGGACGGTTGATCTGATCGGGGGAGATCGGCCGTACTTTTATGCTCTGGGGGGTCTCTTGACTAGACGCCTCCCCTCATTGTTTTCGGCACACGACCGGACACTTTGTTTTGAGGATCTGGCATTCTCTATTGGTATGCTTTGTCGTCCTTATAGGAGTACCATGAATTTCACATGGTTGATCGAGTATGTGGCTCGGGCCGGATAGGCTTGAGCTGTTCATTGTCCGTTGACCGGACTGGGAGTTGCTGGACTTGGCACCAGCTTCCCTGACTTAACGTTTATGACCATTGCGCCAAGGCTTGAGGATGCCTCTTCGTGTATCCTTCCTATTGTCTTGGACCGTAGTGATGTGTTGATGTCGGGGTATGTGCCTTGGGTTCTCCTGCTTAGGTTGAGGTAGCCAGTGGTGCCGTGTGTGCCCTTTGTTGGGGAGGTCGAGCCCGTATTTTTCGGTGGCCAGGACCTTGGTCCACCTGTCCACGAGCAAATCTTGGTCAGCTTTAAGCTGTTGTTGCTTCCTTTGCAGGCTCCTTGCCGTGGCCATGAGCCGCCACTTGAAGCGAACTTGTTCCACTGGATCTTTAGGCACGCCGAATTCGTAATTGCCGAGGCTTACCTCGTCCTCGGAGGGGGGTGTATAGTTGTCCCTCTCCAAGTATCCCGTCGTGGCCAGTCCGGCCTGCTTAAAGGTAGGCTGATCAGGGTTGTATTCATCTTTAGCGCCATTCGGATTGTTTTCGTCTCCTAGGCCGGTATTGCTGTGGCAGGGCTTGGAGCGGTGCCGACAACGCCCAAGCTTTGTTTTTCTCCCTGAGGGGTTATCCTCCGTTGCCTCATCGCCATTGGTTTCCTTCGGAGTGTCCACCATATATATATCGTATGAGGAGGTGGCTATCCACCGCCCTGTGAGCGGTGGTTCATGTACTTCTCCTGCATCGTTTTCCATACCGTCAATGTCTTTGGAGTCGAAGTCAAGCATGTCGGTTAGATCATCGACCGTGGCAATGAAGTGGGTGGTGGGTAGGCAGCGAATTCCTTTGCCGCCTGCTTCCCACTCGAGTTGGACATAGTTCGGCCAAGAGCCTCCTGATAAAGAAAGAGACTTTAATGAGTTCAGCATGTCGCCAAAGGGAGAGTGCTGGAAGATATCCGCAGCGGTAAACTCCATTACCGGAGCCCAACCAGGCTCGGCGGGCTCGGGAGCGCGCGGACTGGAACCTACAACCGGATACGAGTCTGGGGGTCCGGAGTCACAGGCTTCCTTGGAAGTGAGGCCTGTGTTCAGCTCTACCGCTGATGAGTGTGCGGCCTGCGGGGCGGGGTCCATCCACCCATCCTTGGGCCACGCAGTCTGCTCTGGATTTAGGTCTGGGACTACTGCAGGGGTAATATCTCGAGCACTGTCCGACAGTGGGTCTAAGTCGTGCTCATCGTGACTGTCCAGTGCTCCTAGCTCAGGCCCGATTCCGTCAAAGATCAAGTCCCCGCGGATATTGGTCGTGTAGTTCAGGTTTCCGAACCTGGCCTGGAGGCCAGGGACGCTGCATCTAAGCTTGGGGATGGCCCGGAAGGCATCCCCTCTTTCTTCAACAAGTATCGGTATGTTTTCGTATTCGTTTCGTTCATGCGATATGTGCAAGTCTTGGAGCGTCTTTTGCATTTCGTTTTCACTTTTCTTTTATGCACCATGCTAGTATGAGATAGTCCTTGGTTGATTTATAGAATGCTCATTGCACTTTATTTAAATCTTTTGAGTATGGCTTTATAAAATGCTTCATGTGCTTCACTTATATCATTTGAAGTTTGGATTGCCTGTTTCTCTTCACATAGAAAACCACCATTTGTAGAATGCCCTTTTGCTTCACTTATATTTGTTAGAGAGTGGGCATATCTTTTGTAGAAAGAATTAAACTCTCTTGCTTCACTTATATCTATTTAGAGAGATGACAGAAATTTGTCATTCACATGGTTAGTCATAAAATCCTACATAAACTTGTAGATCGCTGAATATGATATGTTTGATTCCTTGCAATAGTTTTGCGATATAAAGGTGGTGATATTAGAGTCATGCTAGTGGGTGATTATGGATTAGTAGAAATACTTGTGTTGAGGTTTTTGATTCCCGTAGCATGCACGTATGGTGAACCGCTTTGTGATGAAGTTGGAGCACAATTTTTTTTATTGATTGTCTTCCTTATGAGTGGCGGTCGGGGACGAGCGATGGTCTTTTCCTACCAATCTATCCCCCTAGGATCATGTGCGTAGTACTTTGTTTTCAATGGCTTGTAGATTTTTGCAATGAGTATATGAGTTCTTTATGACTAATGTTGAGTCCATGGATTATAGGCACTCTCACCCTTCCATCATTGCTAGCCTCTTCGGTACCGTGCATTGCCCTTTCTCACCTCGAGAGTTGGTGCAAACTTTGCCGGTGCATCCAAACCCCGTGATATGATACACTCTATCACACATAAGCCTCCTTATATCTTCCTCAAAACAGCCACCATACCTACCTATCATGGCATTTCCATAGCCATTCCGAGATATATTGCCATGCAACTTCCATCATCATCATATACATGACTTGAGCATTCATTGTCATATTGCTTTGCATGATCGTAAGATAGATAGCATGATGTTTTCATGGCTTGTCCGTTTTTTGATGTCATTGCTATGCTAGATCATTGCACATCCCGGTACACCGCCGGAAGCCTTCATATAGAGGCATATCTTTGTTCTAGTATCGAGTGGTAATATTGAGTTGTAAGTAAATAAAAGTGTGATGATCATCATTATAGAGCATTGCCCCATGAAAAAAAAGAAAAAAAGGGATAGTACAAAGAAGCCTAAATAAAAAAGGGGGCCAAAGAAGCCCACCCAAAAAAAGAAAAAAAAAGAAAAAAGAAAAAGGGGAATGTTACTATCCTTTTTCCACACTTGTGCTTCAAAGTAGCACCATGTTCTTTATATAGAGAGTCTCTTATGTTGTCACTTTCATATACTAGTGGGAATTTTTCATTATAGAACTTGGCTTGTATATTCCGACGATGGGCTTCCTCAAATGCCCTAGGTCTTCATGAGTAAGCAAGTTGGATGCACACCCACTTAGTTTTCAGTCTGAGCTTTCATACACTTATAGCTCTAGTGCATCCGTTGCATGGCAATCCCTACTCCTCGCATTGACATGAATTGATGGGCATCTCCATAGCCCGTTGATTAGCCGCGTCGATGTGAGACTTTCTCCCTTTTTGTCTTCTCCACATAACCTCCACCATCATATTCTATTCAACCCATAGTGTTATATCCATGACTCATGCTCATGTATTGCGTGAGAGTTGAAAAGGTTTGAGAATACTAAAGTATGAAACAATTGCTTGGCTGACACCGGGATAGGCACGAGGGGTACCTTGTATTAAGAAAAGGGAGCATACAAGACTATATGATTTTGTAGGGATAACATTCTGGAAGCATTAATATTTTGAAAGACATGATTGTTTGTTGGGATGCCCTAAGTATTGTTGTTTTTATGTCAAATGATAGACTATTGCTGTGAATCACTCGTGTCTTAGTATTCATGCCATGATTAGATATATGATCGAGATTATGCTAGGTAGCATTCCACATCAAAAATTATCTTTTTTATCATTTACCTACTCGAGGACGAGCAGGAATTAAGCTTGGGGATGCTGATACGTCTCTGTCGTATCTATAATTTTTGATTGTTCCATGCCAATATTCTTCAACTTTCATATACTTTTGGCAACTTTTTATACTATTTTTGGGACTAACATATTGATCCAGTGCCTAGTGCCAGTTCCTGTTCGTTGCATGTTTTATGTTTCGCAGAAAACCCATATCAAACAGAGTCCAAACGGGATAAAAACGGACGGAGAATTATTTTGGAATATTTATGATTTTAGGGAAGTAAAATCAACGTGAGACGGTGCTCGAGGGGGCAGGAGATAGGGGGCGCAACCCAGGGAGGCAGACGCGCCCTGGACTCTCCTGACCCCCCGTAAGGCGGTTGACGCTCTTCTTTGGCCGCAAGAAAGCTAATTTTATGAGAAATATCTGGGCAAAAGATTCACCCCAATCGGAGTTACGGATCTCCGGATATAAAAGAAACGATGAAGGGGCAGAATCTGAGAACGCAGAAACAGAGAGGGGTAGAGAGATAGATCCAATCTCAGAGGGGCTCTCGCCCCTCCCATGCCATGGGAGCCAAGGACCAGAGGGGAAACCCTTCTCCCATCTAGGGAGGAGGTCAAGGAAGAAGAAGAAGAAGAAGGGGGCCTCTCTCCCCCTTGCTATCAGTGGCGCCGGAGCGCTGTCGGGGGCCATCATCATCACCGCGATCTTCACCAACACCTCCATCATCTTCACCAACATCTCCATCACCTTCCCCCATCTATATTCAGCAGTCCACTCTCCCGCAACCCGCTGTACCCTCTACTTGAACATGGTGCTTTATGCTTCATATTATCATCCAATGATGTGTTGCCATCCTATGATGTCTGAGTAGATTTTTGTTGTCCCATCGGTGATTGATGAATTGCTATGATTGGTTTGAGTTGCATGTTTTATTATCGTTGTTGTCCTATGGTGCTCTCCGTGTCGCGCAAGCGTGAGGGATCCCTGTTGTAGGGTTTGCAATATGTTCATGATTTGCTTATGGTGGGTGGCGTGAGTGACAGAAGCACAGACCCGAGTAAGTAAGTTGTTTGCGTATGAGATAAAGGGGACTTAATACTTGCTAGAGTTCCAATCATAAGTGCATATGATCCAAGAAGAGAAAGTATGTTAGCTTATGCCTCTCCCTCTAATAGAATTGCAATAGTGATTACCAGTCTAGTAACATAGTCAATTGCCAAGGGAAAATTTCACAACTCCTACCACCACTTTTCCACACTCTCTATATTTACTTTATTGCTTCTTTATCTAAACAGCCCCTACTTTTTATTTACGTGTTCTTTATTATCTTGCAAGCCTATCCTATCACACCTACAAAGTACTTCTAGTTTCATACTTGTTCTAGGTAAAGCAAACACTAAGCGTGCGTAGAGTCGTATCAATGGCAGATAGGACTTGAGAGAATATTTGTTCTACCTTTAGCTCCTCGTTGGGTTTAAAACTCTTACTTATCGAAAGAGGCTACAATTATTCCGTATACTTGCGGGTTATTAGTTACTTCTTTGATTCAAAAGTATGATATTAATCTCTACAAATCTGGAAATTTTGCCATACTTAAATATTCCTATGAAAACTATGCTTCTAGTGCCTATGTTAGTGAATTCATTAGGAGAATGTCTACTACTTTGGAAGAAAATGATGATATGCATGAATCTATAGATAATTATGATTTCGTTGATTTGATTGAAATATCCCCCCTTGATGAACATGATGCTTGCTATTCTTATGGCCATGATGCCAATATTAATTATGCTTATGGAGATGAACTTGCTATAGTTCCTTATGTTAAACATGACATTATTGCTATTGCACCCACACTTGATAGCCCCTTGAATGAAAATCATGATTGCAGTGATGTTATTACAAATTCTACTAATGAAAATTGTGATAATGATATGCAAAGCTACAAGCTTAGGGATGATAATTTTGCTATGTCTACTACTTATTGCAATGATCATGATTGGGGTGGTAATGTTTCCTATGATCTTGAGAATTTATTTAAGCCTCATGATTAATATGATATTGATAATAATGTTTGAAATAATATTTAAAGTGGGTTAGGAAGAGAAGTAAATATAATCCCACACATTTGGAGAGTGTTCAATCTTGTGAAATTTTTGATAAAAGTGGGTGGGTTTGGAGAGGTCATGACTTTAGTTGATGTTAATCCCACTATCTTGGTAGATTATAAATATTTTATGCATATAGATCATGAAGAGAAAATTTTATATGATAGCTATATTGTTGAATTTTATTATGATCTTGTAATTATTATGAGAGAGCAAAATATGGTTGTAGAAATTTTCATGTTACTAAATTACCTCTAATTTTGTTGAGATTGCTATTGATTTTTCCTTCTTCCTTGCATATGATAGTTTTTGCTTGCCTTGGTAATTTGTTTGCTTAATGCCTATGCATAGGAAGTATGTTAGACTTAAATGTGTTTGTCACATGTTTTATGATGCTCTTTTTGTGTTTCAATTATTATCATTCATGTGAGCATCATTGAAATCTCAAAGCCTAGCTCCATGGATATAAAGAAAAGCACGTATTGGGAGACAACCCAATATTTTTCTCTTCTGTTTTTGAATAAATATGCCATTATACTTCTGTTATGATGGTTTTTTAGAGTTTTAATTAGTGTTTGTGCCAAGTAAGACCTTTGGGATACGCGGAGACTTGACGTCTGATGCGCGGAGATGGACTCACGCAGGAGGAGGATGCTATCTGGTGTCATGGTGGCGTCGATGGTAGAGAAGCCTGACAAGGTCCGTGCGTCAGTTTGCTCTGAAGATGGACTGGTGCAAGATGACAGCGACGACACATGAGAGTGCGTCGGACCAGTTTGTGCCCCAAACCTAGTATGTGGCTTGGTTCGGGCCTCTAGCTTTAGATGCTAGGCATCTGTGCAGTGTCTATTTTGTACTAAGCTCAGACTATCGGCATCCCTTCATCATGTGGATAGGAGTAGCGACATATGTTGCTAAGATGGTGGCTTCACACTACCTGATATACTACTTTGTAAGGTCTTTATGAATAATCAATAAAATGGCTGCGTGCATCACCCAGATGCAGAGGCCGGGGGTAATCCTCCTTTTTTAAAAAAAAGACCTTTGGGATGATTTGGAAGATTGTTGATTTGAGTCTGTGAAAAAACAGAAACTTTTGCATCCAGCAGAAGAACTATTAAAATTTGCTGGAGTGTGATAAAATTCTGATTTTTTACACAAGATTGATATACAGATTGCATATGTTTTCCTATTTTCAAAATTTTTGGAGTTATAGAAGTTTGGCTAATGTCCAGATTACTACACACGGTTCTGTTTTTGTCAGATTCTATTTTCTTTGTTGTTGTTCGCTTGTTTTGATGAATGTATGGGTTGTATTAGGGGTATGAGCCATGGTGAAGTTAGAATACAATAGATATAATGCAAATATAAAATTTGAATGAGTTTACAACAGTAGCTAAAAGTGATGATTTGTTGTATTATACTAATGGATCTCCCGAGTTTTCTGTTGAGTTTGGTGTTGTGAAGTTTTCAAGTTTTCAGTGAAGTTTCAATGGGCTAAGGAATAGGGAGTGGCAAGAGCCTAAGGTTGGGGATTCCCATGGCACCCCAAGGTAATATTCAGGGACAACCAAGCATCTAAGCTTGGGGATGCCCAGGATGGCATCCCCTCTTTTGTCTACAAACCATTGGTAAATTACTTGAGGCTATATTTTTGTTCACTACATGATATGTGTTTTTCTTGGAGCGTCTTGTATTATATGAGTCTTTGCTTTATTTGCTTTTTAGTTTGCCACAATCATCCTTGCTGGACACACTTTTTTGAGAGGGACACACATTAATCATGAATTTATTATAATACTCTTTGAGCTTCACTTATATCTTTTGAGCTATGCAGTTGCTCTAGTACTTCACTTATATCTTTTAGAGCTCGGCGGTGGCTATATTTTAAAGAAATTGATGAACTCTCATGCTTCGCTTATATTATTTTGAGAGTCTTATAAATAGTATGGAAATTTTCTTGGGTTATGAATTTAGTCCTAATATGATGGGTATTCAAGAGGGATATAATAGAAACTTTCATCAAGATCATTGAATATATGAGAAGTTCGATTATTTGCATTTGTTTTGAGATATAAAGATGGTGATATTAGAGTCATGCTAGTGAGTAATTTTAGTTTAGTAAGAATATTGGTGTTAAGGTTTGTGATTCCCAAAGCATGCACGTATGGTCTCTCGTTATGCTATAAAATTGGAGCATGATTTATTATTGATCGTCTTCCTTATGAGTGGCGGTCGGCGACGAGCGATGGTCTTTTCTACCAATCTATCCCCCTACGGGCATGCGTAGTAGTACTTTGCTTAGAGGGCTAATAAACTCTTGCAATAAGTATGTGATTTCTTTATGACTAATGTGAGTCCATGGATTATACACAGTCTTACCTTTCCGCATTTTGCTAGCCTCTTCGGTACCGTGCATTGCCCCTTCTCACCTCGAGCTGTGGTGCAAACTTCGCCGGTGCATCCAAACCTTGTGACATGATACGCTCTATCACACATAAGCCTCCATATATCTTCCTCAAAACAGCCAGCATACCTACCTATTATGGCATTTCCATAGCCTTCCGAGATATACTGCCATGCAATTTCCACGATTCCGTTTTATTATGACACGTACCATCATTGTCATATTGCTTTGCATGATCATATAGTTGACACAGCATTTGTGGCTCGGCCACTGTTCATATTTTTTATACATGTTACGCTAGATCATTGCACATCCCGGTACACCGCCGAAGCCATTCATATAGAGTCATATTTTTGTTCTAGTATTGAGTTGTAAGTAAATAAAAGTGTGATGATCATTGTCGTGGAATAGTCACGGCAGATGTCCTAGTGTGAGGACTTAGTCGTGGAGCCATCGCCACTAGGTTAGCTTAAAGGGGTTAAACAGGACAATGGACATAGGAGTTTATACTGGTTCGGCCCCTTGCAGTGAAGGTAAAGGCCTAATCCAGTTTGAGGTGGTATTGCTTATCTCTCGATTACCAAGGAGCGAAACTGCTTGACCTAGCTTCCGATCTGTTGTTTCTTGCCTTGAACCGCCGCCGGGTTGTCCCTTTATATACACAGGCTGACGCCCAGCAGCTGACGGAGTCCCGGCCGGCTCATAGACAACATGTCTGGCTCGGTGACTATCTATACATGCCTTACAATACAAGTCTTATACATATGGCGGTTTACTTCTACAGGCCTTAAGTCGCCCTTGGGTCTTGGGTCCTTGCCTGTGAACCGCCATCCTCAATATCCTTGTGGGCTTCATATCATGAATCGCCATAGATATAATCCGGCCCCACCTGGACGAGTCATACCTAATAGTTATATCCCCAACATTAGGCCCTAGGTTGATTTGAACTTGTTCACGTCAATCTTCAACTCTCAGGAAAAAATCTTCCCTTCTTCATTTGTGCAAGAATTCATAACCCGCCATGACGTCATCTCCTGGACTTGTGATAACCCGCCATGACATCACCTGTCATTAATCTACATAATATCCAATATATCTTTAATAGATCTTTATCTTTAATAGCCATCCCGAAAATCAAGGCGCCTGAGCAGCTGGATAACCATGTTTTGGCCTCCTCGTTTTTCGTGCCCACCTGTTAAATTTTTCCTTATAAATAGGGTCGAATAGCCTCTTCTCATTCTCCCCCCTTTCCTTCGTCTTCCTCCTCTCGTGACTCTCCTGCCACTTGAGCTCCACCGCCACCGTGAAGCTCACCGTCCTCCTTGTCCTCGGCCATCAACTTGAACGGGACCAGAGATCGACGACACTCCACCGCAGTTCACCTACCTCTGTAAGCGTTCCTCCTTCTATGCTCCAGATCGCATTAGGGTTTCTATAGTTCTTCGTGTTCTTCATAGTTCTTCACCCTCCATCTTCAGCCCTAGCATCCTTTGATCTGAAGATAGCATATAACTCGTGCGGTAGTAATTTTGCCAGCGGACCCTTTTTCCTTCAAAGAAGATCTCCTCAAAACCTATGAACTCCCCTGCACTCTTTTTAGGTTTTGATTTATTTTCTTTTTCTGAACTGCCACTGATCCAAAATTATAATTGTAATCTGTGAAACCTGTTTGTCCAGTACTTGGCAAAATTTTCTTCCTGATAGATCAACTTGGTCATGGCGGCTTATATCACCAGTTGTAGTTAGATTCAACACTTTGGGAAGCTTCATTCTTTGATGGATATCAATCTTCTCATGGCGGCTTACATAACTCGCTGTAGCTAGTCATATACCATTAGGCCCCTTTTTAAGCTGCCATTCTGAATATGTGTTATAGTTCTCTTTCTCCGGCTTAATTTAAACCAGCAAACTTGTTCTTTTTCCTTTTTGGCCTACCGAATACTCCAAGGAAGCGTTGAAACGAGTTCACCCCTGATTTAAACTCTTTTTATCCTCTGGCGGGTCTCATCCGCCAACCACTTAATTCTTCCAACTCAAATTATCAGGAAACATCTCGTTCCTCTTCCGGCGACTCATCTCAGTCTCATCTGCCGGCTTTCAAGACTGGTCCCGGGTAATCACAATTACTTATCATTTGTTCTGTATGATCCTTTATATTTATACTGACCTCTCATGATTCATGTAGTGGAAAAGCAAAGCCTAGCAAGAAGAAAAAGGTGACTGAGCCGGCTGAAGACCCGAAAGTCAATAAGCCAGAGCAACAAACCCCAGCACCTGAGATCTCCCTTCCTCAATCGTCGGAACCGGTTCTTGACGTTCCACAAGTGACTTCTGACCCTCCTATTGATCAAGCCAGCAATGACCCTGTGAACCCTGAAGCATCTAGTCCAGTTAAGACGACTGATACACATGATGATGATGTAGTGATCACCAACACCGGCTTTAGAGAGCCGGGAAGGCCTACTGTCTTGGCCAAGCACTCTACCAAGGAGGAGTACATTGAACGGCAAAAACTAGGATTTGATGTTGCTGACTACTCCCAATTAAGCATTGGCAAAGTATATTTTGGCTATCTCAGTCAAGTACACAGCAGCCGTGAACTTGAAGACATGGTGAAGCAAATGCACCAGAAATTTGAGGTATGAACTCCTCCTTTATTGAGTTATGCACATCCTGTCAGCCCCCAAGTCTACTGTTTATGATGAATATGATGTAGACTTAGATTAACCATGAGCATAAATAATACCCTTTGTCAGACTCCTTCAAAATCTGGCTTAAAGCATCCGGTTTAAAGTAGATCTGTAATGATTAACACTGAATCCGTAGCCCCCAAGGGTCGGTTTAATCAGCATGAATGAGCCGGTCCTTTATACTCTTGTGTAGAAAACAATACTTACTTGTGTAGTTCTCATGAGCCAGCTGTGGACGTTTGTAGCACAAACGAGTCATCGTAAAGTAGTAACAAAACAAGCAATATGCATTAGCCCCCAAGTGCCAAGTACTCTTGCTTGCAAAGTACTTGGGACTTATTCAGATAAGCCGTTGCATGAATAAATTTTTTGGCAGACATTAGCCCCCATGTGCCAATTGTTGTTGCTTGCAAAAGACTTGGTACTTCATGTTTTGAGCTAAATATGAATTATGATTTTGATCCGGTGTATGTACAGACCACCACTTCTCAACTTCAATCAGAGCTGTTTGACTTGAAGACTCGTCTGGAGCTGCAAGAATCTGAGACCCGGAAGGCAAACTCAAACTTCCAATTCAGCGTGATTGAAACGGAAAAACTAAAAACCAGCTTTGAAGTGGAAAGAAATACTTGGGCTGAAGAAAAGACGGCCTTGACATAGCGGGCTGAGAAAGCGGAGGCGGCTCTCCAAGAGGCGACCACTAAACTTACCGGCTTAAAACACCATGTGTCTCAGATGGTTTCTGCTGTTTTGGTAAGTCGCCTCACTAGTATCCATTTAAATTTCTTCCTTGATTGATATAAGCCGCCTCTAATCCATCTATGATTATTATGCAGGCCCCAGGAGCACCAATCTTAACCAAGATATGCTTGTGAAGCTGAAGGAGGTTTACACACTTGTGGAGCAGCTTTATACCGGGGCTCAGCGCGCATTGGTCACAATTTCTCCATCTAACCAAGCCCCCACTCTCTTGGTTGATGTGTTGAGGAAATTTTCTATTCTGCCTGAGAGGTTTAGTGAGATGAAGCGATCATCTGCAAGAGCCGGAGCTGTGACGGCCTTAAGCCAGGCCAAAGCATGGTTACCGGAGCTAGACCTGGCCGATATATCTATCGGGTACCCAAGCTTGAAAGAAGACGACACCCCTTTTGATAAGAAAGACTTTGCCGCCTGCGTGAAGGACATACGTCCCCTGGCCAGTCTGATTGCCAATGAAACAGATCTTTCCAGATATCAACCAGCTTATGATTTGGAAAATCAGAAGATGCCGACGCCGTCCTACAAAGTGAAGGATCTAATTCCCCCAATCCGTAAGCACACTTTTGCTCCTGAAGTTGACCCGTCAGAGCTTATTGTGATGAAGCTGAATTTCAAGCCTTGAATGGCATTGATTGGTCATCACCAACCTTCTAGGAAGTAGAACAGGACAAAGAAGCAGAGAGGGGTGATCCAGAAGCTTCAGGCCATCAGAGTCAAGAAGATTGATCCCTGGGCGGTTCATAGATGTGACCTTATGAAAAACAGTTAATCATTTTGACTCCTTGAGTCATGTAATAGGGTAGCAATAAATTTGCTCTGCCATGCCATCGTGTATGGTTTTATGTTTTTCCCAACAATATTGAGCCGCCACTTGATAATTATCCTTTTAAACTTATCATGACGTTGATCTATGTAGATGAAAATTTTGAATTATCCTGCACACAAGTATATCACAAGAGCCCTTGGCGGTTTACCACGGGGCGGGTCATAATACCTCACATATAACCACTGATGTTTAAAACAGTTATAGATAGGGCTGGTTTAGCTAGAATTTAGACATAATTATAATAACAATATCATACCTGTGATATTGAATTGTACAGCCGGTTTATGATACCTGTGCAGTAAGGGTGATAACCCAAAACTTTAGAAACCAATACTTCCAAGTGCTTGATATCATCATGTGTGGGCGACTTGTCGCCTCACATTAAGCCGGGTTAACAGAGACCACGGGTATGCTTCAAATATGAGTTGTGAAATTGAAGGCTACATGGTCGGAATCACTTTAAAACAAAAGGCAAGATAGTATCAAGAAGAACCGAAAAAATCTTCAAAAAATCAAGCCAAATGAGAAAAATGAGGCTATGCTTCGAATACGAGCAGGAAGCCAGACCAAAAGGGTTAATAGCTATGATTCGAATACGATCAGGAAGCCCCCAAATGGTTTTTGGCATTGTGCCGATCACTAGGGTACCGACAGCTATGATTCGAATACGATCAGGAAGCCCCCTAGTGACCATAAGTTTTGGCATTGCACCGATCAAAGGGTACCGACAGCTCTGATTCGAATATGATTAGGAAGCCCCCAGTGACCATAAGCTTTGGCATTGCGCCAATCAAAGGGGTACCGACAGCTATGATTCGAATACGATCAAGAAGCCCCCCAGTGACCATTCAAGTTATGATGAAAAAGACTCATTGTTCATGAAAATGAAACGACAGAGGCCATGCTTTATCAGGGATGCCAGCTTTATTATCATCATAATATATACATCGTCAAAATATGTACATCATAAGAGTCGGTGGCTCAAGTGTAGTAAGGCCGAAGATGAGCAATATTCCACGGCCGGCGGGTCTCTTCCTCCAACTTACGTGAGTCCTTGTGCTCTCAAATATCGATAAGGTAGTATGACCCATTGTTCAAGTTCTTGCTGACCACAAATGGTCCTTCCCAAGGTGGGGATAACTTGTGCATATCAGTTTGATCCTGGATGAGCCGGAGTACCAAATCACCTTCTTGAAAGGTTCTGGACTTAACCATGTGCCTATGGTAACGGTGCAGATCTTGTTGGTAAATCATCGAGCAAGCCGCCGCAAGGTCACGCTCCTCATCTAATAGGTCAAGCGCGTCCTGACGTGCTTGTTCATTATCAACTTCAACATAAGCCGCCACGCGGGGCGAGTTGTGACGGATGTCACTAGGGAGAACCGCCTCTACTCCGTAAACCATGAAGAAAGGTGTGTAACCCGTAGATCTGTTAGGGGTAGTATTGGTACTCCATAGCACTGAAGGTAACTCCTCCACCCAACAACCCAACGTCCTCTACAAAGGAACCATAAGCCGGGGTTTGATGCCTCTCAAAATTTCTTGATTGGCTCTTTCGGCTTGACCATTGGATTGAGGATGAGCCACTGACGATACATCAAGTCAAATATGCTCATGTTGACAAAACTCTTTCATAACACCTTTAGACAGATTTGTGCCATTATCAGTTATGATGCTGTGGGGAAAGCCAAAGCGAAAAATCACCTTTTTGATGAATTGAATCGTCGTTGCTATGTCACACCTACTGACCGGCTTTGCTTCGACCCACTTTGTGAATTTGTCTACCGCCACCAATAGGCCCTTGATTGGATTGTTGATTGTAATTATCCTGATTACCTTGATTGTAACCACCCTGATTACCATGATGGTTTTGGTGACCCTGGAAGCCAGAATTAGAACCGCCACCTCCATAACCCGGGCCATGAAAACCGCCGCCACCAGAACCTGAGCCGCCGCCCGGCCCATGGTTGTTGTAGAATAAATTAGAATTTTTGAAAGCCCTCATGATTTTACAATCTTTCCAAAGGTGAGTGGATGGCCTCCCCTTTGTACCATGCTTTGGGTAGGGCTCATTCAGCAGCTGCTCAAGAGTGGGACCTGATCCACCTGTCTGAGGACCATTGTTCTACGTATTGGTATTAGCTACAAAATCTGAGTTACCATCAGCCTTGCGCTTGCCGTTACCCCCCTGACTCACCGGGTTATGCTGCGGACCCTTAGCGTTGCCACTCTTCTTTCCCTTTCCCGTCTTTTCATCATCAGACTTGGGGTCCTTGGTACCATCAAAGTCGGCATATTTAATTAGAGCCGCCATCAGCTGCCCCATATCATTGCAATCACGCTTGAGTCCCCCTAATTTCTGCTTAAGAGGCAAAAAACGACATTTTTTCTCCAACATCAAGACTGCAGAGCCGGCATTGATGTTATCAGATGAGTGTATAATAGCCTTGACCCGGTGCACCCAATGGGTCGTTGATTCACCCTCCTCTTGGGTGCAAGCAGATAAATCCACAATCGACATGGGATGTTTGCATGTATCTTTAAAGTTCTGGATAAATCGGGCCTTCAGTTCTCCCCATGACCCGATGGAGTTGGCAGGCAGCCCTTTTAACCAAGTACGGGCCGTCCCATCCAGCATCATGGTGAAGTATTTAGCACACGCGGCATCGCTGACCTCCAACAGTTCCATGGCCATCTCATAACTCTCAATCCACGCCTCAGGGGGTAAGTCGGCTATGTAGTTAGGCACCTTACGAGGTCCTTTGAAATCCTTGGGCAAATGCTCATTACGCAAAGCCGGCACCAAACAGGGTACACCTGTAGTTCCAGAGGTCACACCTGCCTCCAGTGAAGCTGTTGGATAAATCGGAAGGGGCTGGTGAGCCGCCCGCTGAGCCGCCTGCTCAGCCTCCTGACGCACTCTGTCCTGACCGACCAAGTCATGAGCTCCATCATGCGCCGGGTCATGCCCACTGATACATCTCCATCGTATCTACTTTTCCAAACACTTTTGCCCTTGTTTTGAACTCTAACTTGCATGATTTGAATGGAACTAACCCGGACTGACGCTGTTTTCAGCAGAACTGCCATGGTGTTATTTTTGTGCAGAAATAAAAGTTCTCGGAATGACCTGAAACTCCACGGAGAATATTTTTGGAATTAATAAAAAATACTGGCGAAAGAATCAAGGCCATGGGCCCCACACCCTATCCACGGGGGTGGGGGCACGCCCTATCCCCCTGGGCGCGCCTCCCTGCCACGTGGGCCCCCTGGTGCTCCACTGACCTCAACTCCAACTCTATATATTCACGTTCGGGGAGAAAAAAAATCAGAGAGAAGGATTCATCGCGTTTTACGATACGGAGCCGCCGCTAAGCCCTAATCTCTCTCGGGAGGGCTAATCTGGAGTCCGTTCGGTGCTCCGAAGAGGGGAATCTGTTGCCATCGTCATCATCAACCATCCTCCATCACCAATTTCATGATGCTCACCGACGTGCGTGAGTAATTCCATCGTAGGCTTGCTGGACGGTGATGGGTTGGATGAGATTTACCATGTAATCGAGTTAGTTTTGTTAGGGTTTGATCCCTAGTATCCATTATGTTCTGAGATTGATGTTGCTATGACTTTGCTATGCTTAATGCTTGTCACTAGGGCCCGAGTGCCACGATTTCATATCTGAACCTATTATGTTTTCATGAATATATGTGAGTTCTTGATCCTATCTTGCAAGTCTACAGTCACCTATTATGTGTTATGATACGACAACCCCGAAGTGACAATAATCGGGACCACTCTCGCTGATGACCGTAGTTTGAGGAGTTCATGTATTCACTAAATGTTAATGCTTTGGTCCGGTACTCTATTAAAAGGAGGCCTTAATATCCCTTAGTTTCCAATAGGACCCCGCTGCCACGGGAGGGTAGGACAAAAGATGCCATGCAAGTTCTTTTCCATAAGCACGTATGACTATATTCAAAATACATGCCTACATTACATTGATGAACTGGAGCTAGTTCTGTGTCACCCTATGTTATAACTGTTGCATGAGGAATCGCATCCGACATAATTATCCATCACTAATCCAATGCCTACGAGCTTTTCACATATTGCTCTTTGCTTAGTTACTTTACCATTGCCACTGTTACAATTACTACAAAACTGCTACTGTTACTTTTGCTACCGTTACCGTTACTTCCATACTACTTTGCTACTAAATACTTTGCTGCAGATATTAAGTTATCCAGGTATGGTTGAATTGACAACTCAACTGCTAATACTTGAGAATATTCTTTGGCTCCCCTTGTGTTGAATCAATAAATTTGGGTTGAATACTCTACCCTCGAAAACTATTGTGATCCCCTATACTTGTGGGTTATCAAGACTATTTTCTGGCGTCATTACCGGGGAGCATAGCTCTATTCTTTGAGTCACTTGGGATTTATATCTGCTGATCACTTTGAGGAACTTGAAAGACGAGAAAACCAAGATTTATCCCTCAACTACGAGGGGAGGTAAGGAATTGCCATCTAGCTCTGCACTTGATTCACCATGTGTTTTGAGTAAACTTGCGACACCTAAACCTGCTTCTGCTATTAATTCTGATATGTCGCATGTTATTGATGATGTCGCTTCTGCTATGCATGATACTTATGATGAAACTACTTCTATGCTTGATACTACTGCGCCATTAGGTGAATTTCTTGATAAACAACTTGCTAGGGCTAGAGAGAATGAAATTATTGAAACTGACAATATTGATGAAAGTGATGATGAAGATTCTCCCCCCTAGATATGAAGTACATGTTGTGCCTGAGGGTTATGTTATGGATGAAGAAACCGCTAGAGATTTTCTTGCTTGCAATGATAGATTTGATCTTAAAAAATTATTAGCTAAGCTGAAAGTAAAGTCTTTGAATGCTAGAATGAAATATGACCCTACTTTTGCTACTTCACCTATCTGTCTTACTGATAAGGATTATGATTTCTCTGTTGATCCTGAGATAATTACTTTGGTTGAATCTGATCCTTTTTATGGCTATGAATTTGAAACTGTTGTGGCACATCTTACTAAGTTAAATGATATAGCCACCCTATTCACTAATGATGAAAACTCGTTACTACTATATTCTTAAATTATTTCTGTTCTCATTAAAGGGTGATGCTAAAATATGGTTTAACTCTTTTGATCATGGTTGTGTGCGTAGTCCCCAGGATATGATTTATTACTTTTCTACTAAATATTTCCCCGCTCATAAGAAACAAGCTGCTTTAAGGGAAATATATAATTTTGTGCAAATTGAAGAAGAGAGTCTCCCACAAGCTTGGGGGAGGCTTTTCCAATTACTTAATGCTTTGCCTGATCATCCTCTCAAGAAAAATGAAATAGTTGATATCTTTTATAATGGACTAACCGATGCTTCCAGAGACCACCTGGATAGTTGTGCTGGTTGTGTTTTCAGGGAAAGAACAGTCGATCAAGCTGAATTGCTATTGAATAATATCTTGACTAATGAAAACAATTGGACGCTTCCTGAACCAACTCCTAAGCAACTCCGAAGAAAAGAGGTGTTCTATTTCTCTGTCTTGAAGATATGCAAGAGGCAAAGAAATCTATGAAAGAAAAAGGTATTAAAACTGAAGATGTTAAGAATTTACCTCCTGTTGAAGAAATACATGGCCTTAATTTACCACCTATTGAAGAAGTACATGGTCTTGATAACCCGACACAGGTAGTAAAGGTAAATTCTCTTTATAGATATGATAAAGTTGAAATCTCATCTACTAAGTTTGTTAGCCAATTCTTGGATGAGTTTGATGACTTTATGGCTAAACAAGAAAACTTCAATGCTTATGTTGGTAGACAATTGAAATGTAATGCTTATATGGTTGAACACTTGAGTGATTATATGTCTAGAGTTAAAGGTGAACTTAAACTCATTAGTAAACATGCTTCTATGGTTACCACTCAAGTAGAACAAGTGCTTAAAGCTCAAAATGATTTGCTCAATGAATTAAATAACAAGAAAAATGATAATGTTGTTAGAGTTATGACTAGAGGGGGTAAAACGACTCAGGAACCTTTTTATCCTGAGGGCCACCCTAAGAGGATTGAGCAAGATTCTCAGAGAAATAATGTAGATGCACCTAGTCCTTCTAATAGGGAGAAAAAGAAAAATGATAGGACTTTGCATGCTTCTAGTGAACCTGTTGTAGACGCACCTGAAAATCCCAATGATATTTCTATTTCTAATGCTGAAACACAATCTGGTGATGAACATGAATGTAGTGATAATGTTAATGATGATGTTCATGTTGATGCTCAACCTAGCAATAATGATGTAGAGATTGAACCTGTTGTTGATCTTGATAACCCACAATCAAAGAATCAACGTTATGATAAAAGAGACTTCATTGCTAGGAAGCACAGTAAAGAAAGAGAACCATGGGTTTAGAAACCCATGCGTTTTCCTCCTAAAACCATCCAAGAAAAAGGATGATGAGGATTTTGAGCGCTTTGCCGAAATGATTAGACCTATCTTTTTGCGTATGCGTTTGACTGATATGCTTTAAATAAATCCTTATGCTAAGTACATGAAAGATATTGTTACAAACAAAAGAAAGATACCGGAAGCTGAAATTTCCACCATGCTTGCTAATTATACTTTTAAAGGTGGAATACCTAAGAAACTAGGAGATCAGGGAGTACCAACTATACCATGCTCCATTAAAAGAAACTATGTTAAAACTGCTTTATGTGATCTTGGAGCCGGTGTTAGTGTTAGCCTCTCTCTTTATATCGTAGACTTGAATTGAATAAGTTGACACCTATTGAAATATCTTTGCAAATGGCCGATAAATCAACTGCTATACCTGTCGGTATTTGTGAGGATGTGCCTATTGTGGTTGCAAATGTTACTATCTTAACGGACTTTGTTATTCTTGATATTCCCGAGGACGATAGTATGTCGATTATCCTTGGTAGTCCCTGTTTGAATACTGCAGGGGCTGTTATTGATTGCAACAAAGGCAATGTCACTTTTCATGTTAATGGTAATGAGCATACGGTACACTTTCCGAGGAAACAACCTCAAGTTCACAGTATCAATTCTATTGGAAAAAGTCCATCGATTATTATTGGAGGTTTTGAATTTCCTCTTCCTACTATCAAGAAGAAATATGATATTCTTATTATTGTGGATGTACATATCCCCGTTGAGGTAACCTAGTGCTATTAGAAAATTCTCCGGTTTCATCCGATTCGGAATGAGTTTGTTAACAAGACTTGATCAACCTTGTTAGTGGATTCCTTTTGATGAGCATGAGATGGATGAAGTTAGAAAGCACAACTCTTAGTACCCTCCTTTTACTTTCTGTTATATAGATTAAATAAAGCAAAAAATAGTATTATATGTCTGTTTTCTGAATTATCCTTGCAATAAAAAATACCCCGAAAATAAAAGTTCTCCAAATGCCCTGAAAATGAAGTATGATTTTTTTCTAGAATATTTGAGAATATTTGGCACTGAGAACACACCAGAGGGGGCAACCACCTGGCCATGAGGGTCCAGGGCGCGCCCCCTGCCTCGTGGGCCCCTGGTGGCCCCCTCCACTTATTCCTGCACCCACACACTCCTTCCTCGCAAAAAAATCACCAACCAGCTCAAGCACGAGTTCTAGCTCATCTTGCTGCCATTTTTGATCTCCTTGCTCAAAGCTCCACTCACAAAATTGCTTTCGGGGATTGTTCTTTGGTATGTGACTCCTCCAATGGTCCAATTAGTTTTTGTTCAAGTGCTTTATTCATTGCAAATTTTTGCTAATAAGGTGACCCTGTTCTTGAGCTTGCATGTCAAATTTATTTGGTCCCAGGTAGTTCTAATGCATGATATAGTCTCTAGGCACTTGTGGGAGTAGTTGCTATCAATTTTGTTGAGTTTGGTTCACTTTTATTTTAGTTACTAAAATTTTTAGAAATTTTTCAGAGGAAGAAATGTGTTTAGGAAAATGTACCAAGGTGGTTCTTCAAGGAAGCAAGGACCCAGGCCCGCAATACGTGAGCAGGACGATGAACCACCGAGGGAAGCTCAAGTGCGACCTTGTGAATGGCCCTCAGAAGATTTCATTGTCCAAGCAGGAATTAAGGAGGAATTTGACCATATGTGCGTAATGCTGAACTCGAGGGCTTCATGCTAGATAAGTGCCCTCAGTATTACCACTTAACTGATTCCTTTGTGAGAAGGTTCAAATTTACATCACACAATTCTCACACTGTCCTATTTGATCTTTATGATAAATCATATACCATGGACCTGGAAGATCTTAAAACTTCTTGTAAACTCCCGCAATGGGGTAGTGCTAGTGAACCTCGCAAATATGAATTTAAAAATTTTCTTGCTAGTATCACTGTGGGGGAATCTAGAGAAATAGTACAAGCTACCATAGGGAGCATTCATTTTCCTGCTATACATTATTTTGATCCCTTTATAGGTAGATGCATAAATGGTAAGGATGAGGCATGTCACATGTGTGTTCCTGATCTTAGTGTTCTCAAGAGTGCTGTGCTAGGAGATAAACAATATAACTTGGGGGCCATTGTTTCACGTAGATTGCATAATAATAGTTTAAATGGAGACTTGTTTGGTGGGATTTATGCAACCCGTGTGGCTAATTTTCTTGAGATACCCATACATGAAAATGATATGGAGTTGCTTCCCACTTGTCTAGATTAGGATGCTATGGTTCGTCATCAGTTTGTTGAGAGGAATGGACAGTTCCTCCAATACCGACTAATCTTTAATAGACGTCGCACTGTCCATGTTGCTCTCCCTGCTCCTGGTTTCTTTGACTTTCAGGCAAAAAGGAGATATATTATAACCAGGGAGGAGGCAAATGAGTACGAGAGGAGGACGGAGGTAGCTTGGCTCCAAGCTGCAGCTCATGAGGCAATAGCTGTTGCATCTCAGTACGACCCCAGCTATAACTTTAACCCATGGGCATAGACCAACTTAGGCCAAAAGCCTAAGCTTGGGGGAGTATGTATTTCTCACCGACATTACATTCATGTTCACACACTCATTCTAGTTCTCGGTGCTCATACTTTTTCATTGTACTATCCATGCTAGTTTATTTTCTTTTCTAAGTCTTCTTCTAGTGTGTTTGAAAAACCTTAAGAAAAACTAAAAAAATTAGTTATAACTTTTAGCTAGTTTACTTTCCATGCCTGTAGTAGTAGTAATTAAACGAAAACTCAAAAATATTTCTTGTTCTTCTTTTGCTTGTTGGGAGCTTTCCCGTGTAAATAGTTTTATTTCTTTTCTTTTCTTTGGGGGTCGAGAGGAGAATACCATGATGAAAATGTTGAGTGGCTCATATATGCATTATTGTTGATTTAACCAAGAGCCCATATTACCTTGTCTTCTCCCTTGAATTGAATGCTTGTAGATTCCAGCTTAGTCCAATGCACGTGCACTGTTATTATTATTCACACCATTAAGTCGTGCAAGTGAAAGGCAATAATGACGATATATGATGAAATGATTAAGATGAGAGAAGCTGGTATGAACTCGACCTATCTTCTTTTGTAAATATGATTAGTTCATCGTTCTTGATTCAGCCTATTATGAATAAACATGTTTGCAATGACAATTAGAGATTATAGTTGCTTATGCCATGCTTAATTAGCTAGGAGTTTATAATGGTTTACCTTGCGTGCCAACATGCTATTAAAATGGTTGTGATGTGGTATGATAGGGTGGTATCCTCCTTTGGACGATTCGAGTGACTTGACTTGGCACATGTTCACGCATGTAGTTGAAACAAAATCCACATAGCCTCCATGATATTTATGTTCATGGTGGATTATATCCTACTCATGCTTGCACTCAATGTCTATTAATTTTAATGCATGTTCATGATTGTTGTCGCTCTCTAGTTGGTCACTTCCCAGTCTTTTTCTAGCCTTCACTTGTACTAAGCGGGAATACTGCTTGTGCATCCACTTCCATAAACCCCAAAGTTATTCCATATGAGTCCACCATACCTTCCTATATGCGGTATCTACCTGCCGTTCCAAGTAAATTTGTATGTGCCAAACTCCAAACCTTCAAATGAAATTCTGTTTTGTATGCTCGAACAGCTCATGTATCAACTAGGGATGTCTATATCTTCCATGCTAGGCGGGTTATTCTCAAGAGTGGACTCCGCTCCTCACTCACGAGAAAATGGCTGGTCACCGGGATGCCCATTCCCATGCTCAAATAAACTCCCCCAGGATTGTTGTTAGTTGGAGGCACCCGTTGTTTCGGGCAAGCCATGGATTGATGATTGTTGGTGGTGGGGGAGTATAAACTTTACCATTCTATTTGGGAACCGCCTATAATGTGTGTAGCATGGAAGATATCGAGATCTCTTGGTTGTTATGTTGACAATGAAAGTATGCCGCTCAAAATATTATTTATCTCTATTTCAAAATCGAGCTCTAGCACCTCTACAAATCCCTGCTTCCCTCTGCGAAGGGCCTATCTATTTACTTTTATGTTGAGTCATCATCCTCTTATTAATAAGCACCAGTTGGAGAGCATCGCTGTCATTTGCATGCATTACTATTAATTTATATTGAGGGTGACTATGACTGGATCTCTTTTACCATGAATTACAATGTTTAGTCAGTACTTGATCTTCGGAGGTGCTCTGCGTTTATGTTTTGCGGTCTCAGAAAGGGCTAGCGAGACACCATCTTGTTATGTCATATTATGGTTGTTTTGAGAAAGTGTTGTCATCCGAGTTTTATTATTATTGCTCGCTAGTTGATTATGCCATTGATATGAGTAAACATGACACCTAAGTGTTATTGTGAATATGGTTAGTTCATAATCTTTGCTGAAAACTTGAATGCCAGCTTTACATATTTACAACAACAAGAGCAAACGGAGTTTGTAAAAGTTTTTCTTTATCACTTTCAGTTTATCAACTGAATTGCTTGAGGACAATCAAGGTTTAAGCCTGGGGGAGTTGATACATCTCCATCGTATCTACTTTTCCAAACACTTTTCCCCTTGTTTTGGAATCTAACTTGCATGATTTGAATGGAACTAACCCGGACTGACGCTGTTTTCAGCAGAACTGACATGGTGTTATTTTTGTGCAGAAATAAAAGTTCTCGGAATGACCTGAAACTCCACAGAGAATATTTTTGGAATTAATAAAAAATATTGGCAAAAGAATCAAGTCCAGGGGGGCCACACCCTGTCCACGAGGGTGGGGGGTGCGCCGTACCCCCCTGGGCGTGCCTCCCTGCCTCGCGGGCCCCCTGGTGCTCCACCGACCTCAACTCCAACTCTATATATTCACATTCGGGGAGAAAAAAATTAGAGAGAATGATTCATCGCGTTTTACGATACGGAGCCGCCGCCAAGCCCTAATCTCACTCGGGAGGGCTGATATGGAGTCCGTTCGGGGCTCCAGAGAGGGGAATCCATCGTCGTCGTCGTCGTCAACCATCCTCCATCACCAATTTCACGATGCTCACCGCCGTGCGTGAGTAATTCCATCATAGGCTTGCTGGACGGTGATGGGTTGGATGATATTTACCATGTAATCGAGTTAGTTTTGTTAGGGTTTGATCCCTAGTGAGGGAGTCCTGGACTAGGGGGTGTCCGGACAGCCGGACTATCAATGTCCACCGGACTCCAAGACTACGAAGATACAAGATTGAAGACTCCGCCCCGTGTCCGGATGGGACTTTCCTTGGCGTGGAAGGCAAGCTTGGCAATACGGATATGTAGATCTCCTACCATTGTAACCGACTCTGTGTAACCCTAGCCCTCTCCGGTATCTATATAAACCGGAGGGCTTTAGTCCATAGGACAACATACATTACAACAATCATAGCATAGGCTAGCTTCTAGGGTTTAGCCTCCTTGATCTCGTGGTAGATCTACTCTTGTACTACCCATATCATCAATATTAATCAAGCAGGACGTAGGGTTTTACCTCCATCAAGAGGGCCCGAACCTGGGTAAAAACATCGTGTCCCTCGTTTCCTGTTACCATCCGCCTAGATGCAAAGTTCGGGACCCCCTACCCGAGATCCGCCGGTTTTGACACCGACATTCGTGCTTTCATTGAGAGTTCCTCTGTGTCGTCACCGATAGAGCGGATGCCTCCACCCGTCTTCAAAGATGGTATTTTCGCCGGAGGGGCCTCGGCCGCCGGCCAAACTATCCGGCTTGGTGGTTTTCTCATGACCGCCTGTCCGGCCGCCGCTTCGGCAATGACTTCTTCAAGTCGTCAAAAGCAATCTTCGCATCAGCCCTAAAGCTGCCGAACAGTTAGATCCAATAGAGCTCTCGTCTGTTAACGAGCTCTTGGATCGCATCGCCGCCCTGGGAGTCGCTACGGACTACAACCAGATTGGGATTAAAACCGATCTGAGAGAGATTAACTCTCCCCAGGCCACCCACCATGTCGCAGTGGTGGAAGAGCAATACGGCAACTCTTTGCCAGTGTTGAAAACAATTCATGTCCGGATTCCCGAACCCTCCATGCCGGATTCCCGCGGAGGGACGGACTTCGATCGAGCATCGAACTTAAAATCATGCATCGCCCCGGACTCGCTGGATTGCCCCCAGCAAAACACACTTCCGAATTCGGAAACCCCTTGGCCTTTGAGCCTCAAGATGGGCAGGGATCCGGATTTTATTCCACCCACCCGCCCAGACATATGCGATCTATCTCTAATACGGCAACAGCCTACAGAAACAGTACATCACTACTGGGCCAGATTCCTCTTGGTTACGGACAGGATAAAGGACTGCCGAGAGGAAAACGCAATATCAATCTTCCGCAATAACTGCACGGACAAGGGAATACTAAACGCCATTGATCGTCGCAAAATTACGCGCTTTACCGATCTGGCGTCCATTGTACGAAAGTACTGTGCGATGGAGAGTTTCCGGAAAACCGAAAATCAATTTTGGGATAATCCGGCCCCAAACCCAGTCCGCAGTAAAAGGGCGCCTTACACTCAGGCCCCAGATGCAAAAACGAAAAAACAAAAATCCAATCAGGGAAACGGAACCGTACTAGAGGGATGGCTCAATGGACCCTGTAAGCTTCATAATACAGAGGGAGCCGTCCCAACACATAGCCTTCGAGCATGTTGGATATTACGGCAGGTGGCCAAAAGTGGCGAAGAGCTTCTAGCTCCGGGAAACCACTCCAACAATACCAGCACGGTATCAACAGTCTTCGAGACTTTCGCATCAAATAATATGCGAAAACGATCAATCCACGAACTCGCCGAAGTCTACCAAGTAGCAACAGCAAATCCATGGAGCGACACAGCCATTACCTTCAATGGCAGCGACGAGCCCACATTCTGAACAACCAGAGCCCCAGCTGCACTGGTACTTAGTCCCATAGTGGACGGCTTTCGACTGACAAAAGTCCTCATGGACGGCGGCAGCGGACTAAACCTCATTTACGAGGAAACTCTGCGAAAAATGGAAATCGATTGGAGCCGTATTGAGCGAAGCAGCACAACCTTTAGAGGAATAATCCCTAGCCGGGAAGCGCGCTGCACCGGAAAAATCACACTCGATGTGGTGTTCGGCTCTTCGGTCCTGGCTGCGCCCACTCTGGGCGAACCAATGTTGTTATACATCGCAGCAACACATCAAGTTGTAAGCGCAGTGCTCGTCGTCGAACGAGCGACAGAAGGGCATAAATTCCCTCTTCAAAAACAAGTGTATTATGTATCCACTGTGTTAACCCCCTGCAAATCCCGTTACCCACACTATCAGAAGAGAGCATATGCGGTGTTCATGGCGTCTCGAAAGCTCCGGCACTACTTTCAAGAGTGCTCGATAACAGTGGCCCTGAGGTACCACTTAATGACATTATAAATAACCGCGACGCAACGGGCGGGATAGCAAAATGGGCCATTGAGCTCTTACCATTCGACATCACTTACAAACCTCGACGAGCTATAAAGTCACAAGTTTTGGCTGACTTCGTCGCCGAATGGACTGAAGCCGAACTCCCTAAAGAGTACGGCGCATACTCCAATTGGACTATGCATTTCGACGGCTCCAAAATGTTGGTCGGACTGGGGGCTGGCGTCGTACTGACGTCCCCCACCAGAGATACAGTCCAGCATGTACTTCAAATAATGTACACGGACTCCAACAATGCAGCCGAATACGAGGCCCTGTTACATGTTCTCCGGATGGCGGTCTCCATGGGCATTCAACGACTAGAGGTGCGCGGGGACTCAAACCTTGCAATATCCCAAATAAATGGAGACTTCGACGCCAAGGATCCGAAAATGGCAGCATATCGTAATGCTGCCCTAAAAATGTCAGCTCGGTTTGAAGGACTCAAATTCCATCACATAGCCCGAGATAATAACCAAGCGGCCGACGTCCTGGCACGCATCGGTGCTAAACGTGATGCTGTCCCTCCAAATATCTTCCTGGAATGGCTCTTCAAGCCATCCGTACTATGGGAAGAGGAGCCCGGTAGCTACAAACCGGAGAAAACCGCACCAACTAGTGATTCGGCAGACGACATAACACCCTCCGCCCACGTCATAATGGCAGTAATCGCCGCGTGGACAGAACCTTTCCTAGCCTACTTACTTAGGCAGGAACTTCCCGAAGACCAAAATGAGGCCCGCTGCATAGTCCGGCGATCGAAGGCCTACAAGGTCCATGAGGGAGAACTTTATAAGAAAAGTACCACCGGAGTCCTTCAAAGGTGTATCTCCGAAGAAGAAGGGCGAAACCTCCTGGCTGAAATTCATGCCGGACTAGGCGGACACCACGCAGCAGCCCGGGCCCTTGTAGGAAAGGCATTCCGTACAGGATTTTATTGGCCGACGGCTCGGGCAGACGCACAGGACTTGGTCCAGCGATGCGTTGGTTGCCAGCTCTTTGCTAATTAGAGCCATATGCCACCCACCGCCCTCAAAACCATACCCATTACCTGGCCGTTCGCGGTCTGGGGGCTTGACATGGTTGGACCCCTTAAAGGGGGAACCCACAAGAAAAAATACCTATTGGTCATGGTGGATAAATTCACCAAATGGATAGAGGCCAAACCGGTCAAAACGGCAGAGTCCGGACCAGTGATAGACTTTATATCAGGGGTGGTACACCGTTACGGAGTCCCCCACAGCATCATCACTGACAACGGCACGAACTTCACAGCCGACGAGGTTAAGTCATGGTGCAAAAATATGGGCATCAAGCTCGACTATGCGTCAGTCTATCACCCTCAAACCAACGGTCAAGTGGAAAGAGCAAATGGTCTAATAATGAGCGGCATTAAACCCAGACTAGTGAGGTCACTCACTAAATCTGACACACAATGGGTCGAGGAGCTCGACTCCGTACTCTGGGGGCTGCGGACAACGCCTAACCGTACTACCGGATTCACACCATTTTTTATGGTATACGGCGCGGAGGCAGTCTTGCCCTGTGACATTATTCATGACTCACCTCGAGTGCGCATGTATGAGGAAAGAGAAGCCGAGCTTGATCGGCAGGACAGCTTGGACACATTGGAGGAAGAACGTGACATCGCGAAGGCTCGTTCCGCATTCTATCAGCAGCAGGCCCGAAGATATCAAAGCAGAGAAGTACGGGCCAAGACTTACAACATTGGTGAACTAGTTCTACGCCTGCCGGACAAGAAAAAGGACAAGCTCAAGCCCAAATGGGAGGGTCCCTTCATCATCGATCAAGTACTGACCGGCGGAGCATACCGTCTATGAAATGCGTCGGATCACCGACTCGAGCCGAACCCATGGAACGCAGCCCGCCTCCGACGATTCTATGCCTAGCGCCGGACTAAGAGTTCGTCCCCTTCCCCCGTCCAAACTTTTACACTTCGTCTATCTTTTGTTTCTCTTTTTATCCTTCTCATTTAAAAGCCCTTTCGGGCCTATTTTTGCATTCTTTGCATACGCATGATGTGCCATCCGCACTCATTATTCCTGGGGGCTTCTTTTACAGAAGCTCAATTATACGCATGATGTGCCATCCGCACTCATTATTCCTAGGGGCTTCTTTTACAGAAGATCAATTATACGGGTTTTATGCCCAGCACATGTGTCAAGCTTCCACATGTACCTTTTACTCGCCATTATATGCATCGATATGACTTAACTTTTGGCCAAGCTGGGTTGCCTGGCTCCTGTGCTTACCCCTACGTTCCCGATTGTTCGGCCAGGAGGTAAAGGGAGCACCTCTGCGATTGTTACTGCCGGGTCAGCCGGATGTGTACCTCAGACTGGGTGAAGCCGAAAGCTAGCGTTCTTAAGGGAATATTCGGTCGGTGACTTAAAAGATGACTTTTTACCTATTTATCTATTTGCCCACAGATGTTTTACTGCTTTCTTTGCAGTTCGGACATGCACTTTAGGGCATGCCTCCCAGCGAAAGGAACCCTTAACGGAACTATTCTCCCTAGAAGATGTTTCTTACTAACCATGTAATATAACATAACTAGTTGGGCACTTGTCTGATAAAGCACTAATGACCCCTACGCCTGGTCTCCATGCATACCACGGTTGTTTCTTAACCAAAAAGGTATTCGGACACACTCCGGACTCTAGGGTCCCGAGGTCGAAGCGAAAAGGTCGGCAAAGACAAACGATCTACAATCCGGCTAGAAGGCATTTCACATGTCACTTTAAAGGATAACATACATTGTCAAATTTACTGATTGTATTCCTCCTCAATCCCGTCTAACAGGCTGTCTAGTTTACAGTCCTGTTGGAAAAATTTAGCAGCCAACTCTACTTGGCTATACACTAAACTCACAGGGATCTCCTTCCCATCGGGCCCCACCGGTCCAACTTCGGCCATGTGGTTGGGATCCGCCTTCTTGTACCGCGTCTTCACCATGGCCCAAGCCTCCCTCGCACCTTGACGGCAAGCCGAAATCTTCCACAAACGGAAGCGCTGCCGCACTCCCTGCAGCTTCTCCGCAAGCTCCCCGAGGCCCTCGGGTAGGGTGAGGGCTGGCCATAAAGCCTGAACGACGCCGCTCATTGCCTGCCGAACTCATTCGAGTAGCTGCAACAGTTCGGGAAGTTGATCACCCATTGATATGGGCATCTCCTCTGCAGGACGACCCGTGAGTATACCTACAAGACATATCATGTCAAAATACTTCCTCGCCGAACTCTTCTTTTCAAAAGAGTTCGCTCAAGCACTTACTATAAATGCTGCGACGAAGCCGCTGATTCTCCTTAACGGAGCCGGACAGCTCGGCCTGTGCGCCTTTCAGCTCTTCTCCGAGCTTGGCGTTGGCATCTTGGAGCTTGTTCCTTTCCTGCTGAACCTATTTAGCACACTCTCGCCGGCCTTTAGCTGGCGTAGCAATGCTTGCCTGTCCGGATCTTGTCCGGCGGTACCTGCAAATGTCATTATTAGACTCGCGCGCACGCCGCACAGCGCTTATATTTATTAATAAAAATGTGTTACCAGGAGGGGTCTTTCCGTCTCCTCCTGTGGCAGCAAGTGCAGCCTCAAGTTGGGCCTTGCAATCTTGTAGCTCCCGAGACAGCTGGGCGTTCTTCTCGTTAAGTGCCTGAAATTTTCAATGATCCTTAAATCAGTTAGCATAACTACCTTAAGTCTCGGGGGCTACTAGTATATACAACCATTAAAATTCCCTCACCCGTATGTCTTTCACATACTGCTCCGTGGCTCTGGTAAAACCATTTTGAGCAGCATGGAGATGCGCGTCTCCTGCGTTAAAAGCATCCAATGCCTCAGGGGAAAAGCACGCCTCTTGAAATACTGTCTGGCGGCGCCTATGGTTCATGGCGCTCTCCACCTCAGACTTGGTGGCGGACAGTCTGTCGGTATCCTCCGTTGGAGAAGGATCCGGCTCGCGTCTTGCGCTTGCCTCCCCCTCCAGGCCGGGCGCTGGAGCCTGGCCGGTGTTGGTCGGATTGGCAATTCCTGCCCTCGCAGTCCGGCGAGCGCTTTTTCTCCTGCAAAGATCATGAGCACTCAGACGTTTCCTCGGAACGTTGCTCTAAAAATTCAAATACGAGCTACACCTTTGCGGCGTTTCCGTTCGCACTGCTCTCCTTTTCCGCCTGCTGGTTCGGACCGACCTCTGTTGGTCGGCCGCCGCGGCCTCGGCTTCCTGCCGTAAAGGCACTTCCTGCAAAATACCATCGTTCGCGAAGGTCTGAAATGGGCAGGGATGAGATAATGGTGTCCGGACTTCGGTCGCGGTCACCTGGGAAGCCGGACTTAGCCCGGGGTAGTCCGCCGTAATGGAGACCAAAGCATTGTCTATGCTGAGTTGGTGATACACCCCGTCGATCAGCTCCACCTCGATATCCGGGTCCTCTTCGGAGGCCGGACCCAGGGATCCTTCTAGATCCTCGGGTTGCGGAGCAGGACTCACCATGTCCTCCACAGTCCGGCGTAGACCCTGCGCCGAAGACATAATGTAAGAAGCTTAAACTTCGAAAGCATGGGCTGGGCCCTTCAAGGTGTTCACTTACCCTTCCTCTGGGGTTGATCATGGAAAACCCATTCAAAGGGTTCGTTCGAAGGAAATCCTCCTTCTCCCCCTTGTACAGACTGGACAGGATCTTCACCAGATCCTCGGTCGAATCCGGCCCTTTGCGGCCGTGTCGGGTAGCATCGTCTTCCCCGTTGAAATCCCACATGGGATGACCTCTGTATTGCAGTGTCTATACCCCTCGCTCGATGCATGTCGCCATGACTCCGGTCATGGTCAAGCCGGAATGAGCCATTAATCTTATCTGGCCCATCAAGTAATGGACGCTCTTGTCTTCCTCCAATCGGGGGCTCCGTGGGCGCCAGCTGAGGCGTTTCTTCAAGGGAGCAGCACTAAACTCCGAGAGGCCGATCCGAACTGGGTCTGGCAGCGGAGCGTCCCCTATATAAAACCACTCCGAGGGCCAGTCTTCGGACGCCTTCTTGGGAGTGCCAGATAGGTATCCGGTCCCGGCGATGCGCCATATTTCGGCGCCGCCCACTTGATATATGGATCCCTGGTGAGAACGGGGTACGAGGCAAAACAGCCTCTTCCACAATGCGAAATGGGGCTCAATGCCCAGGAATAGCTCACAAAGAGCTACATAGCCTGCGATATGCAGGACAGAGGCGGGCGTGAGGTGGTGGAGCTGGATTCCGTAGAACTTCAGGAGTTCGCGAAGGAACGGATGTATTGGAAATCCGAGTCCCCTTGTCAGATAAGGGACAAAACATACTTGCTCCCCCTTATTGGGGCTGGGAGTGTCCTCCGCCTGTCTCCCGCCTTGATAAGTAACCAGTCCGGCCCGGACTGGGATCATAAAGGCCGGAGGGAGGAATCCCCCCGTTTGGAGCTTCTCGAGCTCGTTGTGCGAAATAGAGCACCTCCTCCAATTCCCCGGCGGTGGGCTGGGAGCGCGCGAAGAAGAGCCGTGTTGACGATCCATGGTGGAATGGATTTCTAGGTCAAAGGCACTTCGATGGAGTATTCGCGGGAGGAAGATGGTGTGGTTTGGATCTAGATTCTTGCCTCTTTTATAGGCGGGCAACTCGCACAATTGGGGGGTGAAATGCAAAATACACCCTGGCTTTTCGCATTCGTGCGACGCGTGGAAGAGGGCCATTATTTTGGCGTAGAAGCCGAGGAACACAGTATTCAAGATGAAGCCGGACACTGTTCGGCAGGTACATGGAATTTGAAGGGAGAACCCGCCTTGCAACGCCGAAGACTATAAACGCGGTGGACTTATCGTCATTGAAGCCTGGTTCGGGGGCTACTGAGGGAGTCCTGGACTAGGGGGTGTCCGGACAGCCGGACTATCAATGTCCGCCGGACTCCAAGAGTATGAAGATACAAGATTGAAGACTCCGCCCCGTGTCCGGATGGGACTTTCCTTGGCGTGGAAGGCAAGCTTGGCAATACGGATATGTAGATCTCCTACCATTGTAACCGACTCTGTGTAACCCTAGCCCTCTCCGGTATCTATATAAACCGGAGGGCTTTAGTCCGTAGGACAACATACATTACAACAATCATACCATAGGCTAGCTTCTAGGGTTTAGCCTCCTTGATCTCGTGGTAGATCTACTCTTGTACTACCCATATCATCAATATTAATCAAGCAGGACGTAGGGTTTTACCTCCATCAAGAGGGCCCGAACCTAGGTAAAAACATCGTGTCCCTCGTTTCCTGTTACCATCCGCCTAGACGCACAGTTTGGGACCCCCTACCCGAGATCCGCCGGTTTTGACACCGACACCTAGTATCCATTATGTTCTGAGATTGATGTTGCTATGACTTTCCTATGTTTAATGCTTGTCGCTAGAGCCCGAGTGCCATGATTTCAGATCTGAACCTATTATGTTTTCATGAATATATGTGAGTTCTTGATCCTATCTTGCAAGTCTATAGTCACCTATTATGTGTTATGATCCGACAACCCCGAAGTGACAATAATTGGGACCAGTCTCGGTAATGACCGCAGTTTGAGGAGTTCATGTATTCACTAACTGTTAATGCTTTGGTCCGGTACTCTATTGAAAGGAGGCCTTAATATCCCTTAGTTTCCAATAGGACCCTGCTGCCACAGGAGGGTAGGACAAAAGATGTCATGCAAGTTTTTTCCATAAGCACGTATGACTACATTCGGAATACATGCCTACACTACATTGATGAACTGGAGCTAGTTCTGTGTCACCCTATGTTATAACTGTTGCATGAGGAATCGCATCCGACATAATTATCCTTCACAGATCCAATGCCTATGAGCTTTTCACATATTGCTCTTTGCTTAGTTACTTTACTGTTGCCACTGTTACAATTACTACAAAGCTGCTACTCTTACTTTTGCGACCATTACCGTTACTTCCATACTACTTTGGTACTAAATACTTTGCTGCAGATATTAAGTTATCCAGGTGTGGTTGAATTGACAACTCAACTGCTAATACTTGAGAATATTCTTTGGCTCCCCTTATGTCGAATCAATAAAATTGGGTTGAATACTCTATCCTCGAAAACTATTCCGATCCCCTATACTTGTGGGTTATCACCCACGTGGCTGGTTGCGGCGCTGTTCATTGCTTAAAACGGCCGGCGAGTCCATTTGCCTGCTATAACTCCGGCTTGGGCGAGGGGTCGAATGAATCCTATCCCTGACTGTAAGAATATGCATCCTGCTGCACCAATGCAAATTGAAGAAGCTCCCTAGCCCTTCGTGTTTCAACCGCCGCTGGAGAGTCGCCATCTACTGGGAGAGCCGCCAGTCGTGTCGCTGCAGCGATCATGTTATCCAAAGGGTTGGAATAATGACCCAATGGTGTTGGAACATGCTGAGGCAGAGTATTATTCAAACGAGGTGGCTCCGTCACATGTGGCTGAACCGGCCTTCCGGCCCCAGGTGCTGCAACCCGGTTTGTCTACGGCGGGTTACTGGTCCCTGCTCCAAGCATGCAAAAGAGGTTTCTCGCCTCATAAACCGGAGGTAGATGAGACTTGTGCCTCCTCCTCATGATTTCATTTGAAGCGTTTTGATCCATCGTAAGCCAGAAAGCCTCTGACTGAATCTGCTGGGCCTGAGCATCCAGAGCAGCCCGCTCTGTGGCTATCCTGACGTCTTCTGCCGCCAGGTCTTCCTTGGCTAGTGCTACTTCATCACATAAGTTTGCAATCTCCGCATTATGCTGAGCTTGATTCGCCGGGTTGACCTCTGCTGTCAACAGATCTGTCAGTTTATCCATTAAATCTGTCAAAACCTGAGCCGAGGGGCGCATAAGGCCTCCTACCCCGGCCGTCATCGTCGCTGCTGACTCAGAGATCATTGCCGCTGCAGTTGAAGAGTTCTGACCAGGCTGTGTACCGGCCATGAAGATCCAGACCCTGTTCGGCGGCTCATGGGGGTCCGGAATACTGTCGCCATCGGAATAGCCCCCAAGCCTGCCATCTTGCAGTTGATACAATGAAGTAGTCTTGCATGTGGATGACTCACCATCAGAGTAGATGGCCGTCTCACCGCCAGACATAGATCCTTCATCAAATTTCGCTTCATGAATGAATCCCACGAAGGCACGTTTCACGGTGGGCTGAGCTCGGGCGGGTCTTGCACGCTGAGCCGTCTCAATGATGTTAGTCAGATGTCCGGCTCAGCGTCCGGCTTGCCGATCTTGCTGATGAAGACGTGGATTTGGCCGAAGGGGACCCGGTACCCGCACTCAATTGAGCCGGCCTCGGGGCCCTAGCCTGCATCATCGATGTAGAGCTTGCCGCGAAGATTCTTAGTCATCCGGCCCACAGCTTATCCCTTGATCCCTTCGAAGCTGCCCTTTAAGAACTCGAAACCACTGTGCCCTGGCCCCACGGTGGGTGCCAACTGTCGTGGAATAGTCACGGCAGATGTCCTAGTGTGAGGTCTTAGTCGTGAAGCCATCGCAACTAGGTTATCTGAAAGGGGTTAAACGGGACAAAGGACACAAGACTTTATACTAGTTCGGCCCCTTGCGGTGAAGGTAAAGGCCTAATCCAGTTTGAGGTGGTATTGCTTATGTCTCGATTACCAGGGAGCGAATCCGCTTGACCTAGCTTTCGATCTGTTGTTTCTTGCCTTGAACCGCCGCCGGGTCGTCCCTTTATATACACAAGTTGACGCCCAGCGGCTCACGGAGTCCCGGCCGGCTCATTGACAATGTGTTCGGCTCGGTGACTATACATGCCTTACAATACAAGTCTTATACATATGGCGGTTTACTTCTACGGGCCTTAAGTCACCCTTGGGCCTTGTGCCCTTGCCTGTGAACCGCCATCTTCAATATCCTTGTAGGCTTCATATCATGAATCGCCATAGATATAACCCGGCCCCACCTGGGTGGGTCATACCTAATAGTTATATCCCCAACAATCATCATTATTAGAGCATTGTCCCATGTGAGGAATGGATGATGGAGACTATGATTTCCCCTACAAGTCGGGATGAGACTCCAGACAAAAAAAAAAAGGAGGCCAAATGAGCCCAAGAAAAAAGAGTCCAAAGTGCCCAACAAAAAAAGAGAGAAAAAGAGGGAAAAAATGAGAGAAAAAGAGAGAAGGGACAATGTTACTATCCTTTTCCACACTTGTGCTTTACGGTAGCACCATTTTCTTAATGATAGGGAGTCCCCTATTTTGTCACTTTCATATATTACTATTGGGAATTTTTCATTATTAGAACTTGGCTTCTATATTCCAATGATGGGCTTCCACAAATGCTTGTGGTCTTCATGAGCAAGCAAGTTGGATGCACACCCACTTAGTTTTTTTAGCTTTCATACACTTATAGCTCTAATGCATCTGTTGCATGGCAATGCCTACTCCTTGCATTGATATCAATTGATGGGCATCTCCATAGCCCATTGATTAGCCTCGTCAATGTGGGACTTTCTTATTTTTGTCTTCTCCACACAACCTCCAACATCATATTCTATTCCACCCATAGTGCTATATCCATGGCTCACGCTCATGTATTGCATGAGAGTTGAAAAAGTTGAAGCGCATTAAAAAGTATGAACCAATTGCTCGGCATGTCGTCGGGGTTGTGCATGATAAATACTTGGTGTTAAGGAGATGGAGCATGACAAGACTAAATGATTTTGTGGGGATAAGTTTCTTTAGCCATGATATTTTGAAAAGACATGATTGCTTTTTAGTATGCTTGAAGTATTATTGTTTTTATGTCAATATTAAAATTTTGTTTTGAATCTTATGGATCCGAATGTTCATACCACATAAAGAAAGATTACATGATAAACATGTTAGATAGCATTCCACATCAAAAATTCTGTTTTTATCATTTACCTACTCAAGGACGGGCAGGAATTAAGCTTGGGGGTTCTTGATACATCTCCAACCTATCTATAATTTTTTATTGTTCCATGCTATTATGTTATCAATCTTGGATGTTTTATATGCATTATTATGCTATTTTATATCATTTTTTGGGACTAACATGTTAACCTAGTGCCTAGTGCGAGTTGCTGGTTTCCCCTTGTTTTTGTCTTTACAGAAAATCAGTACGAAACAGAGTCCAAATGGAACGAAACTTTTTGATGATTTTTCTTGGACCACAAGACACCCTAGAAGCTTCGGGAGGAGGCCAGAAGGGCCATGAGGTGGCGACAAGCTCAGGGGACGTGCCCCAGGGTGGGCACCCCAAGCTTGTGGGGCCCCCGTGGCTCCTCTAACCCTAATTATTCTTCTATAAATACCCAAATATTCCCCGAAGACCACAGGGCACACCAAAAATACTTTTCAACTGCCGCAAGTTTCTGTCTTCGTGAGATCCCATCTGGAGACCTTTTAAGGTACTCTGCCGGAGGGGGATTTGATCATGGAGGGCTTCTACACCAACCTTGCTGCTCTACCGATGATGTGTGAGTAAGTTTACCACAGACCTACGGGTCCATAGATAGTAGCTAGATGACTTCTTCTCTCTCTTTGATCTTCAATACAATGTTCTCCTCGATGTTCTTGGAGACCTATTTGCTATAATCTTCTTTTGCGGTGTGTTTATTGAGATCCGATGAACTGTGGGTTTATGATCAGATTATCTATGAATATTATTTAAGTCGTCTCTGAACTCTTTTATGCATGATTTATATAGCTTTGTATTTCTCTCCGATCTATTGATTTGGTTTGGCCAACTAGATTGATTTTTCTTGCAATGAGAGAGGTGCTTTGTAACGGGTTCAATCTTGCGGTGCTCAATCCCAGTGATAGAAAGAGACATGACACGTATTTGTATTGTTGCCATTAAGGATAAAAAGATGGGGTTTGTTCATATTGATTGGATCTATCCCTCTACATCATATCATCTTGCTTAAGGCATTACTCCGTTCGATGTGTGGAGTAGTAGTAGTAGATGCAGGCAGAAGTCGGTCTACTTGTCTCGGACGTGATGCCTATATACATGATCATTGCCTTCGATATCTTCATAACTATGCACTTTTCTACCAATTGCTCAACAGTAATTTGTTTACCCACCGTATGTTTTCTTTCAAGAGAGAAGCCTCTAGTGAAAACTATGGCCCCCGGGTGTATCTTTTATCATGTTATTTTTAGATCTACAAAATCAAAAACACAAAAATATCTTGCTGCAATTTATCTACTTTTATTTTATTTAGCACTTTTACTTATGTTGTATACCTATCATTATTAGATCTCATCCTTGCAAGTAACCGTGAAGGGATTGACAACCCCTTTATCGCGTTGGGTGCAAGTATTTGTTTGATTGTGCAGGTGCAATCATTGGAGACTTGTGTGTTCCTCCTAATGGATTGATACCTTGGTTCTTAACTGAGGAAAATACTTATCTCTACTTTGCTGCATCACCATTTCCTCTTCAAGGGAAAAACCAACGCAAGCTCAAGAAGTAGCAACTACTTAACTACTACTTAATTAATGAATTATCTGGGCGGTGCTTTGGATTTGCTTGGATGGATGAATGTTTTGTGGGTGATCGCCCAAGCTCAAAGGGATTGTACGAGTTCAAAGTTGAGTAGCTTCCATGTGTAACAGTGAGACAATATGGGCTCTGTCTGGACCAAGTAAGTTGTGGGAAACCTCCTGCGGTAGACCAACAAATGTAGTTCATGCAGTAGGACCCCCGGACTAGGTATACCTTTTCAGAGAGGCTACTACTTCCCAAAAGTCTTGTCTTAGTCTAACCTAGGATCAATGGGTTGAACCAACGGGGAGTGTGGACCAACTTAGGATCCCTTGGCTTACTAGCAGATTCTTCTAGGAAGGTTGGGGTAACCGGGGTTTACCAGAGAGCCCACATGCTCAAATTCTTTGTGCTACGACAAGGGTTTATCGGGAGTGCCTATAGATTACGGCTGAGGTTTGTCGGAAGTGTCATATTGCTATTAGAGTAGACCACTACTATACAAGATAGGGAAACTATTTTTGCACAAAAGAAAACCAGCCGCACCAGTTGCATGTTTACTTTTCCAATAAGCTAATCCTGGTGAAGCTTGCCAATATATTTGATGTATTGACCCTTGAGGCTGCAGCATATGATGTTGCAGGTTTACGGTATAGAGTGGAAGGTAAGAAGTAGGGTTACAATGCTATACTCAACTTTTTTGTGTGAGTGCATTGACGCCACAAGACTGGAATGAAATCTCCGCTACATGATTCTATTGTAAGGTAGCCCATGAGCCAAGTAGGTACATATTGTAAAACACTGTATCTGTGATGTAATACTTGACACATCATGTATTCTCCATATTTCATCGTCAATTGTGCGTGTCAGCTATTGATCCAGGGACTGACACAATAAGCACAGAGATTGAGGCCCCATTCAGGGACTGGGTCGTGATAGATACAAGTTCAAAGCCCAAGTTTGTGCGCACAAGTTACCGGATGTCCGGTGGCTCTAGTGACGCCAGATGTCCGGAGGACGTCAAATGTCGGACGTATGGTAATATTCGCCATTTGCCTTCTGGATAGTCATCGTCGGATTTCCAGTAAGGAGCGGATGTCCGGTGGCTCGGGAAGCGTCAAATGTCCGGCCGCTGTAGAGTTGATTTGCGAGTTTTTTTCCTTTGAGGTCCTCCTCGCACTGCATCGGGCGACTGTGGTCCTACCGGACATCTGGTGGTTGTATCTTTCCTTCTTGATTATCTTGCTCCACATCTACGCCATCTTGCCCATTGCTCCTAGCTTCTCCTGGCCATCTTCTTGATACCTGATTACACATAGCATGTCCGTCTTAGGTAGTAACCATGTCTCGCATGTATGGAAGGGAGACAATGAGCAAGTTTGCACTACCGGATAGTCTGGCCCTCTGACCAGATAGTTCGGCTGCTAGAAACACTTCAGGCAAAATCTTCTGGTGTCAACAGACTGTGTGGTCAAAGGGACCAGATTGTATGGTTAATGGAATGGGACTGTCCGAACGACACTGGTCGCGCACGAATCTCTCTGACTAACCAGACTGTCTCGCCAGAACCAACCAGACTATCCGGTCCCACGCTGAAGCTTCAAGAGAAATACACTACCGAACAGACCAGTAGATCTCGACCAGACTATCTAGTATCTTGGTCTATGCACTGCTTCGGGTTGAGGCCCATACCCCTTTTGCACCTAGACCATATATTTCGCCCCTCTCCTCGGGTTTAGTTACCAAAGCATTTTGACTAAACTTGAGAGGCTTTTGCTCATCTATCATCTCCTTTGGAGATCAAGGCCTCCACTAGGAGAATAAAACCTTGTGGTTAATCAAGACATCCTTATCCTTTGGATTGGGGAAGATCTACCTCTCAAGACCCCATCTCTTTTAGAGATTTGGGAAGAACTCATCATTTACCTTTTCCTTTTGTTGTGTGTGGATCTTGATGTACGTGTAACTCTCCATTGGATGCTATTAGTCTATATGTGATGTGAACCTTATCTTTGTGTGTTTCCTCATGAGATCTATGTCTTCTTTGAGATTTTACCCTTTGCCAGCTTCAGATTGTGAAGATTGAGACAAGCCTAGAGACTTGCCCTACATAGATTTCCATCTTTTGATGGTTGACCTGGAAAGTCAAATAGTTGAACAAAACCTAGGCATGAGGATCCAAAAGTGTCTCAAATGCTCTATAATTAGGATTTTGTATCGATCAGGGATAAACCTATTTGAGATCGAAAGGAACAAATGATCAAACTGTCAATTTCATTGAATGATTCTCGATATATATATACAATGGGAACAGACGCGATTAAGAGATGCGACTGTTCGTAGAGGTGCAAGGGGAGAGGCGCGATGGTTGCCAATGCAACCGACGTACAGATTACAATGGGAGGATTATCTCTTTAATTAACCTATTAATTTAATCCTAAAACTCCCCCTAATCCTTCCTTGTCCTTGCAACCGATCATCTTTGGGATCATCCTTGAATTAACTCTTCTCCAAAAACCCTGTGGGAAAAATGTGAGAAGTATTGTAGTATGATATGTTGCTAAAACTCCTTCAAACCCAGTGGGATAAATAAGGAGAAAATGGTGCAACATATAATGGTTATTGTCTCTTTTAACTCAATACAAGAAAACCCATAGAGTTCAGAGGACAATAAATATGTCGTATATACATTCCTAAATAATCTGGTGGGGAAAACTGAAAGTATGACATATGATCTCATGTTGATATTACCTGATTAAAAACCTTTATGAGAACTTGTAAAGTAAACTCATGAAGGGAAAAAGTGTATAATGTGATGCATTGAACATGAACAATTCAAGAAGATACTCCCCCTGATTCTTGCAAAATCCGAAGTCGTCACCTACCAATTCTATGAACACATTTCCGGAACATAGAAGTTGGTAGAAACCTGATGAACAAATCAGCCGCATGATTTGACTTGCAAGATATGCAATATAGTGATATTGCTTATTATGTAACATGTTTGCATCTAGGCAACACAAGAAACATTATCGTTGAGATAATGGTTGGTGGATGTAGCCATGAGGTATGTTTCAAAGACTTCTCATGAGAGGGCTACTACACCTAGGAGGAACACTAAGCTTGTCTACGATCTGACATAGTAGGGTTCTGATCTACGTATCCAATGATATCGGTGTTCACATTCCTATGAAACTAAAAAACCAAGACAAGATGTTTGATGCCTTGGAGATATCGAAAGATATTCTTGAGTACCAACCAATTGCGTTTGGTGGATCCAATGGCATTATGGAAGATTGAGTCCCGATATCTCATTTCCATCATCTCTTGGTCTAAATAGATCTTTCTCTACGTCTAGAGAATGAACTACCATGAGAGTTTTGGATGGATAATATTTGTCCACAATGAATTTCCCCAATATATTTTGGATATAGACAACATGGTGTACCATAATGTATAAATGAAGGTGCTCAAGTTGTAGTAACGAGCGGTATTTTGGTTTACCCAAATCCTTCATTTTAAACTCCGTCATTTAGATGATTGCATGTGTCGTCATTGCAGACACATAAACATGGATAATCATCATGGTAGGACTAATCCTTGTGAATAAGGAACTCACTACCTTGGTTGTACCAAATGTACCGACGATAATAATAAGTCATATGGTGACTTATTGTTTTTACACAATATATGTTGCATTTTGTACTTCGATTCAGAATTGAGGTTCCATCGGGAACCATCTATATCTGAATCTAGTGATCTACATGGGTAAGTAACCACTACATCTATCAACTACAGAGATAGATGATTTTGTACTACCAATGATATAAATTATCGGAAAGAGATTCCACCTTTGGAGAATAGTTGGGCATCTACGTGAACCCTTGTGCTACAATACTTGCTCTTTGTTTCACCACCTCGATGTTCTCAATTCTATTTCGAGAAGAAAAGTGGTGTAGACATTGCTTATGAATACCTTCCCATTATTGAGCAAGATCATTTCTACCTAGATTATACCTTTTGCTTGAGTTCAATCCGAGTGTTGTTCACACTTTGCCATGGCCATGGCCTTTGGATCTGAATCATTTGAAAGGTTTTTGCAATCTAGTTGAGAAATGTATGTCGACAATTGTAGACTTCCGGATATATGATTCTCCAGAATCTATATATCAATATATAGTTGATGGAAATATCGTTACCCATGGTGACTGCTTGCGATTTCCCAATGTGATTGAGTCGGGTATTCCGATGTCCCGGTCATTGTGTGCACTGTGACCTGGGTTGGTGGAGGTTTCCCATCCACTGGATATACTACCCATTAGGTGTCTGTCAACGTGAAGTTGACTTGCATTTACTAATTCATAGGCCTTGATATCCTTGCTTGCGAGAAGCTGAATCCTGATGTACTTATGCCATACATCTCCCCATGTTGCTTTGAACAGGGAGTGGAGTGGATTTTGTTGGTATCTGCACTCTTTCAGGCATACTTTTGCAGGATTGTGTGACACCTTTATAGTTAGTAAATGAATCTAGCAGTTTATTTGCAATGCATTGCAAATCTTTTGAACGCATGGTTCAGATCTTTGAGTACGTGGATCTGAGGCAGAAATGTGTTGAACATTCCAATAATTTCCTGGCATTCTTTATGGTACTTGAATTCTCACCCTAAATGTTCCTCATTGAATCAGGATACTGGCCTTAAATAACTCCCCATGCGAGGGGCTTGAGGTATTCACGAAAATACAGTTATTCCTCACATAGATCCCAACTATATGTTGAGGGGCCAATGATGTATGCCAGGGTGGTGATGTCGGTGTGTAACTGAATTACCGCAGATGGGAAATACTTGGTAGATTTCCATGTATCAAAGATAGAGGGGAATAATATATGCAGTTTGGTCATGAGCGTGTAAAACTGCATGACTCCAACGTATAGTTGGTAAGTTGCAATTCAAAGTGAAGATAATGCAATGAGCTTAACTCTTTGGATAAAGGATTCTACCAAACCATTTTGAGTCTAGACATTAGGACAAATTGCTAAACTTCAATCCAAGGGCCATAGAGAAGGCACAAGGAGAATTCTACAATGTTGTCCATTCGATTTGCTTGAAATAGATGTTAGTATAATGAGCCATTGGTTCCGTGTGAATAAATCACACACTTAACACCATTGTGTAGATATGTCCTTTAGAACCATGGAATTCCTGAATAGTCTACTCAATGGTTGGGAAGAGCCACTTACCTCGACTTGATGCATTCAAGGAGTCTGAGAGGTTCAGCGTAGACTTTAAGGCATGATAGCCTTAAAATTAGCCTCCCTGTGTCACATGTAGTGCACATAAAATCCAAAAATTGTTAGAATTTAGCATCATAATAATCATAAACCATTGGAATTGTTGATAGTTTCGGTTTCAACCCAATGTTAATGATGACCAAAGCGGGAATACCAAGTTTGTCATGCAAAAGACACTCTGGAAAGCTCTCTCGTGCGCAACATGTGCTACGGGTTTTGTAGTATGTGTAGTACAACCCGGATAATACATAGAGAATGTGCTTGCCATATCCGTTGCATATCGTAAAGAGAAGATATTCCTCTTTGTTGTCATCATAAGTTTCACTATGGAAACTATTTTGACGGATACCTCTATAGTTTAGTAGGATACGAGTTAAACCCGAAAGCAATAAAGCATCCTGACGTTACTCGAGTACCCACAGGGACAGTAAATATGACTCGAGTTGAGCCAACAAATACCTCATCGCGTCTAGCGATTTTAAAATATCTCATTTCTCTCAACAAGAGTGGAAAGATTTCACTTCCCTGATTATAGAGTTCGTGATGCATATGTCCACATTGCACAAATCATCTTTTATCAGATTGACCCCCGTAGAAATCTATATATAGACATGAAGATTCTCAAGAAAATCATTGTAGATATATAGAATACATATAAATGTATTTGTACCAAAATGCTGATACAATATATGATGACAACAATAACCATGTTCACATTAGAACATCAGAAATGGACATAAATAAATAGATCACTAAGGAGATTGAGGGACTAAATGTAGTCTCCAAACATGTCAGTTGATGCATATTCAACCTTCATGTTCTCCCTGCTCATAGGGTCCTGTGGCAGCTGGATAGTCATTTTATTGCTTGGTTCTAGAAGAACGTCATGCAAACAACTGACTGCCATGATGGTGTCAGGTTGAAGGTTTGGAGTGACCTTCAAACCTTTTGCCCTTGAGGTTCTTTGTATCCCAGGGATTGCTAATACAGAATAACCATATGTTGAGATCTGGATCAATATAATGCCATATGGTGCATAAAGCAACATGTTTATTCTGTTAGTGGTGTGACTCCAACCTTAGGAGGATCCGATGGGTCTTGGATGGCACACATTATTCCACGAGACACAAGAGCGATCATGATGTCCATGGCCTAGGTAGGGCAGTGGTGGCCATTAAGGGTGAATGCCTCAATTCTCTAGCCATCGGTTACTAGATAATTAATTTACGATCACTAAATTAAAGACCATCATGGTTAGAGTTGTAATGAATTGCAAAATTAATGGAAACTTCAAGAACATAGTTTGAAACCATTAGTTGTGAATCTCAAATTGCTAAGTATGACATGTTGAAGATAATCTCCAAAATGGAGTAGATCTCGCAGCACTAGGGAGTATAATCTGATGAAATCAGTAGATACTCACTCGTAATGCCTTATGTCATGACTTAAAAAAATGTGTGGGGGAGCACTTTGTAAAGTAATCATAATGTCAAAATGACAAAATGTAGGCTTTAACTGTAGTGGTGATAATCTACAAAGTAGTAGATCTACACACTACCTTGTGATCTCAATACATTAATTTGAAGAAATCACTAAGAAATTTGCATCTGTATTTGCAAGAAATTAAAAATCTCAATTGCAAATAGATGTATTAATCTCGACATGTGTTTAACATGGAAATAGATACATCATAGAAAATATTTCGGAATACACCGTACTCAACGAAGAAACACTACTATAGAGGTACTGAATATATTTGCAAGAGATAAAAAAATCTCAATTGCAAATAATAGATGTAATTAATCTCAACATGTAAGAAACATGGAGATATATTACATCAACATATTATGTGGAATACATAGTACTCAACATATTTACAGTACTGAAAATTTAAGTACTATAATTAACAGTGTCTAAAACGGAGTTAAACTGCTGTTAATAGAACAAAATGCGAAATTAATCAAGAAAAATGTAGGATTAATTCGGTAAAATCGTCCAGGATTTAAAATGGACCAAAAACACATGGGCCTGCTGGCCCATGCGGCCTTACAGGCGGCCCAGCCAACCGCCACCTGGAGTGGATAAGGCAGGAGGAGGAAACGGTTTCGTCTCCCTCGGAGCAACCGCTCCCCTGACCCCTACTGCCGAGGCCGAAGGACACCGCAGTGTGCGTTCCCGAAGGAGCCGCGCCAGACTGCATCGCCTCACCTTGCCTTGCTTTGCTGACGTGCATGGAGCAAGTCAACGATGCCGGAGGGACGAGCCGCTGCGGCATGCCCACTTTAGGCGTCGCCGACCGGAAGCCGCGACAATTCCCTCGGCAGGCGAGTCCATGGACGAAGTCACTCCGCGTCAGATGCGGTGGCCGCGTCGGGCGCCAGGGGCGTCACCATGGAGGATGGTCCAGGAGCCGCGGCCTCGGGTGCCTACGCGCGTCTCTGTGCGGGCAGCGACCGCGTCGCCGAGCGACTGCGAAACTGGTGGTTCTGGTGTCCCGGTCTAGCGCGGGGCCGAGGCCAGGGGAAGCAAATGCCATCGTCGTTGGTGGCGGCAGGACTCAACGCAGAGGTGTGATTCGGCGACGCAGCAGGGACGAAGCCACTGGAGCCGGCGTCTTGGTCCAGCGGGGGACTGAAGCCAGGCGATGTCTCTTGCCGTGGATGTGTTATTCCTTTGTCCAGTGTAAGGCAAGATTTTGTTCATGGTAAAGCAAATTTGTGTAGCCATGAATTAAATTGGAAAAGTAGCACATTGTTTTTCTGTAGCAATTAGACGAAGTTGGTACTCCAATTTGCATGGTGCTTGACTCAAGTCTCCGATTCTATTCTTCTTCCCATCTTGGAGTTTGAATTCATCGGAGCTGCCGCTGCTCTCCCTCGCGGGCGCTGCTATTCGCCCCGTTCTTCTCGCGTGGCATCTCCCTCGAGAGAGTTGCGTGCGCACCGAAGGAAATCACTACGGATGGTCGGATGAGAGTCTTGGCCTCGGACGCCACCGCCAGGATGCGGTCTGGACATGCGCCAACGCCATCGCAGGTAGGGCGCCGCTGGAATCGCTGTGCGGGAGCGTGCTGATAACGTGTTTGAGATCGAAAGGAACAAATGATCAAACTGTCTGATTCCACTGAATGATTCTCGATATACATACAAGGGGAACAGACGCGATTAAGAGATGCGACAGTTCATAGAGGTTCAAGGGGAGAGGCGCGACGGTTGCCAATGCAACATGGGAGGATTATCTCTTTAATTAACCTATTAATTTAATCCTAACAAAAACACGTCCCTTATGCCACCACTCATTTACTGACACCAAAGATAAGAAGAAACGGATGTTTCTAATTAGGACGCGTCTAGTGGGCAGTCGGCTGCCCACTAGTGCGATCGAGCTGCCAGCCCAAAAAGGTAAGCCCTGTCCCCCCACGGTACAGAAAAGGAAGGGGACAGGCTGCCACCAAAACCGATCGAGCAGCCCGCACCCCACGCTCCCAGCGCCTTCCACGCCTACTCGCCCCCACGCCCCAGCGTACGTACGCAGCGTCCCCACACCCCACATACCTACCCAGCGCCTCCCACGCCCCATGCTCCCTTCTTCTTCTCCACGAAAGAAGGCGATCCAAGGCCTTCCTTCCTCCTCCTACACAGCCGCCATGGGAGCCCCAAAGTAGAAGAAGGAGCTGCTCCAAAAAAGAAGATCTAAGGACAGGGTGGTCAAAGCCATACCAGGCAGCAACATCAAGTAGGTAAGTCGCCTCTGCCCCTCTTCACTTCCCCCCTTCTTCTACTGCATATGTAGGCATATGTAAACCCCCTTCTCCATGGATCTAGCACAAATCCATGAAGAAGCTGCTTCAAAAAGAGGTGAATCTGGCACATCACACCACCCTCCCCCCATGAATGACATATCTGCAACTGAAAACAAGTACCACGAATAATTGTGCAACTAACCATGGATAGAAGCCTACTATTTCCTGGTTTGTGCAACAAAACACAAGTCATTTAGGTTTAGTTGCATAGCTGCCTAGTTGCACACTAAACATGGTTTGAGATAACTTTACTGAATATGATACATGCCAACCAAGTTTTCGCCACCTGGATGTGTTAAACAAGCCAACTAAAACAAGTTCTCTGGCCAATTAAAACATGATTAAAGCCAACTCAACAAGCATTGTAGCCAAAAACTAAACATGCATTCTACCAACTTGTAGTTATTGTTTGCAAATGAACAAATTTACTGTCCAAAAGATATGTGCAACGAAAAATTCATAAATGTGCAACTGAACATGCATCCCAGCCAACTGAACGTGTATTCTGGCAGCTCAGCATGCATGCTAGCCAAACTAAAACATGCATTGTGCCCCACATGTACTGGATGTTTGTGAGTGAACACTTTAGAAAACCTAAAGTATATGTGTAATAAAATCATGTTTTCTGGCCAACTAAACATGCATGTTGGCCAAAACTGAAAAAATGTATCCTGGCCAACTGAGACATATATCCTAGCCAACTGAACACATTGACTGTCCAACTGAACATGCATGTTAGCCAAAACTGAAAAAATGCATCCTGGCCAACTGAGACATATATTCTAGCCAACTAAACACATTGGTTGTCCAACTGAACATGCATGTTGGCCAACTAAAAAAATGCATCCTGGCAACTGAGACATCTATTCTAGCAAAAACCAGAAATCTGTAGTATGATAGCAAAAACACAAGAACTTTTGTCCATAGCTAATGAAGCCACAAACCATATTAAAATAGTCACGCATATAATCTTGTCCCACACATATATTCTGGTCCCACGCCTATTGCAAAGCTATAGTGTAAAAATATGTTCAATATACTAGAAGTAAAAAAGATAAACGGCGATGAAAACATATAACTATAATCTTTCATCCAATTCTTCTTTCTTCTTTCACCTGGATTTTCTGCCTCAAATGTAGCATCAAATTATGTCCAAAATATGTGTAGAAAAATCTGAATCAGCTCCTTGACAAACAGAAAACCTGCAGATCATTGCAACAAACGGAGGGAAAAAGTCAGAAAACTCTGTAGTAAAAAGAAGTCATGTTCTTGCCAGCTATTTACTGCAAACTGTGCAACTAACATAACAACCTTGTGCAAACAAAAAAATGCATAAATGTTATAATAAAGATTCTGCTATAGTCATGTAACTTTTGCAACTAAGATTGTCATAATGGTGTGCAACTGCCTATTTACTAAGTTTTTAGGTTGTTTGAAACACTCTTTCATGGTTAACAACTGATGACATCACTTTCTTCTTTTTTATGTGCAAGGAGTGTGTGGCAGCATCCAAAAAAAGGGAAAAAAATGCTTGATTTCAATGAGTAGCCTCCTGATCTCAATGAGCTTCCTCGTGATATGGATCAGCAGCAACCCAGCATACCACAAGGAAATTGGACAGAAAATGGGCGATCTATTTATTACACGCAGACAAGTCGTGGTGGTAACCCTATGGGCCATGACAATGTGGCAGGACAGTCATCAACCTGTGGTGCCCCTGTAGTGGTGTCTTTGCAGTCAGAGAGCCATACTCTTGATGACACGGGAACTGTGGCAAATGTTCCTAGTCCAACCAGGACTGAGCTAGGAGCTAGGGCTGTTGACAGAGCTGTGCAAGGAGAAGAAGGAGAGGATGAGGTTGGTTCTCAACCCATGGAACCCTATGTTGGCATGAGGTTTGACAGCCTTCAAATTTCTAAGGATCACTACAATAGCTATGCCCTATGGATGGGTTTCTCTGTCAAGATGAACACCTCTAGGCGGACACCTCACACCAATGTATTGGTAAAATAGCAGCTTTGCTGCAACAAGTTCAAGAAGCCCAAAGCTGATGATGGAGGAGTTGAGCCTCCTCCTGGACCCTATTCCAGATCCAAAACCTGTTGACAGTGATGAGAAAACTGAAGATGAACCTCCAATCTTTGCTGAAGAGGAGGCTGGTCCTAGTAAGAAGAAGAAGAAACGGAAACGCGAGACAATAAAGCAGACTCAATGCAAGGCAAAAATGTTGGTGAGGCTGATAGATAGGCGATGGGAGGTGACGCACTTTGTTCATGACCACAATCATCCACTGGTGCACAAACCTTCGTTGTCCAAATACTTGAGATCCCACCAAGGCATCTCACCTGATGAAAAGGAGTTTTTGCGCATCTTGTATAACTGCAACTTGACTACAGGTGTGTTTCTATATCCCTTATAGAATTAAGTTTCCCTCTAGGCAGTCCAGTGTGCAACTGTTATGGTACTCCTGTGCAACTGAAATGTCTTAACTGTGCAACTGCTGTCCAACTTCCCATGCTATTTCTATATCACTTTGGTGCTTGTTGTGCAACAAGATTACCTTCAGTGTGCAACTACACAATGTCATGTATGCAAAGTGTAAAGTGTTTTTAAAAAGGTGCATCTAGGTGTCCATTTCCTGCAATTATCTTCTGTGCCAACACATGTCCTATTACTGTGCAGCTGGATTTGTGCATTCATGCGACTAAAAAAGGATAAATTGTTTTCTTTTTGTATTATGCAGGACCTATGATGCATATAATGGCAGAGTTCTACGGATCTGAGATGATGGTGCCGTTCGGACCAAAGGCAATAACAAATCTGTGTACAAGTTTCCGTAGAGATGACACAAAGGAGGGTGACATGATTAAAACAATAGCGCACTTCAAGGATATACAGAAAACCGATCCAGACTTCTTCTATAAGGTAAAATATGATGAAGAGGACAGAGTTGTCAACATATTTTGGGTGGATGGTTAGCTCGAAAAGCTTATGCTGAGGCGTACCACGATTGCATATTGTTTGACACTACCTACATGACCAACATGTACAATATGCCGTTCGCACCCTTCATTGGAATAACCGACATGGCCAATCTTTCATGCTCGGTTGCGCGTTTGTGAGGTAGGAGTTGGCATCAAGCTTTGATTGGGTCTTCCAAGCATTCCTAGAGGCTATGGGTGGCAAACCTCCTGACAACTTCATAACCGATCAGGATGGTGCAATGAGGCAGTCAATACAGAGCATCTTTCCAACCACCGTGCATTGATGTTGTCGATGGCACATCATGAAGAAGGCACAGGAAAAGGTTGGTTGGTTGTTGTGCTGAAATCCAGGGCTCTCTGATGATTTCAACAACAATGTTGACTTCAGCTTCACTCCAGACGAGTTTGAACAGAATTGGGTTGGGTTAATGATGAAGTACGAGGCTATGACACACACACACTTTGAGAAGTTGTACGAATACAAGTCAACTTGGGTGCCATGCTACTTCAAACATAGGTTCTTCCCCTTCCTGTAGTCTACACGGCGTAGTGAGGGGTTCAACGCCGTCCTAAAAAGATATGTGAACCCACACAACTTGATGTTGAACTTCGTCAAGCAATATTAAAAAATTCAGAACCACATCCTTGCCAAGGAATGCAATGATTACAGGACACAACACCTTGAGATTGAGCTGTGGTCTAACTTCCCAATAGAGAAGCAAGCTTATAAACCCTACACTAGGGACCTTTACCAAAAGTTCAGAGAAGAGTTTGAGCTAATTGGACGTTATAATGCGTTCCAAGTTGGTGCTGATATTTTTGAGCTCTGACCGAACCAGGAATTTGTTGCCAAATATGGTTCTCGAAACTACTTGGTGCAGGCAAGGGTGGAGGAGGGTTCCTATTTGTGTGAGTGTTGTAAAATGGACAAGGATGGCATCCTCTGTTTCCACATCCTCAAGGTGTTCACCCATATTGGAGTTGATGTCATACCGGAAAGGTACCTGCTAAGATGGTGGACACCTACTGTTGTACCTAGTGCGTCAGGGATTGGGTATAAGCAACCGAATGAAATGCCTCCTCAATCAAAGAAGCAGATAAGGGAGAGGAACATGATATATGATTTTCGGAAACTAGCAAAGTTTGCAAGTGGTTTTGATGCAACACAAGCTATTGTATACAAGCATATGCGCGGAGCATGTACCAGACTGGCCACCTGAACAAGTCCAAGAAAAAGAAAAAATTGACTGCTGCTACGGGGCCATCAGATGATGGCAACCCTCGAGGACCTCCTCCACCTCCAGGTCCAGGCCCTACATGGCATGCTCCGCCACCTCCTCCCTTGCTTGGCGCAACAAGCAGTGGGCCGCGTGCTCCTCCCAATGGCCCTACAGGGAGTACTCACGGGCCTCATCATCCAGGTAATTAACTGCCCAACACCCCATCTAACTAGGTGTGTGATTTCAGTTGCACACATCATGGTGCCTAGTTTCACAAAACATGCTACCCAGTTGCGCACGCTATGTTAGTTCGAGCATCAAGATAAACAACTAACTGGTTTTTCCTGTTCTGGCTATAGTTGATGGCAACCCTCAAGGACCTCCTCCACCTCCAGGCCCTACATAGCATGGTCCTCCACCTCCTCCCCCGCCTGGCCCAACAAGCAGTGCCCCGCGTGCTCCTCCCAATGGCCCTACAGGGAGTACTCAGGGGGCTCGTCATCGAGGTAATTACCTGCCCCAACTCCCAAGCAAGTGTGCGTGTGATTTCAGTTGCACACATCATGGTGCCCAGTTGCACAGAACAGGCTACCCAGTTGCGTGTGCTCTGTTAGTTCGAGCATCAAGACAAACAACTAACTTGCTTTTTCCTGTTCTGGCTACAGGTGATTACCACCCAAGTGCCATGACGGGCCGTGCTACTACAGGTTTTCTTTTAACTTAATTTGCACACATCAACCAGTTAGTTGCACAACATAAGCTATGTGGTTGCAGAGAACATCAGTCGTGGTTGCGCGGAAAAAAACTAAACTTTTTATATGATTATTCCACAGGTGATCAAACACAAGCTCGTGATGGTCCTGCCCCGTTGGAGGCTGCATCCCCGGCACAAGCCTATGATGATTTTGTGCCTAGGGATCCTCCAAGGTCTACTACAAAGGGTAGGGCAAAGAGTCGACGGTACAACTCGGCGCTGGAGCTACACCCAAAGAAGAAAAACAAAAGCAGCCACTACCAATCGACAGAGCACACTGCTGGTGTGTGTCCACTCAGGCTGCTGTGATTCTCTTGTGTTGTTTGTATCAAAAAAGGGAAAAGGGAAAAGAATGATGGTCTTTGAGCAATTTAGGGGCCAAAAGTGGACACATTCAGCAACTATGCTATCTCTTCTCTAAGTTGTTTTCCTTGAATTAGTTAATGCATTGTGTAAAAATGGTTGCTATTTGTGCCTTTGTTGGCAAATCATTTAATATTTAGTTGTCAAACAATTGTATGCCCAGTTCTTCGTAATGTGTGAACAAAAGTGATGACATTGAGTTGCAACAGAATTACTACTAATATGCAACTACAAAATGTTTCTAAAAACTGTGCAAACCAACAAGGCATCGAAAAAAGGGCAAGGAATAAAAAAGCGTACTGACCTAGACCTTTTCGTATCTCAGCAACTTCCTCCATGGGGCGGAGTTGTGTGTGCTGGTGACCCAATCATATGCAAGCTTCTTCCTGATGTTGAGTACTTCCTTGGGCTCATAGTTGGGCAGTAGGATCCCGTTCCACCCAGTGGCGTTAAGTAGTGCAAACAGACCACACTCATTGTTGCAGTGGGGAAAAACAAAAATTGTTGGAGGCTTTTAAAACCAATAAGACAATGTACTCTCTGGCACTGTGCAACTAATTATGTGTCACTGTGCAACTACTTATGTGGCACTGTGCAGCTACTGATGTTCAACTGTGCAACTGGCTAGATGATCCATGAGAAAGTCATAAAAATGAAAAACAGAATGCAAACTAGTTGCGTGTCTTAAAAAAACTGAAGATTGTACATGTAGGAAATTTTAAAAGACTGCAGATTGATTGAATAAATAAATAAGACTATAATGCTTCTTGTCTTACTTGCCAAGCTGCTTCGGTACATTGATGTAAATAATCTGGAAGTACTCGATGCTCTACTTTGGGTAATGCTTCCTCCATAGTTGGCGTACTGCCCCGCGATCGTAGAGGCGGTGTTCATCAACTCAATGTCTTCTAGCTTCCTGTTTGAATCAAGGACTTCGAAACGTCCGTCCCTCAAGTTGATGTTGAAGACCCAATAATGCTTGCCTCCTTCATGATCGTTTACATTATCGCACTCAAGCACTGGCAGCATGACCTGCACGCGTGAACGATTTAGACACAGATACACGATGTAGGTAAGAAAAAACACTACAAAAATGAGATGTGAAAGTTGAAACAGGTTGGCAGAAGGTATTTGCCAACTAATACATGTGTCATGTGCAAATAAACATGTTGTGAGTGCCAAATATGAGATGTATCATGTGGGCACAGCACTCACCAAATCTTTATTGTCGAGACGGTTCTTGTATTCAAACTTCTTGTTTATCTCATTCACATTGTAGATCCCCTTCTGTAAGTTGATCTGCAGAAATTATAAACATGCCTCAACCTCCTTTCTGTATGAAAAGACTCCCTGGTTGGTCAACAAAAGTGGTACAAAAAAAGGAAGAGGGTATAAAGTTTTTGAAAAACTTACAGAAAACCTCAGTGGCATAACTACTTTCTTTGACCCTTCTGGTAAGTTATCCATGATGTGTATGATTCCAGTCTCAATAACAATTTTTGAAAGCCACTGCTTTGGCTTCATGGAATCAACTAACTCCTTCAAAGAAATGTAGAAATTACCATACCTGATTATCTCAGGGCTGCATTTTTTAAAAGAAATGAAAGAAAAACTTAGCTTGAAGGGTCACATAAAGAAAGAAAAAATGTGTATTAAAAAAACAAGTGTGCAATTTCAAGCATTGTTCTGTGCAACATGCTCTGCTTGCTGTGCAACTAAGTGGGTGGTACTGTGCAACTGAAAAAGATATGTATATAGGCTATGGGGAGTTGGCTTGCCTGGTATTCTGATCATCTAGTAGACTAATAGACAACCAACCCCCAACTAAGCAGACTAATAGACAACCAACCTAGTACAAACAGGAAGCCAACTAAGCATGACACCTAGTTCTTAGTACCACCCAGCCAAAAAAATTGTAAAACATGAGGACAGCCAACTACTATAGTGATCCAGCCAACTGGGCAGTCAACCGTGTGCAACTTCACAGCTTATAAGCCAACTAGTTTCACTAAGGCAAGAAATAACTAGGCAAAAAAATAGTTAACTACAGCCAGCCAGCTGAGTATGATAATTTGTGAAACTGGGACAAACAAAAGGACTAGGACAAAAGAAATGCAAAACAGGAAGCATAGCAACTTTGTGCAACTCAACAGCATATAGACAACCAACCTAATACAAAACAGGAAGCAAACCTAAGCTTCACAACTAGTGCAAAAAAGCAAAACATGTGGACAACCGACTAGTATATGGATCCAGCCAACTAATCAGGCAACTTGTGCAACTGAACGACACATGGACAGCCAACCTAGCACAAAACAGCAAGCAAACTAAGCAGGGCAACTAGTGTCCAGTGTAGAACACATGGACAACCAACTAGTATATTGATGCAGCCAACTCAGTAGGCAACTTGTGCAACTGAATAGCGTGTAGACAACCAACTAGTACAAATAGTAAGCCAACTGACCAAGACAACTAGTGCAACTGCAGAGCATATGGACAACCAACTACTATATGGATGCAACCAACTGGGGAGAATTTTGTGCAACTAATCAAAAATATCTACCTATACAACAAGTTCAATCAGCCATTGCATTGCACACAGCATTGCGCACATCTAACAAACAACAACATAGAACTCGACATAGAACTTGAAGAAGGACTAGGAGAAATCATGAACAGATCTCAAACCCCTGCCCTTAACAGCAACAGCCTAGACAACGAACAACCACTCTCCATCGCCCTAAAATTGCACAACAGGCGACGTGGACGTCCATCCCCTGCTAGCTTTCGAACACCATAGCAAAACAAGTACCCGTGCCCTACCCAACTACACCACTCTGCTGTACAATTAAAAAAAACAAGAGTGTGCAATTTAAGGCACTGTTCTGTGCAACATGCTCTGCATGTTGTGCAACTAAGTGGGTGGTACTATGCAACTGAAAAAGATATGTATATAGGCTGTGGGGAGTTGGCTTGCCTGGTATTCTCATCATCTGCTCCTGCGATATGCCTGACCCAATACACAATGGCAGCGTAAAGCTTGTTGACTGCCTCATTGGAGTTGAAGGTCTTGTTTTTGTTGTAATCAATAAATGGAGACCTTTGAGATGCTTCGGGCCTTATTACCCTCCTCTGTCTTCGTGCAATAGGTGGTCCTGAAGAACTGCTCGTGCCAACTGCTGGTTCTCCACATATCGGGGTGTGGCAGCTGTCTGGTGATCCAACATTTGGCTGGTGAGCTAATCCCTTACCAGCATCAGCAGCAACGCATCCTTCGTTCACTGTTGCTGGGTCCAACTCATCCTCATCTATGACAACCATGTTGTCTTCCCCTGTTTGTGCTACTGGAGCAAGTGCTCCAGCAGGCCCAGCATCATCATCTATGCCCAGGTCAAAGGGTGGTGCATCGCAGTACCCGTCACCATGATAGTTGTAAGAATTTGATCTGCATGTGGATTGAAGGCCAGGGGCATCTTATTGCGGCACATTCACAGGTGCATCATTCGCTGACCTGGTTCGCAGTAATGTTGTGATTGGCGGCCTGGGAGACTTGCACCTACTTACGATGTTTAACACCTCCTCTTGTGTTAATGTGTTCTGAAAATTAGCTCTTGGTGATGCAGGCTTGCTTGGATGCTCTGTGATAGCTCTTGGAGACGGCAGTTTGATAGATTGACGACCTCCTTCCATGTTTGGCATTGAAGAATCTCTATGAGTTGTCACCTTGGGGCTTGCGGTTGCAGTTGAGTCTTCCTGAGCAACTCTGCTAGTTTTGACTGTGACCCGCGTGCTAATTGACACTTTAGTTGGTACACTGGTATCTGCAGTTGGCATCTTTGTAGCCTGAGTTGGCACCAAACTAGCAGAACTTGGCAGTCCTACATCGATGGTTGTGGCACATTGTTCTGTCTCGTGTCTGGACCCCACACCTTTTCTGCCATGTTCCTCCTTTGTTCCCTTGGCAAACTTGACAATCTTTTGCTGCTTAGCTAGTTTAGGTGGGGCTGTTGACAGAGGAATCTACCCCTTGATCTGTTGAACTCCTGTGATGGTTGTAGGCTCAACAGGAATTGTTGACACATCTTGAGTGGTGGTTGGCTCTCTGATCACTACAGTTGGCACAACAGTTTGCGCCGCAGCTTCCTTGTCCACATTTATTTCTGCATCTGCCCTCGGCATCTGTTGCTTGGTTTGAGGCAACTTCAGATTCTTCTTCATTGTAACTCCTTCGCTCTTCTGGACCACACGAGGGTTTGCCACAGATGCTGCCTTGCTCTTGCTGGAGCTGATATCTGGAAGCTGCTTCAAATATTCCTTGTATTTCTCCTTCGAATGAACCCAGTCAAGACCCTTCCCTGCTTCCTCCATGTCAACTGGATTCTTTTCAGCCTCACACAAGAAGAACAGATTCTGGTCAATAGCAAAATCTATCTTGTCACTCAACTCTCGCTCATGGAAGTCTGGCACAGGGAAAGTGGTTGGCAAAGCTGGCTTCATGTTGCACAACTTGAACATGTCAATGCTCCCCTGAGACTCCGCTTCATCATTTTTCTTTGACTTTGGTAGATTCTTGTCTTTCCAGCAAGTTTTGTCGATCAACATCTATAGTGTGCTCCTGCTGCTCATTGAGTTGCTGCTGCTGGAAGGGTTGGCAGAGCTACTACTCACCCTAGTCGTGTTGTCGCCTGTACCACCAGAACCAGGGCCATTGTCATCATCATCATCGGAGCTGTCACTGCTTCATTGGATCCCTCTTGATCATCAGGATCAGCATCCTCATCCTCTTCCTCGTCATCTCCTTCCCCCTCACTGCCATCAATTGCTGCAGCTTTGTATCCATCTCCTTCTTTGGCCTCATTTTCTTGTTCCTCCTCCTCTGCCTCACTATCTTCTTCCTTGCCCTCCTCCTCTCCTTTGTCCTCTTTTTCTTTGTCATCCTCCTCCTCTTCCTCCTCCTCCTCATCATCATCTTCTTCTTCTTCTTTGTCCTCCTCCTCCTCTTCCTCCTCCTCCTCATCATCATCATCTTCTTCTTCTTTGTCATCCTTGTAGCGACCCGACCTCAGATGGTCAAGTCTCTGTGCTCAGGTGTCATCCTTGGATCAGTAATGCTGACACCACACAGTACTTCGAAGGATTTATAACAGAGTAGCAATCACACACTTATTACATCGAATGTCTCAAAAGAGAACTTACTACAATAATATGGCTTAAGGCCATCTAATGCGATAACAGCGGAAGGCTTGGAAGATATAGTGAGTCCATCAACTCCAACGGCATAGCTAAGCTGCACGGCAACGACCTACGAACCTTACTCCTCGTCTGAAAAGTCTGCAACATAATACGTTGCAGCCCGAGAACGGGTCAGCACATGGAATATGCTGGCAATGTAACACAAAAGAGCAATAACAGAATAATGCTACCACTACATGCATATTTGGCTGGTGGAAAGCTCTATGGTTACAATTTTTGCGAAAAGCCAATTTTTCCCTACTTCAAAGGAATCAGTTTTAATTTAACTATCATGGTGGTTGAAACATCATTTGAGAAGGTAACCCCAACTCAATGATCCCAATTAAAATACTTAACAACCCAGCAAGATTAATTAAGAGTGTTGAGATACATGCGAATACTTAAGTACTAGATACTCAGAATTGTCCATAACCGGGGACACGGCTAACCATGATTAGATTGTACACTCTGCAGAGGTTTGCGCACTTTTCCCCGCAAGACTCGATCGCCTCCGTTGATTTCTCGCACTACATGGTGTTTGAGAGACGGATGACCGAGACACAGTCTTTCAGAAGCATTAACTCTCTACTCCGGGCAGACCATACCAAACCTACAAACCCGCTACCTGCTGATCCACCTCTTCAAGAGCTTCACGCAACTTACTCAACTATGCTAGAGCCCATAATAGCTTGCGGCTGCACACGGAAGTTTCTAGCATGAATAGACTCAGTTCCCTTTGAGCCTGGGTGGCGGTCCATAGGAGAATCACACGGTAACCCCAGTATTTCCAAAAATAAAATAGGCAATCACTGGATACCCCAGGTGCCTCAATCCACCCAGATGTGTATTAAAGTTGCCACCTTAAGTAAACCATTAATTAACAATCTCACATCTGTCATGGATATCACTCAAACCCAATCCACGTCTACGAGCATAGCATGGCAATATAAGCATAACGTAGAAGTATCTCCCAAGGGTTTGATAATAAACAGGTAATAGGTTCTACCTCAGCAACTACTTCCCAATACCCACATGTTAAAGGCATCCTAGTCATGCAATGTTTGAGGATTGAAACTAATGCATAAAACTGGGTATGAAAAGAGTATGATCAATGTGTTACTTGCCTTGCCGACGATCCGTGAATCCTAGAGACTCGTAGTAACACGCTTCGCACTCCGGGAATTCTATCGCAAGCAAACAATAACATACATAAGCAACAATCAAAGATGCACAAGTAGAACTCCAAATAAAATAGTTTGACCGGAGAGTTCAACTTAATAACTCCGGTTTGCAAAAAGAATCAAATCAAACAGAGCAACGAAACTCAAACGGCAGAAGAAATAACTTTGTTTTACTAATCTGGACCTAAGTCAAATTTTACAGAAGCAAAATCTTGTTTGAGTTGATTATTCGGAAAGAGGGCTTCGAGATGAAATTTCAGGTGCTTGAATCGCCTGATTCCGATAAACGAGCGAAAAGATAAACAGGTTTAAACATCGGATCAGAAATCGCGATTGGAATAACCGCGGAATAAATTCGATAAAAAGAAAAACGATGAACGGCTAAACGAAAGAACATTCGTTAGCAGAAACTAAACGGTGAACACGTTCGCTAGAACGAACGGACGAACGAACGTTCGTTAAGTAAATAAACCGAAGAAATAAACCGATCTATATATAAAAAACGAACTAGGGTTTTTAAAAAAACGAAGGGTTTTCTTAAAAAAAACCGGCGGCGGGGTCGGATACCTCCGGCGAGGTCGTCCGGCGGGGCGGGCAGCTCCGGCGGGGCTCGGCGAGGGGCGGCGGGGCTTGGGGAGGGCGCGGGGTGGCGGTGAGAGGCGGCGGCGGCGCTAGGGCGGCGGCGGCGTCTCGGCGGCGGCGGATCGGGGCTCGGCTCGGGCTCCGGAGGCAGCGGCGATGGTGGCGGGTGGTGGCGGGGTGGTGGTGCAGCGGTGGGGCAGGGCGGCTTGGGGAAGGGGGCGCCCGGGGCGGAGTCCGGCTCGGACTCCCCTCGGCATCCGTGCTGCGCACGGCGGCGCGCGCGGGGAAGGCGGCAGCGGCTGGCGGCTGGGCCGGCCTGCTCGGCTGGGCCTTCGGCCCAGTCGGGCGCGAGGTTTTTTTTAAAAAACATTCCGCCGAAAGAAAAATTCCTAGAAAAATAAATAAAAATCTAAAAATTCCAAAACAAGTTTTCTCCGTCTAAATAAAATATTTAGAACAAGATGAACTTTTCTTGGCCCCTAAATGCAATTTTTAAAACATGCAACATTTTTCTAGGGCAAATAAAAATCCCGAATAAACTCAAATAAAATCCAAAAAATGATTTTAACATTTTTCCTCCGATATTTCAATTGTTTTGGAGAAGTCATATTATCTCCCCTCATTTATTATTTTAGAATGAAATATTTTCCGGAGAGAAAATAATTAAAATCAAATCCTCGTCTTCACTATTTGATAAAAATTTCAAATATGAAAATTAGAAAATCCCCAACTCTCTCCGAAGGTCCTTGAGTTGCTTAGGATCTCGAGGATTGCAAACAAAAAGCAATAAAATATGATATGCATGAATGACCTATGTATAACATGCCAAATTGGAAATTTGGGATGTTACAATCCTCCTCTTTGTCCTCCTCCTCTGATTCATCCTCATATGTCTCCCCATCATCTTCAACATCTCGTGGTACTTCCATTTCATCATCTTCTTCTAACTCCTCCTCATCAAACTCTTCTTCTTGTATAGGTGAAACCTGTCTCTTCCTTTTTTGAGCACGGCATGACAGAGCAGTTCCCGTTGATGTCTGCTGTACATATGGATCAATATCCGGTTCCTCATCATCAATCTTGGCGACTGCTTCAATGAAGGTGCCAACCTGATCAGTTACTGTCTTGCACAAGTCATTGACCACTTTGGCAATCTTTGCCTTTTTCTGCATCAACACAAAAAAATTGAGTACTCATTCAATTATAAACAGTTTTAAAAAAAGAAAATGTCGATAAATGATCGAAACTCCTTATGCAAAAGACTTACCTGCGGATTGTACATTAGTGGTAATTTGGATGCAACGAATGCTTGAGCTTGCAAAATACCACCAAACAGTGGTGTCTGCTCTGTGCCCCTATACTCCTCTTTAAGCTAATGTAAAAAAGAGAAAAAGAAAAGAATAAGGTTATCAAAACAGATATTGTGTTCAACGAAAAACAGAATGTTATAACCTGTGCAACTACAACAAAATGCTGGGCAGACTAGATTCTACATGTATGCAACTGCACAAACCAAAAAAAAAGTGCACCCCACAGGTCACCTAAAAAAATGTTTCTGCCAACTGATGTCACACATCTATGCAACAAGATAAGTAAAACTGTGCAACTTGAAACATATGATGTCTCATATGAACATGTGACCAGATGCCAAACTAGAGCTATAAATTGTGCAACTACAGGCATTATTGTGCGAACTGATTACAGTTTTTGTGCAACTACCAAAAAGTGTCGAAAAGCTGATCTCAAAATTGTATATGCAGCAACCAAGGAATTAAAACTGGGTAGAAATGAATAGAATAGAAAAATAGCCACTGTTGGAAAAAAAACAAAAGGGAACTCACTTGTAATTTGCCAAACACACCAGGAGAGATCGAGTCCTTATTGATCACCTTGGCAATTAGGTTACTGTCCCATGCATTCGCTCGTATCGCACAGTTGCTTACTGGGATGTCATGAACGAGCGCATCAAGGTACAGGATCTGCCGCAGAACCAAAAAAGGAAACCCAACTTCAGTTATTATGAGGGGTATTTTCAGAAACTATAACTGCAAGAAAACAAGAAAAACACATGGAAGTGCTAGTTTTCACTCACCATCAAGTGATACAAGCAGCAGCAAACAGTTTGCCTCGCCTGGTCCATGTTCTGGAAAGGTTCATTAATGTGTTCTAATACAAAGAGGCAGATGTTTGTGTTCTTGAGGTTTGGATGATCTAGCACGAGTCCGTAGCACTTTGGGCTCAGCCTCAAGGCCGTGGTTGGTGCTAGGAAAGTGCTGAATGCAACAGCAAGCCAGGACATAAAGAATGTGTCATCTGTTCTTCCCGCCATATCCTTAATCATCTTTCACCATGTAGTGATCTGGGAATGAGAATCTCCACGTATGTTGAAAGTCTCTCTGGATCTCCTAGTTGAATCCTTGTCATCTACATATCTGACTTTTTGACCCCTGGTAGGAAGATCAAATACCCTTTGAACACTGTCAGCATCGACACGGATCCTTCCCCTGCCTGGGAACACGCAGAGGTCTCTGGCTGGTAGGACTGCACCAGGAATTTACTAAAGTCCCCTGGAAGTGTATCTAATAAGTTCAAGAGGCCCCCAAAAAACCTTGAAACTAGCTCAGACTTCTGAGGCAGGGATAGCGAGTTGTTGAACTTCGCAAACCGCCCTAGTGATGCCCTTAACCTGCCATCTTGTGATGGTCGCTCCACATCTTCCCAGGCAGCCACCTCAACTCCTTCACCGCTGGCCTGATGATGAAAAAATAAAAAAAAATTAAACACAGGACAGAAAACTGGACTGTGAAAAAACTAGCAATGATCATGTGGATCAGTATTGCAAAAATTCTATAAACATAAAATGGATCATGCCAACTAATATGATGTTTTTGTGCAACTATGAAAGCTCATCATGGCAACTGAAGACTACCAGTGTGTAGGATCAAAAGTATGTCTAGAGGGGGGTGATTAGACTACTTGACCAAATAAAAACTTAACCTTTTCCCAATTTTAGTTCTTGGCAGATTTTAGCAACTTAGCACAAGTCAAGCAATCTCAATACAATTCAAGCAAGTATGAAAAGAGTATATGAGCAGCGGAAAGTAAAGCATGCAACTTGCAAGAAAGTAAAAGGATGGGACTGGAGTGTGCAAACGCAATTGGAGACACGGATGTTTTTGGCATGGTTCCTATAGGTGGTGCTATCGAACATCCACGTTGATGGAGACTTCAACCCACGAAGGGTAACGGTTGCGCGGATCCACCCACGAAGGGTCCACGAAGAAGCAACTTTGCCTATCCCACCATGGCCATCACCCACAAAGGACTTGCCTCACTAGGGTAGATCTTCATGAAGTAGGCGATCTCCTTGCCCTTACAAACTTCTTGGTTCAACTCCACAATCTTGACGGAGGCTCCCAAGTGACACCTAACCAATCTAGGAGACACCACTCTCCAAAAGGTAATAGATGGTGTGTTGTTGATGAACTACTTGCTCTTGTGCTTCAAATGATAGTCTCCTCAGCACTCAACTCTCTCTCATAGGATTGGATTTGGTGGAAAGAAGATTTGAGTGGAAAGCAACTTGGGGAAGGCTAGAGATCAAGATTCATATGGTTGGATTGGAATATCTTGGCCTCAACACATGAGTAGGTGGTTCTCTCTCAGAAAATGAATGCTAGAAGTGTAGGCACGTTCTGATGGCTTCCCTCATGAATGAGGAGAGGTTGGAGGGGTATATATAGCCTCCACACAAAATCTAACCGTTGCACACCATTTACCAAACTCGGCGGGACCAAATCAGAAAACTCGGTCAGACCGATTTAGTCCTAATGTGACCGTTAGGCATTTCGGTGGGACTGACACGTCAACTCGGTGGGACCGATATCATTAGGGTTAGGGCATAAAGTAATCTCAGTTTGACCATTTACACAAACTCGGTGGGACCGACTTTGGTAATAAGCAAACCAGGGAGTTGGTCAGGCAAACTCGGTGGGACCGATTCAGTCGTCTCGGTGGGACCGAAATGTTACGAAAAGGAAACGGGGAGTTTGCATTGCAAACTCGGTGGGACTGATCGCTCATCTCGATTACACCGAAATGTTATGAAGGGAAACAGGGATTTTGCAATCCCATCTCGGTAAGACCGAGATCCCTATCGGCTAGATCGAAGTGACCAGGGTTTCTGGCAGTGGCTATGTCAAGTGAACTCGGTGGCGCCGGATGGATCAAATCGGTGGGGCCTAGTTTGACTTTTGGTTTGGGACATATGTGGATATGAGAAAGTGGTTAAGGGCTTTGGAGCATATCACTAAGCATTTTGAGCAAGTAAGCCATTAAGCAACACCTCATCCCCTTTTAATAGTATTGGCTTTCCTATGGACTCAATGTGATCTTGGATCACTAAAATAGAAAATGTAGAGTCTTGAACTTTAGAGCTTGAGCCAATCCTTTGTCCTTAGCATTTTGAGGGGTCCACATTCCTAATCCATGCCATGCCAATCATTGAACTTTCTTGAAATATTTATCTTGAAATAGCATTAGTTCAATGGCCTATATGGTGTTAATCATTACCAAAACCACCTAGGGATAGTTGCACTTTCAATCTCCCCCTTTTTGGTAATTGATGACAACATATAGATCAAATCTTCAACAAATGATAATAAAATTGAAATACATCGTCGCTTTGAAAAGTCTCCCTCCATCCCAAAATTCTTGTCTTAGATTTATCTAGATACGGATGTACCTAATACTAAAACGTGACTTGATACATCTGTATTTAGACAAATGTAAGACGAGAATTTTGGGACGGAGGGAGTATGTGATAAGCAAGAACTCCCCCTAAATTTGTGCATTATTTAAAATTTGCTTTGGACTGCAAATGCACAATCTGTTAGGATCATGGGTCACTCTTCCATGTCACATACATCTTGGTGGAGCGCTAAAAAAATGATAACAATTGAAAACATGCACTCATCACCAAGCAAAGTGAATGATCATAAATGGATATAAGGGATAATATCATTCAAGCACACATTAAAGTAGCATATGATCAACCACATGATCATCCAAGTATCTCACAAAAGGACATAAAGTATCAAGCAAACACACATGAAGTTCAACCAAATAAAGTGCAAAGAGAGACAAAAGGCAACACACTCTCTCTCGAAGACTATGATCTATACATATTTCTCCCTCTTTGGCAACAAGTTACCAAAAAGTTCAAATATGCATAGTGCTATGCGTCTCTCAGGCTTGGTCTCCATGAGGTGGTGTAGTGATGAGTCCTAGGACAAAGGCTTCTGTTGATGTAGCTGGAGCTGGTGGAGTGGCTGCTGGAGGTGGCACTGAAGCTGTGGCTGCTGGTGCAGATGTGGTTGCTCTAGTATCAAGAACAGGCACTGCATCAGACCTCTGACCTCATGGCACATGCACTCACTGAAAAATATTTGTTGTTGTCTTTCCTTTCTTCTCCTCTGCTTCCTCCTGGAGCTGCTCTACTGCTGACTGAATCTCAGTTACTTTGACATCAAGATTATAGAACTTTTGCTCAATGATTCTCTCCAAACTCTCTTGATTTTGAGTCAGGGTGGCCAAGCCCTTCTCAATCCTTAAGGTGGATTGGATCAGATATCCAAGTTGATCTTGTTTGCTCCTCAAGAATACCTGAGATGCCTCTTCTGCACTTGGCATCTTTGCAGGTTTCTCTGCCTTTGCCTTTGCTCTCTTCTCATGTGCTTGCACTGATGAAGGATCATTCTCATCCATGACCACAATGTTATCCTCAAAGTCTGGCTTGAGAGGTAAGTGCTCCTTGTCCAACAAATAAGTGCATGTGCCCATCTTTGAGTTGATGAGTGCCTGAATTTGTGGAGCATACCCACAAGACCTCTTCTGATCTGCAGTTGTCCTCTTGATTGTTTCCACAATCAGACTCATCACTTTGAACTTCTGAGGAACATCAAAATTGTGTAGCAAGTTGATGGAATGTCCTCTTATCATTCTGTGATCTTCGGACTTGGCCAAAATAGTATGCCTCGGGATGGTGTTGATTGTAGGCAGACCAGACAACAGAAACTTCACTGAGCCCAACTTATGAGTTTCCAGGGCATCATCAGGAATTTCCTTGTACATACTTGCCATTGACTTGTGGTCTTTCTTTTTCTTGGCATACACATCCAAGTCATCCTCATGAGCTGCTGGGGCATTTATCAACTTGGCCCATTCATCAACAGTTGATTGGTACCTAGTACCTTCTGACATCCATACAATCCTACCATCAGGATAGAAGTGAGCAGTGGAGTAGAATTGCATCATCAGCTCATCATTCCACTTAGTGAGCTTCTGGCCAACAAACTTGTCCACTCCACAAGCCTTGAAGCTATCATAGACACTTGGGAAATGATCTTCATTCTCTCTGATGTATGTCCAGTCAACCCATCTCATGTCACAGACAATTGGCTTCTTGTCAAGCAGAATGGTCTCATAAAAGTCTTGCCGTTCCTTAGTGTGGAACCTGTAATCCACAGCAGTTTTCCTTCTCACGGTATAAGGATCACTTTTTCTCCAAAGTCTTAGACCTGCATCCTTCCTGATTCTCATGTCCTCTGCCACTGGATGTGTGTCATTGTGGTCTAGGATCTTTGGTTTGAGCTTTCTCAGCACTTGGGCTTCAGCTCCTTCTTCTTCAGCTTCAGGCACTGGGGCCTTGTTCTTCTCCTCAGCAGGAATGTTTCTTGTGCTTCTCTTCGGTGCAGACTTGGTGGCTGGAGCAGCAGCTTTGAGAGCAGGTTTGGGCTTAGAAGCAACCCCTGACTTGATTGTATCTCCCATAAGCTTTTGTGCCTTAGGTGCTGGAGCAGCATCCTCTTCCTCTTCATCTTCATCATCAGATGGATCTCTCACCACAGTTGACTTTCCAAGAACTTTAGCTGTAGTGGTTCTTGCCCTCTTCTTCTTCTTGTCATCACCAGCTGCCTCTTCATCATCAGATTCAATTGTGAATTTCATAGTTTGTCCTGTGGCAACCTTTCTTTGCTTGGATGTTGGGATTCTCCTAGCTGGTGCCTTCTTGTTCATGCCAGGCTTTGTGGATGCAGTATTGCCAAACTCCTTCTTCACCACTTTCCTCTTTGAGATGGCCTCATCCTCAGCTGCAACATAATCTTCATCTTCAGAATCTGAGGTTATTTTCTTCCTTGTTGTAGTGGCTGCCTTGGGCAAGTTACTAGGTGTGCTCCTGCTGCCCTCATCATAGCTGCTTGAGGGACTAGTGCCCTCACTCATATGCTCTTGCTGTTCAGATCTGTTCTGGCTGTCACTCTGGTCAGACATCTTGGTAGGCAAACCGACAACAAACACTGTGAATAGATTATAGATGAGGTAGAGTAGATGAGCATCACAAAGTACAGAGGTTTTGCAAAACAAATGAGTCAAAAACTTAGTTTTAGTTCTCTACAGAAATGATCTCGAAGCTACCGAATTGACAAACTCGGTGACACCGAAGCAACACTTGGAACCTAAACTAGTGAACTCGGTCAGACTGAGTCATAGTTTGGTGGCACCGGGATTGCTAGGGTTTCACAGAGAGTTGAACTCGGTCACACTGATTTGCAGTTTTTGGTCAGACCGAAAAGCGCATGTGCAATGGCCTAAGCCGAATTGGTGAGACCGATTTCTACGATTCGGTTGGTCCAAGATGAGTTCTGCGGAGATCTAACCCTAAAATTTTCGAATCAAACTAAGCCTAAGGAAGATTTAGCTGGATAGATCGATTTCATTCGTGGCAAGAATCATGGCATTGTCCTCGTGCTAGGAATCGGAGTTAAATAGACAGCACAAGGAGTCGAACACATACCCTAGTTCGGCGTGTGTTTGCTACGGTGGCGACAGCGGGGCAGATTCCATCGACAGCGGTAGAAACCAGCGGCGGGAGGTCGCTGGCAGCGAGGAGGCAGAGCAGGACACGCGCGGGCTGAGGGGTTTTGAAGTATTTTCCAAAATCTCACCCGTGGGTATTTATATCCCGACCCTATCGGTGTGACCGAGTGGAACAACTCGGTGGCACCGAGATTGCAGAATCGCAAGCGGTTGTTGCAACTTGGTGTGACCGAAGTGTTCAAATCGGTTGCAGCGATATGAAAACCTAGATCAACTTAGTGAACTCGGTTTGACCGAAATGGATGTCTCGGTCAGATCGAAATGCACAAAGAGGTTTTGGAAGTTTAAGTCTATGACGAATCGGGGACTCCAAGTACTCCTCACACAGAGTGGTTCAAATCTGACATGACCAAACTTTGTGATGTAGCATGAATAGAGTTTGAGACGAGAAAAGCATATATAGCTAGAGAAGGTTCTTAGGCATTCTTGTCCATCCAATTGGCAAAAGAGAAAGAGCCAAACAATCAAAACAACAAGTGGATGTCCTCAAATGAGTAAAATATGCAACCAACATGCTCACACAATAAAATGGCAAATGAAATATGTGGCAAAGCATGCACAATCGTTCTAGCATCTATTAAGCAATTTGCGGTGACTATGTCATCTATATATGAGTATATTGACTTAGGAGTCAAATGAGAACATTTGATCATAGGTCATACTCATCGTTTAAGCACAAGTGGGGTTACCACTTTTACATAAAGCATTGTTGTGTTCACACCATTAGAGTTGCTTTAGCTCAATTCTTAGAGTAAAGCTCCCCCTAGATGTGATATCCTCCTTAAGAGGGATGAACTAACCTTGGGTTTTGTCGATGATGACTTCATGTAGGTGTTGAAGATGTGGATGCTCAATGTTGATGTAGATCTTTCAGAGCTATCCATTGGAGTGAGTTGCACTTTCAATACCTACACGGGTCAGTCCCACAAGGAACAAACAAGGATATCCATAGACATAGAGTGAAGCACACACAAGATGATGTCCATGGAAGCATTAGGTTACCTTGTCCCTTGTCTTACCAACAAGAGGGTTTGTGACTCCTTGAACTAGTGCAAGATGTGGAAGTTGATTGCACTTGTCCTTGCCAAAATGATATGAGTGAAGTGTGTTGGCGGAGTCACCCTCAAGAACTCTCTAGTTCTTCTTCTTCGGGATCCACATCATCTTGATGGGAATCCTTGGGGTTGTAGACGTACTTGATGAAGTAGAACTTGATGTAGTCTTGGGAACCCACTTGACCAAGGCCTTGGGAGCTTCTTCAAATGCATCAATATCCTCTTGAAGCTTGTACCTGCCTTTTTGCTTGTGGTCTTGTGCTGGAAGATCATCTTGAGCTTGTGTCCCTTGAAAAGAAGTAGGATCATACTTCTCTTGTTGAGGAACAAACTTCGTCTTGGGGTATTGACCTTCTTCCCACTCGACTCCATTGGCATTGAACTTTCGTTCAAAACCAACACCTTGATTCTTCCGGTGCCTTCCTTGCTTGCATACAATTTCCTCAAATTGCTTACTTCCGGCAAGGCTCTTGTAAACACCTTTCTCTATAATTCCCTTCAATAAGCTATTTTCTTGCTCAAGTGTAACTTGGCTAAGAAAATCATTAGTGGAATCAAGAGAACTACTAGAAGCAACAACATTGGATTTAGCATGATTATTGTTACTACTAGAAGAAGAATCTTTCTTATTTTTGTTGCTAGATTTAACTTGTGGCATGTAGGTAGATAAGAGTAAATGCTTGGCAACATAAGAAGAACTTTTCTTGCGAAGATCATCATTGATTGCCTTTAAAAACTCATGCTCTTGCTCAAGGTTGAGCTTTTCAAAGCATAACTTCTCATGAGTTTTTAAAAGTTCCCGATGATCTTCCAAGGTAGTTTCATGAGCTAACTTAAGAGTGTTTAGTTCTTTAGTTAGATGCTCAATCTTCTCCTTATCATTGTCATTCGTTTTATCTCGATTAGCATGATTAATTGACGTTTCAACATAGTATTCATCACTAGAGCTGTCAACAAGTAAATCATCATCTAACAAGTCATCTTAATCACTATTGAAATCAACATACTCGGGGTGTGATACCTTTGGGCCTTTAGCCATGAAGCATCTTCCAATTCCTTCATTTGGTGAGTAAAATATGTCGTAGGAGTTGGTTGACACAAGTGCTAGACCGGCAACACCTTCATCTTGAGTATATTCGGAGTCGGAGTGATAACTTATTTTGGAGTGATGGTCGAAGTCAGAGCCGGATACCCATTCACCAACATGAGCTTGATTTCTTCGCTTTGTGTAGCTCTTCGATGATTTGTCCTTCCTTTCCGAATCCTTGCTTCTCCGGGAGGTTCTTTGTTCATAACGATCATCTCTACTCCTTCTCTCTCTTGGTGGTGATTCTTCTCTTCTGCTTCTTCTTTTAGGTGAATCTTCTCTCCTTTTGTAGGGAGCCGTACACTCATTGGAGTATTGTCCGGGTCTTCCACAATTGTAGCAATTACGTTCACGACTCGAAGATCTTTTGTCATTGTAGGACCTTGACTTGGAACTTCTTTCCTTACTTCTACTCTTGTAGAACTTGTTGAAGTTTTTCACCATTAGGATCAATTCCTCATTGAAGGTTTGTTTCTCACTTGATGATGTAGGAGCATCACATGAGCCTTTGTAAGCACTAGTTGACTTGTTGTGAAGCTCTTCCTTATTCTTGAGTGACATGTCATGAGCAACAATTCTTCCAATGACTTACGCTGGCTTGAGATCTTTGTAGTTGGGCATAATTTGGATCAATGTGCACATGGTATCATATTTTCCATCCAAGGCTCTTAGGATCTTCTTGATGATGAATCTATCGGTCATCTCTTCACTTCCTAAGCCAGCAATCTCATTTGTGATGAGAGCAATCCTAGAGTACATTTCAGCGACACCTTCACCATCCTTCATTTTGGACTTGTCAAGTTGACTTTGAAGCACATCCAATTTGGATTCCTTGATGGAGTCGGTACCTTCATGATCAAAGTATCCCAAATATCCTTTGCATTCTCAAGCCGGCTGATTTTGTTGAATTCTTCGGGGCACAATCCGTTAAGAGGATATCACAAGCTTGAGCGTTGTAGTGCAGCATCTTCAACTCTTCCGTGGTAGCTTCACGGTTCGTCTCTCCCATCAAAGAATTCATCTTGCAAGACAATACACACAATAGCCCAAATGGCGGGGTTATGTCCAAGAATATGCATTTTCATCTTATGCTTCCAACTAGCAAAATTAGTACGATCAAAGTAAGGACCTCTACGGTGGTAATTTCCCTCGCTAGACGCCAAACTCTCCTAGGTTGTGAAACCAAGGCTATGATCACTAAAAGCTATGGAAATCAAGGCAAATCGAGACCGTAGCTCTGATACCAATTGTAGGATCGAATGTATGTCTAGAGGGGGGTTGATTAGACTACTTGACCAAATAAAAACTTAACCTTTTCCCAATTTTAGTTCTTGGCAGATTTTAGCAACTTAGCACAAGTCAAGCAATCTCAATACAAAGAGTATATGAGCAGCGGAAAGTAAAGCATGCAACTTGCAAGAAAGTAAAGGGATGGGATTGGAGTGTGCAAACGCAATTGGAGACACGGATGTTTTTGGCGTGGTTCCGATAGGTGGTGCTATCGTACATCCACGTTGATGGAGACTTCAACCCACGAAGGGTAACGGTTGCGCGAGTCCACAGAGGGATCCACCCATGAAGTGTCCATGAAGAAGCAACCTTGTTTATCCCACCATGGCCATTGCCCACGAAGGACTTGCCTCACTAGGGTAGATATTCACGAAGTAGGCGATCTCCTTGCCCTTACAAACTCCTTGGTTCAACTCCACAATCTTGACGAGGCTCCCAAGTGACACCTAACCAATCTAGGAGACACCACTCTCCAAAAGGTAATAGATGGTGTGTTGTTAATGAACTACTTGCTCTTGTGCTTCAAATGATAGTCTCCCCAACACGCAACTCTCTCTCATAGGATTGGATTTGGTGGAAAGAAGATTTGAGTGGAAAGCAACTTGGGGAAGGATAGAGATCAAGATTCATATGGTTGGATTGGAATATCTTGGCCTCAACACATGAGTAGGTGGTTCTCTCTCAGAAAATGAATGCTGGAAGTGTAGGCACATTCTGATGGCTTCCCTCACGAATGAGGAGAGGGTGGAGGGGTATATATAGCCTCCACACAAAATCTAACCATTATACATAATTTACCAAACTCGGTGGGACCGAATCAGAAAACTCGGTCGGACCGATTTAGTTCATAATGTGACCGTTAGGCATTTCGGTGGGACCGACACATCAACTCGGTGGGACCGATATCATTAGGGTTAGGGCATAATTAATCTCTGTTTGACCGATTACACAAACTCGGTGGGACCGGCTTTGGTAATAAGCAAACCAGGGAGTTGGTCAGGCAAACTCGGTGGGACCTATTCGCTCGTCTCGGTGGGACCGAAACGTTACGAAAAGGAAACAGGGAGTTTGCATTGCAAAATTGGTGGGACCGATCGCTCGTCTCGGTTAGACCGAAATGTCATGACGGGAAACAGGGAGTTTGCAATCCCATCTCGGTGAGACCGAGATCCCTATCGGCTAGACCGAAGTGACTAGGGTTTCTGGCAGTGGCTATGTCAAGTGAACTCGGTGGCGCCGGATGGATCAAATCGGTGGGGCCGAGTTTGACTTTTGGTTTGGGACATATGTGGATATGAGAAAGTGGTTGAGAGCTTTGGAGCATATCACTAAGCATTTTGAGCAAGCAAGCCATTAAGCAACACCTCATCCCCTTTTAATAGTATTGGCTTTCCTATGGACTCAATGTGATCTTGGATCACTGAAATAGAAAATGTAGAGTCTTGAACTTTAGAGCTTGAGCCAATCCTTTATCCTTAGCATTTTGAGGGGTCCACATTCCTAATCCATGCCATGCCAATCATTGAACTTTCCTGAAATATCTATCTTGAAATAGCATTAGTTCAATGAGCTATATGTTGTTAATCATTACCAAAACCACTCAGGGATAGTTGCACTTTCACAGTGTGCAACCTGCAAGAAAACTAGGAAAACATACTAGACCTGACAACTACAGAAAGTTCTAGGGGATGTGCAATGATAAAGCATGATATTAGAAAGAAGATAACAACAACTAAAAAAAGGTTTGCAAGAAACTGTTCAATAGCTCATAAACACACACAAAAAACCACATACCTCAGCATCTGCTGCGGAAAATGAGGCAGCTCCTCCACCAACTGTTGCCTGCACAAAAATGGTGACTAGTGATGTCAACTACAAAGATGCCAACTCATGTCAACTTCTGTGAAAACTATATGTACATCAAGATGACCAGTGATGACAACTAAAAGATGGTGATTGAGCAACTAGAACAAAAATAGGTGTGCCAACGGCTGCATAATTTCACTAGCGCCTAAGAAAACCAAGAAACATTGATATTCAAGGATTTACTTACCCTAGTAGATGATTCAGCTCGCCCTGCTGCTGCTGCACGTTTAGTCCGCTTTACAACCCGAAACCGATCAACATCCTAAGAAAATAAAAAAAACATGGGCATGGGAAAAAATATTATTTGACCCAAAATAAGGTGAATGTGTAATCAGCATGCCCTTACCTCAACTTCCTCTCCCTGCTCAACACTATGTTTTGGGCGTGGCTGGCAATTAGCAGCACGCTTTGAGTTTTGGCGAAGGGAGTGACTTCTAGAACCCTAATTAAGCAACCAAAAAAATGAAAAAAAAGGACATAAGCATACATGGATAAGTTGAAAACAACTCAAATATGCAGAAAAAAATGATAAAAATACATCTCCTTCATTGCCATCCGCTTCTCCTCCTATTATAACCATTTTTAGCCTGTGGGGGAAATACAAGAAAAGAAAACATAATTAGAAGATGCGCAAATGAACTAGAGAAAACATAAAAACTTGCTTTGATCTGCAAACCTCTACACATAAGCAGGACACCTAGTGCAAAAAACTGTAAAATATGAGGACAGCCAACTACTACAGTGATGCAGCTGACTGGGCAGTCAACCTTGTGCAACTGCACAGCTTATAAACCAACTAGTTTCACTAAGGCAGGAAATAACTAGGCAAAAAAATAGTTAACTAAAGCCAGCCGGCTGAGTATGATAATTTGTGCAACTGGGACAAACAAATGGACTAGGAAAAAAGAAATGCAAAACAGGAAGCAGAGCAACTTTGTGCAACTCAACAACATATAGACAACCAACCTAATACAAAATAGGAAGCAAACCTAAGCATGACAACTAGTGCAAAAAAGAAAACATGTGGACAGCCAACTAGTATATGGATGCAGCCAACTAATTAGGCAACTTGTGCAACTGAACGACGCATAGACAGCCAACCTAGCACAAAACAGCAAGCAAACTAAGCAGGGCAACTAGTGTCCAGTGTAGAACACATGGACAGCCAACTAGTATAGTGATGCAGCCAACTCAGTAGGCAACTTGTGCAACTGAACATCGTGTGGACAACCAACTAGTACAAACAGTAAGCCAACTGACCAAGACAACTAGTGCAACTGCAGAGCATATGGACAACCAACTACTATATGGATGCAGCCAACTGGGGAGAATTTTGTGCAACTAATCAAAAATATCTACCTATACAACAAGTTCAATCAGCCATTGCATTGCACATAGCACTGCACACATCTAACCAACAACAACATGGAACTCGACATAGAACTTGAAGAAGGACTAGGAGAAATCATGAACATATCTCAAACCCCTCCCTTAACAGCAACAGCCTGGACAATGAACAACCGCTCTCCATCGCCCTAAAATCACACAACGGGCGCCCTGGACGTGCATCCCCTGCTAGCTTTGGAACACCGTAGCAAAACGAGTACCCGTGCCCTACCCAACTACACCACTCTACCATAGATCCTGACCACAGTTGGGGCGTGCTACCAGAGAAAAGGCTCAACCGCATCAGAGAGAGAGATGTGCTAAATTGACCATAAGTTGGAGGGATTGGAGCAGTTCACGCCGTTCGAACCCTAGGAATCATCCCCCTCACATTCCGGCAAAATCTGCGATCCAGCGAGATGGAGAGAGGAAGGACAAGCAAGGAGAAGCAGAGCATACCTTCGACGCCAACGAGCACCAACGATTCCCTCTGCGGAGATGTAACACCCCGAAACCGATGCGCCAGGTGTCTTCCAGTCATTCGTCGTTGCCATGTCATTTGCTTGCGTGTTGCATTGCCATGTCAACATGTGAATTTCATCTGCATGTTTTTCAAAACATGCATCCATTCGGGTTCCCCCGGTTCTCTCCGTTGTCCGTTCTGAGCCCAACCACACTCGCACGCGCCCGTGGCACCTCCCAGTTCTTGTTTTGTGAACCGCCGAAAAACATTCCCGGAATGGGCCGAGATTTGCCACGTGGCCTTGGTATATCACCGGTAGACCGCCCGTCAAATTTCGTTCCATTTGGAGGTTGTTTGATGCCCCAACGGTTAACCGAGTTAACCGAAACCCCCTTCTCTTTGCACCCCAGCACCTCTTCACACAGCCTACCTAGCCCATCTAACTCCCCTCCATGATCTCCGTCGTTCGATCACAATTGTGTGGGCGAAAATCGCATCTCATTTGGACTCTCCTAGCTCCCTCTACCTATAACTATGCCTTCCCCTTCAATTCACGGTTGAAACCCTAGACTCCCTCCTCCTCGCGTCGCCGGACATGTCCACCCCGCCTGTCGGACGCGTTCGCCGTTGCCCGAGCCACTCCGAGGCTGCCACGTGGCCTCCTCCGCCTCCACCCCCGTCGGCCCATGCGAGCCCATCGCGGGCCCGCCCGAGCCCATCCACCGCCGCCCGCTCGCCCGCTCAGCCCCGCCTGACCGCCGCCGCCATCGCTGGCGCCGCCCGCCGCCACCGGCGCACCTCCGCCGCTGACCGCGCCGCCCCGCGCCTCCGCCTCTCGCTAACCTCGCCGGCCCGCGACCCGCGCCGTGCCTCGACTCCTCACCACCACGATGCGCCGGGTTTCGCCCCGCCTGGATCCTACTCTAACCTGCTCCGCGACCCGACCCACTCTGCGCCCGATCCGCTCACGAGGTTGGTTTTTTCTGCTAAGTCCCCAGAATGTCAATATTATGTGTGCATCTTTGAACTGCCATAATTGTGTGCATGTGGCTCTGTTTTGCATGCATGATATGTCGAAATGTTCATCTCAGAGTGCTTTTCATGATGATCTAGTTTGCATTCATGTTTGTCACGCCCAATATGTGATACTATCCTAAAGAGACTCGAAGGTCCCACCAAGGATAGAACCGCATATTGATACGCTTTTGCAAGGTGGATATCATTACATCAACATTACATAATAGATGGGGATACATACAAGAGGCATACAATGCCACACGAATACAACATCATCATACATAAGGGAACCATCCGGCTATGGATGAAACACAAACAGAAACTCAAACGACATCCACCCTGCTAGCCTAGGCTGTCGACCTGGAACCTATCCCCTGATCAAAGAAGAAGCAGAAGAAGAATTCCCAAAACAAGCAAACATCGCTCTCACATCATGATCATCGCGTAACATGTACCTGCAACTGTTGTTGTAGTAATCTGTGAGCCACGAGGACTCAGCAATCCCATTACCATGGGTATCAAGACTAGCAAAGCTTAATGGGAAAGGAAGGGGTGAAGTGGTGAGGTTGCAGCAGCGACTAAGCATATATGGTGGCTAACATACGCAAATGAGAGCGAGAAGAGAAGCAAAAGGAACGGTCGTGAAGCTAGCAATGATCAAGAGGTGATCCTGAACTCCTACTTACGTCAAACATAACCCAAAACCGTGTTCACTTTCCGGACTCCGCCGAAAAGAGACCATCACGGCTACACACGTGGTTGATGCGTTTTAATTCGAATCAGGTGTCAATTTATCTACAACCAGACATTAACAAATTCCCATCTGCCACATAACCGTGGGCACGGCTCTCGAAAGTTATACCCTGCAGGGGTGTCCCAACTTAGCCCATGATAAGCTCTTGCGATAAACGAAGGACATTCCTTCTCCCAGGAAGATCCGATCAGTCTCGGAATCCCGGTTTACAAGACATTTCGACAATGGTAAAACAAGACCAGCAAGACCGCCCGATGCGCTGACATCCCGATAGGAGCTGCACATATCTCGTTCTCAGGGCAACACCGGATGAACACTACGTACAACTAAAACCAGACCTCAAGTTTCCCCGAGGTGGCGCTGCAAGTGGCTCTAGTTCGGACCAACACTTAGAGAAGCATTGGCCCGGGGGGCTGAATAAAGATGACCCTCGAGAGAGCGACTCCCAAGGGAAAAGTAGGTGGTGGTGAGGCAAATGGTAAAACCAAGGTTGGGCCTTGCTGGAGGAGTTTTATTCAAAGCGAACTGTCAAGGGGGTCCCATAAATCACCCAACCGCGTAAGGAACGCAAAATCCGAGAACATAATACCGATATGACAGAAACTAGGGCGGCAAGAGTGGAACAAAACACCACGCATAAGGCCGAGCCTTCCACCCTTTACCAAATATATAGATGCATTAATAATATAAGAGATATTGTGCTACCCCAACATAATCCTGTCCATCGTGGAGCAATCTTCAACTTCACCTGCAACTAGCAACGCTATAAGAGGGCTGAGCAAAGCGGTAACATAGCCAAACAACGGTTTGCTAGGAAGGGTGAAAAAGGTTAGAGGCTGACACGGCAATTTGGGAGGCTTGAAGAGCAAATGATAGGAAGCGCAGCAAAGCGATAGAACGAAGGAACTAGCATAGCAATGATAGTAGTGAGATCCAAGGTGACGGTCATCTTGCCTGAAATCCCACAAGGAAGAAGAACGAGTCCATGAAGAAGAAGAATGGATGAAGCCGAACCAAGCGTAGACGAATGAATCCTCACGATCGCAACGAAATGGGAACTATCGAGAAGAAGCACACAACATGGTAAACACACCACACATGACAAGGCATGATGCTCAACCAAGTATGATGCATGACAAGGCTACAAGAAGCTACTCATGGCAAGAGAGGATGCATACAAGAACAACACATCAAGGCAAGTTTAAATGAGGCCGGAAACAACATATAACAATTCCGGTAGGTCCTCATATGCAAGTTTAGAAATTGGTCCAGAACTGAATAAACCTTATGTTCAAGTTGTTAAACAGCAAGTTAAGATGCACCAAGATGATCTACACGAGATTCTAGTCAAGTTACATATAAAGTTCATTTAGTTCGGAGCTACGGCCCAAAAGATATGAGCAAAACAAGTTAAACATGGCATTGATGCAAAATGCATACAAACATCAAGCAAACACTCCCAAAACAAGGATGCAACATGATAATCTGAAACTACATGCAAAATCAAGCAAGTTTCATATAGAGCACACTCAAAACGGAGCAACGGATCAACACATACACTCTATACAAGTTTAAAGGACAAGCTGTCCAAAACAGCAACTAGGCATCTAGCAAGCATCAAAACAATATGCTACAGCATCTCAACGTGAAAACAAAAGGCATGGGCATGAAGTACAGGTAAAGCATGACAAAACATGAACACTGAGCTATCTCCAGAAAACACTATAACATGCTCAAAAGGACATGGCAAGATTGCAAATAATAACAGTTTCAGACTTAACAGAAATAACATCAGGTTGCAATGTTTAGAGCTATCAAACAACATGTTACAGCAAGCTATCATGGCAAACAAAGTCATGGAATGCTAACACTAAAGACAAAGAACAAAACTCCCTTACTGAACTTATTCCAAAGATCAACAGAAAACATGGTAGGATCTATGCAACCATGGAAAATGATATGACAGATTCAGACATGGCAGGAACAACAATAAGTAGGCATGTTGGTGAGCTTGTACCACTCACCACAGAGCAATACATTGCGTGAAAAGGTGACCAACAGTAAAATGGCATATTTATGAAGCTAAAAATGTCAAGAGCAAGTTCATATCATGCTTGTATCACTAACAACAATCATGGCAACATTGAACTTAATGTTAACAGGCTGACAGCAACATTATTTAGCAAGTTTGGAGCAAGATAACAACAAGTTACAGAAGGCTATAAATTCAACCAGGGGCATGTATTGATAGAGCATGACATCTATAACAAAACATCCTTAGTGAACATCTCCAGATTATGCATAGAATGACTTGTAGAAGCAAGTTTACATAGCATCATGATATAGTAGATTCGGACTAACAAAACAGTAACAGCAAGTATCCTACTTCACGAGCTCAAAGCACTCACTACATGACTCAAAAAAATACATGGATCGCACCACTGTGAAGATGGCATGATGTATCTCAAAACTCATGTAGACATCAAGCTCATAGGATGCACACACAAAATGCAATGAAAAAGACAAAACAGTAAGTTCTGGTAACAGAGAACAGTTAACATCATATAGCACTCCTGCAACGATGATTTAGGCATCAATATGAACTCAAATGAACATGGAACAATGGAACAAAAAGTAGAGCATCTCATGATGAACAATTTGACATATTACACGCACAAAATGGAGCAATATGCATGGAGTTATGATGCGATGAACAAGTGCAACAAATATAGCAGATCTGGCGACTTGGAGGAAATTAGACCTCGCAGAAAACGGGACGGAGAGATCCGGGGACGGGGATGCGGCGTTTGGTTGGGGGGGCTGGTGGATCTGATCCTACTCCGGCCGGATCCAGTGACGACGAACTCCGGCGAGGGGCGGCGAGGCGGCGGAGGTCGATGGAGAGGCGGGCGGCGCGGGGCGGAGGGAGCAGGGGCGGCGGCGGAGCTGAGCCGCATGGGGTCGGCGGCGAGGGGCGGCGGAGCCGTGGCGGAGCTCGCCGGGCGTCGGGGCGGCGGCGCTCGCCGGCGAGGCGACGAGGTGGGAGGAGAGAGAGAGGCTCGCGGCGGGGACGTGGCGGCGCGGGATTGGTTGCGGACGGCGGCGGCAATGATGTGGCGGCGCGGGATTGGGCAGAGCAACGTGGCAGTGGTCGTGTCCGGCGGCGGGCAGACACGTCCGGCCGCGCGGAGGAGCGGGACTAGGGTTTAGACCGAGAATTTTGGGGAGGCACACATATTTATAGGTAGAGGGAGCTAAGGGACTCCAAATGGGGAGCGGTTTTCGCCCACACGATTGTGATCGAAGGACCGAGAGCATGGAGGGGATTTGGATGGGTTATTGGGCCATTTTCGAAGGGTGTTGGGCTGCACACAAAAGAGGGCTTTACGGTTACCCGGTTAACCGTTGGAGTATCAAACGGACTCCAAATGACACGAAACTTGACAGGCGGTCTACCGGTGGTGTACCAAGGCCGCTTGGCAAACCTTGGGCCATTCCGAGAATGTTTAACACCCAAACATGAAAAGAGACAAGAAGGGGACGCCGGATGACATAGGAGTGCCGGATTGAAAAATGGACAACGGGGAAAAAGCTCGGATGCATGGGACGAACACGTATGCAAAATGAGATGCACATGTTGACATGATAAAATGCAACACGCAAGCAAATGACATGGCAATGACGGCGAATACTGGCAAACACCTGGCACATCAGATCTGGGGCGTTACAATGTTACTGTTCATATTGATGCCTTAATCTTCGTTGCAAAACTGCTATGTGATATGAACTGCTGGAATCTGCTGATCGTTTACATCATTTGTGCATCTTGTGAGTGCTATAACTTTGTGCCTGTAGATCCTATGATGATGATCTTGATATGTGCATGTTCTTCTCTTCATGCTCTACACGTTGGTGTGCTTTTCATTCATGTTAGGGTGCCTCTTGATATATTAATCTCTGTTGCCAAAGTGCATGTTGCTGTTAACTACTAAAAACTGCTGTAACTTGCTGATTTGTCATTTCTGTTGCATTTTGTGTGTGCATCCTATGAGCATGATGTCTACATGTCTTAGGAGCATATTTATGCCATCTTTACAGGGGTGCAAACCATGTATTTTTAAGTTCCTTGTAGTGAGTGCGTCAAGCTTGTGAAGTGGGCTACTTGCTGTTAATGTTCTGTCAATGCTGAAACTGCTATATCATATTGTCATGTTTGCTTGATTCTACCAATTAAACCATGCATAATCTGGAGATGATTACTTGACATGTTATCTTTTCTATGTTATTATCTATCTCTCCATTCCTATTTATACCCTATATATGTCCTGTAGCATATGTTTTCGTTGCCATGAACATGCTTATATAATGTTCCAGATTTCTGCTAACCTCATGATGTCTTGTTGTGAGCTTGTTAGTGAGTGATCCATGCCTCTTATGTTGATGCTCGAATTACATGTTTTGAAGTATGCTATGAGCACTTTCTTCACATGCCATGTTTGTTAATTTTGGATGTCATATGCCTCTGTTCCATGCTTGCAAACATGCTATCATAATGTTGTTGTTTTACACTTGCTGAAACTGTTTCAACATTCAATCTTGTCATGTTGGTTCCTACTAATCCATGAGCCATATGTATATTATGCCATGTTGTTATTTTCTCTTTGTTATGTGTACTTTGATGCCATTCCCCTGGTTGCCACCTTGTCTCTTTCTTGCTCTCAACTTGCCCTCATATTAACTCTGCTCATGTATATGTCCCTGTGTTATAAAGTTGCTTTTTGCATTGATCATATTGGTTTAATCTTGATGCCTATGAACCTGAACCTTAATTATATTTGAAGTATGTTATCTGTACATGAAGTGCACGTCAAGTTTATGCTCATATGACTCCTGTAGCATGCTGTTTTGATGATTGCAAAGTGCCTACTTGTTGTTTTGGGCAGATTGTTGTTATAACTTGTTTGGAGTGTATGTGTTGCACCGTTGCTCCATTTTGAGCATGCTCTATATGAAACTTGCTTTGTTTTGCATGTAGTCTCATATTTTCATGTTGAACCCTTGTTTTGAGATTGTTTGCTTCATATTTGAATGCATTTTGCATCAATGCCATGTTTAACTTGTTTTGTTCATATCTTCTAGGTCGTAGCTCCGAACTAAATGAACTTTATATGTAACTTGACTAGAATTTCGTGTAGATCATCTTGGTGCATCTTAACTTGCTGTTTAACAACTTGAACATAAGGTTTATTCAGTTCAACGGCCGACCGACCATAGGAGCCTCCTTGATTGTTCGTAGTTCGGCCGTTGTCGAGTCTAGAAGAAAAACTGATTTTGGATTCTAGTTATATTGAAGAGTAGGAATTCTTTTTACTCCTCAGCCACTTCGTCACTCTGGTGAGGAATCTTGACGTAGATTTTTTGACTTACTCCTCTTCCCCTTCAAATTTTTCTTTAGGATCACGTGGTTAGTTTTTCGTTCGTTGGTTCTCAGCTCTTTTCATCAGGTGCATTTTCTCGTCAAGACGATTCGACCCTCTTTCTTTTTGCAATTTCAATCCTCAATTCTCTCTCAACGAAGTTGTTTCTCTGCCCTTAGTTGTCTTCTTTTCCCACCTGCCCACCCTTTTCTCTTCTCGGAGCCAGAGTCTCTAATCGAGTATTCATCCTACTCGTGCGAAGTCTTTGCATTCTTTCCTCAATTATTTCAACCGGTGTTTTCTCTTCAAGTTATTCATCGGTTCCCCTTCCAAGTTGCCTTGTTTTTCCCGCCCTCCCACCCCTTTTTCTTCCCGAAGTCTGAGTCTCTAGTCGAGCATCAATTTCATTCGCGTGGAGCCTCTTCAGTCTTTCCTCAATCATTTCAACCGGTGAATTCTTGTCAAGTTCATCATTGATTCGTCTTGTTTTCTTTTCGGTGGATTCAATTTAAGTTTTTCGGGTTGATCATATTCTTTTCCTTTGAATCAAGTGTTTCCCCTACTCGTTCGCCTCTCGCCAGTTTATCCTTCCGGAGTGCTCAAGACATCTCAGGAGATTCATCTGTGTTCCAATTAATTCGAGGTTATCACCTCATTCAAATAATTCAATTGTTCCGTTGCATCATCTATCTCTTCAACAATACTTTTCAACGTTGTTTTCTTTTTAGTGGGCCCTAACCCACAGGTCTTTTCCCAGGATCTTATCTGACTCTTCTAATTATTCCGGAGCCATTCCTAATTCTTTTCGGAGTTTGATGTAAGAATGAATTTGATCAGTCAGATGCCTTTCCAAGATCGATTTCAATTCTTTTCATTGTTGGCTCAACCTCTTTGCTTTTCATTCTCTCGGAGTATCTCAGTAATTTTGGTGGTGTTTCTCGTCGTCAGTCAAAGATAGAAGAAGAGTTTCTCTTAAATCTTGTCCGTTCTCTTGAAGATTCATGGTTCTAGCTTCATGTTATCCTCGTGAATTATTCCAATTGTCAGATATTATTTTCTTACCCATCCGGAGTATGTCAGGAGTTGTTTTTTCATTTCTTTTCACCGAAGGCCATCATTCCAGAGGAATTTTTCGTCCTCACATTCCAGCTGTCGTTATCCAATCATCCCGACATATCTGTCAAGTATTCTTTATCAGCTTGTTATCTCTTTGTTCTCTTGCATCTAAATCCACTCAGAGTATATTTGTTCTTCTAATTCTCCCCGATGATTCATTCTCTTTCATCAGCCATTTTCGAATTCTTACGATGGTTCTTTCAGATTCCTTTTCCTTGATTATCATTTTAATTCATTTGTTCTTTCAATTCCTACCAGTGGTTCATTGAAGACCTTCCTCAAGGTTGTGCTATATACCCCTCAATCCTTTTTCCAACAAAAATAAGTAGTATGCAAAAATCCATTGCTTGTCATCAATTTAATTTGATGAAGGATAAGCATACAATAAATCTTATTTTGATTTCCTCCAAGTGATTAATCCCTTCTATGGAGTTTGTTCATGATGAATAATTTCGCGGTTCGAAGTGTTTTCATCTTTCTTTTCCAGAGTTCTATTTTCCTTGGTCATTTCGTCGGAACCTCCATCTAAATCACCGCAAGGCTCACCTTATTCTCTCATTCTTCATTCTATCTCATGATCCTTTTGTCACCAGAGTTCTTCATGGTGGTTCTTCATGAGTTAATTCATTCTTCAAGAGTTCATCAAGATTCTTGTTGGAGGAGTTCAAGTATCTTTTCTTCTCGCGTCTCGAACTGCAAATAATTCTCCATTTTCTTCTAAAGTGGAGTTTTGCATTTCTTTGTTTCCTCTCAGCTATTCAGACATTTGGTTGTGGTATAATTTCACCTCTAGCTTTGAGATGTTTTTGATAAGTCCACAACAAGCTTATTCTTTTGTTGTTGATTTTCCCAACAACCGTTCTACCCTTCCTCTAAGGATGCTATTGAATTCATTCATGGTGGAAGTTGTTCTTCTCTTATCCGTTCTTTTCATTCCATTCTTTCAATTCTTCCGGAGGCATTGTGTTGTTCATCTCGTCAAGTGTCATCCCATCTTGTGAAGTTCATGTCTCCATTCCTTCCATTTTCAGCCGGAGTGCTGCTGGAATTCTTATGTTCTTATTCCTTCCCTATCTTATTCCAACCGAAGTGGTTTCAGAGTCTATCTTGTTTCTTGAGCTTTTCATTCTCATCATACTCGTCATTCCTCTTTTCTATCCGAACGCTCTCGGACTTTGTTCATCTTCTCTCTTGTGTTCTTACTTCACCTCTTCCTCTTTCTCTTCCCTCTCATTCCTAAGATCTTGGGACAAGATCTCTTGTTAGTGGAGGAGAGTTGTAACGCCCCGAATCCAATGCGCCAGGTGTCTTCTAGTCATTCGTCGTTGCCATGTCATTTGCTTGCGTGTTGCATTTTGCCATGTCATCATGTGCATTTCATCCGCATGTTTTTCAAAAATTGCATCCGTTCGAGTTCCGCTGTTCTCTCCGTTGTCCGTTCTGAGCCCAACCACACTCGCACGCGCCCGTGGCACCGCCCAGTTCTTGTTTTGTGAGCCGTCGCAAAACGTTCTCAGAATGGGCCGAGATTTTCCGAGTGTCCTTGGTATATCACCGGTAGACCGCCCGTCAAATTTCGTTCCATTTGGAGGTCGTTTGATGCCCCAACTGTTAACCGAGTTAACCGGAACCCCCTTCTCTTTGCACCCCAGCACCTCTTCACACGGCCCACCTAGCCCATCTAACTCCCCTCCATGCTCTCTGTCGTTTGATCAAGATCGTGTGGGCGAAAACCACACCTCATTTGGACTCTCCTAGATCCCTCTACCTATAAATATGCCTTCCCCTTCCAAATTCACGGTTGAAACCCTAGACTCCCTCCTCCTCGCGCCACTGGACATGTCCACCCCGCCTGCCGGACGCGTCCGCCGTTGCCCGAGCCACTCCAAGGCTACCACGTGGCCTCCTCCGCCTCCACCACCGCCGGCCTACGCGAGCCCATCCCGGGCCTGCCCGAGCCCATCCGCCGTCGCCCGCTCGGCCCCGCGCCTGACCGCCGCTGCCATCGCCGGCACCGCCCGTCGCCACCGGCGCGCCTCCGCCTCTCGCCAACCTCGCCGGCCCGCGACCCGCGCCGCGCCTCGCCTCCTCACCACCACGCCGCGTCGGGTTTCGCCCCGCCCGGATCCTACTCTGACCCGCTCCACGACTCGACCGCTCCGCGCCCGATCCGCTCCGCGAGGTTGATTTTTTCTGCCAAGTCCCTAGATTGTCAATATTATGTGTGCATCTTTGAACTGCCATAACTGTGTGCATGTGGCTCCGTTTTGCATGCATGATATGTTGAAATATTCATATCAGAGTGCTCTTCATGATGGTCTAGTTTTCATTCACGTTCCTGTTCATATTGACGCCTTAATATTCGTTGCAAAACTGCTATGTGATATGAACTGCTGAAATCTGCTGATTGTTTACATCATTTGTGCATCTTGTGAGTGCTATAACTTTATGCCTGTAGATCCTATGATGATGATCTTGATATGCACATGTTATGCTCTTCATGCTCTACATGATGGTGTGATTTGCATTCATGTTAGGGTGCATCTTGATATCTTAATCTCTATTGCAAAAGTGCATGTTGCTGTTAACTACTGAAAACTGATGTAAATTGCGGATTTGTCATTTTTTGTGGCATTTTGTGTGTGCATCCTATGAGCATAATGTCCACATGTTTTAGGAGAATATTTATGCCGTATTTACAGGGGTGCAATGCATGTATTTTTATATGCCCTGTAGTGAGTGCATCAAGCTTGTGAAGTGGGCTACTTGCTGTTAATGTTCTGTTAATGCTGAAACTGTTATATCATGTTGCCATGTTTGCTTGATTCTACCAATTAATCCATGCATAATATGGAGATGCTTAGTTGACATGTTATCTTTTCTTTGTTATTCTCTATGTTTCCATGCCTTTTGATGCCCTATATATGTCCTTTAGCATATGTTTTCATTGCCATGAACATGCCTATATGTAACATCCCAAAATTCTAAATTTTGGAATGTTATAATAAATAGATAGTTTTGATTGATTGTTTGATTGCTTGTGTGAAATTGAGTGATTCGAAACTTTTGAAAGTTAAATGAGAGGGAATAAAAGGACTTTCCCAAACTTTCATTTTCTTTTCTGATCTCCTTGAATTCAAATTCTTTTCAAACACAAAACTCTAGAGAGAAGATGACATGACTTCTTCCATTTAAATAAATGAAAAGGGTTTTGAAAAGATTTGACTTTCATTTGGAATTATTCCAATTCATAAACTTCATGCAACTCAATGATTTTCACGAGCGAAGATAAAATGACTTCTTCAAAACATATGAAATATGAGTTGGGAGTTTCAAAGAATTAAATTCAAAGTTCTTTTTAATTTATTTTCAATTTGGAGTTATTTGAGTTTTATTCAAATTATTTTTCTCCAAAAAATAAAATATATGGAAATTAGGGTAACATGATTCCCTACATCAGAAAATTGGAGAGAAATAATTTTGAATTAATTTTGGTATTTTCAAAATGATTTTATTGGGTTTTAAATAGGTCAGCAGCACTGTTTGGATTATTAGATTTTTGTGTATTTTATTTGAAGCTAGAATAATGTTCAGCTTGTAGTTAATTTTTTTCTGAAAATTTTGATATATTATATGCCTATAGTATTTTATTTATTTATTTTGGTTTTATTTTACTTTCTGAAAATTTGTTTAAAAAAAAAACTTCTTCCCTGACTGGGCCGGCCCAGCCAACCAGGCCAAGCCCAGCCCAGCGCGCCGCCCTCTCCTTCCCCGAGCGGAAGTCCCGCTCGGGCTCGCCGTCCGCCGCCGTCGTGGCCGACCCGGCCACCCCCGCGCCACCTTGCCCCCTCCTCCACGCCACGCACTCCCCCTCCGTCTTTAAAAGGCGAAGCCACCGCCCCCTCTCTCCTCTTTTCTCTCTGCCACATCTTGTCTCCTCTCGCCTCGCGCCGCCGCTGCCGAAGAGATCCGCCGCCCCGCTCCACTCTGTCGCCCTCGCCCGCTGCCGTCACCACCGCTGCCACCGCCGCATCACGCCGCACCTTCCCGTGCCTCCGCCCGATGCCGCCGGCCACCGGAGCCGCCGCCCCGGCCAAGACCGAAGCCGCCGCCTCGCCGGAGTTCGCCGCCACCATGACCCGCCGGACGCCCGACCCGATCCGCCCCCGAAAACCGTTGGTTTTCGTCAAAAACCCGAACTGGTATAACCCACCGACCCAGATAGGTTTTCTTCTTGAAAACCGTTTCGTTTTTATTTAGCGAATGTTTTCTGTTTAGGTAGATCTAGCGAACATTTTCGTTCGTTAGCGTTCTGTAGCGAGCATTCGCTCGATAGGTTTTTCTTTTTCTTTTTATTTTCGGCCAGGGACCCGTATGTAATTAGATTCTTCACAGATTAGTCCCTAATTTTCAAACGCTCACTACTTTTCAATCGTTTGTCCAAATCCAACGAAACCAGTGCCCACTTCTTCGTTATGATCCCCTCTATCCAGATAAACAACTTGAACATGTTTTCGAAAGTTTAAAATTTGAATTAGATCAGATTTGAATTTGAACTTTGTTTGATCATAACTTGAGTTTTATAACTCCGTTTGAGTTGATTCTTTTTGCATCTCGAAGCTCTTGACCTAAACTTTCTGATAAGGCCAAATTCACATAATTTTGGTACTGTTAGAAATTGTTTTATGTTGCAAGAGTTATTCGCTTGGTTTTGATGTTTTCCGAATCGTACTCTTCGTTCTTTCTGATCTTTTGAGTGATTGCTTATGTGTGGTTACAACTGCTTGCTCACGATAGATTGACCGAAGTGTGACGCGTAGAACTATCAAGAGTTTTGAGTGCGAATCATCTTCATCAACATTGCAGGCAAGTTCACACTTTGATCATATCCCTTCATACCCAGTTTTTATGCATTAGTTTCAATCCTCAAACATTGCATGACTAGGATGCCTTTAACATGTGGGTTGGGAAGTAGTTGATGAGGTAGAACCTATTGCCCTATTTTATTATCAAACCCTTGGGAGTTACTTCTACGTATTGCTTATATTGCCATGCTATGCTCGTAGACGTGGATTGGGTTTGAGTGATATCCATGACAGGTGTGAGATTGTTAATTAATGGTTTACTTAAGGTGGCAACTTTAATACACATCTGGGTGGATTGAGGCACCTGGGGTTACCAGTGATTGCCTGTTTTATTTTTGGAAATCCCGGGGTTACCGTGTGATTCTCCTATGGACCGCCACCCAGGCTCAAAGGGAACTGAGTCTATTCAAGCTAGAAACTTCCGTGTGCAGCCGCAAGCTATTATGGGCTCTAGCATAGTTTGAGTAAGTTGCGTGAAGCTCTTGAAGAGGTGGATCAGCAGGTAGTGGGTTTGTAGGTTTGGTATGGTCTGCCCAGAGTAGAGAGTTAATGCTTCTGAAAGACTGTGTCTCGGTCATCCGTCTCTCAAACACCATGCAGTGCGAGAATCAACGGAGGCGATCGAGTCTTGCGGGGAAAAGTGCGCAAACCTCTGCAGAGTGTACAATCTAATCATGGTTAGCCGTGTCCCCGGTTATGGACAATTCTGAGTATCTGGTACTTGAGTATTCGCATGTATCTCAACACTCTTAAATTAATCTTGCTGGGATGATAACTATTTTAATTGGGATCATTGAGTTGGGGTTACCTTCTCAAATGATGTTTCAACCACCATGATAGTTAAATTAAAACTGATTCCTTTGTAGTAGGGAAAAATTGGCTTTTCGCAAAAACATTATAACCATAGAGCCTCCACCAGCCAAATATGCATGTAGTGATAGCCTTTATTCATCATTGTTCTATGGTGTGAATTTGCCAGTGCATTCAATGTACTGACCCTCTGTGGCTACAACGTCTCATGTTGCAGGAATCTTACGACGAGTAAGTGATACGTTAGGGTTACGATTTTCTATACTCAACTTTGTCGTTGGTGTTGATGGGAATCCATGACCTTGTTACTTCCGCTATTTGGATTGAGGTAATGATATTTACGTTATTTTATACATGTGATTTACCTCTGTTGTAAATCCTCGAGTACTGTGTGTGTCAGCATACCGATCCAGGGATGACACTTAAGCACAGAGACTTGACCGTCTGAGGTCGGGTCGCTACAAGATGGTATCAGAGCACATGTTGACTGTAGGACGTGACCCTAGAAAATGGCAAGCCCATAGGAAAGATTTTCTCTACAACTTTCTTTTCAAAAGATCTTTTACCTCTCTTCTCTTCTGAGCTTATTCAAATATTATCTTTTTTGAGACCATACCCCTTTCCCCTTTTGATCCCTCGAAGATTCGACTGATGAGACCACTCCAAGGAGTACCAGGTATCGGACAACTAAGTCCACTTCGGAATGAAGAGGATTTTACTGAGCATTATAATGATGGAAACTACAACGGTTGAAGACTCTGAAGACTAGGAGAATTTGAAGGCTTTGAAGAATTTCCAGATTTGTATGACCTATAAAGGCACCCCTTATGGAACCTGGCAGACTATGGAAGCTATCAATACTCGAGATCAAGGTGTATCGGAGAAAGACCAGAACATGGAGCATCAGAACTCAAAGATTTGTCAAGAAAGCCCCAAGGCAGGAGATATCAATTATGGAATGATAGCTCATGGCAGTAACATGGGCATAAACATGGTTATCCATGATGTTATTTCCCACTTATACTATTATCATCGTGCGGAGTTAAGCATGCATATGCATGGAAAGATTGGATGGTAGAAGGCTGATGGAGCATCCGTCAGCAAAAGGATGAAGTTTTAACCTTAGCCGGTGTATCACCAGGATCGGAAGTGTTGCATCAAGGAGTTTTAAGATGGATCTGCATGAAGCGGTATTTCACAAGTAAGCAGTTCGTGAAGAACTCAGGAACCAGAAGCTAAAGGTAGCCAAGCTGGAGGAGTAAGACCTCGAGATACCGGAGATCCGTCAAGAACTAAAGGACAGTAGGGCATGGTTCATGCCAAGGATGTTGGAACCCAGAAGTTTGGAACGCAATTGCTGAATATTAAAGGACGTCAAGATAGACTTTGCGTCAACAGAGATGATCTGGCAAAAGAACTTGAGTAGGACAAGCATGATCGGAAGAAACCATCGGAGACATGAACAAGACTTGAAGAGTTTGGCGACGTTGAAGAATTATTGACCATTAGAAGCCCAAACCCCTATTGTATACCTTCGTTAGATGCGACGATTGTGAGCTGTCATTTGTTTGATGTTTTCCGACAGCCACAATAAAATCTGCCTTTTTAAAACTTTTGTTTGTATTGTGTGCATTCCTCTCGACCTCTCTTATCCCACCCCAAACCCATGGACCCAATAGAGGATGAATGGAGATGAGCTTATATTTTCTGGACCGATGAGTCAATTGGAGATGGACCAATGGATAAATAACATGGAGGATCGCATGAAGAATAACCCTGTAGTCAGAAAGGATATGACCCAGCATGCTCTTTGGTGCTTTGTAAGAGTTGCTGCTACTTGGTGGAGGATGTACCAAACCATCAATGGATGGCAAGGAGTAACCACTTGTAAAGAATTTAAGTTGACTCTGCAAAGATCTCGTCTTGTGTCCCAGAAATTGAGGCCTTATGGAAAGGATATGAAGAAACCTTGTGCACACAAGCTTTGTGGAGAAATAGGACACTACCATAAATAAAACAAGGACGAATACCCTCATAAGCGGGGGATTACCAAAGGAAGTTAGCCGAGGATCTCAGGGAACTTCGGTTGGAGATTGTTCCCAAAGGTTTTCGTAAGGATGAGCACGACACCTTATGGTTCGAGGACCGTGTATATGTTCCCAATAATGCAAGGATCAGGAAGTAAATACTTCAAGAGGCTCATGACTCACCATACTTGATTCGCCCTGGAAACACCAAGATGTATTTAGATTTGAAGGAGTGTTTATGGTGGACTGGTATGAAGAAGGATATTGTGGAGTATGTAGTCGTAGGTGATGTATGCCAGAGAGAGTAAAAGCAAAGCATCAGAAGCCAGCAGGATTACTACAGCCTATGCCGATACCCGAATGGAAGTGGGATAAGCTTGGCATGGATTTCATTACCGGATTTCCCAGAACCCGAATGGGACATGATTCTATCTGGGTAATAGTTGATTCGCTTGACCAAAGTGGCTCACTTTATCCCAGTGAAAACCACCTATACAAGTGCGAAGTTGGCCAAGATAAATTTGACCAGGATGTATGTCTGCATGGAGTTCCGAGGACCATCGATAAAGGAACACAGTTTACCTCAAAGTTTTGGAATCAGCTGCACCAGACTTTGGGTACTAGGCTAGAGTTCAGTACAGCCTTTCATCCGTAGACAGATGGATAAATCGAGAAAGTCAATCAGATTCTGGAGGACATGTTGAGAGCGTGTGCGCTAGGTTATGGATCTAGTAGGGATGATAATCTACCTTACGCGGACTTCTCAGACAACAACAGTTACCAAGCCAGTTTGAAGATGTCCCCTTTTGGCGCTTTGTATGGGAGAAGGATGCCAGACACCGTTGATGTGGGATGAAGTTGGAGACCATCAGTTGTTTGGACCAAATGTGATCAAGGATTCAGAAGAGAATGTTAAGTTGATTTGAGATAGACTGAAGGTAGCTCAGACCAGGCAGAAGAGTTATGCAGACTCAAAAATGCAAGGAGGTAGTCTATAAAATTGGAGACAGAGCATGTCTTCGTGTGTCCCCTCTGCGAGGAGTTAAACTATTTGGAGTTAAGGGAAAGTTAGCCCCGAGATTTGTAGGACCATATCGATTTTGGAGCGTATGAGAGAAGTGGCCAACAAGTTGGAGTCACCCGAAGGACTGTCAGAAGTTCATGATGTGTTTTATGTTTCCCAGTTGAAGAAGTGCCATGCAGAGATGGCCAATATTCCCCTGTAAGGACGCTTGACCCTGGAAAGGATAATGATGTTCTACGAAGTGGAGTATGGACTTCATAAAGTATAAGTTTTTATCTCGGTATGTGAGATATCCCAGGAGTATGAATAGATGAAGTGTTATTGGATATAAAGAAGGTATGATGCTGGAAATATGGATCAATGGAAATTCCATGATGAGTCTGAGTAATCATGTCTGAGTTTGGTGCATATAGAAGGAAGGAAGACAGTACAATTGGATGGATTTAAGAATACTAGGAAGTTGGATGTTTGAATAATGATTAGTTGCCCAGATGATGAGTTCAAGGTTTACAAGTGATGAGATGAGCCATATGTAGGGAAACGCAGCAGAAAACAAAAAATTTCCGACCTACGCACCAGCCCAGGACCACTATGGAGACTGCATACATGGTTTGATCTTTTTCGTTACCGACTCGTAGCGCAGCGGGAAGTAGAGTCGATGACGATCGGCGGTGCAGATCCCCGCAGCTAGGATTTACAACCTCCCAACCGCGAGGATGTATACCCTCATCTGCTCCTCAGACAGCCCTCCGGGAGGCGGTCGAACAGCCCTCCGGACGGTGTCGCGGACAGCCCTCCGGGAGGACCTTCGAAACTCGAACGGTCACTCGGACAGCCCTTCGGGAGGACCTTCAAAACTCGGACGGTCACAGGACAGCCCTTCGGGAGGCACTCATGAACTAAGACCGAAACTACGATCTCTCTACAGAGCTGCACACATACGGTGTCATCTATCCGGCAGGGCTTCGCCGTCCAGAACTAGTTCCTGTCGGAACCCAGACAACCTTACGGCTCTACGAAACTCTTTTCGTGGGAGGGAGAGAAGAAGCCAGATCATTGCATGGCACTTGTATGAGAGCAAAGGGATGAGTGTGGAGGGCTGCCCCTCCACCTCTATTTATAGGAAATCCCAAGGGGTAGGGTAGTTTAACACAAAAACCCAAAATGCACATGAATGAAGTCCTTCCTCAAGGGCATAAGAGTGAAACCAAGGAACAAGAGGGGCTCCAAGGTGGAGCCCCAAGTGTGGCCGGCCACGCCCCTTGGGGGGCCCCCATGAGGGCCTCCCAATCCATCCATGTCATCCCTAGATCTTTTGAGTAAAGCCCCAAAAGGTGGCTTTCCATAAAATATCCCAAAAAGCACTTTCACTATTCACGACGACATTTTTCAGCGTCCGTTCGAACTGAAAATATTTATGTGGGCTTAGAACATTTCCAATACCCACCATAATAATTTTCAACGCGTTCTGGAACAATTCCATTTTAGTGATTTTCATCTGCGAAACGCATCTGAAGTGGTTCCGGCAGCTCCGGAACATTTCCGGTTTTTATCTCAGAAAATTCCAAAAAGCTTCCAGAATGATTCTGGCATCCTCCAAGAATTATCAGGCATGTGCCGAAACCAATTTTACTTAATGGTGTATCCCGAAACAACTTTTCGGTATCATCGAAACTCATCCGATGACCTCTCTCTTCGGAACCTTTTCCGCTGTCCGAAACTTTTTCGGTGTCCAAAACTTTTCCGGTGATTTTCTCTCAGACTCTCTGTCTAGTATTCAACAGATAGACGACCCTTAAGCGTGTGACCCTATAGGTTCGGTGAAGTATAGACATGACCCGGAACCCCTTCCGATCAATGATCAACATCGGAGCCGTGGACACCCATATTGACCCCTATACCCACACGAATGAATATTCGAGTGAACCTCCAGTTGCCGTGTGCTATTCCTGTTGCTTCACGATATGTTACAAATACCCGAGGTGAGATTTACTTGCATCCACGTGGATCAACAATTTGTCCACTATGCTAGTTACCTCGTTACTGGTTTTGTTCTCTTTTCTTGTTTCCGTGTTCCGGCATCCCTGTGATCAAATCACACTGTGTCTGGCCAGACGATGATGGATACTGTAACACCGAGAGGGCCCGAGAATATCTCTCCATAGTTGGAGGAGCAAATCCCAATCTTGAGCTATCAAGTTACTTGACACACTTTTCCATGAACCCGTAAGCCGCCGTAATAGCCACCCATTTACGGATGACGTTTAACAAACCCCAAAGTTCATGAAGCAAGCATGAAGAAACTCGATACTCTCATTGTCTAAGGAATCATGCAAACGTTAACCATCTCTGTGTTATTTACCATTAACTTGTGACGAATGAATCTCATTGCATAACATCAAACCGGGTCGATTCAACACAAATGTTCTCTTAACATTGTGCCCTCAAAATTGCTGGCATAGACATGCCCATGATCAGGAAAACAGAACCATCATGCAACACTTGAGCTAGTCTTAGAGGCTAGACTAGGAATACTTCTTACCGTTTATTATTCCACACGTGCATATGAGTCTTCCTCCGAGCCTCGTGGATATTGCAGACTCGAGAATCATTGCAGTTATAGCATGGAACATAAACATAACTATGAACTCGGAGATAAATAATAGCATTTATTATTGCCTCTAGGGCATATCTCCTACAGACTCCCACTTGCACTAGAGTCAATAATCTAGTCAATGCTAATGCACTTTACACCTATGGCACATTGGTGTAAATATGCTTCGCATGTGGTATAGCCTGATGTCCATCAGATCTGACAACTTCAGCTCCGTGTCTATCTCTGCATATCCTCGCGTTTTCACGCTTTCACAAAATTCATATTTTGTGCGGACTTGGCTTTGTATAAATGTGAATCACAGGTTGAACCTGGATTCCTCAGACTGAGTTATGGAGAAACTACCTGCAGTAGTGTCCCATTGACAAAAGCCATCTTGGAACCATACTAAGTTCATGAATGAACTATATGATTCAACATCTTGTTTGTCGCTTCTAAAGCGTCAACATACTTAGTCATTTGTTATAGAATTCGCCACAGTATCCTGTTGGGAACAATTTCCAACTACTGTGCCACCATATTGTGTATTACACAAAACCCTTAACTTGAATCGAAAATCGCATGGAGAAAAGATGAAGACTGTATCGATGTAACATTTTACAACGAACTCTTCACGATCTCTGCTTGCGAGAAAACATATCATCAGTACTTACTCTAGTACTCAATGATATCTTTCACTGTTGGCCCACGATCAGTACTTTGATCACTTTAGTATCCATACTCGCAACATCTTGGGAGTATTGGACATATCTGGTTGTTTTACATACCATGGAATACATGATTAATCCAAACACAAAAGTGTGTGGAATCTGCATCATGTATTTTGCTCATCAGTGTTTTGGGACACTGATTCTTGCGAAAACTCTTTCCATGTGACTTCGGCAAGAATCACTCCTTGTTGTTCTTAGTGCTAAACTGTTTTAGCATCTTGTCAATATTTATTTATTGCTTAGCCCTATTAGGTAAATCTATCTCCATAGATCATCATGCCTAATATCAAGACTATTTAGCATAAGCACTTCATCAAAAAACTATTTTCAAATGAAGTCCTAATTTGTGTCAAGAAATTTATTTCCCATTAACAATGTGTCAAGCACACAAGGTTTTTAGAAATATTATTACGCTCCCACTTACTTTCTTGAATTACAAGCATCTTCGTTACCCATTGATGAAGTCAAAACCCCTTTTGAGTATTTCATCAAAACACGAAGATTCCAACTCCATTTTGCTCTCTTCTGTCCATCGCTGGAACTCTGAAGTTTGCATCCTTACTAGCATCCTCTGGATAGACAAAATGCCTTGGACTGTAACACATGCAAGTCCTTGGTTTCATTTCCATCAGATGGAAATCCTATTGTCATCCATGTTTCATATCTCATGATTGAAATATGTATTAATTGCTAGTTCAACCCGAACCGACTTTAAGCATCGCTACGATGAAAACAACCTCACCGTAGCCAACTCTTGAACTTGTTGTTTCAACAAGTCGAGCTTTATGGATAAAACATTTTTATCCGTATAGGTTTCAAGTTCCATAAATATTCGTTAGACTCTAAAGTCTTCCGAAAAGTGTAGCAAGGTTTTAATCTTGAATCACTTATAAGGAAACTAACTCGGGTTGTATTGGCATTTAGCCAATTCCGGAGTCAGGGCCCATCAACGCTTCCTTGTGTATCGTAGGTATAATGTTGTCTAACAACAATATCTCGTTTGCGCACCTGAGAGGTTTGCACGAGCCTTGCCTACGTGGTTCAACTGCAAGTTCGACCGAAGTTCATACATTTTATTGTAGAGACTTCCTTATCAGTCGCAGTAGGAAACTCTGGAATTACTTCCAAGGTCTCTTTCTTTTGACCTGATGACGAAGATACTGTTTATCTCGTCAAGTTGCACTATTCTCCCACTCACCTTTTTGAAAGAACCATTCTCTTTAAAAGCATACCGTTTCGTGGCAAAACTATTTGCCTCGGTATAGTGAGGGAGGAGTACCCAATGACTTGGGATAACCTACAAAGTAGCACTTGTCTGATTTGGAATAGGTTTGTAACCTTTTACACAAGCCCCATATTCCAAATGTTTAAGAAAAGATATAACATGGTTGGGCGTACCATACCATGGCGTCATTTCAACAGACCCGATGGAGCTCTTTTCAGTGTAAAAGTCGCAGTCTCTAAAGCATCACTTTAAAAGGGATAATGGCAAATTTATTTATGTCATCTTTGATCTTACCATGTCATAAATGGTTAGATTACATCTCCACGGACTTTCCACTTGCAGTGGTGTTCCGGGAGGTGCAAGTTTATGAAACCCCTTTCACAACTCACCAGACATTCGCTAAACTTGTAACTCAAATATTCCTTTCTGCAATCAAATTGCAGAAACGTAATTTTCTTGTTACAATAACTTCTACTTCATTTTTGAAAACCTTTCGAATGATTTCAAAAGATCTAGACTTACGTCTCATCAAGTAAATATCCATATATCTACTTGAGTCATTTCTGAAGATAGATAAATCCACTACTAACAACACTTATCGGACTACACACATCAAATGTATGATCACCAATAAGTTTGTTGTTCGTTCCTTATGGCCTCTGAACGGTATTTTAGTCACTTCACTTTTCGGAGGAAAGTTGCAAGTGTCAGATGATTCAAAAATCAAACGACTTCAAAGTCCATCATAATGGAATTTTCCATGCGGGTTTCTCCAATGTGACCAAATGTAGTGCCACACTTGTGTGGTATTCTTTCAGTCTTGCGACATTAAGCGCCAGTGTTATGGATGTATCATATTACCATCAATATTCATAACATACATCCCATCTTGGATGGAAGCATGGCCCTTCATGTTATTCATAATACTTAACAACAATTGTTGTTTTTATGAACAATTATTTTGCAACAAACATTGTGCAGTGGGCTAGAGTGTATGAAACTCTAAAATGAATCATGAAAGTAAACCCAGAGGTATTTGTATTATTATCAATATTCATAAAATACATTTCATTCATAATGAAAATATGGCCCTTGTGTTATTCATAACATCGAACATAAAAAGTTCTCTTATGAACAACCTTCTTGCAAGATACCTTATGCAATGGGCTAGAGTTTGAAAAACTCTAAATGAATTATGAAAATAAATACAGACGACAATACACCGGTATAGTAACATTTACTATGTTCCCTGTGTATACCTTAACCTCATTTCTGGCTAGCCTTTTAGGCCATTGTAGCTCTTACATTGATTCATAACAGAATGCAATCGAGCGGGTATCTTTGTGATTAACTCACAATACCCAAGAATTAGTGATTAACATGTTTAACCATAATTCCCAAGAACTATATCTTTGACCAGCCTACTATACATCAAAAACTTGTATGACATTCATACATGAGCTGGATATTCCAGACTTCTTTTCTTTTTGCCATTTTACTTCTAACAATTTAACTTTTAGTATTTCTCCTACTTCCAGAAAAAACATCCAACTTCATCATATGAAAGGCTTTCTTCTGGATCCCTCTCTTATCAGTCAAATGCCTAGTAAACACTTTTACTAACAGTTTGCAAAACAAACATTGCTTTGGATATCACATATCTGTTAGCCTTTGTTTGTGTCTAAAAATGATTTTCAGATTCCATGAATATCACATAACTATCCAAACCTTCGAAGTTCGGGTCTCATGGAAGCAAACATATTGCACTTGACTGAAAACGGAATTCTAGCTTTTGGATCGAAGGACGAGAGTCACATGATCCATAGCATTAGGGGGAGAATACCGAAAGTATGCGATAGGACAAAGTCCTTCTCGGCACTCTTGAGGACAATCCTCGCATTACGTTACCAACCGTAAAGTTTTAACCAGATATGTAACAGCTATTCAATTTTAATAGGGAAGGTGGAAACACGAGCCATTATTCTATAACTATTAGCAAGAAACACTTAGACAGTGTTCATAATTAATTGCACTGAGAATTAAACATGTTAATTCAACAGTGCACTCCCACTCAAATCAATATCTCTCATAATTAATTTTGAGTGATACAAGATCCAGACTTCAACTCATCGCCATAGAATCATCATCTCATAACGGGAATTTTAATCGGTAGGCCAACTTGCCGATCACATCTCTATGTGACTCTTGCTCATCTTTCGATGCGTGTGTTCCGAGCTCAGGACGATCCTGCCATGAACGTCAAGACAACCAAGTGATCTTGCTGCGAGGTCTGACCTCACCCGCCTCACACTTCTCTAATCGTTCGTACCCATGCATCCATGGCGCACCCCGAAAAGATAGGTGCCGTGACGGTGCTACACTTGGGAGAACACTAACTACTTGATATTTTAGTGAGAGATCACCCTAATAAAAAGCGACTACCGCGCAATCAAGAAGGGTGCATCAAAGGGATAAACATCTCAGGCAATTCATAATAGCATGATATGGTATAGCCCTTTCTGACGGAGAAGTCTTTCATTTCTTCGTCTTCGACATTCGCGTCGGTGTTCACCTTCGTGAAGATTGCCACCATCTTGTCGATGCACCAAATAATATTGCTATCTCTATAGCTAATAAAATAAGTGCATTACTTAAGGTTGACACGCAGGTCACTAAAGTGACAATCATATGGCTCCAGCCATCATGCCGAATCATGACACGCAGGTCATGTTAATCAATTTACATCATATAGTCATCTCATACATAATCAAATTGAATATGAGCATTGCTATACCACATCACATGCACATGCAAACCCTCCTGCAAAACCAAGTTAGACGTTTCTAATCGGTTCATGCAAACTTGTTTTTCGTGGCTTCTAAGGTTTCGACTTAAACCACAGCTACCAACGTTTTATCATCAAGTATGATTATTCAAGTTGCTAGATTAACATCTCGGGATGTATGAAGCACAAGATAATAAAATCTCGAGCCCCATACTAAACTTCGTCATACGCATGACCCCCGTGCAGATCATATCTGCAATGCCCTTTCATCTGCGAATTTCATCTTTCTTTTGACTACGGCAGAACCCAAAGAACTGATAGCACTTCCATGATCAATCAGGATCACGGATTGCCAGAACTTTGTCAAATTCCACCATGCTGTCTCGAGATTGAGCAAACGCTAATTCTAGGGAAGCAACAAGAACGTCGGGTAACAGATTTCATCTGTCACCCGCATAAATAATTTTCAGCAATAGATCTCATCTACTCCAAAGTTATATTATGCAATACCCATACATCTCCATGTATTCTAGATCGTAACATGCATCTACGCATAGCACGGCTCATGATGCCACTGTAGGGAAACGCAGCAGAAAACAAAAAATTTCCGACCTACGCACCAGCCCAGGACCACTATGGAGACTGCATACATGGTTTGATCTTTTTCGTTACCGACTCGTAGCGCAGCGGGAAGTAGAGTCGATGACGATCGGCGGTGCAGATCCCCGCAGCTAGGATTTACAACCTCCCAACCGCGAGGATGTATACCCTCATCTGCTCCTCAGACAGCCCTCCGGGAGGCGGTCGAACAGCCCTCCGGACGGTGTCGCGGACAGCCCTCCGGGAGGACCTTCGAAACTCGAACGGTCACTCGGACAGCCCTTCGGGAGGACCTTCAAAACTCGGACGGTCACAGGACAGCCCTTCGGGAGGCACTCACGAACTAAGACCGAAACTACGATCTCTCTACAGAGCTGCACACATACGGTGTCATCTATCCGGCAGGGCTTCGCCGTCCAGAACTAGTTCCTGTCGGAACCCAGACAGCCTTACGGCTCTACGAAACTCTTTTCGTGGGAGGGAGAGAAGAAGCCAGATCATTGCATGGCACTTGTATGAGAGCAAAGGGATGAGTGTGGAGGGCTGCCCCTCCACCTCTATTTATAGGAAATCCCAAGGGGTAGGGTAGTTTAACACAAAAACCCAAAATGCACATGAATGAAGTCCTTCCTCAAGGGCATAAGAGTGAAACCAAGGAACAAGAGGGGCTCCAAGGTGGAGCCCCAAGTGTGGCCAGCCACACCCCTTGGGGGGCCCCCATGAGGGCCTCCCAATCCATCCATGTCATCCCTAGATCTTTTGAGTAAAGCCCCAAAAGGTGGCTTTCCATAAAATATCCCAAAAAGCACTTTCACTATTCACGACGACATTTTTCAGCGTCCGTTCGAACTGAAAATATTTATGTGGGCTTAGAACATTTCCAATACCCACCATAATAATTTTCAACGCGTTCTGGAACAATTCCATTTTAGTGATTTTCATCTGCGAAACGCATCTGAAGTGGTTCCGGCAGCTCCGGAACATTTCCAGTTTTTATCTCAGAAAATTCCAAAAAGCTTCCAGAATGATTCTGGCATCCTCCAAGAATTATCAGGCATGTGCCGAAACCAATTTTACTTAATGGTGTATCCCGAAACAACTTTTCGGTATCATCGAAACTCATCCGATGACCTCTCTCTTCGGAACCTTTTCCGCTGTCTGAAACTTTTTCGGTGTCCAAAACTTTTCCGGTGATTTTCTCTTAGACTCTCTGTCTAGTATTCAACAGATAGACGACCCTTAAGCGTGTGACCCTATAGGTTCGGTGAAGTATAGACATGACCCGGAACCCCTTCCGATCAATGATCAACATCGGAGCCGTGGACACCCATATTGACCCCTATACCCACACGAATGAATATTCGAGTGAACTTCCAGTTGCCGTGTGCTATTCCTGTTGCTTTGCGATATGTTACAAATACCCGAGGTGAGATTTACTTGCATCCCCGTGGATCAACAATTTGTCCACTATGCTAGTTACCTCGTTACTGGTTTTGTTCTCTTTTCTTGTTTCCGTGTTCCGGCATCCCTGTGATCAAATCACACTGTGTCTGGCCAGACGATGATGGATACTGTAACACCGAGAGGGCCCGAGAATATCTCTCCATAGTTGGAGGAGCAAATCCCAATCTTGAGCTATCAAGTTACTTGACACACTTTTCCATGAACCCGTAAGCCGCCGTAATAGCCACCCATTTACGGATGACGTTTAACAAACCCCAAAGTTCATGAAGCAAGCATGAAGAAACTCGATACTCTCATGGTCTAAGGAATCATGCAAACGTTAACCATCTCTGTGTTATTTACCATTAACTTGTGACGAATGAATCTCATTGCATAACATCAAACCGGGTCGATTCAACACAAATGTTCTCTTAACATTGTGCCCTCAAAATTGCTGGCATAGACATGCCCATGATCAGGAAAACAGAACCATCATGCAACACTTGAGCTAGTCTTAGAGGCTAGACTAGGAATACTTCTTACCGTTTATTATTCCACACGTGCATATGAGTCTTCCTCCGAGCCTCGTGGATATTGCAGACTCGAGAATCATTGCAGTTATAGCATGGAACATAAACATAACTATGAACTCGGAGATAAATAATAGCATTTATTATTGCCTCTAGGGCATATCTCCTACACCATAACCCACAGGCCCCAGGACCTGCCAAGAAGCAAGCACGCTCTTGCTGAAGGAAAACCCTTGGAAGAGGATATGCCTTTACCCACCGACGATTTTATAGGAGCAACGCAAAACCTGAGAGTTGTGAAGAAACGATAGATGTTTGTTTGGCTTGCAGAATCAATGGATTTATCCGAACTTGGTTCGTCGACAAGAGAAATTCTGCAATGCTTGGGAGGATGACCGAGTGTTAGAATGCGAGATTTGCTAAACCATATACATGGTAATGATTTGGGTGCGGGATGGATTGATCACCATACCGACTTACTCTTATTATTTGCCTTGCCATGTGGGACGGTAAATCTGAGTGACTTACCTATAGTAGAGAGACGACGATCAAAACCTTGTCGAAACCATAGAATGGTATAGCAATTTTTTTCCCTTGTACACGGCAGTTGTTGCCAACCGTAGGTTATACGATGAGGTTCAGCCCAGACTCGTTTTCTGCAGGAGAAACCATAAATTGTTGACCACCATGAGATATCGATAGCTAATTAGTATTGGCGCCAGACCCGTCAGCTAAGAAGACCCAGTCTCGGAATAACCTTACCAAGATGAAATGGATATAGGAATTGAGGAAAAGGTTATGCCATGTGGGGACCCCGACTCATAAGTCGTGATCACCGAATGCACGTGTACAGTGATCCCAGAGATCAATGCTCACTGAACACTCAGAAGCTGAATAACAAGAGTCTTACATCCATACATACCGTATTACACAAGTAGGACCATTATGGTCGAGTCTTGAGTATAACACCGCAGCGGAAATCTTCGTCGATAACTTGGACCCATGCCATCTGCCTTAACCCTACAGGCATTCTGACTGGGAAACGTCCTAGCTCGCATGTTCGTCGCCGAAGTATTCTTCATCATATCATGTTCTTTCATGCCTGGCCAATAAAATAACCAGTGGCAAGCCAATGAGTACTTTGAATGTACTCGCAAGCAACCCATGTTTTGGTTCAAGATACAACAATGCATGATATAGCTTAATTTTGCAGAAAGCTAGTTTTGAGTGCAATGACATGTTCAACAACTTGTAAGACATGCATCAAGAGAATTCAAGTAACCATGAGGACAGGTTACAGATATCAACATAAATAGAGTGGGCACCAACCCGACTCAATCATGTCAAGTCCCTTGACTTGACCCAAGTAGTTTTATCAACACACACACTTGGTTTGTAAACATGTGGACGTAGCCCAAGAGCGGTTACCCAACTATCCTTGACCGTGGACACCGCTATTCGAATAGTTTTACACTCTGCAGAGGTTGCACACTTTACCCACTAGATCCGGGGAACTTCCGTGTCATTCACGACCCGCGGTACCTCAAGTACCCGGGGTAAGCACCCGATCACTACCTTTCCCTAGACGGCACTAACATGGAGTCCACTCGATTGGTAGTAACCCCCGTGCCTAACATTTCACATCATAAAGTTGTGGAGCCTCGCTCCCATATTCATCACATACCACAAGCACGGGGTACCAACGGTGTGTCCGGTGTTGTAAAGACAGTCATGGCCGCCCTACCTGGCACGACCCCGTCCCGAGAGAGAGCACCAACTCTCCCCCATCACTAGTAATGCGGGCTCCAAGCTAGTATCGACCTAGGTAATCAATAATGCCCTTTCCCATATAAGGGTAGAGTGGTTGCGCATGTAAGGTTGGAATAACGGTCGCAACTTCAACCAATCCGTTTTGAAAACAACACACACTTGCCTCGGTAAACCACTTCGTCATCAAGTGGCTACCCAACTCATCATCTCCCCCGGGCATAAGTGGCACCCGATGGGGTTTTCGAAAAGTCCTTTGAAAATACTTAGTCTCCTTCACCATGCATATTCCCGTCCCTTTTTGCGTAGCATCTACTTTAGCATCCTATCTACTCCCACCGGCATAACCCTCATAAGAAGGTAGGGTCATGCACAATGCAAGTATCAACGAGAAAGTACGGTGGCAAACCATCAAAGTGGTTACCACCTCATCATGATTCCGTTGCAACAACAATATGGTGCGATATGACATGCATAAAAAGGGTTTCATAGACATGGTCAAGGGGCTGCTTGCCTGTTTTAACAAAGTCTTCGAGGTCTTCAAATATCTCTGGTCCAACTCCGAGCATTTCGTCTACTTCGTCCACTATCGTCGAAAGCAACCATAATAAGCAACACAACAAGGCAGGAAATAAAAGTGCTCTAAAAATATGAGTTGGACTTTTCTGGGATACCTCTAGTCATATGAGGGATGACCAAAGTGGTTTCATTAGGATTTGATCAATGGACATCTCTGAACATTTCAATATGACGGAATCAAGGGATTAATGGGTTTGCAAGAAGTGTACAGAAATATATTTTTGAAAAGTGAGCAAAGGCACCCATTTAACAAAGGATGATTTTAGAAGCATCTAGGAATTGGTTTCACTGGATTTGGAGTTCAAAGGAATTTCCTATGAATTTGCAAAGTTGACAAATGTGAAGAAATGGCTCATTATATTGTGGGGGTACAGAAAGTATTAAGAAAAATGTTCATAAACTAAGTTATGAACTTAGAAGCATCTAGGAATTTGAATCATGGCATTTGGATCAATTTTGAGCTCTCTGTGATTTTCTAAAGTTCATCACAGAAATAGGAAAAGTGGGATTTGATAATTATTTGTGAAGAAAAGGTCTCTGGAAAAATGTGCATGTTGCATCACCAGATAGATCATGATTTATAGAGTCACCAGAAATTTGAATCATCAAATTTGAAGTCCATTTGAATTGTTTATGGATTTTACAAGTCTACAGAAAAAGAAAAAGGAAAGGGGAAAGGGTTGTACCCTTATCCAGCGCACTGGGCGCAGTTTAGCAGTGGGCCGGCCCAGTGGCTCGGCTGGACGGCAGAGGAGGCGACGTCGATGGCGGTTTTTCCGAAGTACGCCAACGCGCGAGGAAAGCGGATCCGGCCGAAGCCGTCTCCACTTAAACGGGCGGGGCCCAGCCGCTGGGTCGCCGACACGCGGGTCCCAGCTGCAGGCCACCTTCAACCTCCCGCGCGGCGCGACGGGAAATAGGGGAGGCGAGGCCGAGCGGCGCCGGCGCTCTCCCCGGCGGCACCGACCACCTCCGTGGGCGCCCGGCACACCGGCGTGCTCGGGGGAATGTGACGCATCCTCCGAGGTACTCCACGGGCGCGGGGGCGGTCTGAGGTGAGCGCCCCGTCGTCCATGGCGGAGGACGCCGACGGCGAGATTCAGCACGGCGAGGCAGACGCGGGGAGGAGGAACTGGAGCTTGGGGTGGGTCAGTGGTGGTGATGATAGGGCGCTGGAATGTCTAGGGGAGAGAGAGAGGCTCGGGATAGCCCGAATTTAGGCGGAGCCAGACGGCGGAGCTCCGGCCATTGCGGTGGATGGAGGGCACGGGGAGAGGAGCTGGCTACTCGAGGAGGTCTCTGGGGGAAGATAGAGCGAATGGCGCCCAGAGGAGGGGCTCGGGATGGTCGTTTAAGGCGGGGTGACGGTGCACCATGGACGGCATCCATGGCCACGGCCTAGGCGATGCCGGAGGCCGAATTGGCACACTCGGCCATGTCCGGGGTGTTCGTGGGCGTGGGCTACGCCCAGGAGGAGAAGAGAGGGAGCGGGAAACGCGGCAAAGCGGGTCCCCGCCGTGGCCAGCGACTGGCGCGCTCGGGCGGCGCTCTGTCCGCACGCGAGGAGAGCCGGAGAGGGAGAGAAAGGAGGGGGACAACAGCGTAGCGTGCTGCAGACGTCGAGGTGATCTCGGGGGACACGAGGGGAAGGCCCTAGGTGGCCGAAGGCGGTTGGAAGGGGGCGGCTACAGTGCGGGAGCGCACTGTAGCGCGCTCCAGAGCGCCCAAATGGCATGCCATGGCATTAAGAAAGGGGAGTGGGCGCGGCCACTTGTGTCCAGTAGTGCCAGGAGGTATTAGGATAGCAGGGGGAAGCCTTGGATGCATTGTGGAACCAATGGAGTGAGGAGGGAGGTGAGAAAGGGATAGGAAGGTGCTATCCAGAGGGGTAAATGGGGGTGTTTCACCCCTCAATCATTGAGCTGAGGCCAGGGAAGAGTTACTGGAGATAGGAGAAGACTAGGAGGAGCTGTGGTAAAAAGTTGAGCTCAAGGAGATTAGGGGAAGGGGTCAAAATGGTGTTTTTGGAAAAATGGCAGAAGGTGTTTGTTGTTGGTTTGGGCAAGAAAATTAATTCCACTTGCAATGAGAATTAACAGGATGGTATGGCACATAGAAGTAGGGTGTTCCACCAAGTTTGAGCTCATTTGGGCAAAGTAGCCAATGTAACTTTGGTAAACCCTAGAAATCAGCAGAAATGGCTTTGCCAAGATTTAGTCATGCAAATCTATTCTCCTTGATGCACCACTTGATGTAGTGTCATAATTTGAGGATTTGAACATGTCCACAAAAATTCAGATCAAAAGGACACACTTGGCAATGTTGAGTTGTTCAAATTTGGTTCTGGACAGAAAGGGTTTTGAGGCACTTTGATCAACATAACATTCTCTCCAACTTGTTCCATTTGGTCTAGATGCATGATTAGGCCATTGGAGCATGTTCTCAATACTTGAGAGAATTTGGATATGTTTGGCAATATAAAGTTGCTCAAACTTCAAAATGGACAGAAATGGTTTTGAGGGGATTTTATGGAGTTATACTATTCTCCATGACATGGTACTTGTCAAGATCATCAAACATGTCATATGTGACATGCTAGAATTTTCTTGGAATTTTTGGAGAATATATCATTTGTAAATATTTCAAAAGCTTGAAATATCCAGAAAGGGTTTTTGAGGGATTTGACCAATATTTTGAACATGACCATGTGTTGAAACTCTTATATATGGACAATATATATCCACTGAGTTTCTCTAGGTTTTTGTCAAATATTTTTGAAACAATAAAATAATTTTTTCCTATTAAAGACCATTTCTGGCCTTAAGAAAAAGCTTTTAAATAAAATAGTAAAATAACTTCTAAAATTATATTTTTGTGGTTTCTGGGTATCCTATACCTAATAGGAGTCAAATATATTTTTGAAAAGATTTTTACTGCCCTTAATTAAGTACTTGCAGTGCAAATCTCAATTTAGGGGTTTTTGGAAAACTAGTTTTTTAAAAAAAATACTATTTGGCCAAATTATTTTTGTAAGAAATTATTTTTATGTCCTATACACATGGCATGATCATTGGTCAAGGTTCTTGGATCAAGGGGAAGGAGTATAAGAGTTGGAGGATTTATTTTATTTTTAGAGCACTTGCAAACAACAGACAAAATCCTATCAAGGCAAGGTCCAAAACATTCAAAAGTTTTTGTCAAACCACATTTTATCATGATTTATTAGCTTAAGTGTTGTGGCATGAAAATCAGGGTGTGACAGACCCACCCCCCTTACAAGAATCTCGTCCACGAGATTCCCAAACTAGGCGCGGAAAGGGATACAAAAACTTGGATCTGGGGTAGTCTTCAAGTCCTCATGTTGCTTCTGCTTCCGTGTAGTGCTCCATTGAGTCTTGAAGGACCTGGTGTTGTAGCTTCATGTATGACGCTTTTCTTGATCCAGGTTGCTAATGGGTAGCTCGCGGTAGGTTAGGTTGGGCTAGGGGTTGATGGCTCGGTGGTCAATGCCCTTGCAGAGATCGGGCAAGTTAGGAAGTTGGAAACACTTCTGGGGTTGTGATGCATGGAAAGCGTTGCGCTCATCAGGTAACTCAGGTGGTAACTCTAGCTGGTAGCCGTCTACTCTTCGTCTTGAAGTGATCTCGGAGGGGGTTGTTAAATCTTGGAGTGATCTCGAAGGGGGCTGATGAATCTTGGTGTGGGTCTCCTTGTCATGGAAATGCTCGGTTCCTTAGAGAGAAGTGGTTTGTAGATATGCCTGGTCTTTGATGCGGAGGTTTACTTCTTGACGATGGTGGTTGGTATAGTCCTTCCTCCTTGACATGGCGGTCTTCAGATGTTCCCTAACCGGCTGAACGGTTCTTCTTCCGTCTTCGGGTAGGCAAGTATATCACCCAAGAAAGGTGGCAACTAACTTGTCCGAGTACTCCGTGAAGACTTGCCCACGAGGTACATAGGGTATAGGTTGGGGTATCGGTGGTGGTCATGGTTGGGTATTGGCCAAGGTTTCCTTGTCCTAGAGCCAAAGCCCATGGTGGTGATTGTGACCATATCGTGGCTTGGTGGGGCTTAAGGGTTTCAAGGATTCTAGTGTGTGAGCAAACATTTGTCATCTTTATCCTTAAGCACGGTTCCTGAGATGCCAATTGTTCTATCTAGTCCTTTAAACAAATAACCTTATACCACCGAAAGCATCAACTCTTGTAGGTCAGCTCCAATCATCACTCATGCTATTATTATCCTCATGACTCCCAGGGGGAGGTCTAACAAAATCATATATGTCTACAATCCCCGAACTCATATGTATGTCTACCCCTAAAAATCCATGGGTAGAACATATAAGCTGCTAAGCTTGAACGTGACAATCCAAGTGCTCAGCCTATTCTTCCAAGGTCTAAGATAAAGCACCTCTACTCTAGGGAAACACGTCGTATGCCACTCCAAGATCCTGTTTCCTTCCTATGAATCAACTCCAACATCCCATTAACTACACCAATCATTACACAATCCATTAATTCCACAAATCCAATGTTTATGGTGTTCCACATGATCTCCTAATGTCCTATAATCCCCAGATACTTGAAAAGGCTATCTCTACTATAGTCAGTCCACCAATTTCCATTATCATGGCCAAGTAAACTCCAAGGTCAAGCTTATATAGAACCCTAAATAAACTCCGACAATTAGTCCAATCTCCTAGTTTATCGTCCACCGAGAAACATGGTATCATGATCAAGATCATCAGTCTAAATCCAATTTACTCCGAACCATGTAGACATACTCAGCATCTATATTCAACTAGAATCAGCTACTAAAATCCAAATCTTGTGTCCAACGAGAATTCCTACATGTTTCCCCCAAGTCATTTACGTAATATCAACTGTCTCCTATCAATATCATCTGGTCAACTCAAATCCTATACTCATGATCCCACCAAGTTCATCTACCAACATGGTAGCCTTATAATCCACCAAGGAGTCTCAGATAATCCCTCAAAGTCATTGATATAAACTCACCAAGTCATTTGTCCTCTGTTCCTATACCCTTAAATTGGTCTTCCCTATGGCATCGTCAGCTTTGGTGCTATCTTAGGATGAAATTGTGCTCGTTCACTATGCCCACTAGTTCCATAATGAACCCAGTGTTGTGCGAGGTTTACAGAGGCTTAACTGGTTCTCTTGCAATTCTGTGGGTTAAGCACATGGTTAAGGACTGGGGTATCTCATGAAGTCTCGAAGGGTCTAGGAATGGATTTCTAGTCTGGAGGGTTAAACATAACTCTACGGGGTTTCACTTGGTCAAGGAGGCTGCAACAAAAGTCTTCATTGCTAGTTGGTTGCCGAAGCAGATTTCTTGGTGCATCTTGTCTTGCTTGTCTTCAGTTGAGGGGAGAGATGAGAGGGAAAAGTAGCATAGAGGAGGGGAATGCCTAAAGGGGGTTCTATAGTGCAAGTGCAAACAAACAGGTGCAAAAAGGGCCAACAAAAGAAACAAGGTGAGGAAGGTGATATAGTCGCATACTTGTCGCCTAGGGCAAAAGTGCGACCTATATCAAAACACAAACAAATAAAAACAAGCAACACACAATCATGGTTCTATTCGAACTATCATACGGCTCGACTGCGCATAGGGGGTACACGACTCATCCTACCCTAGGGGTTCTCGGACTCAGTAGTAGTGCCTTGTGCCTCATGCAGTCTTTTGAGTTTTCCTCAGGTGTTGCTACGTCTCTTGTTTGATGAAACGATCTGGGTTGGGCCTGAAGAATCTTCAACAACTTCTCTCCTGATGAGGTGATGGGGTGAAGGTGGCTCCTCGTGGCTGGCATTGACTTGATCTTCTCTTGTCTTCTTAATCATGACGATCACTCTTGCCTTTTTAAGGTGTTGGCGGTTCCCGGTGGCACTCCTTTATGCAATGACCATTAACAAGGCATAATAGAGGCCCAATCTGTCGGACACATTGTTGACAATATCGTCACCGAGAGCGGGGGATGAAGAGAACCGTTTTCCTGCTCACTATAGTGAGGCGGACCAAATGGCTAGGTTCTCATCCACCGGTGGTTGCCGATACAACAACGGTAGTGACAGGGTTACTCTATTAGCGATGTATATCATGATCTTGCATATCCTATGCCCCGATCATCGTAGGATAAGGTTGCATCATCTTGGGGAAGTGTCAAGGGTGTCACCACCTCCTGGGTCTTCAGGTCCTCATTCCTCGAGGATGTATCTTCTATTGGTATCGTCTTGTTGTGATGTCGCCTATCTTGTGTTCAGGAGATGTGGGTGAATGTCTGGCAAGACATCTTCCTTCTTGATTATCCACGAGGATTATAAGGAATCCAGTGGTTAGGGGCATAAGGGTTCTAGCGACCATTAAATTTTGAAGGGGAAGAGGAAAGTATACCTTAGTTTTCGAAAAACTGAGAAGGGAAGAGAAGTACAGATAGTTTTGAAAATTAGTAGTACTTTTGGAAATAGTTTTACCCTAACTAACGACCATGCTAACTAAGGCTTCCTACAGTCAGGATGGCTCTGATACCAGCTCAGTGGGGACCCCGACTCATAAGTCGTGATCACCGAATGCACGTGTACAGTGATCCCAGAGATCAATGCTCATTGAACACTCAGAAGCTGAATAACAAGAGTCTTACATCCATACATACCGTATTACACAAGTAGGACCATTATGGTCGAGTCTTGAGTATAACACCGCAGCGGAAATCTTCGTCGATAACTTGGACCCATGCCATCTGCCTTAACCCTACAGGCATTCTGACTAGGAAACGTCCTAGCTCGCATGTTCGTCGCCGAAGTATTCTTCATCATATTCTGTTCTTTCATGCCTGGCCAATAAAATAACCAGTGGCAAGCCAATGAGTACTTTGAATGTACTCACAAGCAACCCATGTTTTGGTTCAAGATACAACAATGCATGATATAGGTAAATTTTTGCAGAAAGCTAGTTTTGAGTGCAATGACATGTTCAACAACTTGTAAGACATGCATCAAGAGAATTCAAATAACCATGAGGACAGTTTACAGATATCAACATAAATAGAGTGGGCACCAACCCGACTCAATCATGTCAAGTCCCTTGACTTGACCCAAGTAGTTTTATCAACACACACACTCGGTTTGTAAACATGTGGACGTAGCCCAAGAGCGGTTACCCAACTGTCCTTGACTGTGGACATGGCTATTCGAATAGTTTTACACTCTGCAGAGGTTGCACACTTTACCCACTAGATCCGGGGAACTTCCGTGTCATTCACGACCCGCGGTACCTCAAGTACCCGGGGTAAGCACCTGATCACTACCTTTCCCTAGACAGCACTAACATGGAGTCCACTCGATTGGTAGTAACCCCCGTGCCTAACATTTCACATCATAAAGTTGTGGAGCCTCGCTCCCATATTCATCACATACCACAAGCACGGGGTACCAACGGTGTGTCCGGTGCTGTAAAGACAGTCATGGCCGCCCTACCTGGCACGACCCCATCCCGAGAGAGAGCACCAACTCTCCCCCGTCACTAGTAATCGGGCTCCAAGCTAGTATCGACCTAGGTAATCAATAATGCCCTTTCCCATATAAGGGTAGAGTGGTTGCGCATGTAAGGTTGGAATAACGGTCGCAACTTCAACCAATCCGTTTTGAAAACAACACACACTTGCCTCGGTAAACCACTTCGTCATCAAGTGGCTACCCAACTCATCATCTCCCCCGGGCATAAGTGGCACCCGATGGGGTTTTCGAAAAGTCCTTTGAAAATACTTAGTCTCCTTCACCATGCATATTCATGTCCCTTTTTGCGTAGCATCTACTTTAGCATCCTATCTACTCCCACCGGCATAACCCTCATAAGAAGGTAGGGTCATGCACAATGCAAGTATCAACGAGAAAGTATGGTGGCAAACCATCAAAGTGGTTACCACCTCATCATGATTCCGTTGCAACAACAATATGGTGCTATATGACATGCATAAAAAGGGTTTCATAGACATGGTCAAGGGGTTGCTTGCCTGTTTTAACAAAGTCTTCGAGGTCTTCAAATATCTTTGGTCCAACTCCGAGCATTTCGTCTACTTCGTCCACTATCGTCGAAAGCAACCATAATAAGCAACACAACAAGGCAGGAAATAAAAGTGCTCTAAAAATATGAATTGGACTTTTCTGGGATACCTCTAGTCATATGAGGGATGACCAAAGTGGTTTCATTAGGATTTGATTAATGGACATCTCTGAACATTTCAATATGACGGAATCAAGGGATTAATGGGTTTGCAAGAAGTGTATAGAAATATATTTTTGAAAAGTGAGCAAAGGCACCCATTTAACAAAGGATGATTTTAGAAGCATCTAGGAATTGGTTTCACTGGATTTGGAGTTCAAAGGAATTTCCTATGAATTTGCAAAGTTGACAAATATGAAGAAATGGCTCATTATATTGTGGGGGTACAGAAAGTATTAAGAAAAATGTTCATAAACTAAGTTATGAACTTAGAAGCATCTAGGAATTTGAATCATGGCATTTGGATCAATTTTGAGCTCTCTGTGATTTTCTAAAGTTCATCACAGAAATAGGAAAAGTAGGATTTGATAATTATTTGTGAAGAAAAGGTCTCTGGAAAAATGTGCATGTTGCATCACCAGATAGATCATGATTTATAGAGTCACTAGAAATTTGAATCATCAAATTTGAAGTCCATTTGAATTGTTTATGGATTTTACAAGTCTACAGAAAAAGAAAAAGGAAAGGGGAAAGGGTTGTACCCTTATCCAGCGCACTGGGCGCAGTTTAGCAGTGGGCCGGCCCAGTGGCTCGGCTGGACGGCAGAGGAGGCGACGTCGATGGCGGTTTTTCTGAAGTACGCCAACGCGCAAGGAAAGCGGATCCGGCCGAAGCCGTCTCCACTTAAACGGGCGGGGCCCAGCCGCTGGGTCGCCGACACGCGGGTCCCAGCTGCAGGCCGCCTTCAACCTCCCGCGCGGCGCGACGGGAAATAGGGGAGGCGAGGCCGAGCTGCGCCGGCGCTCTCCCCGGCGGCACCGACCACCTCCGTGGGCGCCCGGCACACCGGCGTGCTCGGGGGAATGTGACGCGTCCTCCGAGGTACTCCACGGGCGCGGGGGCGGTCTGAGGTAAGCGCCCCGTCGTCCATGGCGGAGGAGGCCGACGGCGAGATTCAGCACGGCGAGGCAGACGCGGGGAGGAGGAACTGGAGCTTGGGGTGGGTCAGTGGTGGTGATGATAGGGCGCTGGAATGTCTAGGGGAGAGAGAGAGGCTCGGGATAGCCCGAATTTAGGTGGAGCCAGACGGCGGAGCTCCGGCCATTGCGGTGGATGGAGGGCACGGGAAGAGGAGCTGGCTGCTCGAGGAGGTCTCTGGGGGGAAGATAGAGCGAATGGCGCCCAGAGGAGGGGCTCGGGATGGTCGTTTAAGGCGGGGTGACGGTGCACCGTGGACGGCGTAGATGGCCATGGCCTAGGCGATGCCGGAGGCCGAATTGGCACACTCGGCCATGTCCGGGGTGTTCGTGGGCATGGGCTACGCCCAGGAGGAGAAGAAAGGGAGCGGGAAACGCGGCAAAGCGGGTCCCCACCGTGGCCAGCGACTGGCGCGCTCGGGCGGCGCTCTGTCCGCACGCGAGGAGAGCCGGAGAGGGAGAGAGAGGAGGGGGACGACAGCGTAGCGTGCTGCAAACGTCGAGGTGACCTCGGGGGACACGTGGGGGAGGCCCTAGGTGGCCGGAGGCGGTTGGAAGGGGGCGGCTATAGTGCGGGAGCGCACTGTAGCGCGCTCCAGAGCGCCCAAATGGCATGCCATGGCATTAAGAAAGGGGAGTGGGCGCGGCCACTTGTGTCCAGTAGTGCCAGGAGGTATTAGGATAGCAGGGGGAAGCCTTGGATGCCTTGTGGAACCAATGGAGTGAGGAGGGAGGTGAGAAAGAGAGAGGAAGGTGCTATCCAGAGGGGTAAATGGGGGTGTTTCACCCCTCAATCATTGAGCTGAGGCCAGAGAAGAGTTACTGGAGATAGGAGAAGACTAGGAGGAGCTGTGGTAAAAAGTTGAGCTCAAGGAGATTAGGGGAAGGGGTCAAAATGGTGTTTTTGGAAAAATGGCAGAAGGTGTTTGTTGTTGGTTTGGGCAAGAAAATTAATTCCACTTGCAATGAGAATTAACAGGATGGTATGGCACATAGAAGTAGGGTGTTCCACCAAGTTTGAGCTCATTTGGGCAAAGTAGCCAATGTAACTTTGGTAAACCCTAGAAATCAGCAGAAATGGCTTTGCCAAGATTTAGTCATGCAAATCTATTCTCCTTGATGCACCACTTGATGTAGTGTCATAATTTGAGGATTTGAACATGTCCACAAAAATTCAGATCAAAAGGACACACTTGGCAATGTTGAGTTGTTCAAATTTGGTTCTGGACAGAAAGGGTTTTGAGGCACTTTGATCAACATAACATTCTCTCCAACTTGTTCCATTTGGTCTAGATGCATGATTAGGCCATTGGAGCATGTTCTCAATACTTGAGAGAATTTGGATATGTTTGGCAATGTAAAGTTGCTCAAACTTCAAAATGGACAGAAATGGTTTTGAGGGGATTTTATGGAGTTATACTATTCTCTGTGACATGGTACTTGTCAAGATCATCAAACATGTCATATGTGACATGCTAGAATTTTCTTGGAATTTTTGGAGAATATATCATTTGTAAATATTTCAAAAGCTTGAAATATCCAGAAAGGGTTTTTGAGGGATTTGACCAATATTTTGAACATGACCATGTGTTGAAACTCTTATATATGGACAATATATATCCACTGAGTTTCTCTAGGTTTTTGTCAAATATTTTTGAAACAATAAAATAATTTTTTCCTATTAAAGACCATTTCTAGCCAAAAAGCTTTTAAATAAAATAGTAAAATAACTTTTAAAATTATATTTTTGTGGTTTCTGGGTATCCTATACCTAATAGGAGTCAAATATATTTTTGGAAAGATTTTTACTGCCCTTAATTAAGTACTTGCAGTGCAAATCTCAATTCAGGGGTTTTTGGAAAACTAGTTTTTTTTGAAAATACTATTTGGCCAAATTATTTTTGTAAGAAATTATTTTTATGTCCTATACACATGGCATTATCATTGGTCAAGGTTCTTGGATCAAGGGGAAGGAGTATAAGAGTTGGAGGATTTATTTTATTTTTAGAGCACTTGCAAACAACAGACAAAATACAATCAAGGCAAGGTCCAAAACATTCAAAAGTTTTTGTCAAACCACATTTTATCATGATTTATTAGCTTAAGTGTTGTGGCATGAAAATCAGGGTGTGACATGCCACTACCAAAAGAGCCAGAGAAGTAATTATCCAGAGGATCTGGGAAGATCGACACTGCTAACAATAAGGATGGAGTATATGAGCTTTGACGGAACCGTAACCATGTTTTTAAGGGTGGTAGCACCCGAGACCCCGGAGACGATCGATGGACTTTTGAGAAGACCCCCAAACCCAACCTTTTCCTTGCTAGCCTCTCCGAATCTCGAGGACGAGATTCATTTTAAGGGTGGTAGGTTTGTAACATCCCAAAATTCTAAATTTTGGAATGTTATAATAAATAGATAGTTTTGATTGATTGTTTGATTGCTTGTGTGAAATTGAGTGATTCGAAACTTTTGAAAGTTAAATGAGAGGGAATAAAAGGACTTTCCCAAACTTTCATTTTCTTTTCTGATCTCCTTGAATTCAAATTCTTTTCAAACACAAAACTCTAGAGAGAAGATGACATGACTTCTTCCATTTAAATAAATGAAAAGGGTTTTGAAAAGATTTGACTTTCATTTGGAATTATTCCAATTCATAAACTTCATGCAACTCAATGATTTTCACGAGCGAAGATAAAATGACTTCTTCAAAACATATGAAATATGAGTTGGGAGTTTCAAAGAATTAAATTCAAAGTTCTTTTGAATTTATTTTCAATTTGGAGTTATTTGAGTTTTATTCAAATTATTTTTCTCCAAAAATTAAAATATATGGAAATTAGGGTAACATGATTCCCTACATCAGAAAATTGGAGAGAAATAATTTTGAATTAATTTTGGTATTTTCAAAATGATTTTATTGGGTTTTAAATAGGTCAGCAGCACTGTTTGAATTATTAGAATTTTTGTGTATTTTATTTGAAGCTAGAATAATGTTCAGCTTGTAGTTAATTTTTTTCTGAAAATTTTGATATATTATATGCCTATAGTATTTTATTTATTTATTTTGGTTTTATTTTACTTTCTGAAAATTTGTTTTAAAAAAACCTTCTTCCCCGACTGGGCCGGCCCAGCCAACCAGGCCAAGCCCAGCCCAGCGCGCCGCCCTCTCCTTTCCCGAGCGGAAGTCCCGCTCGGGCATGCCGTCCGCCGCCGCCGTGGCCGACCCGGCCACCCCCGCGCCGCCTTGCCCCCTCCTCCACGCCACACACTCCCCCTCCGTCTTTAAAAGGCGAAGCCGCCGCCCCCTCTCTCCTCTTTTCTCTCTACCGCATCTCGTCTCCTCTCGCCTCGCCCCGCTGCCGCCGGCGAGATCCGCCGCCCCGCTTCACTCTGTCGCCCTCGCCCGCTGCCGTCACCACTGCTGCCACCGCCGCATCACGCCGCACCTCCCCGTGCCTCCGCCCGATGCCGCCAGCCACCGGAGCCGCCGCCCCAGCCAAGACCGAAGCCGCCGCCCCGCTAGAGTTCGCCTCCACCACGACCCGCCGGACGCCCGACCCGATCCGCCCCCGAAAACCGTTGGTTTTCGTCAAAAACCGAACTGGTATAACCCACCGACCCAGATCGGTTTTCTTCTTGAAAACCGTTTCGTTTTTATTTAGCGAATGTTTTCTGTTTAGGTAGATCTAGCGAACGTTTTCGTTCGTTAGCGTTCTGTAGCGAGTGTTCGCTCGATAGGTTTTTCTTTTTCTTTTTATTTTCGGCCAGGGACCCGTATGTAATTAGATTCTTCACAGATTAGTCCCTAATTTTCAAACGCTCACTACTTTTCAACCGTTTATCCAAATCCAACAAAACCAACGCCCACTTCTTCGTTATGATCCCCTCTATCCAGATAAACAACTTGAACATGTTTTCGAAAGTTTAAAATTTGAATTATATCAGATTTGAATTTGAACTTCGTTTGATCATAACTTGAGTTTATAACTCCGTTTGAGTTGATTCTTTTTGCATCTCGAAGCTCTTGACCTAAACTTTCTGATAAGGCCAAATTCACATAATTTTGGTACTGTTAGAAATTGTTTTATGTTGCAAGAGTTATTCACTTGGTTTTGATGTTTTCCGAATCGTACTCTTCGTTCTTTCTGATCTTTTGAGTGATTGCTTATGTGTGGTTACAATTGCTTTCTCACGATAGATTGACCGGAGTGTGACGCGTAGAACTATCAAGAGTTTTGAGTGCGAATCATCTTCATCAACATTGCAGGCAAGTTCACACTTTGATCATATCCCTTCATACCCAGTTTTTATGCATTAGTTCCAATCCTCAAACATTGCATCACTAGGATGACTTTAACATGTGGGTTGGGAAGTAGTTGATGAGGTAGAACCTATTGCCCTGTTTTATTATCAAACCCTTGGGAGTTACTTCTACGTATTGCTTATATTGCCATGCTATGCTCGTAGACGTGGATTGGGTTTGAGTGATATCCATGACAGATGTGAGATTGCTAATTAATGGTTTACTTAAGGTGGCAACTTTAATACACATCTGGGTGGATTGAGGCACCTGGGGTTACCAGTGATTGCCTGTTTTATTTTTGGAAATCCCGGGGTTACCATGTGATTCTCCTATGGACCGCCACCCAGGCTCAAAGGGAACTGAGTCTATTCAAGCTAGAAACTTCCGAGAAAAGGTAACTCAATTTATACCAATCAGTTTGTGCAATGTGGTGTATAAAGTCATTTCAAAGATGATTGCTGCTCGTCTGAAGACAATCCTCCCAGATATTATTAGCCCTACCCAAAGTGCTTTTGTGCCTGGAAGAATGATTACAGATAACATCTTAGTGGCTTATGAATGTTTCCATAAAATAAAAAATAAAAGGACCGGTAAAGAGGGCTTGTGTGCAATAAAACTAGACATGCACAAAGCATATGACCGAGTGGAGTGGCCTTTTTTAAAGGAAATCATGTTGAGACTAGGCTTTCAGCAGGATTGGGTGAATTTAGTTATGCAATGTGTGACCTCGGTGGAATATCGGGTTCGTTTTAACATGGAAGAAACAGAGAGCTTCAAACCATCTAGAGGACTAAGGCAGGGGGACCCTCTCTCCCCATATTTATTTTTGTTATGTACGGAAGGCCTGACTGCACTCCTAGCTAATGCAGAGGAGAATAGAAGTATTTCCGGAATTAAAGTTAGCAGAGATGCCCCATCTATTTCAAATCTCCTTTTCGCGGACGATTCATTAATCCTGATGCAAGCTAATTCCATGAACGCGGAGGCGCTGAAAGTAGTTTTGGATGCTTATTGTGCTGCATCGGGGCAAATGGTGAGTGTTGAAAAATCTAGTATATTTTTTAGTCCCAACACGAAAGTGGAAGATAAGGCGCATATATGTACTATTCTGAACATTATGACTGAAGCTCTCAATGACAAATATTTGGGTCTGCCTTCAAATGTGGGTATGGACAAAAGTGATAGTTTCCAATTCTTAATAGACCGAATTGTTATGAAAATCAGTGGTTGGAAGGAAAAGTTGCTATCAGCAGGAGGAAAGGAAATCCTTCTCAAATCGGTTGTACAAGCTATCCCAACTTATGCAATGTCCGTCTTGAAAATTCCTAAAAAGATTTGTAAAGGAATCATTGACGCGATGTCGCATTTTTGGTGGGGTGATGAAGACAATCAGAAGAGAATGCATTGGATGGCATGGTGGAAGATGTGTGTACCAAAAGACCAAGGAGGAATGGGTTTTCGAGACATACATTGTTTCAATCTGGCCTTATTAGCCAAACAAGCGTGGCGCCTGCTTGATAACCCTGATTCACTATGTGCTACAATTTTGAGAGCTAAATATTTTCCAGATGGAGATTTAATGAATGCGAGTTTGAAAAAAGGATCCTCTTTCACGTGGCAAAGCATTATGGCCGGACTGGATTCTCTCAAAAAAGGTTATATTTGGAGAGTTGGTAATGGACAGAATATTGATATCTGGAGAGATGCATGGATCCCGAATGGGGCAAATAGGAAAATTATCACTCCTAGAAGAGGGCAGCTTCTAACAAAAGTTGCTGATCTTATAGATCCAATCAACAATTGCTGGGATGAAGATTTGGTAAGACAAACGTTGTGGCCAATTGATGTCCAGAGAGTGCTTATGATCCCCCTCCCCACGTATGACATGTCGGATTTCATAGCTTGGAGCTTTACAAAGAATGGACTGTTCACGGTTCGTTCTGCTTATCTGGAGGAATGGAAAGCCCAACATGGGAGGAAATTGCAACACTCAGATGGCATTGGAGGAATAAATGTCAATACTATTTGGAGCAAGATTTGGAAATTATCTTGTCCAGCAAAAGTGAAGATCTTTATTTGGCGTACCTTACATGGAACCCTCCCGTGTCGTGTTACACTTGCTAATAGACATATGAAAGTTTCGCCCACCTGCCCATCATGTTCAAACGGGCATGAAGATACTAAACACTTATTATTTTTATGTCAAAAGGCAAAAGAGGTGTGGGAGAAACTGGGATTGCACGAAGCCATTAAAAAAGCCTGTGTGGTCGATCGTGCGGGAGAGGCAGTACTTGAATTTCTAATTTTTATGCCAGAACATGAGCTATCTACATTGGGCACACAGAATGTTCGCGAACTGATCGCTATAACAGCCTGGTATTTATGGTGGGAAAGACGTTCGCTAGTTCATCAGGGGAAGACCCAAGATGCATACCAAATTTTGATGGGAGCCCGTGCTATAACGACGAACTATGTTATTGCCCAATCCTCCAAGGCAACAAATAAAATAGAGGGATGGACGAGACCCCCTCTAGGTTTTGTGAAATTAAATGTCGATGCTTCTTTTGATCAAGACATGCTTAGAGGCACAGCGGGAGCTGTACTTAGAGATGATAAAGGAAGATTTATTGTTGGAGGGAATTGGAAGATGGATTGGTGTGCAGATGTTTTAACAGCAGAAGCCATGGCACTACGTTTTGGCTTATTACTTGCACAAAAGGCGGGAAGTAACCGACTTGTTGTTAACTCTGATAATATGGAAGTAATTGACACGATGAAGAATGGAGGACATACAGCGGGAGCGGCGGCAGCTGTGTTTGATGATTGTTATTTTTTGGTTTGTGATTTTTCGTTAGTTAGATTTGAACACTGTAATAGGAAGGCAAATAAAGTAGCTCATGAAGTTGCTAGAGTAGCCAAATTTTCTGAGACAAGGGACTGGTTTGAGGAACCTATGAATGATATTGTAAATTTTCTTATAGACGATGTAACCATTATTACTAATAAATAAAGAGGATGTTTATTTCAAAAAAAAAGTTAGAAACTTCCGTGTGCAGCCGCAAGCTATTATGTGCTATAGCATAGTTTGAGTAAGTTGCGTGAAGCTCTTGAAGAGGTGGATCAGCAGGTAGTGGGTTTGTAGGTTTGGTATGGTCTGCCCGGAGTAGAGAGTTAATGCTTCTGAAAGACTGTGTCTCGGTCATCCGTCTCTCAAACACCATGCAGTGCGAGAATCAACGGAGGCGATCGAGTCTTGCGGGGAAAAGTGCGCAAACCTCTGCAGAGTGTACAATCTAATCATGGTTAGCCGTGTCCCCGGTTATGAACAATTCTGAGTATCTAGTACTTGAGTATTCGCATGTATCTCAACACTCTTAAATTAATCTTGATGGGATGTTAACTATTTTAATTGGGATCATTGAGTTGGGGTTACCTTCTCAAATGATGTTTCATCCACCATGATAGTTAAATTAAAACTGATTCCTTTGTAGTAGGGAAAAATTGGCTTTTCGCAAAAACATTATAACCATAGAGCCTCCACCAGCCAAATATGCATGTAGTGATAGCCTTTATTCATCATTGTTCTATGGTGTGAATTTGCCAGTACATTCAATGTACTGACCCTCTGTAGCTGCAACGTCTCATGTTGCAGGAATCTTACGACGAGTAAGTGATACGTTAGGGTTACGATTTCCTATACTCAACTTTGCCGTTGGTGTTGATGGGAATCCACGACCTTGTTACTTCCGCTATTTGGATTGAGGTAATGATATTTACGTTATTTTATACATGTGATTTACCTCTGTTATAAATCCTCGAGTACTGTGTGTGTCAGCATACCGATCCAGGGATGACACTTAAGCACAGAGACTTGACCGTCTGAGGTCGGGTCGCTACACTATATAATGTTCCAGATTTCTGCTGACTTCATGATGCCTTGTTGTGAGCTTGTTATTGAGTGATCCAGGCCTCCTCTGGAGATGCTCTAATTACATGTTTTTAATTATGCTATGAGCACTTTGTTCACATGCCATATTTGTTAATTTTTGATGTCATATACCTTCGTTCCATGCTTGCAAATATGCTATCATAATGTTGTTGTTTTACACTTGCTGAGACTGTTTCAACATTCAATCTTGTCATGTTGGTTCCTACTAATCCATGAGCCATATGTATATGATGCCATGTTGTTATTTGCTCTTTGTTATGTGTACTTTGATGCCATTCTCCTGGTTGCATATAAACTTGCTGTAGCTTGTCTCTTTCTTGCTCTCAACTTGCCATCATATTAACTCTGCTCATGTATATGTCCCTGTGTTATAAAGTTGCTTTTTGCATTGATCATATTGGTTTAATCTTGATGCCTATGAACCTGAACCTTAATTATATTTGAAGTATGTTATCTGTACATGAAGTGCATGTAAAGTTTATGCTCAATGACTCCTGTAGCATGTTGTTTTGATGATTGCAAAGTGCCTACTGGCTGTTTTGGGCAGATTATTGTTATAACTTGTTTGGAGTGTATGTGTTGCACCGTTGCTCCGTTTTGAGTATGCTCTGTATGAAACTTGCTTGGTTTGCATGTAGTTTTATATTGTCATGTTGAATCCTTGTTTTGAGAGTGTTTACTTGATGTTTGAATGCATTTTGCATCAATGCCATGTTTAACTTGTTTTGCTCATATCTTCTAGGCCGTAGCTCCGAACTAAATGAACTTTATATGTAACTTAACTAGAATTTCGTGTAGATCATCTTGGTGCGTCTTAACTTGCTGTTTAACAACTTCAACATAAGGTTTATTCAGTTCTGGACCAATTTCAAAATTTGCATATGAGGACTTACCGGATTTATTATATGTTGTTTTCGGCCTTATTTAAACTTGCTTTGATGTGTTGCTCTTGTATGCATCATCTCTTGCTATGAGTAGCATCATATAGCCTTTGTCATGCATCATACTTGGTTGTGCAACATGTCATATTTATGTGTTGTGTGTTTATGTTGTTTGCTTCTTTCCGGTTGTGCTTCTTCTCGATAGTTCCTGTTTTGTTGCGACCATGAGGATTTGTTCGACTATGCTTGGTTCGTCTTCGCCCGTTCGTCTTCTTAATGACTCGTTCTTCTTCCTAGCAGGATTTCAGACAAGACGACCGTTACCCTGGATCTCACTACTATCGTTGCTATGCTAGTTGCTTCGTTCTATCGCTATGTTGCGCTACCTATCACTTGTTTACCAAGCCTCCCAAATTGCCATGTCCGCCTATAACCTTTTCACCCTTCCTAGCAAACCGTTGTTTGGCTATGTTACCGCTTTTTCTCAGCCCCTCTTATAGCGTTATTAGTTGCAGGTGAAGTTGAAGATTGCTCCATGTTGGTCAGGATTATGTTGGGATATCACAATATCTCTTATTTAATTAATGCATCTATATACTTGGTAAAGGGTGGAAGGCTCGGCCTTATGCCTGGTGTTTTGTTCCACTCTTGTCGCCTTAGTTTCCGTCATACCGGTGTTATGTTCCTTGATTTTGCGTTCCTTACGCGGTCGGTTGTATGGGAACCCGTTGACAGTTCGCTTTGAATAAAACTCCTCCAGCAAGGCCCAACCTTGGTTTTACATTCTAACAACCTATAACCTTTCCCTTGGGAGTAATTAACCCGAGGGTCATCTTTATTTTAAACCCCCCCCCCCCCCGGGGCCAGTGCTTCTCTAAGTGTTGGTCCGAACCGAGCAGCCTACGGGGCCACCTCGGGGAAACTTGAGGGCTGGTTTTACTCGTAGCTTGATTCATCCAGTGTGCCCTGAGAACGAGATATGTGCAGCTTCTATCAGGATTTGTCGGCACATTCGGGCAGTCTTGCTGGTCTTGTTTTACCATTGTCGAAATGTCTTGTAACCGGGATTCTGAGACTGATCGGGTCTTCCCGGGAGAAGGAATATCCTTCGTTGGTCATGAGAGCTTATAATGGGCTAAGTTGGGACACCCCTGCAGGGTTTAAACTTTCGAAAGTCGTGCCCGCGGTTATGTGGCAGATGGGAATTTGTTAATGTCCGGTTGTAGATAACTTGACACTTGACTTAATTAAAACGCATCAACCGCGTATGTAGCCGTGATGGTCTCTTTTCGGCGGAGTCCGGGAAGTGAACACGGTTTGGGTTATGTATGAACGTAAGTAGTTTCAGGATCACTTCTTGATCACTTCTAACTTCTCGACCGTTGCGTTGCTTCTCTTCTCGCTCTTATTTGCGTATGTTAGCCACCATATATACTTAGTCGCTGCTGCAACCTCACCACTTATCCTTTCCATACCCATTAAGCTGTGCTAGTCTTGATACCCATGGTAATGAGATTGCTGAGTCCTCGTGGCTCATAGATTACTACAACAGTTGCAGGTATAGGTATTGCGATGATCATGACGCAAGAACGATGGTTGCTTGCTTTGAGTTCTTCTTCTGCTTCGTCGTTCAGGGGATAGGTTCCTGGTCGACAGCCTGGGCTAGCAGGGTGGATGTCGTTTGAGTTTCTGTCTGTGTTTCGTCTGTAGTCGGATGTTGCTCTTATGTATGATGATATTGCATTTGTGTGACATTGTATGCCTCTTGTATGTATCCCCAACTATTATGTAATGGTACGATGTAATGATATTCACCTTGCAAAAATATCTCCAATATGCGCTTCTATCCTTGATGGAACCTTCGCGTTCCTTTAGGATAGGGTCGCATATTAGGCGTGACAGGATAGCCACCCACGAGCCCCCCGCCGACTTGAGGACTCCGCCGCGCCTCCCCCGTATAGCGGCCCGTTCGATTGAGAGGCCAGGTGAGGACGAAGACTGAATAGGGAGAATGGGAAGAGAGCACCGACGCGAGTGATTTCAGGCACCAATTTCGAAACCACCGCCCACGACCACCTCTCCTCTCTCTTCTATCGCTTACATGTGGGCCTCCATCACGTCCAGATGGGGACAAACCTCCCCACGACCGCGGGCGGGCCAATCAGACCAGGTGGCACCTGGCGGGCGGGGGCACGATCCATGTCACGATCGTGCGGCCAGGACGCAGCCGCTCGGTTCTGTTAATTACTGCGCGTGCACTTTGAAGGTTTTAGGTTCTAATTATCCCATATCACGATTATGTGACATGCACATCGACAAGGGTAACAAAACAAATAAAGAGTAACCACATGGTTTTAGATACGAGAACTCCAACGTATCATTGCAATTTTGTAATTTTATACCTACCAGGTTTTACATTATGGGTTGAACTTTCACCATTGATATTAACTAAGAAAATATGAGGTATATCCTAAAAAGGTACACTATCGGATTTGTATTCAAAAATCTCCTAGTCCTACCGTATAACTTTTGTGACATACTAGTTTATATTTCATTTGCTAAACTTAAGATGTATGTTTGACGCAAAATACAAGGGGTCCAATAAACCAAGACAAAGGGAGCAGAAATGACAGCTTAATGTAAAAATAGGACTAGATAATAATAAGTCAAGAGTAAAAGAAAAAAGATAAGAGTAATGCATCGACTTCTCCATGGCAAATTCACGGTTCCAGACAGATCAAAAAAAAAGTTTGTATAGATAGCCACCTCAAACTAGCATGACGCAGGTAAAACAATGACCTGTGGCATAGCATTGATGATAAAACCAGTAAGGTGTACACTAGCTACGTGCATATAACTATGAAACACTCCCTCCGTTCCTAAATACTCCCTCCGTAAACAAATATAAGAGCGTTTAGATTACTAAAATAGTGAACTAAACACTCTTATATATTTTTACAGAGAAAGTATAAGTCTCTTGAAACACTTGTATTTAGGAACGGAGGGAGTATAAAACTCCAATCAACTTAAACAAAACGGTGTAACCTAATGGCCCCCCTTTTATTTCTCTTCTAGGCAGAACTAGAAAGATGAAAATGGCAAGCAAACCTACGCTCTGTCCAAGCTATATAGCCGCAGCAATATCCACCTAGTTAACCATTCGCTATGTTCTCATCATTCCCCATCTGTGTTGATACAGCCAACTTCTAATGGTATTCCTCGCACCTTTTCCGTCCAAGCTGTATAGCCGCAATATCCTATGGTCTCACACCGAAACCTTGCAATTCCACACACAAAAAAGGACCCAAAAGGGTTCTTCTAAACTTGCGAAGCTATGCAACAACTCAGATTATCTTTGGCTAGATCTGCGGCTTCGTTTCACACATGACTGGGTTCCATTGCTTGCTGCTCCATCTGCTTCTCCAACTCTTCTGTAGAACAGCACGTAAGCTGCACCTGACTTCACTTCTTCCTCATTGATGGCAGAAACATGGCTATCATCAAAATTGTACCACCTGTTCTCATCCAAGAGCTGCACAAAATACAACTCTCCATTAGAAACTAGATTACAGCCAACACACAGGCAAATAAATAGCTCTACAACACAATAAGTAGAGCTAGGAACTCTGGAAGACAATGTGGTAAGTTTCTATAACCGATTTCTCCTCTCTGACAATGCAGATTAAATGAATATATGTGCTTAGGCAGCATAGCTAGCAAAGTCTGCTATATATAGAATAACGAGATTGAAAGAGCAACTAAGCATTGCAAGAATAACTGCAGTTAAAGATAGAACACCAACAATTTAAAACAATGCATTAGTATGATACTTCGGCCCCTACTTCCAAATACATAAGGACATGCAATAACAAGTTGGAAGTCCTAAGAAGCTACCACTGGTGTCTTTCAGAGAAATAAACTTGCGGAAGCAATATTACTCCCTCTGTTTTTGTATACAAGGCCACTTTGTTTTCAAGTCATACTTTGACTTATAATTTTGGTCAACAAAATATGGCTTATATGTCATCGGAAAGTTCTTTAAAAATGTGTCATCGGAAAGTTCTTTGAAATGTGTATCACATGGCATGCTTTTTGTGGCATACAATGAACATTTCAATAAAATGGTCAAAGTTAGACATAAAAATATGAAGTGGCCTTGTATCCAAAAACGGAGGGAGTAGAATTTGAGAAATTAACCTTTTTTAGAATAATTAAAAACATTGAAGTAGAAAATAACCTTTATGTAAGCAGTATAATGCCCACTCGCCATGCTGCCATAATGATTGCTAACAGCATACAGCTCATAAGTTTGACGCTGAGGTATCTTGTTAGCAATATAGTTTGTCAAATCCAAGTCATGTATTGGGAAATTAACAAAAGTTTCCAGCTTATGTTTAGTTGACCTACTAAATGAAAATCTCTTCAAATGAATAACCAACACTTCTGGTAGTCTCCATAAATCAAGCTTTTTACTAGCTTGCCTTTGCTCCTTGCACCTCGGACAGTACCTAATTCAATTAACATAACTCTGTTAAATTAAAATGTAAATTTAAAGTTCTAGACACTTGAAAGGAACAGTTATAGCACGTGCCTGCTATAAGATATTTCTAATAATCTGTAATGTGCTAAAAGTGATGCTTTCAAGATCAGTGCACAGGAAAATAATATAACAACCATGCAGCTCCATTATTTTCTGCATTGAAGAGGACACTGATATTTTGATTTTCCAGTTCTTTCTCATTATATAGATTCATATTCAGCAATGCAAGGTATCCATGAAAATACTAAATCCTAAGCCTACGAGTGAGATTATATCAAGTGAAATGCAAATGCAGATAACATAGCTACTACTTGACATACTATAACCCCTATGTCGACTGAAACTGAATATCAGCTAAGCTAGAGTTAGCAACACTTGCATGAACAACATATTTGCAAACATCAAAGGTATCTTTAGGGGGGCAGTATTGAATACTAACCACATTTCTTCAGGAACAAGTGGTTCTTCTCTCAAGAAAGCATCCAAGCATGCATAGAGTGAGAGAGGTTCACCACGGGTTCTCTTGGCGGGAGGAGCATACTTAAACACCTCTGGAAGGTGCTCCAAATGGTTAGTGTTCAACTTTTTAAGATCTAACTTGGACCAGTTGACAAAAATAACAGTTGCAACCGAAGACTGCGGAACCCTGATAGCATAATCAGTTTGCTCAATCACTGTGTTGCTATCATCAATCAACTGTAGCTGAAATTTGCTGCTGTCGGTGTGATAGCTTTGTGTTCTTGTGGAAAGAGAACTTTGAACTGCCGAATGTTGTGCCACATGATTTCTGAACATGGGCACAAGCATTTTACGGGCCATCTCATGGATATCAGAACCGGTGACAGTTTCATTGCGAGATATTTGTGCAAGAAGAGGAACACCATATGGCTTCCAAGAGGTTGAGCTGCTATTGTTTCCAAGGTCCCTACAGAAGCAAAGCTATTATTTAAGAAGAATTTGATGCACAAGACGTGCTTTCCCACTATTGCATGTTAACAGTTAATGGAAATGGCATATGTTGTGTTTGCTGTTATATACAGCAAGCAAATTACTAAAGCTATTGCCCTAGCAGAATAAAAATGCAACTAATGTCTTTTTTTTTCTCTTTGCTTACAAGTCTTCACGGCGATGCACAAATTGAACATAACTTGCCCTTTTTTCCAATCTTGGAAGCCTATAAACTGCCAGGTGATCATCATCTTTAATTGTAGAAAGCTGGAGCACTGGATCCTCGAGAATAAGATGGATCCTATGACTACGTATCTGCAGATATAGTACAACGAAAATAGATTTACTAACACGATGAAATACAGCAGCATATGCTTGTTACAAAATGGGTATTTTGTAACAAACCTCGGCGATTAGAAGTCTCTCTTCATTCCTAAGCGAGCATGCGTTGCTGAGTGCTTGGATAAGGTCCCTGCACCTACCTTGCTTGGGTACACTTACAGTGTATGGTATTGGTGGAGCACTCCCATCACAAGTGAAAACCACAACAGTCATGCTCCGCGTTGAAGCAAATTGTAGAGGTAAGGAAAGATACATGAATGGGTCAAATGTCACTGAAACCTTTCCACATACTGGACAGACCAAAGTTGACTTGTACTGCCCCTGGAAATTAAAAGGTAAGATTTAGCAAAAATACCTCTGCCCAGACGTCAGAGATCAATACAGCATAATTTCATGCCAGACGTCTCAACCTTGTACTATTTCACAAGGCTTTTTTAAGCGCTAGGCGCTGGGCGAGCGTTCCGCCTCGCCTAGTGCAATCACAGCTTAAGAGGCGCCTAGGCGCGCTTAAGCATTTTGTGCGGATAAGGCAGCAAGGGGCGGCTAGGTGCATTTTTCAGAGAATGCAGGCTCTAAACTCTGTGCAACACTAGCCCAATAAGGCTCATTATGGAACCCTAGCTTGCAAACCCAACCGAACCATCTATGCTCTAATCTGAACCATCTGTCTATACTGTCTCTTTCCCTTGCCTGATCCCCTTCCAGACACACACCGATGGTGGCGCTGCAGCTCCTCCACTGCCTGCTCCCTTCCGGGCACGCGTCAATGGCGGCTGCAGCTCCTCCTCCGCAACTAAATCTCTTTCCCCGCCTCAGTCCCTCTTTCCCCACAGCTGCCTCTCTTCCCCATGGTCGTCGCCTCATCGGCGCTGGAGTACCTTGTCAGCCGCCTAATTCACCGCCTAGGGCCAAAACAAGGCGTTTTACCTCCGCCTAGCGCCTAATCGTGCGCCTAGGAGCACCTAACTTTTCCACTGCATTGGCTAGCAATGGAAAGCATTTGACCATAAAAAAAAAGGGCAACCTGGTGCATGTAGCTCCCGCTTGCGCAGGGTCCAGGGAAGGGTCCGACCACTTTGGGTCTATAGTACGCAGCCTTTCCCTACATTTCTGTAAGAGGCTGTTTCCAGGACTTGAACCCATGACCTCATGGTCACAAGGCAGCAGCTTTACCACTGCGCCAAGGCTCCCCTTCTAAAAGGGCAGCCCCAGTGCATGTAGCTCCCGCTTGCGCAGGGTCTGGGGAAGGGTCCGACCACTTTGGGAACATAAAACATAACAGCCAATAAGAGGACTGTCACACTTATTGCAGAACTCCCATCTCATACACGGAAACAGTGGAGCATACATTAAACATGGGCATATTTCTGCTACCTTGCTGCATATCAGAAACACAAAAACTGCAAGAACATGCACTAGCATCAGTTGTTTTTCCATGTCTGTTTTCACTCTGTCATGAGGTCATCCAAATTTAATCAAAATATCACTTTAAACTGACAAAGGTGCAAAAAATACATAACTACTGCAAGAAACTAAAACATGACCAGAAGGCCATGAACCACCTCTTTACAGCATCGAGCAAAGCGATTCGTACAGATTTGGCCATTTTGGAGTTGAGACTAACCTGGCATACATCAACAATGATAGAATCGTTTCTGGCAATGTGATTTGCCCAATACTCATCAGCAACCTCTTCATCTGATCGTCCCTCAGCATCTTTGGATTTTAAGTAAGGTCTATGTTTCACACGGTTCAAGTCTTCATGCAGTCCATCCAGGAGGAATGCCAACAGCTCCTGGGAGTATCAAGATACAGATTTAAGAAGAACTGCAGACGGATAAGGAGCTGTCTAACGAAAGAATCAAACCTGTGAATCGTGTTGGTTGTATCCACTGAACTGAGGTGCAAACCGAGACAACTTTGTTTTGAATGGTCGTGGAGACACTGGCGTACGGCTAGGAGCCCAAAGTTTTCTCAGTAGCTCTCCAAAAGCTAATGCAAGTTCACCCTACAAGACTACCATCAGATCTCAGTAAAATTAATAGGACACATAGATGCAAATGATCATGAGGTCATAAAAATATAACCATATTACAAAAAGCAAAGTTATTTCTGTATTAACAAGCAACATTGATGCATTAAAACTTCAGCATGTTCCACAAACCTATTTATACCAACTGTAATGTGTAAAGATGTGAGATCTCAATGGAAATAAACATGAGATTCTGTCTCTCCAGCAAAGAAACTACTTCTGGTTTAAACACAACTATGTATGCAATAAAACTAGACAAAGCTGCTGTAACAACAGAAAGGGTGCACTCTGTCAGATGTGATGATGGTATACAGAAACACACAAACTTCATCTGTATATAAGATAAACTGACAAATTTGTTTTAGTGAAAAAATTGTGAATCTGAACCACAATAAAGATGAAGGTACAGGACACAATAAACGCTAGCAGTAAGACTACAGTGGTGAAGGTACGCAATGCCCACAGAGATTCAAGGTAAAATTAACTGAATCTAAAATATCTAAACAGGACGCAATTTTACTTCTGTCGCGCTAGAAAGAGTACTTACCACCATACCCAGAGGATTGTGCCAATTAATTTCACAGTGGTAATCTTCACGAAAATATCTAGCAAACTCTGGTGTGTGCACAAGACATTGTACAGCACTGTTCATGAAACATGTGTTTCCCAAGTTAAGTAGCCCAGTAAGACCTGACGGAGATCCCCTGGTGGTCATACCAACAGTGCCAGGAACATTATCCAAGTCACCACTGGAAGAGCGCAGGTACTGGCTTTGCATGAGACTCGAGCTGTAGCTTCTGGAACCATAACAGAGTGATGCTAAATTCTCATTCAAGCATCCTGATTTTGAAGCATCTGTCATCAAATAAGTTGATGCGCTTCCAAAATAATCTTCTTGGATTGAACTCATGCACGCACCATCCAAACTACCATTTGCATCAGTGGTGACTTCAACGAGAATCTGCCATAATAATATAAACAGTTCGTAGTTAGGATCATTTACTCTGGGAAGGGACACACATAATTGCCCTACAAATTAGTGTCATTACCACCCAGCAGAAAGTGACAAGAAGTCAAAAATATTTTTAAAACAGCTCACGACTACCAACAATAATGTAAAGTCCAGTTCTCACATCTTGATCCATTTGAATGTTGGCATCATCAAGAGTTTTCTCCAAGTTATCCATCAAAGCATGCTTTGTTCGACCATAGTAGTCCCAGATGCACACCTACCAATAACAACCATAATGAGTAAGCAAAACTGATACATGCAGTAAAATCCATAGGAATAGACATTTGAATACAACAGCTACCTCATCTGGTACCAAATCAAAAACCTCACACGCCTTCTTACGGAGCTCATCAACTGTAACCTGCATGAATTTTCAGATTATAAGTTTTTACATTAATTCACAAGGGTTCATCTAGTCTACTTTTACAAGGAGTAGTGTCATTACACGAATTCTACAGAAACGTTTCTGTATAAAGGATCTATCATCTCATAATTTACATAAATTCATTACTATGAATAAATGGAAATGAAATTATTTTATATATTTTACAGTGGACAAAGATATAAGGGCATACCCTCTTGCTTATCCTTACTACAGCTTGCTCTCCTTTCGGCATCAGAAGTAACTGCAGACGTAGAGGATAAACTTCTATGGCTAGATCAGTTTGAGACAAGCCAGTATTGATTGCCTTTCTTGGTAGTGTTGGCCCTCCACCATACCTGTTAACGGGTTTTGATCAAAATGAAAAGGTTAAGCTAAGTTAATACGAACAAGATTTCAAAGTTTACTGTGTCAAGCAAGCAAACGAAAAAATGGAAGCTCCACTTGCCAGAGAAGATTTCAACTTCTTTTTGTCGGATGGTTATCCATCACAGGCTATGAAATATGTCGCTTCCAAACAATCGTTCTACAGATAACAATGCCTTTAGTTCTCAAGAATTTGCGCGACTAGGATATTGTGACCAAAAACCATTTGTTCACCAGTATCTTCATACAATCATTTTAGAAAGAAATATATTTGGTTATGTAACAAATAGTTGAGTCAAAAAGGGAGTCACAATATAACTTTCTAACATAATGAACCAAAGTTTGATGCTTCACTTAGCATGACAAATAAAGTAAATGAATTTAGTTTACAGTAATACAGGTAAATGGACTGACTGTAAACAGCCCAATGAACAATTAATCCATAGAATCAATTAAGGTGGCACAAGAGCAACGATAGGTCCATATTTTCAGACAGAGACACGTTGCTTTGTTGCTACCACAAGAAAAACAGTATCACGTAATTAAATGCACAGTAGCATTAGATTTTTGGAATCAGATTCGCATTCTGAACAAATGAGACATACCAACTATGCAGTTTTTCCCAGACTTGCTGAGGGAGCAATATATAATCACGGCCTTCAACCAAGGTATCATGTAGCTCAATCTGTATGTCGGAGACTTCAGATGCCATGTCATCCAACAAATTTGTATTGTCAATAGCTCCTGGCCTTCTAGGAGTATTTGAACCGAACTCATGATGATGAGAACCATTACTTGGTACACCAGCCAAATCATGAATAACATAGTCAATCCAACTTTGCCACCACCTATTTGAGTCAACCAAGAAACATATATGTCTAAGATCCAAAAGAAGAATACAAAAATGACACAGCAGGTCAGGATCAGTCAAACATAAGATGTGAATGCTATGTAAATCTGTATTTCAGATGATGCCTACAGAAACATAGTTTCGATGACATATATCTACACTGTACAGATATTACCTCCGTCCCAAAGTTCTTGTCTTAGATTTATCTAGATATGGATGTATCAAGTTAGTGTTAGATACATCCACATCTGTATCTAGACAAATCTAAGACAAGAACTTTGGGACGGAGGGAGTACATAACACGCAAATCAAAGGAACAGCTAAAGCAATTGTATATCAGAATGAAAGTTGTCAGAAGCTACCTGTCATTCAGCAAGGGTATAATCTCATATGTTATATAGGCATCTTACAAGCAGCCTAAACTATAGGAGTACTGAACAAATGTCGGAATAACATGACAACAGGTCAGAAGATAGCTAACGCAAAAAATTGGATGCTGGCCAAGATTGAAAAGGTAATAAAATGAACCAACTCACAACGGATTGCCAGGTCATAAAATGTTCAAACTACCAATCTTGCACACTATAGACACCAGCACCAGACTAAAAATCCTGCCAGTAGCACTAAAAGCAAGGAACGCCTCCCTCGAATCTGCAGCAGCTATGCACCGTAGACGGATAAATCCAGCAGCAACTAGCACCGGTAAGAATCACCAAATCCAGCTCCTGTCCTCATCCAATATTACCTCAAATCGCTCTCCGTAAGGCCTTCCGTCCACCCAAACAATAGCAGCAAGTGAATCTAAAAGAAACAGTATCCACCCTTGCGCACTGCGTCCCTCAAAACAAAGCGCGAGACAGACGGCTGAACCCGAGACCGGATCGAGAAGCAGGAGAAGGAAGCGGGCAGGGGACCTGTTTGTGATGAGGAAGAAGATGTCACCCTCCTTGGCGTGGGCCTCCGCGGCGGCGGTGATATCTCGGATGAGCGCCATCTCCTCCTCCGCGGGAAGCTCCGGTGCCGGCTCCGACTCAGTAGTCTCCATCGCCGACACCGGCGAGGAGCCCTCGGGCTAGGGTTAGGGTTGGGTTCGGCTTTTCTAGGGCGCCGCGGGTCGAAGCGAAAGATTTGGCTTCTGGGGACGCTTTTGTTTTAGGGGAGTAGAGTAGAGGCGGCGGCGGCGGTGGTGGTGAACGGCTATGGCTGCGGCGACCGATGGTCGTGGAGAAGCGGAACTGATCGCCCTTTTTTCCGGCCTCCAGCGAGCGAACGTTTGGTCATTGAGGGCGTGTTTGGTTGCCACTCCACCCACCCAGCCTGACTCAATGATGCTTGGTTTGGTTGCCTGTATCTTGTTTATCTACTACTCTCCGTCCGAAAATACTTGTCATCAAAATGGACAAAAAGGGATGTATTTAGAACTAAAATACATCTAGATAATACTTGTCATCAAAATGAATAAACGGGGATGTATCTAGAAGTATTCACGGGCGGAGGGAGTACCACTATAAAAGAAAGAGAGGGCGGAGAACCAGATCATCCTATCCATCGAAACTTGCAATCTGATGGTCTACATCCCTCCAACATACTAAACGTGTTTTACACTTTAATTACCCACCATTGCCATTACTTTAATTAATTACCCATCATATGCCATTGGGTTAAGTTAACATCGTTTTCCCGAACACGTCGCTCCCCTCTGTCCTCTCGCAACCAGCCGTCGGGGCAGTTTTCGCACTCACCCGCCCCGCACCGTCGGCACCAGCGGCCGCACCAGCGGCCGCACCAGCGTCGTCCGCGCTCGCACCACCCCGCACCTCGCCCGCCTCGCACACTAAAACCCAGCCCCGCTGCCCTGCACCTCATACTCGATCTCCCTCCCTGCGCCTGGTGGTTTCCTCACTACCCCGTGCATCTCCTCTCCTCGCCACATCCTTCCTCCAGGAAAAGCAGGCTAGGGGCAGTAGCAGGGACAACATGACGGGGCCCGAGGCTGAGTCCCCTTACCTGCGACCGTGTTCCGGCGTCCTCCCGTTGCAGGGTGTCGAACCCTCTGGAGGTGCGGAGGTGGCGAAGACGGGAGGAGAGGCGCAGAATCTCGACCTTTATGTGGCAGATTACGGCGTTGACGGCCTTTTCGTCGCGCTCCTGGTGTCGGTGGTTCAGTGCCGCCGGACCACGAACAAGGACGACACCTGGTGGCCTCCCGCTAAGAGTGGTCCTCGCCTCAGCATTACATCCCGCCTACTCCCCATGTTGAGGGTGTGGATTCCTTTTTAGTTTACAGTGTACATGACGTCCGATGACAGCGACCCAAGGTACCACAGTCTTTTCTGCGTCTTTTGTTTGGTTTAGATGAATTGAGGGTGCACAAGAGTTTGCGGTTCAACACAATTATAAGTGGATTGGTATGTTTCTTAGTTAATTTTTTAACCAATAACTGGACAATCCCGGATTCATGACCCCGGAGCAAATAGTTAGCATTTGTAATTTGAATTTTCTCAGTATATATCCAAGCAATTTTGTCAGAACGACTATGTATGCTTAGATTTTTCAAAAGGCATTTTCGGTGAATGACTACAATTGGTTAATTATTTTCAATATGAAAGCAATTTGGAATATTTTATTCGTAGTGGTGTGTTTTATGAAGGCCAACCTGGCACCAACCGCTTTTGTTTACATGTTGACAAGCCCTTTGATCTGAGACAGAGAGGATATTCCTATGGTTAAATGTTAGGGCATAAATTATTGGCCTTTGTTTGGTAAGAAAAAATGTTGACTCATAGTTTCCCTTTTTTCTAGATTAATGCCAATTTTGTAAAGAATCCGAAGATGTGGGCATAAGCCATAAAGGATTCAGGAAGTACAAGAAAGGTTTTACCTTTATTACTTTATGCAAGTTTTACTTTGTGGTCCTGTATTGAATTCTGTAATCTTATGCAACCGGCGATACTTCCAATTCAGATCACGAATATTGGGCAACTGGTCTTTAAGGCAATTTAAAAAGTGAAGGAGCATCAATATAATTTTTTTGTTGCTTCCATCACAGGTTCATCTTGACGACAAGCTCTTTATTAGGCAACGTAGTCTGGCGGATGTCTTTTACATGGCTAATTTAACTTTATATTTGTTCTATGCCTATATTTTTACTAGCAACAACAATGAAGGCTGACATTTGATCGAGGATGCTTCTGCTATAGAGACATAGCGTGGGACATTTAAGATGTACATCACATATAGGAGAGTCGAGAAATGCACATAACCTCAAGTTATATTTTCTACTGTAACCAGAAATATGAAATAAAATGTGTCGTAATTTTTTCACTCATCAAGGTTGCTAGGTGCCAAAAATAATAGCTATACAAAGTAACAACAGAAACCTGGAACTACTATATTTCTTTGATGGGTGACTGTTTCATATGAGGAAAACAAATCAGGTGATTTTCTTCTATGTCTAATTTGTATAAGATGCAGATTCTATTGAACTTTTGTATAATTTGATTGCTACATAACCTGTTGTATGAGTTTATTGCCACATAATAGTTCTCGGTTCTATCAGCTCATATAATTTATACTCTTATGTATGGTTTGTTTTACTATCTTTGTGGACTGCAGATAAGTATGTTTTCTACTATTTCATAAACTATGTTTTTCATTCATGACAATAATGCTTGAAAATTAATTAATATTCCAAATAAACCATGTTACTCATGTTGTATAGGCCATTTTTTTACAGATTACTAGATGATAGTCAGTTTTTGTGGGTAACCTGAATTATTGTACTTTCTTTTCCAGCTTTTTGTTTGGAATCAAATTCAGTACATCCACTGCTAAGTATAATGAGCAACGCAACAATTTATAAATCTTTATTTATTTATTGGTGCTTTATAGGATGGTTTCAGTCAGATGATGGCATGCTATTATTGTATCTTGTTGTTCGTGGGGTTTGTATGTCTGAATGTTGTTGTTTCTTGCATTGTCTTTGCATGAACATTTCAATTTGTTCAGGTTGGATGCCAACGACATCCTGGCTTTGGTACGGTGGTAGTGCCCAAAACCTGCAGATTTTCTATCATTGTATTTACATGAACTCGGTTTTCATATGTCTTCCCTTGTTCTTTGTTGACATTCAACTAACTTGGCTGTCTATTTGCTAGAAATGGTTGAAGATGGGAGACTTGCCTATTGGTTTGGATTAAATGATAGGCTTTCCCCTTTGTCAAAAAGGAGTGTGACTTGGATTAATGTTACCGCAGGTCGCAACTGCGTAAGTTGTTCTTTCTATAGTTCTGTGTGGGGCACACGTTTTTTAAATACATATGGAAAAAATAATATGCAATTTAATTCATATTGCTTTTGTAGGTCAGTGTAATTTACATGTTACAGTTATTTCAAGGTCTGTTGTTGTGTTCTTCATTATTCTTCATTTTATGCAGGGTTGCTCTGGATGAAACATCTTATCTTTACTAGCGATGCACTTACAAGAGCATCAGGCTATCTATGGCACATAAAATAGTTTTTGGTTTGACCGTTGGTGAAGTCCTCTAGAATTTTTCATCCCGATGGTGCAATCAGTACAGGAAACAAACTAAGGTTCATATTTGTAGAAATGATATCATCGGGATGAATCTGTATAATATCGAAACTCACAATAATTCTCTTATAATTAGGCCTTGACCCTTGAGTACAAATATTCATGTAGGACATCTTGAATTAACAATTTCACTCATGTTTGATCGGGCAAGTTCTTTCTTTGCATGGTTACACAATTGATTTTCTTAGTAGAACAATCGCAAATTGTATTGATTGATTTTTATATTCTCTTTTCAATGTGTTTTCATGTATTATTGATTTGGAATAGATGATATCTCACAATCAAGTTTGAAGTTACTCTAAAGAAATGATAACATGGTTGGGCATTCTTGTCCAGTTCCATTTTCTCCATATTTATGCTACCTTTATTTGTGGTTGTATTCCATTTACCAATTTTTTATTGATTCATATTACATTTATTGCTCATAGTCTGTTTAATGAGCAATATTGGACCATATAAACATGGATCTAATTCTGGGCACTACTTCTCATTGTAGGCCAAATGACATGATTATAGCGAGCCACATATGGTGGCTATTATTTTCAAGCTTGGTGAGTGTGCTGCTTGATCTTTAAGTGCGTGTGAGTTGTAGTAGGTGTATCATTGAAAAGAGTGTTAGTCGATACGTGCATTGCACGTGCAAGCTTACTAGTCTGCATTAGGGGTAGTTTTGCTCACATTGTTTGGTTGCCTGCATTATCTCAACTCACACATAAACACGTTGTTTGGTTGCATACAGGGTGTGAGGTATGCTAATCTTGTACCCTATGTGGTGAGGTTATCTTACACACGACTACAGTTACCACACCAATACCACAACACTTCTCTGGCGAGGAACTCACGATGATGGTCAAAGTCTTCATCCCAAATTGTGACGCCGCCTTGCCAACTTCAACCTTGCATGCCTGCTTTCGCACAAACTTGGCATAACCATCTTCTGACGCCTATCTAGTCTTAAACCCTTTGTGGTTGTTGTCGTTGTACCCTGGAACTTGTTGGTTGCAAGCTTTCCATGAACTGTAAACCCTTGGTGCCCTCCCGACGAACACCGCATACCGCTTGTCCTAGCAGTGCACAAAAAGCAATAGTTGAAGTAGCAAGCAATGGAGTAATCAAGCAGCAAGCAGTAGAGAACTAGTAAGCATGCATGATCATATGGCATAACAAGTTCAACCTAGCACTACTACGGTGTCATCCTACCACCACCACATCCAAAAGAGGGTGTCGTCCTACCACCGCAAGTTCGTGATCACCCTGAGGGGTTAGTATATACCACCTCACCAAAATATACAAAACGTCAAATTGTTTTCAAGCCCTAGCTACACAAAATATATGTTGTCATCGTCATCATTGTCCTTGTCGCCATTGCCATCGCCGTCGTGGATCATGCATGCGGTAACCAGCAGCAAACTCTAGTAGCAGTGCTTGCCCAGCCAGCTCCTGAGCTAGATCACCCTGTGGGCATCTGCCATGGCAACAAGCCCAACACTCGGCCTTGTTATCCAGCAGTGGCTCAGAGCTGCCATGAGAGCCTCATCGCTGAAGCCACCTTGCTCCATGACGGCGTTGTACAGGTCAGGATGGATGTCGACGGCCTTGCTCTTCCTAATGTCGGTTGCCACCTCCTTCACGGTCTCAGTCATGTTGGTGAAGACACTGGTCTCCTCCTGCATCAAGCTGCCCCTCTTCCTCTTCCCATCGAGCACAGGGACATGCTCAAATGGCTTGTCAGAGCCATCAAGGACCGTCTCTACGTCTGGGGTACCTGGGAACTCTGGCATGGGAGAATTGAGAGGCTTACCGGATCCCATGGCATGCTTGCTGGTTGCCGGCCCGAAGGAGAAGATGTGCTGCATCTGCTTGTAATTCTTAATGGATGTGTTGAGGAACTCATCGTCTTTGAGGTGGTCCTAAGGAAGAAGCACAAGCGTTGTTAGTTACGAGTAGGCAATAGTAGTCAGTGTGAAAAACAAGGGGGCAGTGAGCTAACCACGACATGCACATGATCGGTGTACTACTCTGCCTCCGGAGTGATCGAGCAAGTATTCTAATCCCATGAGACGCTGCTAAGGTCTTTGAGCATGGACACTTGGATCAATTGAGCTCTCCACTTCCTGAGGTGGTTGTACACCTGGGTGGCGGTCGCCTCCTGGCCATATAACTCGAACACCTACTTGGCAATGGTGTTCAAGTTCACCTCCTTGTAGCCCTTGTCAGTCCTCACCCCACTAGAGATGAGCTCACACATCTTGTTCAACACGAACATGGACATGAACGGCTGCCACATCATATTGTTCCCCCTACCGTCCTTCTTTGCCTTTGTGGCTGCCGTCAATGCAGTGGCATAAGCAGTAATAGTTGGCTCAACAAGCACAACTGACACAAAAAGAGAACCATCGGGTGATACCTTGAACACATCTGAATCAGGAGGCATCTGCCCATTGAGGGGGGCTAGGAGTCCTCGACATAGGACACACTGATACGCCTCCAACGTATCTATAATTTTTGATTGTTCCATGCTATTATATTACCCCTTTTGGATGTTTATGGGCTTTATTTTACACATTTATATCATTTTTGGGACTAACCTACTTACTGGAGGCCCAGCCCGTATTGCTGTTTTTTTTGCCTATTTCAGTATTTCGAAGAAAAGGAATATCAAACGGAATCCAAACGGAATGAAACCTTCGGGAGCGTGATTTTTGGAACGAACGTGATCCGAAGAACTAGGAGTGCAAGTCAAGAAGCTTGCGAGGCGGCCAGGAGACAGGAGGGCGCGCCCACCCCCTCTGGGCGCGCCCCTATCTCCTGGGCCCCACAGGCTGCCACCGACGTACTTCTTCCTCCTATATATACCTACGTACCCCGAAAACATCCAGGGAGTCAACGAAACACAATTTCCACCACCGTAACCTTCTGTATTCGTGAGATCCCATCTTGGAGCCTTCACTGGCGCTCCGCCGGAGGGGGAATCGACCATGGAGGGCTTCTACATCAACACCATAGCCCCTCCGATGAGTTGTGAGTAGTTTACCACAAACCTTCGGGTCCATAGTTATTAGCTAGATGGCTTCTTCTCTCTTTTTGGATCTCAATACAATGTTCTCCCCCTCTCTTGTGGAGATCTATTCGATGTAAACTCTTTTTGCGGTGTGTTTGTCGAGATCCGATGAATTGTGGGTTTATGATCAAGTTTATCTATGAGAAATATTTGAATCTCCTCTGAATTCTTTTATGTATGATTGAGTTATCTTTGCAAGTCTCTTCGAATTATCAGTTTGGTTTGGCCTACTAGATTGATCTTTCTTGCCATGGGAGAAGTGCTTAGCTTTGGGTTCAATCTTGCGGTGTCCTTTTCCAGTGATAGCAGGGGCAGCAAGGCACGTATTGTATTGTTGCCATCGAGGATAAAAAGATGGGGTTTATATCATATTGCTTGAGTTTATCCCTCTACATCATGTCATCTTTCTTAATGTGTTACTCTGTTCTTATGAACTTAATAGTAGTAGATGCAGGCAGGAGTCGGTCTACTTGTTGCGGACGTGATGCCTATATACATGATCATGCCTAGATAATCTCATAATTATTTGCTTTTCTATCAATTGCTCGACAGTAATTTGTTCACCCACCATAATACTTATGCTATCTTGAGAGAAGCCACTAGTGAAACCTATGGCCCCCGCGTCTATCTTTTATCATATAAGCTTTCGGTGTACTTTTATTTGCATCTTTACTTTTTGCATCTATATTATAAAATACCAAAAATATATTTATCTTATCATACTATCTCTATCAGATCTCACTTCTGCAAGTGGCCGTGAAGGGATTGACAACCCCTTTATTGCATTGGTTGCGAGTTCTTTGTTTGTTTGTGTAGGTGCGTGGGACTTTTGAGGAGCCTCCTACTAGATTGATACCTTGGTTCTCAAAAACTGAGGGAAATACTTACGCTACTTTGCTGCATCACCCTTTCCTCTTCAAGGAAAACCAACGCAAGCTCAAGACGTAGCAAGAAGGATTTCTGGCGCCGTTGCCGGGGAGGTCTTCACTCAAGTCAATACATACCAAGTACCCATCACAAACTCATCTCCCTCGCATTTACATTATTTGCCATTTGCCTCTCGTTTTCCTCTCCCCCACTTCATCCTTGCTGTTTTATTCGCCCTCTCTTTCCCAATCTCTCTCTCTCTCTCTTGCCTTTTTCCGGTTGCTCACATGTTAGATCGTTTACCTTGTCATTATGGCTAGTCCTCCTATCCTTGTTATTACTCCCGTACATGAAATTCTCAATTTTAAGCAAAGGGAGGGAGAAAATTTAAAAGATGCTTGGCATAGAATTTGCAATGCTCAAAATAAATCTACTAGGAAGCTTTCTACTTCCGTACTTCTTCGCAATTTTTATGTAGGCATTACTCCTTGGAATCGATGTGTTCTTCATACCGTTATCGGAGGGGATTTCTTGAGTAGCCATACGTTTGATGCTTACAATGCTATGTTAGATTTGTTTGGCCCACCACCTCTTTTGGTTAATGGAACTGTTTTAACTTTAGAACATGTTATGCAACGGCTTGAGATTATTGAAAATAAAATTTCCACTGTTGAGTTGATTGAAAATTTCGATAAAAAGATTCATAATCACATTACCCAATATGGATCTAGGGTTGGAGTTACTTTGAAAAATCTTAAAGAGAAAGAACCTATAGTTAATGAAAAAATAGATCTAGATTCTGCAAGAATAGGTAAACTTGAGGATTTCATTACCAACTTAGGTTCCGCATTTTCTTCCATGAAAAACACTCCAAAACCTCCTACCAAAACTGCCAAGTTTATTTATGTTCCTAAAAATAAGGGTGAATCTTCTAGTAAGGGAGACGCGGATGTCAAATCCATAAGTGTTCATCCCAATTGTCTCTCTATCGTTAAGGAACCTTTTGCTACAAACGAATTTCTTGAATTTTTGCCTAAAGGTTTAATCATTGCTAAAAAGGGAGAAACCCCTAAAGATCACAAGTGCTCTATTGAGGAATTAAGTGCCAAAGATGGCACCACTTAGATCTATCTTCGCTTTTATGCCTAGCTAGGGGCGTTAAACGATAGCGCTAGTTGGGAGGCAACCCAATTTTATCTGTGTTTTTTGTTTTTGTTCCTGTTTAGTAATAAATTTTGCATTTAAATTATGTTTAGATGTGTTTTTATCTTTTAATTAGTGTTTGTGCCAAGTAGAACCTATAGGATAACCTATGATGATAGTTGATTTGATTCTGCTAAAAAACAGAAACTTTACGCGCATGAAATTAGTTTTGTTAAATCACAAAAACGTGCTTTGGCGTTGATTCTTTTTGCTGCTGATCAATAGACAAATTTTCCAGGACTTCCTATTTTGGTAGGATTTTTAGAGTTCCATACGTTTGCGTTAGTTACATATTTCTACAGACTGTTCTGTTTTTGATAGATTCTGTTTTTCGTGTGTTGTTTGCTTATTTTGATGCATTTATGGCTAGTAAAATAGTTTATAAACCATAGAGAAGTTGGAATATAGTAGGTTTAACACCAAAATAAATAAAGAATGAGTTCATTACAGTACCTTATGTGATGGTTTTTTTTTTCTTTCACTAACGGAGCTTATAAGATTTCCTGTTGAGTTTTGTGTTGTGAAGTTTTCAAGTTTTGGGTAAAGCTTTGATGGACTATGGAATAAGGAGTGGTAAGAGCCTAAGCTTGGGGATTCCCAAGGCACCCCAAGATATTCAATAATAGCCAAAAGCCTAAGCTTGGGGATGCCCTGGGAAGGCACCCCCTATTTCGTCTTCGTTCATTGGTAACTTTACTTGGAGCTATATTTTTATTCGCCACATGATATGTGTTTTGCTTGGAGCGTCGTGTATTATATTAGTCTTTGCTTTTTAGTTTACCACAATCATCCTTGCTGTACACACCTTTTGGGAGAAGCCCACTTGATTAGAATTTTCTAGAACACTCTATGTGCTTCACTTATATCTTTTGAGCTTGATAGTTTTTGCTCTAGTGCTTCACTTATATCTTTTAGAGCACGGCAGTGGCTTAATTTTGAAGAAATTGCTAGTCTCTCATGATTCACTTATATTATTTTGAGAGTCTTTTAGAACAGCATGGTATTTGCTATGGTTACAAATTTGGTCATAGAATGATGAGCATCCAAGTTGGGTATAATAAAAACTATCATAGGAAGTGAATTGGATGCTATGATCAATTTGATGCTTGATAATTGTTTTGAGATATAAAGGTAGTAATGTTAGGGTGTGACGCCCCCGATTTAATCGTACACTAATCATACACGCAAACGTGTACGATCAAGATCATGGACTCACGGGAAGATATCACAACACAACTCTACAAATAAAATGAGTCATACAAGCATCATATTACAAGCCAGGGGCCTCGAGGGCTCGAATACAAGAGCTCGATCATAGACGAGTCAGCGGAAGCAACAATATCTGAGTACAGACATAAGTTAAACAAAATTGCCTTAAGAAGGCTAGCACAAACTGGTATGCAGATCGAAAGAGGCGCATGCCTCCTGCCTGGGATCCTCCTAAACTACTCCTGGTCGTCGTCAGCAGCCTGCTCGTAGTAGTAGGCACCTCCATGTGTAGTAGTCGTCATCGACGGTGGCATCTAGCTCCTGGACTCCAGCATCTGGTTGCGACAACCAGAAAGAAAGGAAAAGGGGAAGAGGGGGGAGAAAGCAACCGTGAGTACTCATCCAAAGTACTCGCAAGCAAGGAGCTACACTACATATGCATGGATATATGTGTAAAGGGCCATATCAGTGGACTGAACTGCAGAATGCCAGAATAAGAGGGGGATAGCTAGTCTTATCGAAGACTACGCTTCTGGTCACCGTCGTCTTGCAACAGGTAGAAGAGGGTAGTCTGAAGTCCTCCAAGTAGCATCTCCAAGTAGCATCTCCAGTAGCATCGCATAGCATAATCCTACCCGGCGATCCCCTCCTCGTATCCCTGAGAGAGAGCGACCACCGGTTGTATCTGGCACTTGGAAGGGTGTGTTTTATTAAGTATCCGATTCTAGTTGTCATAAGGTCAAGGTACAACTCCAAGTCGTCCTGTTACCGAAGATCACGGCTATTCAAATAGATTAACTTCCCTGCAGGGGTGCACCAACTTACCCAACACGCTTGATCCCATTTGGCCGGACACACTTTCCTGGGTCATGCCCGGCCTCGGAAGATCAACACGTCGCAGCCCCACCTAGGCAAAACAGAGAGGCCAGCACGCCGGTCTAAACCTAAGCGCACAGGGGTCTGGGCCCATCGCCCATAGCACACCTGCACGTTGCGAGGGCGGCCGGAAGCAGACCTGGCCTAGTGGCGTTCCAGTCCAATCCGGCGCGCGCCGCTCCGTCGCTGACGTCTGAAGTGCTTCGGCTGATACCACGACGCCGGGATACCCATAACTACTCCCACGTAGATGGTTAGTGCGTATAGGCTCGTAGCCAACTCAGATCAAATACCAAGATCTCGTTAAGCGTGTTACATATCCGCGAACGCCGAACAGGGCCAGGCCCACCTCTCTCCTAGGCGGTCTCAACCTGCCCTGTCGCTCCGCCACAAAGATCCACACAGAGGGCCGTCAGGACAAAGGTCCTTTCAGCCCCCAATCCGTGAATCACTCGCGGGTACTCTTCGAGCGGACCCGACTTTAGTCACCATCTGTAGTATGTATATATGTATAGTATATACCCGTGATCACCTCCCAAGTGATCACGGCCCGATAGTATAGCACAGCAGACGAACAAGAATGTGGGGCCAATGATGATAAACTAGCATCCTATACTAAGTATTTAGGACGGCAGGTAAGGTATCAACAGATGTAGCAACAATGTCAGGCTATGCATCAGAATAGGATCAACGGAAAGCAGTAACATGCTACACTACTCTAATGCAAGCAGTATAGAGGAGAATAGGCGATATCTGGTGATCAAGGGGGGGGGGGGGCTTGCCTGGTTGCTCTGGCAAGAAGGAGGGATCGTCAACTCCGTAGTCGAACTGGGGGTCGTCGGCAGTCTCGGGGTCTACCGGAAAGAAGTAACGGAGAGGGAACACAATAAATAACAGAGCAAACAAAGCATCACAAAGCGTAATAAGGAAATACGCGGTGTTCGGTGTGCCCTAACGAGGTAGTAGGTGATACCAGTGAAGGGGGAAAACATCCGGGAAAGTATCCCCAGTGTTTCGCGTTTTCGGATAGATGAACTGGAGGGGGAAAGTTGCGTGTTTGCTATGCTAGGGATGTGTGGCGGACGAACGGGCTGCGTATCCGGATTCGTCTCGTTGTTCTGAGCAACTTTCATGTACAAAGTTTTTCCATCTGACCTACGGTTTATTTTATACTAATTTTTAAAGTTTTAATTCATTTTCTAGAACTACTGAAATTTTGCCAAGTCCTCAGTTTTAAATATCATTTAGCTGTTTTCCAGAGGCTATAACTAGTGTTCTATTCATCCTATGAATTGGTGCCTTATACAAATATTGATCACTTCCCTATGGTCTACAAGATGGTAACAATTGCATCATTGTTAGATCCTTGTAACTTGTTTATTTTCTGCTCCAAAGTTGCTATGGCAGTATATCTGTTTTTTTAGTTCTGCCAGTTAACAAAACCTAGACTTTTGTCATTTTCATAGGAATTAATCCAGGCAACTTTTGGATTTGGTCCAATGGAAAGAATTGAACCTTGTCAAGTGTACTACCCGCACATATAATTCTTATCCACATTAGAACTCGTTTTGATGTTGTTTTGCTGCAGTACAGAGGGCTAGTCAGTGTAATCGTAACAAAGCTAGCTACCGCTACAGTAACATTCAGTTACTGTAGCCGAGTAGCAGCGGCAGGATGCAGTAGCAGTGGCAACGCGCCGGGACGGCAGCGGCTAGCCGCAGTAGAAGTGCAGCAGCAGAGCAACAACAACAAGGGGAGCGGCGCGGCAGCAGTCTTCACGGGCGCGCGCACGTGAGCGTCAGCAGGCAGCACGGGAGCAGTCTTCACGGGCGCGCGCACGCGAGCGTCAGCACGGGAGCGAACGCGTATGCGCGCGCGGGCATAGGCAGAGGACGGCTACGACCGAGCACGACCAAGGGAGGCGCAGGGCGCGGGCAGTGCGCCGGCTGGCTGAGGCGGGAGCGGGCGAGGCACGTGGCCAAGGCGCGCACAAGGCAGCCAAGGCGCGCGAGGAGGCGCGGCCGGGCGTAGCCGTTCGCGGCTTCGGGCAGGGGATGGGGCGGCGGTCTACAGCGACAATAGCAACGGGGAAAAGTAGGGGATCGAGGGAGGAGCTCACTGCGGTTCCGAGGGAGAGCTCGAAGAGGCCGGGGGAAGGTCGAGGGGGACGGGTCGAAGTGGCGGAGCTCCGTGGCCGAAGACGAAGTTGAGGTCGATCCCTTGCGCGGCTCCGGTCGATCTGCTCCTCGCAAGCGAAGTAGTCATCATAGATGATGCAGAAGGTCACACTCCTAGGCGCCAGGGAGCTCGATGGGCGCGAGTGCGACGGCGACCATGGCGATGACTGCGTCAATCTAGTGCTGCGGGAAGAGAGCGGCGCGAGGGGGGAAGAGTGGGGAGGCTAGGGTTTGCCCGAGGGGGAGTTGAGGGCTGGAGGAGAACTTGAAGGCGAGGGGGAGGCCGCGGATGGCCGCCACGCAAGGCTCGGCCGGCCATGGCGCCTCAGATGGCCTCCACGCCTCTGTTCTATGAACAGAGGAGAGAAGAGACTCCAAGTGGGCCGGGCCGAACTGTAGCTTCGCAGGCCTAAGCGCACAGTGAGAGCCTTTCTCTTAGTCTTCTCTGAAATTTATTTAGCTACGTTTCTCTATTTGTTTGCCCACCAAAGACTTTTGTAAAAGATGAGACTTGGCTCAATAATTACCATGCAATATTTAGCACTGCGAGAAAAGGTTTGGAGACAAAATGTTTCGGAATTTTATAATTTGAAAAAGCATTTTAAATTATTGTTTTGACCCTGTTTTAATCAATTTAGTGCATTTAGGTATTTTATAAAGGGAAGATTCCTCCACCATTATTACTCCAGATTTATTTGGCTCACTCCGAACATTTTAGTTTTAATATTTGAAAACTTTTATTGTTTGCTTGATGTTGAATTTGAATTCGAACCGGTTTCGAACTAGCGCGAGATTAGCAACTGTAACCATCGTGACGTGGCAACATTATTAGAGGTTTACTGTAGCTTAACTACCCGGGCGTCACAGTTCTCCTCCACTACAAGAAATCTCGTCCCGAGATTTAAGAGGGGAGTAAGGGGGAAAGTTCTGGTTACGAAATTCTAACGAGTCTTCTCGGTCTCGGTTGCTCTTCTCTAAGAGGTCGATCCATTACATTGATGTCGTCATTTCTCTGCTTCAGGTCATCATGATGAAGTCGGCGTTCTTTTCTTTAGGAACTCCATCGTACTTACGAAAGAATAAAGGGTGGTTATTCCGGAAGAACGAACCTCTGCAAGGTTGACTATCTGGTCGATAACATCGGGGGAAGGTGGCGGAAAGTAACTCTCGAATTGAAACTTAAGAAAATATCAAGAGCAAAGTAAGGAGGTATCATGGGAAGTTTCAAGCAGGTAGGCAATCGTTCGTTGACTAAAACAAAGTGTGAAAGGGGGTCCAGAGCAATGAGAATAAGTATTGCGTCTGATACAGAATAGATCATCTATAGGACGGTGACTCGTGAATTACATACAAAGTTCAGTGCAAAGGATACTTAAGAATCAAGGATGTACAAGAGAGTCAGGTTTCGATCCAGTGGACCTGTGGGTTATGGGCCAACCATGTGGGTTGAAAGTAGGAAGGGCGGCAACATCTTGCGTGATCATGCAAGCAAGGCATGTCAGAGGGTAGCATGTCGATTATGTCGGCAACAACATCGGTACCAAGGGGGAGGTACGAAGAGAATCATCTTCCTGCTCGTTGAACGAGGTGGACCAATAAGCAAAGTTCTCATCCATCGGTGGTTACCGGAATGTCATCAACAATAGTAACATGTTCTTACTGATAGAGTTGTACACCGAGGTGCTTACAAAAGCCGGAGAATATTACTGCTTAGATCATATAGATCACAAGCAACGTTAAACCAACCAATGGAAAGGTAAATATGATTATCAGATTAAACAGGATAATGGAAAGGAAAATGTGTTTAAACACATATTTCAAGGGTATATCCTTCCCAAGGACAAGCAGAGCATGATATCCATGACAGGATATAATGTAGAAAACTCTTTAGGTAGGGGAGAGAATTTTCATGACATTACCCATACAACGGTGTGGATAATTGAGCAGGAAACATTTAGCATTGGGCTTCAAATGTTCCTGTTGAAAATCGGAGTACCATAGACATGCTTCCAGATAGCATTGACATGGTCAATAGGTGAAGATCAAACTTTGGAAACAAAAAGGATCCATCAGGAACAACTTATAGAATAAGTCTTACAATTTGCTCATGGAAGAATGACTAACCTTGCCAAAAAGGAAACTATAACAATAGGTCCTCCGACCAAGTGTGCTAGGCATGACATCACCTTACCGGGTCATATTAAGACCAATGTTATAACTCTTGGAAATATGTTCCAACCATCATATCTGACCGAGATTCAGATCTGATTGGTGTCAGGATACCTCAGACTTAGGATCCTGAGATAAAAAGGAATGACACGAATTAACGAGAAGACATCATAAGATTCTCGGGAAATGAACTATGGAAGCGAGTTCCGAAACAAGAGTTCATCAGTAAACCAAGGAGAGGATGATGAGGTGGCTGATGGACTCGGCGACAAATCATCAAGATTTCCAAAGGATGGATTTCCACAATTATGTGAACAAGGAGATCACATTTGCCAGATCAAATGGTATAATGATGCATGCTCGAGGAAAAACCTACACAATTAAACATTGGTTGAAAGGTGCACCCATAATATGGGCTTAGGTAGCATGATCAATGTTTAGAATGGTGATTCAATTATCGAAAGACTTAGAATGAAACTACCGCCCATTCACTTCAAAGCAATAGGGTTGCTAGAAGTTTTGAATTCACGCGTCATAGCTCAATTATCGGTATTCCGGTTAAAAACAACACGGGGACCAAGGAACGAATGGACATGGCGAGAAGTATTATTATTATCAAGAACTCTTAAGAGGTGGTGAAATTATCACACATTCTTGACAAAAAGAGATGGTAATACTCCAAGGTAAAACAGAACATGAGCTAGATAGCGAGGAGCTCAAGGTATAACACAAAACACGATCAAGTTTGTGTTGAACGAAAAGCAATAAAGTGGTCGATGATAACACAAATCACCGATAGCAAAGGGTGGTATTTCTCATCAAGAATTCGATAGATATCTTGGAAGAGCTCAGAATGCTGATGATGATAACGACACATTTGTCGAGAGATCTCATGAAGATGTAATCAATCGGCGATGACATCAAGTTGAAGGAATGATGAAGCGAAAGGTTATTGGAACCATGGGTACGACACAAACTCGAAATCAATTTTGTTGTTCAAAGAGAAATGATATGACGAGGAAGATCGATGTAAGATTAGCTCACCGTCGAAATTTGTGCTCCGGGAAGAACCAGATAGCACAGTTAAATTTAGCACAATAATGATGTAGCCGGTAAGGCTAGGAATGACATGATGGAGTATCAAACTCGTAAGCAAAGAAGATTACTAAGAGTTGTCGAATCGTAGTGCAGACTCGATTCACTACTCGGTGTTCTCGGTTGACGACAACCCAAAACTCATGGAGTGACTATGATAGTGAAAGGTATTACTCCAGCACAAATTCATAAGATGCAGTGCAATGGCATGATATCCTCGAGATACCAGGGAGATAATACTCGAAGGCATATCAAATTAAAGGTTGAAGTGGGGGGTATTGATCTATAGAAGACAAGCGCTTTTACTTGTCTGAGAAATGAAATCAAAGGAAGAAATTATGGTCGAAACCACGATTGCAAAGGATCAATTCACAGATCCAGGTGATATTTTCAAGGAAATAGTTATTATTGCAAGAAGCTTCCATGATAGGATCTACATCGTTTCCATGGGCATGAACACAAAGGTTCAAGGTCGACTCCCACTTCCTCAATGCACAACCTTCCATTCACCTCTCGTATTTCGAAAAGGACATTAGTTGTTGAACGTTTTACCTGGTACAATACTAGATAAGTATGACCCGTGAAATCTTTCGGGCTCGCACCGATTAGGGAAGGTAATGGTTCAACACATCGGGGCATCTAGGAATATATACCACAAACTTCGGAGTAAATAACTCAAGCTCGGGAGCAGAGCATGACAAAAGCAGGGGATACAATTTACCAAAGGCATTATGTATCAGGGAAGAATTCACAAGGCGATTAGATATGAAGGACATTATATGAAGGACATTATCAAATAATAGTCAAACAAAGGATCTGACGGTCCATAGCGGAGCTGATGTGAGTATCGGTACACAAGCAGAGGAAGAAACAATGCGAAGGCATTGGATTATAGAAGCAACTGACTAATTCAAAGCTCAAACGCAAAGGAATTATGATTTTCAAATAAAGGGATCCGAAGTAACACTCTGGTTAGGGCTGGATAAGTTGAATAGCCTTAGGGGTACAATTGATGATGATTTGATTAGTCGAGAACCAGCTCCTGTTCAAAATGACGTCTGAGCCGGAAAGATGAATCATAGGATCTGATTGAGGATTGCGAGCATTGACAACTTATTGAATCAATGGACTCAAAATGATAGTAACAAAGGATACCAATAAGATTACTTATGGGATCAACCATAATGCAACAAGCGAGAAGTTCAAGGGCAATAAGCTGCTGAGGATTTTTGGAAGATCGAATAGTATTTCGAAGACCTTTCTGAAATACATGAATCAACTGGGGTTGAGCGGATACTCAATAAGTGTGGGAAAAATATCCGTAGGGGTATTCATGGGGCAAGAACTACAAGGCGGTAAGCTCAAAGGATTCTCGGAATAACAAAGAGCAGTTCGAGGCATCTTGTATTAACAAGATCAATGTGGTTGAACGTAAGACTGGCAAGTGTATACGGTTATCCCTAAGGATATAACAGGGGTAGGGCATGCAAAAAGCGATGACACAAGGTCTTGAGAGAACACTATAAAGTATCTTCGGAATCTTCTGGTGCAGCAGGCGATCATCTGTACTAAGGGGCTCTCCGGGAGGAAGTGATCACGAGATCCTAATGTTAGAGTTAGTAAAACCATTTTAAACCCGAATAGAAAAGAGTTCAGAGTCCCAGAGTATAGATCGAGGAGTAAAAGATCCTAGTACCACCCAATGGTGACGTGGGCCCATGGGCCGCACAGCCATGTTAGTAAAAGCTTTGCAATGACTAGACTCAACTTCGGCCAAGGAGTTGGAAAGGGGATTCCTACAGGCAGTCGGCTCTGATACCAACTTGTGACGCCCCCGATTTAATCGTACACTAATCATACACGCAAACGTGTACGATCAAGATCATGGACTCACGGGAAGATATCACAACACAACTCTACAAATAAAATGAGTCATACAAGCATCATATTACAAGCCAGGGGCCTCGAGGGCTCGAATACAAGAGCTCGATCATAGACGAGTCAGCGGAAGCAACAATATCTGAGTACAGACATAAGTTAAACAAGATTGCCTTAAGAAGGCTAGCACAAACTGGTATGCAGATCGAAAGAGGCGCAGGCCTCCTGCCTGGGATCCTCCTAAACTACTCCTGGTCGTCGTCAGCAGCCTGCTCGTAGTAGTAGGCACCTCCATGTGTAGTAGTCGTCATCGACGGTGGCATCTAGCTCCTGGACTCCAGCATCTGGTTGCGACAACCAGAAAGAAAGGAAAAGGGGAAGAGGGGGGAGAAAGCAACCGTGAGTACTCATCCAAAGTACTCGCAAGCAAGGAGCTACACTACATATGCATGGATATATGTGTAAAGGGCCATATCAGTGGACTGAACTGCAGAATGCCAGAATAAGAGGGGGATAGCTAGTCTTATCGAAGACTACGCTTCTGGTCACCGTCGTCTTGCAACAGGTAGAAGAGGGTAGTCTGAAGTCCTCCAAGTAGCATCTCCAAGTAGCATCTCCAGTAGCATCGCATAGCATAATCCTACCCGGCGATCCCCTCCTCGTATCCCTGAGAGAGAGCGACCACCGGTTGTATCTGGCACTTGGAAGGGTGTGTTTTATTAAGTATCCGATTCTAGTTGTCATAAGGTCAAGGTACAACTCCAAGTCGTCCTGTTACCGAAGATCACGGCTATTCAAATAGATTAACTTCCCTGCAGGGGTGCACCAACTTACCCAACACGCTTGATCCCATTTGGCCGGACACACTTTCCTGGGTCATGCCCGGCCTCGGAAGATCAACACGTCGCAGCCCCACCTAGGCAAAACAGAGAGGCCAGCACGCCGGTCTAAACCTAAGCGCACAGGGGTCTGGGCCCATCGCCCATAGCACACCTGCACGTTGCGAGGGCGGCCGGAAGCAGACCTGGCCTAGTGGCGTTCCAGTCCAATCCGGCGCGCGCCGCTCCGTCGCTGACGTCTGAAGTGCTTCGGCTGATACCACGACGCCGGGATACCCATAACTACTCCCACGTAGATGGTTAGTGCGTATAGGCTCGTAGCCAACTCAGATCAAATACCAAGATCTCGTTAAGCGTGTTACATATCCGCGAACGCCGAACAGGGCCAGGCCCACCTCTCTCCTAGGCGGTCTCAACCTGCCCTGTCGCTCCGCCACAAAGATCCACACAGAGGGCCGTCAGGACAAAGGTCCTTTCAGCCCCCAATCCGTGAATCACTCGCGGGTACTCTTCGAGCGGACCCGACTTTAGTCACCATCTGTAGTATGTATATATGTATAGTATATACCCGTGATCACCTCCCAAGTGATCACGGCCCGATAGTATAGCACAGCAGACGGACAAGAATGTGGGGCCAATGATGATAAACTAGCATCCTATACTAAGTATTTAGGACGGCAGGTAAGGTATCAACAGATGTAGCAACAATGTCAGGCTATGCATCAGAATAGGATCAACGGAAAGCAGTAACATGCTACACTACTCTAATGCAAGCAGTATAGAGGAGAATAGGCGATATCTGGTGATCAAGGGGGGGGGGGCTTGCCTGGTTGCTCTGGCAAGAAGGAGGGATCGTCAACTCCGTAGTCGAACTGGGGGTCGTCGGCAGTCTCGGGGTCTACCGGAAAGAAGTAACGGAGAGGGAACACAATAAATAACAGAGCAAACAAAGCATCACAAAGCGTAATAAGGAAATACGCGGTGTTCGGTGTGCCCTAACGAGGTAGTAGGTGATACCAGTGAAGGGGGAAAACATCCGGGAAAGTATCCCCAGTGTTTCGCGTTTTCGGATAGATGAACTGGAGGGGGAAAGTTGCGTGTTTGCTATGCTAGGGATGTGTGGCGGACGAACGGGCTGCGTATCCGGATTCGTCTCGTTGTTCTGAGCAACTTTCATGTACAAAGTTTTTCCATCTGACCTACGGTTTATTTTATACTAATTTTTAAAGTTTTAATTCATTTTCTAGAACTACTGAAATTTTGCCAAGTCCTCAGTTTTAAATATCATTTAGCTGTTTTCCAGAGGCTATAACTAGTGTTCTATTCATCCTATGAATTGGTGCCTTATACAAATATTGATCACTTCCCTATGGTCTACAAGATGGTAACAATTGCATCATTGTTAGATCCTTGTAACTTGTTTATTTTCTGCTCCAAAGTTGCTATGGCAGTATATCTGTTTTTTTAGTTCTGCCAGTTAACAAAACCTAGACTTTTGTCATTTTCATAGGAATTAATCCAGGCAACTTTTGGATTTGGTCCAATGGAAAGAATTGAACCTTGTCAAGTGTACTACCCGCACATATAATTCTTATCCACATTAGAACTCGTTTTGATGTTGTTTTGCTGCAGTACAGAGGGCTAGTCAGTGTAATCGTAACAAAGCTAGCTACCGCTACAGTAACATTCAGTTACTGTAGCCGAGTAGCAGCGGCAGGATGCAGTAGCAGTGGCAACGCGCCGGGACGGCAGCGGCTAGCCGCAGTAGAAGTGCAGCAGCAGAGCAACAACAACAAGGGGAGCGGCGCGGCAGCAGTCTTCACGGGCGCGCGCACGTGAGCGTCAGCAGGCAGCACGGGAGCAGTCTTCACGGGCGCGCGCACGCGAGCGTCAGCACGGGAGCGAACGCGTATGCGCGCGCGGGCATAGGCAGAGGACGGCTACGACCGAGCATGACCAAGGGAGGCGCAGGGCGCGGGCAGTGCGCCGGCTGGCTGAGGCGGGAGCGGGCGAGGCACGTGGCCAAGGCGCGCACAAGGCAGCCAAGGCGCGCGAGGAGGCGCGGCCGGGCGTAGCCGTTCGCGGCTTCGGGCAGGGGATGGGGCGGCGGTCTACAGCGACAATAGCAACGGGGAAAAGTAGGGGATCGAGGGAGGAGCTCACTGCGGTTCCGAGGGAGAGCTCGAAGAGGCCGGGGGAAGGTCGAGGGGGACGGGTCGAAGTGGCGGAGCTCCGTGGCCGAAGACGAAGTTGAGGTCGATCCCTTGCGCGGCTCCGGTCGATCTGCTCCTCGCAAGCGAAGTAGTCATCATAGATGATGCAGAAGGTCACACTCCTAGGCGCCAGGGAGCTCGATGGGCGCGAGTGCGACGGCGACCATGGCGATGACTGCGTCAATCTAGTGCTGCGGGAAGAGAGCGGCGCGAGGGGGGAAGAGTGGGGAGGCTAGGGTTTGCCCGAGGGGGAGTTGAGGGCTGGAGGAGAACTTGAAGGCGAGGGGGAGGCCGCGGATGGCCGCCACGCAAGGCTCGGCCGGCCATGGCGCCTCAGATGGCCTCCACGCCTCTGTTCTATGAACAGAGGAGAGAAGAGACTCCAAGTGGGCCGGGCCGAACTGTAGCTTCGCAGGCCTAAGCGCACAGTGAGAGCCTTTCTCTTAGTCTTCTCTGAAATTTATTTAGCTACGTTTCTCTATTTGTTTGCCCACCAAAGACTTTTGTAAAAGATGAGACTTGGCTCAATAATTACCATGCAATATTTAGCACTGCGAGAAAAGGTTTGGAGACAAAATGTTTCGGAATTTTATAATTTGAAAAAGCATTTTAAATTATTGTTTTGACCCTGTTTTAATCAATTTAGTGCATTTAGGTATTTTATAAAGGGAAGATTCCTCCACCATTATTACTCCAGATTTATTTGGCTCACTCCGAACATTTTAGTTTTAATATTTGAAAACTTTTATTGTTTGCTTGATGTTGAATTTGAATTCGAACCGGTTTCGAACTAGCGCGAGATTAGCAACTGTAACCATCGTGACGTGGCAACATTATTAGAGGTTTACTGTAGCTTAACTACCCGGGCGTCACATAGGGTCATGCTAGTGGGGTAATTATGAAATTGAGAAATACTTGTGTTGAAGTTAGCAAGTCCCGTAGCATGCACGTATGGTAAAAGTTGTGTGACAAATTTGTTGCATGGGGTGCTCTTTTAATTGCCTTCCTTATGAGTGGAGGTCGGGATCGCGCGATGGTTAACTCCTACCAACCCTTCCCCTAGGAGCATGCGTAGTAGTACTTTGCTTCGAGGGCAAGTAGACTTTTGCAATAAGGATATGAGTTCTTTATGACTAATGTGAGTCCATGGATATACGCACACTCATCCTTCCACTTTGCTAGCCTCTATTATACCGCGCAACTTTCGCCGGTATCATGCACCCATTATTTACCTTCCTCAAAAAAGCCACCATACCTACTTATTATGGCATTTCCATAGCCATTCGGAGATATATTGCCATGCAACTTTCCACCGTTCCGTTTATTATGACACACTTCATCATTGTCATATTGCTCTTTGCATGATCATGTAGTTGACATCGTATTTGTGGCAAGGCCACCTTCATAATTTTCATACATGCCGCTCTTGATTCATTGCATATCCCGGTACACCGCCGGAGGCATTCAATTAGAGTCATATCTTGTTCTAGCTTTGAGTTATAATTCTTGAGTTGTAAATCAATAGAAGTGTGATGATCTTCATTATTAGAGCAATGTCTCAGTGAGGAAAGGATGATGAAGACTATGATTCCCCCACAAGTCGGGATGAGACTTCGGATTTTTAAAAAAAAAGAGAAAGAAAAAAAGAAAAAGAAAAGAGAAAAAAATATAAAATGAGAGAAAAAGAGAGAAGGAACAATGCTACTATCTATTTTCCACACTTGTGCTTCAAAGTAGCACCATGATCTTCATGATAGAGAGTCTCCTATGTTGTCACTTTCATATACTAAGTGGGAATTTTTCATTATAGAACTTGGCTTGTATATTCCAATGATGGGCTTCCTCAAAATGCCGTAGGTCTTTGTGAGCAAGCAAGTTGGATGCACACCCACTTAGTTTCTTTTGTTAAGCTTTCATATATTTATAGCTCTAGTGCATCCGTTGCATGGCAATCCCTACTCACTCACGTTGATATCTATTGATGGGCATCTCCATAGCCCGTTGATATGCCTAGTTGATGTGAGACTATCTTCTCCCTCTTTTTGTCCTCACAACCACCACCTTATACCACCATAGTGCTATGTCCATGGCTTGCGCTCATGTATTGTGTAAGAGTTGAAAAAGCTGAAGCGTGTTAAAAAGTATGAACCAATTGCTTGGCTGAAACCGGGGCTGTGCATGATGGGAGTATTTTGTGTAATGAAAATAAAGCATGGCCTAACTATATGATTTTGTAGGGATAAGCTTTCTTTGGCTATGCTATTTTGATAGAACATGATTATTTGTTAGTATGCTTCGAAGCATTATCATTTTTATGTTTTATAAGCTTTTATCTTGAATCATTTGGATCTGAACATTCATGCCACAATAAAGAAAATTACATTGAGAATTATGCTAGGTAGCATTCCACATTAAAAATTCTGTTTTTATCATTTACCTACTCAAGGACGAGCAGGAATTAAGCTTGGGGATGCTTAATACGTCTCCAACGTATCTATAATTTTTCTTTGTTCCATGCTATTATATTACCCCTTTTGGATGTTTATGGGCTTTATTTTACACATTTATATCATTTTTGGGACTAACCTACTTACCGAAGGCCCAGCCCGTATTGCTTTTTTTTTTTTGCCTATTTCAGTATTTCAAAGAAAAGGAATATCAAATAGAGTCCAAACAGAATGAAACCTTAGGGAGCGTGATTTTTGGAACGAACGTGATCCGAAGAACTAGGAGTGCAAGTCAAGAAGCTTGCGAGGCGGCCAGGAGACAGGAGGGCGCGCCCACCCCCTCTGGGCATGCCCCTATCTCCTTGGCCCCACAGGCGGCCACCGACGCACTTCTTCCTCCTATATATACCTACGTACCCCGAAAACATCCAGGGAGCCAACGAAACACAATTTCCACCACCGTAACCTTCTGTATCCGCGAGATCCCGTCTTGGAGCCTTCGCCGGCGCTCCGCCGGAGGGGGAATCGACCATGGAGGGCTTCTACATCAACACCATAGCCCCTCCGATGAGTTGTGAGTAGTTTACCATAGACCTTCGGGTCCATAGTTATTAGCTAGATGGCTTCTTCTCTCTTTTTGGATCTCAATACAATGTTCTCCCCCTCTCTTGTGGAGATCTATTCGATGTAAACTCTTTTTGCGGTGTGTTTGTCGAGATCCGATGAATTGTGGTTTATGATCAAGTTTATCTATGAGAAATATTTGAATCTCCTCTGAATTCTTTTATGTATGATTGAGTTATCTTTGCAAGTCTCTTCGAATTATCAGTTTGGTTTGGCCTACTAGATTGATCTTTCTTGCCATGGGAGAAGTGCTTAGCTTTGGGTTCAATCTTGCGGTGTCCTTTCCCAGTGATAGCAGGGGCATCAAGGCACGTATTGTATTGTTGCCATCGAGGATAAAAAGATGGGGTTTATATCATATTGCTTGAGTTTATCCCTCTACATCATGTCATCTTTCTTAATGCGTTACTCTGTTCTTATGAACTTAATACTCTAGATGCAGGCAGGAGTCGGTCGATGTATGGAGTAATAGTAGTAGATGCAGGAAGGAGTCGGTCTACTTGTTGCGGACGTGATGCCTATATACATGATCATGCCTAGATAATCTCATAATTATTCGCTTTTCTATCAATTACTCGACAGTAAATTGTTCACCCACCGTAATACTTATGCTATCTTGAGAGAAGCCACTAGTAAAACCTATGGCCCCCGGGTCTATCTTTTATCATATAAGCTTTCAATCTACTTTTATTTGCATCTTTACTTTTTGCATCTATATTATAAAATACCAAAAAATATATTTATCTTACCATACTATCTCTATCAGATCTCACTATCGCAAGGGGCCGTGAAGGGATTGACAACCCCTTTATTGCGTTGGTTGCGAGTTCTTTGTTTGTTTGTGTAGGTGCGTGGGACTTTTAAGGAGCCTCCTACTGGATTGATACCTTGGTTCTCAAAAACTGAGGGAAATACTTACGCTACTTTGCTGAATCACCCTTTCCTGTTCAAAGAAAACCAACGCAAGCTCAAGACGTAGCACGCACCCTACTGGCTATTGAACAGGACAAGGGCCTGACTAAGATCTTGGGTCTACATGGTCATGTCCTACAATCGTGCACACATTGATAGTAAGCATAGAACACACAGTACCGGGCAATCTATGAAAGGAGGAGCTGATACGTCTCTTTTATACTATAATTTTTTATTGTTTCATGCCAATATTCTACAACTTTCACATACTTTTGGCAACAATTTATATGATTTTTTTGGACTAACACATTGATCCAGTGCCCAGTGCTAGTTCCTATTTGTTGCATGATATTGTTTCATAGAAAATTCATATCAAATCCGAATACGGTAAAAATTTACGGAGATTTATTTTGAAATATATGTGATTTTTGGGAAAAAAGAATCAACATGAAACAATGCTCGAGGGCCCACAAGCTTAAGGGGCGTGCCCCCTACCCTTGGCATGCCTAGAGGGCTTGTGGCGCCCCTATAAGTCCGTTGGAGGTGTCCTTTGGACACAAGGAAGCTAATATCCGGATAAAAATCCCCTCAAAATTTCAGCCCAATCGGAGTTACGGATCTCCGGAAAATTAAGAAACGGTTTCTAGCCAGAAAACAAGAATGAGAAACAGAAGAGAACTGATAACCCACAAGTATAGGGGATCGCAACAGTTTTCGAGGGTAGAGTATTCAACCCAAATTTATTGATTCGACACAAGGGGAGCCAAAGAATATTCTTAAGTATTAGCAGCTGAGTTGTCAATTCAACCACACCTGAAACTTAACATCTGCAGCAAAGTGTTTAGTAGCAAAATAATATGATAGTGGTGGTAACGGTAACAAAAGTAAAGACAACAAAAGCAATGTTTTTGGTATTTTGTAGTGATTGTAACAGTAGCAATGAAAAAAGTAAATAAGCGAGAACCAGTATATGGAAAACTCGTAGGCACTGGATTAGCGATGGATAATTATGCCGGATGCGGTTCGTCATGTAACAGTCATAACATAGGGTGACACAGAACTAGCTCCAGTTCATCAATGTAATGTAGGCATGTATTCCGTATATAGTCATACGTGCTTATGGAAAAGAACTTGCATGACATCTTTTGTCCTACCCTCCCGTGGCAGCGGGGTCCTATTGGAAACTAAGGGATATTAAGGCCTCCTTTTAATAGAGAACCAGAACAAAACATTAGCACATAGTGAATACATGAACTCCTCAAACTATGGTCATCATCGGGAGTGGTCCCGATTATTGTCACTTCGGGGTTGCCGGATCATAACACATAGTAGGTGACTATAGACTTGCAAGATAGGATCAAGAACACACATATATTCATGAAAATATAATAGGTTCAGATCTGAAATCATGGCACTCGGGCCCTAGTGACAAGCATTAAGCATAGCAAAGTCATAGCAACATCAATCTCAGAACATAATGGATACTAGGGATCAAACCCTAACAAAACTAACTCGATTACATGATAAATCTCATCCAACCCATCACCGTCCAGCAAGCCTATGATGCAATTACTCACGCACGGCGGTGAGCATCATGAAATTGGTGATGGAGGATGGTTGATGATGACGACAACGATGAATCCCCCTCTCCAGAGCCCCGAACGGACTCTAGATCAGCCCTCCCGAGAGAGATTAGGGCTTGGCGGCGGCTCCGTATCGTAAAACGCGATGATTTCTTCCCTCTGATTTTTTCTCCCCGAAAGCCAATATATGGAGTTGTAGTTGGCGTCGGAGGGCCACCAGGGGGCCCACGAGGTAGGGGGCGCGCCCAGGGGGGCGCCCCCCACCCTCGTGAGCAGGGTGTGGCCCCCCTGGTCTTCATCTTTTGCGAGGATTTTTTATTGTTTTTTCTAAGGTGTTCCGTGGAGTTTCAGGTCATTCCGAGAACTTTTATTTTCTGCACATAAAACAACACCATGGCAATTCTGCTGAAAACAGCGTCAGTCCGGGTTAGTTCCATTCAAATCATACAAGTTAGAGTCCAAAACAATGGCAAAAGTGTTTGGAAAAGTAGATACGACGGAGATGTATCAACTCCCCCAAGCTTAAACCCTTGCTTGTCCTCAAGCAATTCAGTTGACAAACTGAAAGAGAAAAAGAAAAACTTTTACAAACTCTGTTTGCTCTTGTTGTTGTAAACATGAAAAGCCAGCATTCAAGTTTTAGCAAATATTATGAACTAACCATGCTCACAATAACACGTAGGTCTCACAATTACTCATATCAATAGCATAATCAGCTAGCGAGCCATAATAATAAAACTCGGATGACAACACTTTCTCAAAACAATCATAATATGATATAACAAAATGGTATCTCGCTAGCCCTTTCTGAGACCTCAAAACATAAATGCAGAGCACCTTTAAAGATCAAGGACTGACTATGTAACGCCCCGGATTCGATGCACCAGGTGTATGCCAGTTATTCGCCGTAGTTGCCTTGTCATTTGCTTGCGTGTTGCACTTTGCCATGTCATCATCTGCATTTCATATCATGTCATCATGTGCATCGCTTTGGCATACATGTTCGTCTCATGCATTCGAGCATTTTCCCCGTTGTCCGTTTTGCAATCCGGCACTCCTATGTTCCCCGGCGTCCCCTTTTGCCTCTCTTTTGCGTGCGGGTGTTAAACATTCTCGGAGTGGACCGAGTCTTGCCAAGCGGCCTTGGTACACCACCGATAGACCGCCTGTCAAGTTTCGTGCCATTTGGAGTCCGTTTGATACTCCAACGGTTAACCGGGTAACCGCAAATACCTCTTTTGTGTGCAGCCCAACACCCCTCCAAAGTGGCCCAAAACCCAGCAAACTCTCCTCTATGTTCTCGGTCGTTCGATCACGATCGTGTGGGCGAAAACCGCACCCCATTTGGAGTCTCCTAGCTCCCTCTACCTATAAATATGTGTCCATCCCCGTCCAAATCCCGGATGAACCCTAGCCCTCTCCCTCCTCGCGCCGCCGGACATGTCCGCCCGGCAGCCGGACATGTCTACTTCCGCCGCCACGTCGCCCGGCCAATCCCGGGGCGACACGTCGCCTCCGCGCCGCCCCCGCAGCCAATCTGCCGCTGCCAAGTGGCACTCCCGCCGCCGCCATTCCCCTCCACCGCGCGGGCCCGCCGAGCCCAGATCCGGCCCGCGCCGGGCCAAGCCGGGCCCGACGTGCCCCGCACCCCACCGCCACTCGGCTTCCTCCGCCGCTGCCGGAGTGCCTCCCCTCACCGACGACGTGCACCTTCGCCGCCGCCATGGAAACTCGCCGGAGTTCCGCGCCCCGCCGCCATTTGCTCCGTCGCCGGCCCTCGTCGACCTCCGCCGCCGCGGTGCCGCGTCTCTCCTCCGGATCCGGGCCGCCGCCGCCCGATCCGGCCGGTCCTCACCACCGGCGCCATCCCCAGCCACCGCTCCTCCGCCGGAGCGCCGCCGCCGTCGCTCTCCAGCCGACCGGGGAGGTGCCCCGATCCAGCCCCCCCCCCCCCGTTCGCCTCCCTCGTGGGCCGGCCCAGCTCCGACCGACCCAGCCCGACCTCGCCGCCGCTCAGGCCGGCCTCTCCTTCCTTCTGGGCCGAAGCCCAGGGTGAGCAGCCCCTATCCCGCGCCCGTGCGACTTATAGCTATATTGTGCTCATCTGTTTTTTTCTTCGGAAAACTGCTAAGTCCCCGAATTTTTGCATAATCATGCCATGTTCATCGCATCATAACTCTGTGCATGTAGCTCCGTTTCGTGTGTGTAATATGTCAAATTGTTTGCCTCAACGAGTCCTTCACTTTGTTCCATTGCATCATGTTCATTTGAGTGCATCTTGATGCCTGAATCGTCGTTGCAAGAGTGCTATATGATGTTAATCTGCTGAAACTGTTAAAACTTGATGATTTGTTATTTTTGTTGCATTTTGTGTGTGCATCCTATGAGGTTGGTGTCTACATGTGTGTTGAGCTATGTCATGCCATCTTTACAGGGGTGCTATCCATGTATTTTTGTGAGTCTTTTACTGAGTGTATCGAGCTCGTGAAGTACGGTACTTGCTGTTGCTGTTTTGCTAGGCTGATTCTGTTATATTTTGTTGCTATGTAAACCTGCTGCTTAGTCATTCTATGCATAATCTGGAGATGTTCACTAAGGACGTTTTGTTATACATGTCTTGCTCTATCCATTCATGCCCCTGGTTGCATTTATAGCCTGCTGTAACATGTTGTAATCTTGCTCCAAACTTGCTAAATAATGTTGCTGTCAGCCTGTTAACATTAAGTTCAATGTTTCCATGATTGTTGCTAGTGATCCATGCACCATATGAACTTGTTCTTGCCATGCTTAGCTTCTCAAACATGTCTTCTTACTGTTGGTTGCCTTGCCATGCCATGTGTTGCTCTGTGGTGAGTGGTTCAAGATCACCAACATGCCTACTTATTGTTGTTCCTGCCATGTTTGAATCTGTCATATAACTTGCTATGTTTACATGGGTGCCATCATATCTTCTGATCCTTTTTGGCTCATGGTCAGTAAGGGACTTCTGTTCTATGCAATTAGTAGATTCATGCCATGCGTTTGTTTGCCATGATAAGTTCCTGTAACATGTTGTTTGATAGCTCTAAACATTGCAACCTGACGTTAATTCTGCAAAGTCTGAAACTGTTATTATTTGCAATCTTACCATGTCCTTTTGAGCATGTTCTAGTTGTTTCTGGAGATAGCTCAGTGTTCATGTCTTGTCATGCTTTACCTGTACTTCATGCTCATGCCTTTTGTTCTTATGTTGGGGTGCTGTAGCTTGTTGTTTTGATGCTTGTAAGATGCCTAGTTGCTGTTATGGACAGATTGTTGCTATAACTTGTATAGAGTGTATGTGTTGAACCGTTGCTCCGTTTTGAGTGTGCTCTATATGAAACTTGCTTGATTTTGCATGTAGTTTCATATTATCATGTTGCATCCTTGCTTTGAGGTGTTTGCTTGATGTTTGGATGCATTTTGCATCAATGCCATGTTTAACTTGTTTTGCTCATATCTTCTAGGCCGTAGCTCTGAATCTAATGAACTTTATATGTAACTTGACTAGAATTTCGTGTAGTTCATCGTGGTGCATCTTAACTTGCTGTTTAACAACTTGAACATAAGGTTTATTCATTTCTGGACCAACTTTGATATTTGCATATGAGGACTTACCGGAATTGTTATATGTTGTTTTCGGCCTCATTTAAACTTGCCTTGATGTGTTGTTCTTGTTTGCATCGTCTCTTGCCATGAGTAGCTTCATGTAGCTTTGTCATGCATCATGCTGGTTGTGCATCATGTCTTGTCTATGTGTGGTGTGTTTACCATGTTGTGTGCTTCTTCTCGATAGTTCCCATTTGTTGCGATCGTGAGGATTCGTTCGTCTACGCTTGGTTCGTCTACGTGGCTTCATCTTCTTCATGGACTCATTCTTCTTCCTAGCGGGATTTCAGGCAAGATGACCGTCACCTTGGATCTCACTACTATCATTGCTATGCTAGTTGCTTCGTTCTATCGCTTTGCTGCGCTTCCTATAACTTGTTCTTCAAGCCTCCCAAATTGCCATGAACCTCTAACCTTTGACACCCTTCCTAGAAAACCGTTGCTTGGCTATGTTACCGCTTTGCTCAGCCCCTCTTATAGCGTTGCTAGTTGCAGGTGAAGTTGAAGATTGCTCCATGGTGGAAAGGGTTATGTTGGGATATCACAATATCTCTTATTTTATTAATGCATCTATATATTTGGTAAAGGGTGGAAGGCTCGGCCTTATGCCTGGTGTTTTGTTCCACTCTTGCCGCCCTAGTTTCCGTCATACCGGTGTTATGTTCCCAGATTTGCGTTCCTAACGCGGTCGGGTGATTTATGGGACCCCCTTGACAGTTCGCTTTGAATAAAACTCCTCCAGCAAGGCCCAACCTTGGTTTTACCATTTGCCTCACCACCACCTACTTTTCCCTTGGGAGTAATTAACCCAAGGGTCATCTTTATTTTAGCCCCCCCGGGCCAATGCTTGTCTAAGTGTTGGTCTGAACCGAGTAGACTGTGGGGCCCCCTCGGGAAAACTCAAGGTCTGGTTTTACTCGTAGGATGTCTCATCCGGTGTTGCCCTGAGAACGAGATATGTGCAGCTCCTATCGGGATTGTCGGCGCATCGGGCGGCTTTGCTGGTCTTGTTTTACCATTGTCGAAATGTCTTATAAACCGGGATTCCGAGACTGATTGGGTCTTCCTGGGAGAAGGAATATCCTTCGTTGATCGCGAGAGCTTATCATGGGCTAAGTTGGGACACCCCTACAGGGTATAAACTTTCGAGAGCCGTGCCCACGGTTATGTGGCAGATGGGAATTTGTTAATGTCTGGTTGTAGATAACTTGACACCAGATCCGAATTAAAACGCATCAACCGCGTGTGTAGCCGTGATGGTCTCTTCTCGGCAGAGTCCGGGAAGTGAACACGGTTTCTGGGTTATGTTTGACATAAGTAGGTGTTCAGGATCACCTCTTGATCATTTCTAGCTTCACGACCGTTCCGCTTGTTCTCTTCTCACTCTTATTTGCGTATGTTAGCCACCATATATGCTTAGTCGCTGCTGCAACCTCACCACTTTACCCATTCCTTTCCCATTAAGCTTTGCTAGTCTTGATACCCATGGTAATGGGATTGCTGAGTCCTCGTGGCTCACATATTACTACAACAACAGTTGCAGGTACAGGTTATGCGATGATAATGACGCGAGAGCGATGTTTGCTTGTTTGGAGTTCTTCTTCTGCTTCTTCTTCGATTAGGGGATAGGTTCCAGGTCGGCAGCCTGGGCTAGCAGGGTGGATGTCATTTGAGCTTCTGTTTGTGTTTCATCTGTAGTCGGATGGTGCTCTTATGTAAGATGATGTTGTATTCGTGTGGCATTGTATGCCTTATGTATGTATCCCCATCTATTTATGTAATGTTGATGTAATGATATCCACCTTGCAAAAGCGTTTCAATATGCGGTTCTATCCTTGGTGAGACCTTCGAGTCTCTTTAGGATAGTATCGCATATTGGGCGTGACAGACTAAACATTGTAATTCATGGTAAAAGAGATCCAGTCAAGTCATACCCAATATAAACCAATAATAATGAATGCAAACGACAGTGTGCTCTCCAGCGGGTGCTTTTAATAAGAATGGTGATGACTCAACATAAAAGTAAATATATAGGTCCTTCGCAGAGGGAAGCAGGGATTTGTAGAGGTGCCAGAGCTCGGTTTTGAAATAGAGATAAATTATATTTTGAGCGGCATACTTTCATTGTCAACATAACAACAAAAAGACGACGATATCTTCCATGCTAAATAGATTATAGGCGGTTCCCAAACAGAATGGTAAAGTTTATACTCCCCTTCCTCCACAAGCATCAATCCATGGCTTGCTTGAAACAATGAGTGCCTCCAACATTCAACGGGTCCCAAGAGGAGTTTTGTTTGCAATTATTTTGATTTAGTTTGCATAAAGCATGGGACTGGGCATCCCAGTTACCAGCCATTTTCTCGTGAATGAGGAGCGGAGTCCACTCCTCTTGAGAATAACCCGCCTAACACCGAAGATAAGGGCAGCTCTAGTTGACATATGAGCTATTCGAGCGTGCAAAACAGAATGTTTATTTGAAGGTTTAAAGGTTGGCACATACAAATTTACTTGGAACGGCAGGTAAATACCGCATATAGGAAGGTATAGTGGACTCATATGGAATAACTTTGGGGTTTAAGGAGTTTGGATGCACAAGCAGTATTTCCGCTTAGTACAGGTGAAGGCTAGCAAAAGACTGGGAAGCGTCCAACTGAGAGAGCGACAACAGTCGTAAACATGCATTAAAATTAATTCACACCGAGTACAAGCATGAGTAGGATATAATCCACCATGAACATAAATATCATGAAGGCTATGTTGATTTGATTCAACTACATGCGTAAACATGTGTGTCGGTGTCAAAACCGGCGGATCTCGGGTAGGGGGTCCCGAACTGTGCGTCTAGGCGGATGGTAACAGGAGACAAGGGACACGATGTTTTTACCCAGGTTCGGGCCCTCTCGATGGAGGTAAAACCCTACTCCTGCTTGATTGATATTGATGATATGGGTAGTACAAGAGTGGATCTACCATGAGATCAAGGAGGCTATACCCTAGAAGCTAGCCTATGGTATGATTGTTGTAATGGTTGTTCGTCCTACGAACTAAAACCCTCCGGTTTATATAGACCCCGGAGATGCCTAGGGTTACACAGAGTCGGTTACAATGGTAGGAGATCTACATATCCGTATTGCCAAGCTTGCCTTCCACGCCAAGGAAAGTCCCATCCGGACACGGGACAAAGTCTTCAATCTTATATCTTCATAGTCTTGGAGTCCGGCCGATGATGATAGTCCGGCTATCCGGACACCCCCTAGTCCAGGACTCCCTCAGTAGCCCCTGAACCAGGCTTCAATGAGGACGAGTCCGGCGTGCATATTGTCTTCGACATTGCAAGGCGGGTTCCTCCTCCGAATAATTCATAGAAGATTGTGAACACAGGATAGTGTCCGGCTCTGTAAAATAAATTCCACATACCACCGTAGAGAGAATAATATTTACACAAGTTCAATCTGCTGACGTATTTTGTGGCGTGACGTCACACCACTACCAAGCCTTTACTTGAATCGTTTTTATTATACCACCTCAGCGCGTTTAGCGAAGCGGTTTCCTTGGCACGTCTTATCAAAGCAAAGATCGTGTTCCCCTTATTCCGGGATTCCCATCAATACGGACGTGGGTAACCCAACCGCGCCATTGATTATGGCGCTTGGGATATAAGCGAGTTTTACCAGGCCGGTGGGGATGCATAGTCTTCGTCCGCCCATATATAAGGGGATAAGGATCCACCTTTTTTACCTACGCCTTCTTCCTCCCTTGCTTATCCATCTCCGCGCACTCGAGCTCCAGCGCCCAAGTCTGCACATCTCGCCTCAACCTTCTCCAGCCATGTCCGGAGCGGGAGGCAAGTGGATGGCCTCCTCCGTTATGGAGGGGCATATCATGAAGCTGCGCGGCGCCGGATACCTGTCCAGCGACATCGCGCACCGGCTGCCCGACGAGGGGCAGCTCATCCCCACCCCCAGGCCCCATGAGAGGGTCGTATTTCTTCCCCACTTCCTCCACGGACTGGGCTTCCCACTTCACCCCTTCGTCCGGGGGCTCATGTACTACTATGGCCTGGACTTCCATGATCTGGCACCAAACTTCATCCTCAACATCTCGGCGTTTATCGTCGTGTGCGAGGCCTTCCTCTGCATCCAACCCCACTTCGGCTTGTGGCTAAAGACCTTCAATGTCAAGCCGAAGGTGGTGAAGGGCGTCCAAGCGGAGTGCGGAGGCGCCATGGTGGGCAAAATGCCCAACGTCACTTGGCTTGAGGGTGCCTTCGTGGAATCCATCAAAGGGTGGCAATCGGGGTGGTTCTACATCACCGAGCCGCGTGACCCTAAATGGGCAGCGGCCCCCGAGTTCAGATCTGGTATCCCCATGCAGCTCACCTCCTGAAAAGAGAAGGGCTTGCTATGGGGTAGTTCGGAGGAGCTGACCAGACTCCAGTCCTGTCTCCAGACCCTAGTGAACAAGAAGCTTAAGCTTGTCAACGTGATCCAGGTCATGCTCGTCCGCCGGGTTCTCCCCTGCCAGCAACGGGTCTTCAATTTGTGGGAGTTTGATCCGGCACAGCACCGGACCTTGAGCGGGCTCTTCAACATGATGTACGAAGCTGCCTGGAGGGTGCTGTTCAAGGGCGGAGAAGCCCCCGCATCCGCAACTGAAGATCGCGGATTCAGCACTCAGCGCCCGGCCGACGAGGTAAGCTATGTTATCCTTTATGGGACACTCATTTCTTTCATAGTTTGACTCTATGTGGGATCTAAACTCCCAATGCCTTTAACAGGATTGGCAGAAGACGTCCGGACAGGTTAACTATCCGGCTCCCCTTCCATAAGACCCAGCGGACACCCATTTGACGGGGCTGCTGGTCCCGACACTTTATGTGGTGCCAGAGAAGAAGGCCATGAAGAAGGCCACGGGAACCCAAATGAGTTCCCGGCGTCAGGTGGTATTGGACTCATCATCCGATGACTCCGAGGCGGACTCCTCCCCTGAGGATGAGGAGGAGAAGAAAGAAGACTCCCCCTAGCGGGGGGAGAGAAGAAGAGGAAGGCTTCCCCAGCGAGGGAGGCCGAAGGGTCCAAGAAGGGAAGGACCCTTCCTCCGGATTGCTCCGCCAACACCGGCGACATCGACGAGGAGTGGCCCTCAAGGGCCAAGCCCCTGGGAAGATCGTAATTATCCGTATTCCTGAATGATTTATAACTTTTCTTTCTGCCACGCGGTGTCTTTCTAATGCCGCATACAACCTGTAGTCCGGCCAAGGACGATCTTCCCGCTTCATCGAGCGGGTCCTTGGGCACATCGGATATGGATTCCCTTCCGACCGCCTCCACTCCTCGTGATGCTGACGATGCCGAGGTGGGATCCCAGGAGGGGACCCATCAGGAGGAGGAGGCTCCGGAGGTGCCGCAAGGCAACCTCCCGGACTTCGCACCGGACTCCGCGCCGGAACCTGCAGTGGTTCCGGAGTCCGGTAGGCGGCCCCTTCGTAAGAAGGGCAAGACTGTGACACCGGCGGCCTCCGTCCAACCAGAGGCGCCGGATAACTTGCTGGAGGCGCTCAACGGCGCTTCCATCAAAGAAGAACACCGCACTGTCATGAGTGCGGTGATTCAGAAGGTTCAGCTCACCAAGAGCGGGCTGACCGAAGCCTACAGCAGCCTTCTAACAGGCTTTGAGGTAAGAATTTTAAGACATGTAATATAATACCGCATAGACAGTAGCCCCTGATGCTCGGTTCGGTGTTCGGAAAGAAAAGCCGGACTGAGGATCTTAGAAAGATATACGCAGGAGTTCTAAAAAATATGTCAATATGGGATTGCAGGCTGCGCTGCTGACCTCTGCCGCACTGACTGCGGAGGTTGATGCTTTGAAGCAAAACCTCGAGCGGTCCGAGAGCGAGCTTGGCCGTGCCAAGAAGCAGCTCGAGGACAAGGAAGGTGAGTAACACCGTATTAAATTTGTACCTTACAAAAAAGGATTTTGGTTGCAAGATAAATAACAAGGATAACGTGGGTACTCCAGGGGCCACGAACGAGGTGGCGACCCTGAAGGAGGCCGTGTCCACGGCCGAACGCAATGTGGCCGCGGAACAAGCCGAGCGAGAGAAGTAGGAGGCGCGGGTGGCGGAGGTGCAACAAGAGCTCCAGGCTCTCATGGAAAAACATGAGGGTTTGGAGCGCGACTCAAAGACTCGAGAGTCCGAGCTTGCATCGGCTCTTGAGAGCGCCAAAGCCGCTAAGGCCGAAGACCACAAGGCCCTCCAGGAGATCGAGGATTTGAAGAAAATAGCAGTGGGTAAGGCATTTTTCATGCAAAGCAAGCATGTGAATGTGAATTACCTATTACTTACCCGAATTCGGAGCTCTCCAGGAGCGTTCGCGGATCTGCCCCGCACCGTGTCAGATGCTGCCGCTTTCTACCGGGCCGAGGAGGGGAGCTCGACGGAGAAGGTCTTCTGGTCTCAGTATGTTGAGGCCGGACATCCGGTGCCCCTTAGCGACCAGCTGAAGCAGCTGGTCGAGCTCCACAAGGTAGCCGAACAAGCCATGAAGGGCCTCATAGTTCGGCTGTGGCCCAAGGAGGCCATGCCTGGGAGCTACTTCGGCCTGGTACGGCGGCTGGTGGACGCGTGTCCCTGGGTTGAGGTCGTCAAGCATTCCGCCTGCCTTGAAGGTGCCCGTCGGGCCCTTGCCCGTGCAAAGGTGCACTGGGCAGGATGGATGCTGAGAAGCTGCTGACGGACGCGCCGCCGGCGGGCAAGGAGTATCGTACGCCCGAAATGTATTATAAGAGTGTCCTGAAGGGTGCCCGCATGATTGCGGATGAGTGCTCCAAAGATGTAATATTTGAGTAGACTCGCATTTTGTTATCCTGTGCACCGAAAACTTTGTTCATATGCGCTAAGAAACGCTTGTTAATTTAAAATATTACCTTCTGTGCGGCCGTTTATCAAATCTGAGAGATGGCAAGTCGTCGGCTTCAGCTCCCATGCCACTAGTGCTGGGGTGTTCGGGATAAACTTTAGCACTCTTGTTCCCATGTTTAGGTCCATCTAGGGAGGCGCTCAACACAACGAACGAGGCAACCAGACTTATAATGCTTGAATACTCTCACTTAGCCATAGAATTCTATAATTTTAAATTTCAGCGAAGCCCCTAGTGTTCGGAAGACCGAGTTCGGGGCGCTATCCACGCCTGGGCCGGACGAAGCCGGTTCCTCGCTCTAAGCGGCATAAGTCTTTAGGGACTCGAAAAAACCTCTTGAACAGCGACCAACTCTCGCCTTATCATGACGGTCAGTTTTAGCTTTCTCCACTGAGGCGCTCGCCCAGCTCAACCGGGGCGCAATCGCAGTTGTTCTCCCAGTGCTACCTTAGCCGATACAACGGAACGTAAGGTACCAAAACATGGGAGCCGGGCAAACCCAACTATTGACCCAAGACATGATTCGGAGCCGATGCATATAATGTTATAAGTTCGGGGTGCCGCACTTGTGAAAGTGTTCGGACTTATTACACCATAATGTGGGGAACTTAAGCCCCTGGTGTATTTAGCCGTACCGAAGTGTACAGATGCAACATGTCATAAATGAACATATATAAGAAAGAAATGCAATTATAAGCAAAAAGCGATGCATTATTTACTCCAGAAATACTGCCATGAATGCAGAACGATACAAATAGTGCGGTAAGCAAGGGATTGGACTATTAAACATGTCCCCCTCCAGGGGTAGGCTGCGGAATGGTGTATTAAACAGATTTAATGCTCGTAATGGAGACCACCTGAGTGTTCGTCGTAGCCTTTCTCCTTCCCTGGCTGTTGCATCGTGAGTTTGGCAGGTCTACTGCCGGACAGGGCCTCTGGTGAACGGAGTCCTGTGGGTAAGAAAAAAGAAAAAAAGAAAAAGATTGACACACTTGGGAGCCCCTGGTGTGGTTGAGCCGCACTCTGGGCCTGTCGTGGTCGTGCCCCTCCCCCGATGCCCATGGTATCTCCAAAGCGTAATGATGTACGCGAAGGACTAGTTTTGCAATTATGCAAGGGCTGGGGTTGGGGCCGCATTGCTACGCGTGCTTGGAACGTGCCAGGTGGTCTTGTTGTAGGTTACTCCAGGCGCGTTTGGCCGTGTCCGGTCGCTTAACGGCCGGACTCGAAAATTGCCTTAAGAGGCGGCTCTGTACTTCTGCCGCGAGAGCCGCTGTGTGTTCCTCCATTCGGAGGGAGCGTTCAGTGTTTCCGTTGACCGTGATGACTCCTCGAGGGCCTGGCATCTTGAGCTTGGGGTATGTGTAGTGCGGCACCGCGTTGAACTTTGCAAACGTGGTTCGTCCGAGCAGAGCATGATAGCCGCTGCGGAACGGGACTATATCGAAGATTAACTCCTCGCTTCGGAAGTTATCCGGGGATCCGAAGACCACTTCCAGTGTAACCGAGCCTGTACAATTGGCCTCTACACCTGGTATGATGCCTTTGAAGGTCGTCTTTGTAGGTTTAATCCTTGAGGGGTCTATGCCCATCTTGCGCACTATATCCTGATAAAGCAGGTTCAGGCTGCTGCCGCCGTCCATCAGGACTCTAGTGAGGTGAAATCCATCGACAATTGGGTCTAAAACCAATGCGGCGAATCCGCCATGGCGGATACTGGTGGGGTGGTCCCTTCGATCAAAAGTGATCGGGCAGGAGGACCATGGGTTGAACTTTGGGGCGACTGGCTCCATCGCGTATACGTCCCTGAGTGCACGCTTCCGCTCCCTCTTGGGTATGTGAGTTGCATATATCATGTTCACCGTCCGCACTTGTGGGGGGAAACCTTTCTGTCCTCTATTGTTCGGCGGCCGGGTCTCTTCCTCGTCATCGCTATGCAACCCCTTGTCATTGTTTTCGGCAATTAACTTGCCTGCCTGCTTAAATACCCAACAATCCGTGTTGGTGTGATTAGCTGGCTTTTCGGGGGTGCCATGTATCTGGCAAGAGCGGTCGAGTATTCGGTCCAAATTGGACGGGCCCGGAGTAGTTCTTTTGAATGGCTTTGTCCGCTGACCGGGTTTAGAGCCTCTGAATCCGGCGTTGACTGCCGTATCCTCAGTGTTATCGCCGTTAACGCGACGTTTGTTTTTGTTTCGACGCGACCTGCCATTGCGGTCCTTGGTATTCGGACTGCTAGAATTTTTCCTGAGGTTGTTACTGCGGGCTAGCCAGCTGTCCTCCCCCGCGCAGAAGCGGGTCATGAGTGATGTGAGGGCTGCCATGGATTTCGGCTTTTCCTGTCCTAGGTGCCGGGCCAGCCACTCGTCGCGGATGTTATGTTTGAAGGCTGCGAGGGCCTCTGCATCCGGACAGTCGACAATTTGGTTTTTCTTTGTTAAGAACCGTGTCCAGAACTGTCTGGCCGATTCGTCTGGCTGCTAAATTATGTGGCTTAGGTCATCGGCGTCTGGTGGTCGCACATATGTGCCCTGGAAGTTGTCAAGGAATGGGGCTTCCAGGTCCTCCCAACACCCAATTGACTCTGCTGGCAAGCTGTTGAGCCAATGCCGAGCTGGTCCTTTAAGCTTGAGTGGGAGATATTTGATAGCGTGAAGATCGTCACCGCGGGCCATGTGGATATGAAGGAGATAGTCTTCGATCCAAACCGCGGCGTCTGTTGTGCCATCGTAGGATTCAATGTTCACGGGTTTAAACCCTTCAGGGATTTGATGATCCATTACTTCATCTGTGAAGCACAGTGGGTGTGCGGCGCCTCTATATTGGGCTATATCGCGATGTAGCTCAAGCAAGCTTTGTCTACTGTGTTCGGCCCGGCCGGAGTTGCTGTATCCTACGCGACGGTATTCGTCACGCATCGTGGGGCGCCCGCGTGATCCGTAGATCGATCATGATTGTCTTGCCTTGTCCTCCAATATGTCTCGCAAGTCCGGCGCATTCCCCCATTGCTTCGTACTTTTCGAGCGGTGCCGGGGTACGGTTCTGGTGGAGGGCCTAGAGGCCTCTCTGTCGCGGCCACGAGGTGGTCGGTCTGCCGTATTGTCCGCTGGTGATGAAGGTCTATATGCCTCCTCCTCTAATCGGGGGAGCAACTTGCGTTTGGGGTAGCTTTTGGAGGGGCATTCGAGTTCATGCTCTTCGGCCGCGAGGACTTCAGTCCATCTGTCGGCTAGCAGATCTTGATCAGCTCTAAGTTGTTGCTGCTTTTTCTTTAGGCTGTTCGCCGTGGCCATTAGCCTGCGTTTAAAACGCTCTTGTTCGATGGGATCCCCGGGCACGACAAATTCGTCGTCGTTGAGGCTTGCCTCATCTCCGGAGGGAGGCATGTAATTGTCGTCCTCTACCTCTTCGTCTACTGCTCTCTCGTGGGGGCTAGCTTTTCCGTCCTCCTGTGCTGAATCCTGCTGGAGGGGGTTGTCTTCGGCACTCTCTGGGGTGTTATTATCTCCGGTGCCAGAATCTCCATTCTTGCTGTGGCGGGATTTAGAGCGGCGCCGCTGACGCCGGCGCTTGGGCTGTTTCTTGGAGGAATCTGCCTCCGCTGCTTCTTCGCCATTCCCATCCTTTGGGATGTCCACCATGTATATGTCGTATGACGAGGTGGACTTCCAGTGCCCCGTAGGCGCTGGTTCTTTGTCGTCTCCGGCATCGTCATCCATACCGTCGATGTCTTCGGAGTCATAGTCTAGCATGTCGGTTAGATCGTCGACAGTGGCTACAAAGTGGGTGGTGGGTGGGCTTTGAATTTCTTCGTCATCCACATCCCAACCGTCCTGACCGCAGTTCGGCCAGGGCTCTCCTGACAACGAGAGATACTTTAGCGAATTCAGAATGTCGCCGAAAGGCGAGTGCTGAAAGATGTCCGCGGCGGTGAACTCCATGATCGGCGCCCAGTCGGATTCGATTGGTAGGGGTGCAGGAGGTTTGGAGTCTGGCACCACGGAGTCACGAGCTTCACAAGGGACAAGGTAGGTATTCGGCTCCATCGCCGTAGGAGTTGCAGCCCCCGAGGCGGTGTCTAGCCACCCATCCTCGATCTGCGCGGTCGGCTCCGAATTATGTGTCGGAGCGGACTCATGTGCGGCCTCCAGGGCACTGTCTGGCAGGGGAGCTAAATCATGCCCATCGTGACAGTGCGACATGCTTGGCTGTGGCTCGGATCCGTCGAAGATTAAGTCTCCGCGGATGTCAGCCATGAAGTTTAGACTTCCAAATCTGACCTGATGGCCAGGGGCGTAACTTTCGATCTGCTCTAGATGGCCAAGCGAATTGGCCCGCAGTGCAAAGCCACCGAATACGAAGATCTGTCCGGGGAGAAAGGTCTCACCCTGGACTGCATCGTTGTTGATGATCGAAGGAGCCATCAAGCCTATAAGTGACGACACAGAGGAACTCTCAATGAAAGCACCAATGTCGGTGTCAAAACCGGCGGATCTCGGGTAGGGGGTCCCGAACTATGCGTCTAGGCGGATGGTAACAGGAGACAAGGGACACGATGTTTTTACCCAGGTTCGGGCCCTCTCGATGGAGGTAAAACCCTACTCCTGCTTGATTGATATTGATGATATGGGTAGTACAAGAGTGGATCTACCACGAGATCAAGGAGGCTAAACCCTAGAAGCTAGCCTATGGTATGATTGTTGTAATGGTTGTTCGTCCTACGGACTAAAACCCTCCGGTTTATATAGACATCAGAGAGGGCTAGGGTTACACAGAGTCGGTTACAATGGTAGGAGACCTACATATCCGTATTGCCAAGCTTGCCTTCCACGCCAAGGAAAGTCCCATCCAGACACGGGACAAAGTCTTCAATCTTGTATCTTCATAGTCTTGGAGTCCGGTCGATGATGATAGTCCGGCTATCCGGACACCCCCTAGTCCAGGACTCCCTCAATGTGCCAAATCGAGTCACTCAATACATTTAAAGGAGGATACCATCCAATCATACCACATCATAATCATTCTAATAGCATGTTGGCACGCAAGGTAAATCATTATAACTCATAGCTAATCAAACATGGCACAAGCATCTATAATCTCTAAATGTCATTGCAAATATGTTTACTTCATAATAGCTAACTCAGGAACGATGAATCATCATATTTACAAAAACAAGAGAGGTCGAGTTCATACTAGCTTTTCTTATCCCAATCAGTCCATCATATATCATCATTATTGCCTTTCACTTGCACGACCGAACGGTGTGTATAACAATAAGAGTGCACGTGCATTGGACTAAGCTGGAATCTGCAAACATTCAACTCAAGAGAGAAGACAAGTAATATGGGCTCTAAGTTTAAATAATCAATCATGCATATAAGAGCCACTAAGCATTTTCAATATGGTCTTCTCAACCCCCAAAGAAAGGAAAAGAAATAAAAACTATTTACACGGGAGAGCTCCCAACAAGTAAAAGAAGAACGGGAAATATTTTTGTTTTGGGTTTTCTTTTTAATTACTACTACAAGCATGGAAAGTAAACTAACTAAATTTTTTTGGTTTTTTTCTTAAGGTTTATCAAACACACAAGAAGAAAGCAGGAAAAAGAAATTTAAACTAACATGGGTATTACAGTGAAAGAGTATGAGCACCGACATCTAGCAATGAGTGTGTGTGAACATAAATGTAATGTCGGTGGGAAATACGTACTCCCCCAAGCTTAGGCTTTTGTCCTAAGTTGGTCTATTGGCAGGGATAGCCTAGCGGATATCCATAGGTGAAGCTGGGGTCATACTGCGACGAAGAAGACTCTGACTGCCACTGGCTGGCAGCCTCCTCTGGATCCCAAGAATAAACAGATAGTCGTGGAGGCTCATCTTGTGGCTCCGGCTCCGGGGTTGGTGCAGGGTTCCGATAGGCTTGAACAGCCGACCACGGAACAATGTGAGGTTCTGCAGACAAGTTAAACAAAGAAGGAGTAGGCAAAGTAATAGTCTCAGGGTGATGTTTATCAAAGTACAATTTATATTTGAGCTCCCCATCGTGACTCTTAACAAGAAAATCATGTGCTATCATACTCCTATAATCTAAATAAGCACGGGGTAGCGCTGTTTCTTCTTTCTCCTCGTGCCTAATAGGTATTTCAAAATGTTCAGCTAGGCGTGAAGCATAAATGCCTCCAAAGATGGGGCCCTTAGTACGGTTCAGACTTAACCGTCTAGCAACAATTCCACCCATACTAACAGAGTTATTGTGGAATAGACCATGGAGCAAAATCACAATATAAGGAATACTAAGGTTCCCACAGATTCCGCATCCAATTAAACAACGACTAGCAATTTTAGTAGGAGGGACTTCAGCTTTATCATATCTATAGAGAGAATTTACCTTTACTACCTGTGTCAGGATATCGGGAGGTTCTTCATTAAATAAGTAATTGATATCATATACTTCTTCAGCAGGTGGTAAATTAAGACCATGTATTTCTTCAATAGGAGGTAAATTCTTAACATCTTCAGCTTTAATACCTTTTTCTTTCATAGATTTCTTTGCCTCTTGCATATCTTCGGGACTGAGAAATAGAACACCTCTCTTCTTCGGAGTTGGTTTAGGAATAGGCTCAGTAATTGGCTAAGGAACTGGCTCAGGAGGTGCCCAATTATTTTGATTTGTCAACATATTATTCAATAGAATTTCAGCTTCATCCGGTGTTCTTTCCCTAAAAAGAGAACAAGCACAACTATCCAGGTAATCTCTAGAAGCATCAGTTAGTCCATTATAAAAGATATCAAGTATTTCAGGTTTCTTAAGATGATGATCAGGTGTCATGCCCAATATGCGACCCTATCCAAGAGGAACTCAAAGGTACCACCAATGATAGACCCGCATATTGAAATGCTTTTGCAAGGTGGATATCATTACATCAACATTACATAATAGATGGGGGTACATACAAAAGGCATACAATGCCACACGAATACAACATCATCATACATAAGAGCACCATCTGACTACGGATGAAACACAAACAGAAACTCAAACGACATCCACCCTGCTAGCCCAGGCTGCCGACCTGGAACCTATCCCCTGATCGAAGAAGAAGCAGAAGACGAACTCCAAACTAAGCAAACATCGCTCTCACGTCATGAGCATCGCAAAACCTGTACCTGCAACTGTTGTTGTAGTAATCTGTGAGCCACGAGGACTCAGCAATCCCATTACCATGGGTATCAAGACTAGCAAAGCATAATGGGAAAGGAAGGGGTAAAGTGGTGAGGTTGCAGCAGCGACTAAGCATGATATGGTGGCTAACATACGCAAAAGAGAGTGAGAAGAGAGCAAAACGGAATGGTCGTCAACTAGCAATGATCAAGAGGTGATCCTGAACTCCTACTTACGTCAAACATAACCCAAAACCGTGTTCACTTCCCGGACTCCGCCGAAAAGAGACCATCACGGCTACACACACGGTTGATGCGTTTTAATTCGTATCTGGTGTCAAGTTATCTACAACCAGACATTAACAAATTCCCATCTGCCACATAACCGCGGGCACGGCTCTCGAAAGTTTATACCCTGCAGGGGTGTCCCAACTTAGCCCATGATAAGCTCTCGCGATCAATGAAGGATATTCCTTCTCCCAGGAAGACCCGATCAGTCTCGGAATCCCGGTTTACAAGACATTTCGACAATGGTAAAACAAGACCAGCAAAGCCGCCCGATGCGCCGACAATCCCGATAGGAGCTGCACATATCTCGTTCTCAGGGCAACACCGGATAAGTCAAGCTATGAGTAAAACCAGACCTCGAGTTTCCCCGAGGGGGCCCCGCAGGCTGCTCAGTTCGGACCAGCACTTAGACAAGCACTGGCCCGGGGGGGGGGGGGGGGCTAAAATAAAGATGACCCTCGGGCTCCGAAAACCCAAGGGAAAAAGGGCTAGGTGAGGCAAATGGTAAAACCAATGTTGGGCCTTGCTGGAGGAGTTTTATTCAAAGCGAACTGTCAAGGGGGTCCCATAAATCACCCGACCGCGTAAGGAATGCAAAATCCGGGAACATAACACCGGTATGACGGAAACTAGGGCGGCAAGAGTGGAACAAAACACCAGGCATAAGGTCGAGCCTTCCACCCTTTACCAAGTATATAGATGCATTAATTAAATAAGAGATATTGTGATATCCCAACATAACCCTGTCCATCATGGAGCAATCTTCAACTTCACTTGCAACTAATAACGCTATAAGAGGGGCTGAGCAAAGCGGTAACATAGCCAAGCAACGGTTTGCTAGGAAGGGTGAAAATGTTAGAGGCTAACATGGCAGTTTGGGAGGCTTGAAGAGCAAAAGATAGGTAGCGCAGCAAAGCGATAGAACGAAGCAACTAGCATAGCAATGATAGTAGTGAGATCCAAGGTAGCGGTCATCTTGCCTGAAATCCCACTAGGAAGAAGAACGAGTCCATGAAGAAGACGAACGGACGTAGTCGAACGAATCCTTACAATCGCAACATTACCGGAACTAAGAAGCAACACCGGAAAGAAACAAACAACATGGTAAACACACAAGCATAAACATGGCATGATGCACAAACAAGTATGATGCATGTCCTGTTTAATGAGGCATGGCATGGCAATATGCACAAACAACACTACAAGTTAAGTGGAGCTCAATATGCAACGAGTTGCAATTGACAAAACACCACATTCAAATGTTTAGTTCTCTCTCGTTTGTTTACCCAACAATACTAAATGTTGATTAACATGGCAAGGGGTGTAACAAAAGTAAACTAACTATTTAGGCAAGTTTAAATGAGGCCGGAACAACAAACAACAATTTCGAAAAATCCTCATGTCATCTAGCAATTTAATACAACAACAATTTTAAACATTTTAATTGTTGTTATCATGATGCGGATGACATATGCAAGTTTTAGGCAATATTTATGAAAATGTTGACATGAGCATGTTATGAAGCATTTGGTCACCATGGCGGAACAAAAAGGGTGCCACAGCGGTGAAACGGAAATGGTGCCACGGCAACATTCCGGTCCCGGTAACTCGATTGAGATACCGATGCAAGAGAGAAGTGTGCGGATGAGTGTGTCATGCAAAAGGTGATGGGGTGATCCCGGTTATCGGGTTCCCATGGGTCGACGGCATTGCAAAGGAGGAGGAACGTGCAAGGATCAATTCAGGACATGGTCCAAACATAGGGTGCATCTCATACAACACATGCATTCGGTCCACAGACGTCGTCTCGGGGTTATACCTTTGAAGCATGCTTACGGGGCGGTTCGAGTTCGGAGCGGTGTAGAGGAAGTAGGCGTTCACGGGTCGTCGTGGAAAGTAGTTGTTCACGTGCGACGGTAGTGGAAGTAGTCATTCTCGTGACGGTAGTGGAAGTAGTGGTACACGACGGCGGCGGTAATGGAAGTAGTGGTTCACGGACGTCGTGGAAGTAGTCATTCACGGCGACGGTAGAGGTACTCGCGATCTTGGCGACGGTAGTGGTACACGGGTCGAAGAGGAACTTGGCGTATCCACGTGTAGGGGTACTTGGCGATCGACGGACGTCGTGGTACTTGTTGGTCCGGGTCTTGGCGTATCCAGGGAACGTCTTGCGAGGCGATAACAAAGGTGTTCATCGAGGTACTTGGCGTCCACGGCAACATGCGGAGGAGGTGCACCGACTTGGCCTGCTGGAGGCACTTGGAACAGAGAAGCCATCGGGCTGCTGTTCATTGGAAACGAGTTGAACCAGGGGAGGTCAAAGCAGCAACGGTGGAGGCAGAGTTGGCCGGAGGGGATGACTCAAGCAGGAGCTCCATAGCACGAGGAGGAGGCCGACAGAGATGCAACAGAGATGGGTGCAGGCGTCGCACTTGCCGACACCGGTCGCGGGAGGTCGCCGGGGTTTCGTTCCTGCCAGTTCGAAGTGGAGGCAGGCCGACGGACTTGGGGCTCGGCCAGCAGTAAGGAGGCGATGGTGGTGGTCAGCAGCAGGAAGCGGTGACCCAGCTCGTGGTGACAACAACGACGAACAGAGGCGCGGGGACGGCAGGGGCGTGACGATGCTTGGCGGCCGGAGGGAGCAAGGCGCAGAGGCAAGAAGGCGTAGCGGAGGCCATGGCCTCGGGGAGGGGGTCAGGGGCGGGGCTCCTGTGGCGCCATGGCTGCACGAGCTCGCGGACGGAGCTGCAGGCACGAGCAGCCAAAGGGGGGGCGTCGACGCGGGAGGAGACGCAGGGTGCAGCGCCATGGCGGAAGCAGCGGCGAGGAGATCAGGCGCCATGGGAGGTGAGCCGCGGGGCGTGAACGAGGAGATCGAGCGGAGGGAGATGGGGATCAAGGCTCCTGGCGGCGCTGGATGGGGCATCGAGGGAGAGAGCGAGGGGATCGGCAGGAGGCTAGGGTTAAGATGGGGATGATTGGGCTTTGGGCCAAAAGGACTGCGGGGAAGCAGGCCGGCCTGGCTGCTGGGCTCTCTCTCACTCCAAAAATAAATAAATAAAAACAAAATAGAGATGAGAAAGAAAGGAAAGAGAGGTTAGGGAAAGAATTTGCGCATGCGGATAATTTCCCCGGACTCACAAAAATGTGCTTGTTCCGAGAAAATAGAAAAAGGCCATGATTGAAAGATTTAAATTCAAACTCATTTGATTTAAATTCAAATGATTTGAATAGGAAGTGAGGGTTGGGAAGGTCCAAAAATGTTTGGATTTTTGGTGGAGCTCCGGAATATGATGAAATAATATATGGCAAGGTTGGAGACCAAGAATTAAGATAACAAAGCCATTGGGATAATTTGCAAGTGTGTTATGGTGATTTCGAAATAAATGGAATAATTTTATTATAGCTCCCTAATAATAGTAGGAGACTTTGAATATGTTTTAAAGAGAAATCACCATGTGCATTTCCCTCAATTTAAATGGATCAGATATCCATGCAATTTATTTGAGTTGCAAAATTTAGTGGCATGATGACATGATGCAATGCAAATGATGCAATGATGAATGCAACAAGCAAAAACAAATCACACAACAAATCTCGAAAACCCTGGAAGGCATCTGAAGCTCCGGTCTTGGGGCGTCACATCAGGCAAAGCATTAAGTAACTTGAGAAGCCTCCCCCAAGCTTGTGGGAGACTCTCTTCTTCAATTTGCACAAAGTTGTATATTTCCCTCAAAGCGGCTTGTTTCTTATGAGCAGGGAAATATTTAGCAGAGAAGTAATAAATCATATCCTGGGGACTTTGCACACAACCAGGATCAAGAGAATTAAACCATGTCTTAGCGTCACCTTTTAATGAGAACGGAAATATTTTGAGTAAATAAAGGTAACGTGATCTCTCATTATTAGTAAACAGGGCAGCTATATCATTTAACTTAGTAAGATGTGCCACAACAGTTTCAGATTCATAGCCATAAAAAGGATCAGATTCAACCAAAGTAATTATATCTGGATCAATAGAAAAATCATAATAATCCTTATCGGGAACGCAGATAGGTGAAGTAGCAAAAGCAGGGTCAGGTCTCATTCTATCTCTAAGAGATTCTTTACTCCATTTAACAAGCAACCTCTTAAGTTCGTATCTATCCTGGCAAGCAAAAATAGCCGCAGAAGATTCAACATCAAAAAGATAACCCTTAGGAATAGCAGGCATATTCTCATCATCACTATCATCATCGTATTCAGGTTCAATAATTTCTCTTTCTCTAGACCTAGCAATTTGCTCATCAAGAAATTCACCAAGGGGCACAGTAGTATCAAGCATAGAAGTAGTTTCATCGTAAGTATCATGCACAACAGAAGTGGAATCATCAATAACATGCAACATATCAGAATTCATAGCAGTAGCAGGTTTAGGTGTCGCAAGCTTACTTATAATAGAAGGAGAATCTAGTGCAAGGCCAGATGGCAGTTGCTTACCTCCCCTCGTAGTTGAGGGCAAAATAGTAGTTCGATCATCTTTCAAGTTCTTCATAGTGTCCAGCATATATAAATCCCAAGTGACTCAAAGAATAGAGCTATGCTCCCCGGCAACGGCGCCAGAAAAAGGTCTTGATAACCCACAAGTATAGGGGATCGTAACAGTTTTTGAGGGTAGAGTATTCCACCCAAATTTATTGATTCGACACAAGGGGAGCCAAAGAATATTCTCAAGTATTAGCAGCTGAGTTGTCAATTCAACCACACCCGAAACTTAATATCTGCAGCAAATTGTTTAGTAGCAAAGTAATATGATAGTGGTGGTAACGGTAACAAAAGTAAAGACAGCAAAAGTAATGTTTTTGGTATTTTGTAGTGATTGTAACAGTAGCAACGGAAAAAGTAAATAAGCGAGAACCAGTATATGGAAAACTCGTAGGCACCGGATTAGCGATGGATAATTATGCTGGATGCAATTCGTCATGTAACAGTCATAACATAGGGTGACACAGAACTAGCTCCAGTTCATCAATGTAATGTAGGCATGTATTCCGTATATAGTCATACGTGCTTATGGAAAAGAACTTGCATGACATCTTTTGTCCTACCCTCCCGTGGCGGTGGGGTCATATTGGAAACTAAGGGATATTAAGGCCTCCTTTTAATAGAGAACCGGAACAAAGCATTAGCACATAGTGAATACATGAACTCCTCAAACTATGGTCATCACCGGGAGTGGTCCCGATTATTGTCACTTCGGGGTTGCCGGATCATAACACATAGTAGGTGACTATAGACTTGCAAGATAGGATCAAGAACACACACATATTCATGAAAACATAATAGGTTCAGATCTGAAATCATGGCACTCGGGCCCTAGTGACAAGCATTAAGCATAGCAAAGTCATAGCAACATCAATCTCAGAACATAATGGATACTATGGATCAAACCCTAACAAAACTAACTCGATTACATGATAAATCTCATCCAACCCAGCAAGCCTACGATGCAATTACTCACGCACGGTGGTGAGCATCATGAAATTGGTGATGGAGGATGATTGATGATGACGACGGCGACGAATCCCCCTCTCCGGAGCCCCAAACGGACTCCAGATCAGCCCTCCCGAGAGAGATTAGGGCTTGGCGGCGGCTCCGTATCGTAAAACGCGATGATTTCTTCCCTTTGATTTTTTTCTCCCCGAAAGCCAATATATGGAGTTGGGGTTGGCGTCGGAGGGCCACCAGGGGGCCCACGAGGTAGGGGGCGCGCCCACCACCCTCGTGAGTAGGGTGTGGGCCCCCTGGTCTTAATCTTTTGCGAGGGTTTTTTATTGTTTTTTCTAAGGTGTTTCGTGGAGTTTCAGGTCATTCCGAGGACTTTTATTTTCTGCACATAAAACAACACCATGGCAATTCTGCTAAAAACAGCGTCAGTCCGGGTTAGTTCCATTCAAATCATACAAGTTAGAGTCCAAAACAAGGGCAAAAGTGTTTGGATAAGTAGATACGATGGAGACGTATCAAGAACACACACACACACACACATAGGGAGAGAGAGAGAGAGAGAGAGAGAGAGAGAGACAGAGAGAGAGAGAGAAATCCAATCTCGGAGGGGCTCCTGCCCTCCGGGAGTCATAGCAGCCATGGACCAGAGGGGAAACTCTCCTCCTGTCGTGGAATAGTCACGACAGATGTCCTAGTGTGAGGACTTAGTCGTGGAGCCATCGCAACTAGGTTAGCTTAAAGGGGTTAAACGGGACAAAGGACACATGAGTTTATAGTGGTTCGGCCCCTTGCGGTGAAGGTAAAGGCCTAATCCAGTTTGAGGTGGTATTGCTTATGTATCGATTACCAGGGAGCGAATCCGCTTGACCTGTCTTTCAGTCTGTTGTTTCTTGCCTTGAACCACCGTTGGGTCATCCCTTTACATACACATGTTGACGCCCAACGACTCACGGAGTCCCGGCCGGCTCATAGACAACGTGTCCGGCTCGGTGACTATCTATACATGCCTTGCAATACAAGTCTTATACATATGGCGGTTTACTTCTACGGGCCTTAAGTCGCCCTTGGGCCTTGGGCCCTTGCCTGTGAACCACCATCTTCAATATCCTTGTGGGCTTCATATCATGAATCACCATAGATATAACCCGTCCCCACTTGGGTGGGTCATACCTAATAGCTATATCCCCAATATTAGGCCCCAGGTTGATTTGAACATGTTCATGTCAATCTTCAACTCTTAGGAAAAAATATCCCCTTCTTCATTTGTGCAAGAATTCATAACCCGCCATGACGTCATCTCCTGGACTTGTGATAACCCGCCATGACATCACCTGTCATTAATTTACACAATATCCAATATATCTTCAACGGATCTTTATATTTAATAGCCATCCCGAAAATCGAGGCGCCTGAGCAGCTGGATAACCATGTTTTGGCCTCCTTGTTTTGCGCGCCCACCTGTTAACTTTTTCCTTTTAAATAGGGTCGAACAACCTCTTCTCATTCTACCCCCTTTCCTTCGTCTTCCTCCTCTCGCGACTCTCCTGCCACTTGAGCTCCACCGCCGCCGCGAAGCTCACTGTCCTCCTTGTCCTCGGCCGCTGCATCAACCTGAACGGGACCAGAGATCGACAGCGCTCCACCGCAGTTCACCTGCCTTTGTTAGCGTTCCTCCTTGTACGCTCCAGATCGCATTAGGGTTTTTGTAGTTCTTCGTAGTTCTTCACCCTCCATCTTCAACCCTAGCATCCTTTGATCTGAAGATAGCATATAACTCGTGTGGTAGTAGTTTTGTCCTTGCTTTCAATGCCAGCGGACCCTTTTTCCTTCAAAAAAGATCTCCTCAGAACCTATGAACTCCCCTGCACTGTTTTTAGGTTTTGATTTATTTTCTTTTTCTGAACTGCCACTGATCCAAAATTATAATTGTAATCTGTGAAACCTGTTTGTCCAGTACTTAGCAAAATTTTCTTCCTGATAGATCAACCTGGTCATGGCGGCTTATATCACCAGTTGTAGTTAGATTCAACACTTTAGGAAGCTTCATTCTTTGATGGATATCAATCTGCTCATGGCGGCTTACATAACCCATTGTAGCTAGTCATATACCATTAGGCCCCTTTTTAAGCCGCCATTATGAATATGTGTTATAGTGCTCTTTCTCCGGCTTAATTTAAACCGACAAACTTGTTCTTTTTCCTTTTTAGGCCTCTTTCTTCACAATGGCCCCGAAGACAGCCACTTCCTGTAACTAGGTTCCCTCCATTGTCACTGAGAAAACACTCCAGGACTTTGTAACAACCGGCTATTTGCCAAAGAAGACTGTCATGCATTATCTCGCCCCCAAGCCGGAAGAGGAGAAACCTCAGCCAAACGATGATGAAGTCATTGTCTTTACTGATCACATGAACCGGGGTTTCTCACCGCCCAGCTCTAAATTCTTCCGGGATGTTCTGCACTTTTTTAATCTTCATCCTCAAGACATTGGACCCAATTCCGTGTCAAACATATGAAATTTCCAAGTTTTCTGTGAGGTGTACCTTCAAGAGGAGCCCAGTGTGGAGCTGTTCAGAGAATACTTTTATTTGAACCGCTAGAACGAGTACTCAAATGGACCCAGCCTGGAACTTGGTGGAATCTCAATTCAGCGAAGGAGAGATGCTATCTTCCCTTATGCCCTCCTGCCGAGTCATCCCGAGGATTGGAAACAGACATGGTTCTATTGCAAGGATACTTCTCCGGCTGACGAGAACCGACTGCCCGGCTTTCGCGCCCTGCGTCTTGACTCAAAACATCATCTCCCTAACAAGCTGACAGCCGCTGAACGCAAAAGACTCGCCCCTACCATTGCCAAGGTCAAGGCTCTGTTGGGAAATGGCTTAACTAGCATTGACTTGGTTCGATGCTGGGTTGCATTGTGGGTCATTCCATTGAGTCGCCGCACCGGCTTAATGTGCACCTACACTGGTGGCAAAAAGGATCCACTGCGCCACAGTTATGAGGATTTAACTGACGATGCCATCAACGAAATGACGAATTCCCTTCTGCATGGAAGCCCGATAGACTGCAGCAAAGTGGGCCTAAGCCCTTTCTACACACATCTAACCCGGCACCAGAAGTAAGTCTTTAAAGTACTTACTTTACCTTCATCCTTAAATACTTTATTTAACTCAACTTTGATGACTTTCACAGGCTGATGATGACTTTTGGAAGAAGGAATATGACCATGAAGCTACCAAAAGGGCCAGGAAAGCCAAGAAAGCCACCAAGAGAACCGCCAAGAAGAAGGGAAAGAAAACCAGTGCTTCTGAGATGCTTGAGCTGGACGACAGCTCTGAGTCGGAGGTAGCCCTTGATTCCCTTGGCTCATTTTTCAACCATCTTATTGACATTGATTATCATCAGGATGACACGAGGACCAGTCAAGCAATCGAAGAAGAGGTAAATATCATTTCCTCCGACTCCGAGCCCTTGCCAAGAAAGAAAATTCGAAGAGTAACCATAAAGTAAGCTTTTCACACCCCTTAGCTCATCTGGATCCTCACTTTCTTTTGAAGCAATAGCAGCACGAGAGCCGGTGACAGACTCAGACTAGCAGGGACGAAGAATTATCTTCTGGCTAACCGAATACTCCAAGGAAGCGTCGAAACGAGGTCACCCCCGATTTAAACTCTTTTTATCCTCTGGCAGGTCTCATTCACCAACCACTTAATTCTTCTGACTCAAATTATCAGGAAACATCTTGTTCCTCTTCCGACGACTCATCTTAGTCTCATCTGCCGGCTTTCAAGACTGCTCCTGGGTAATCACAATTACTTATCGTTTGCTCTTTATGATCCTTTATATTTATACTGACCTCTCATGATTCATGCAGTGGAAAAGCCAAGCCTGGCAAGAAGGCAAAGGTGACTGAGCCGGCTGAAGACCCGAAAGTCAATAAGCCGGAGCAACAAACCCCAGCACGTGAGATCTCCATTCCCCAATCGTCGGAACCGGTTCTTGACGTTCCACCAGTGACTTCTGACCCTCCTATCAATCAAGCCAGCGATGACCCTGTGAACCCTAAAGCATCCAGTCCAGTTAAGACGACTGATACGCATGATGATGATGTGGTGATCACCAACACTGGCTTTAGAGGGCCGGGAAGGCCTACTGTCTTGGCCAAGCACTCTGCCAAGGAGGAGTACATTGAACGGCAAAAAGTAAGATTTGATGTTGCTGACTACTCCCAATTAAGCATTGGAGAAGTATATTCTGGCTATCTCAGTCAAGTACACAGCAGCCGTGAACTTGAAGTTGACATGGTGAAGCAAATGGACCAGAAATTTGAGTCATGAACTCCTCCTTTATTGAGTTATGCACATCCTGTCAGCCCCCAAGTCTACTGTTTATGAGGAATATGCTGTAGACTTAGATTAACAATGAGCATAAATAATACCCTTTGTCAGACTCCTTCAAAATCTGGCTTAAAGCATCCAGTTTAAAGTAGATATGTAATGATTAACACTGAATCCATAGCCCCCAAGGGCCGATTTAATCAGCATGAATGAGCCGGTCCTTTATACTCTTGTGTAGAAAGCAGTACTTGTGTAGTTCTCATGAGCTGACTGTGGCCGTTTGTAGCACCAACGGGTCATCGTAAAGTAGTAACTAAACAAGCAATATGCATTAGCCCCCAAGTGCCAAGTACTCTTGCTCGCAAAGTGCTTGGGACTTATTCACATAAGCCGTTGCATGAATAATTTTTTCGGCATACATTAGCCCCCAAGTGCCAAGTGTTGTTGCTTGAAAAAGGCTTGGGACTTCACGTTTTGAGCTAAAACTGAATTATGATTTTGATCCGGTGTATGTACAGACCACCACTACTCAACTTAAATCAGAGCTGTCTGACTTGAAGACTCGTCTGGAGCTGGAAGAATTTGAGACCCGGAAGGCGAACTCAAAGTTCCAATTCAGCATGAATGAAACAGAAAAACTAAAAACCAGCTTTGAAGTGGAAAGAAATGCTTGGGCTGAAGAAAATAAGGCCTTGACATAGTGGGCTAAGAAAGCGGAGGCGGCTCTCCAGGAGGCGACCACTGAACTTACCGGCTTAAAACGCCATGTGTCTCAGATAGTTTCTGCTATCTTTGGTAAGTCGCCTCACTAGTATCCATTTACATTTCTTCCTTGATTGATATAAGCCGCCCCTAATCCATCTATGATTATTATGCAGGCCCCAGGAGCACCAATCTTAACCAGGATATGCTCGTGAAGCTGAAGGCGGTTTACACACTTGTGGAGCAGCTTTATACTGGGGCTCAGCGTGCATTGGCCACAATTTCTCCATCTAACCAAGCCCCCACTCTCTTGGTTGATGTGTTGAGGAAACTTTCTATTCTGCCTGAGAGGTTTAGTGAGATGAAGCAATCATCTGCAAGAGCCGGAGCTGTGACAGCCTTAAGCCGGGCCAAAGCATGGTTACCGAAGCTAGACCCGGCCGACATATCTACCAGGTACCGAAGCTTGAAATAAGACGACACCCCTTTTGATAAGAAACACTTTGCCGCCTGTGTGAAGGACATATGTCCCCTGGCCAGCCTGATTACCAATGAAACCGATCTTTCCAGATATCAACCGGCTTATGATTTGGAAAATCAGAAGATGCCGACGCTGCCTTACAATGTGAAGGATCTAATTCCCCTAATCCGTAAGCACACTTTTGCTCCTGAAGTTGACCCGTCCGAGCTTATTGATGATGAAGTTGAATTTCAAGCCTTGAATGGCATTGACTGGTCATCACCAACCTTCCAGGAAGTAGAATAGGACAAAGAAGTGGAGAGGGGTGATCCAGAAGCTTCAAGCCATCAGAGTCAAGAAGATTGATCCGCTGGGCAGTTCATAGATGTGACCTTCTGAAAAACAGTTATCATTTTGACTCCTTGAGTCATGTAATAGGGTAGCAGTTGAAGGAAATATGCCCTAGAGGCAATAATAAAGTTATTATTTATTTCCTCATATCATGATAAATGTTTATTATTCATGCTAGAATTGTATTAACCGGAAACATGATACATGTGTGAATACATAGACAAAACTATAGTCACTAGTATGCCTCTACTTGACTAGCTCATTAATCAAAGATGGTTATGTTTCCTAACCATAGACATGTGTTGTCATTTGATTAGTGGGATCACATCATTAGGAGAATGATGTGATTGACATGACCCATTCCGTTAGCCTAGCACTCGATCGTTTAGTATACTGCTATTGCTTTCTTCATGACTTATACAAAGTTCCTGCAACTATGAGATTGTGCAACTCCCGTATACCGGAAGAACACTTTGTGTGCTACCAAACGTCACAACGTAACTGGGTGATTATAAAGGTGCTCTACATGTGTTTCCGAAGGTACATGTTGGGTTGGCATAATTCGAGATTAGGTTTTGTCACTCCGATTGTCGGAGAGGTATCTTTGGGCCCTCTCGGTAATACTCATCACCTAAGCCTTGCAAGCATGTAACTAATGAGTTAGTTATGAGATGATGTATTACGGAACGAGTAAAGAGACTTGTCGGTAACGAGATTGAACTAGGTATTGGATACCGACGATCAAATCTCGGGCAAGTAACATAACGATGACAAAGGGAACAAAGTATGTTGTTATGCGGTTTGACCGATAAAGATCTTCGTAGAATATGTAGGAACCAATATGGGCATCCAGGTCCCGCTATTGGTTATTGACCGAGAATGGTTCTAGGTCATGTCTACATAGTTCTTGAACCCGTAGGGTCCGCACGCTTAACGTTTCGATGATAGTTTTATTATGAGTTTATAAGTTTTGATGTACCGAAGTTTGTTCGGAGTCCCGGATGTGATCACGGACATGACGAGGAGTCTCGAAATGGTCGATACATAAAGATTGATATATTGGACGACTATATTCGGACACCGGAAAGGTTCTGGGTAATTTCGGAGAAAACCGGAGTGCCGGGGGGGGGGGGGGGGGTTACTGGAACCCCCCGGGAGAGTTAATGGGCCACATGGGCCTCGGTGGGAAGAGAGAGGGGCGGCCAGGGTGGGCCGCGCGCCCCCTCTCCCTCTGGTCTGAATTGGACTAGGAGGGGGGGGGGGGCGCCCCCGTTTCCTTCCCCCCTCTCCCCCTTCCTTCCCCCTCCTAGTAGGAGTAGGAAAGGAGGAGTCCTACTCCTACTAGGAGGAGGATTCCTCCTCCCTTGGCGCGCCCAAAGGGGCCGGCCGGCCTCCCCCCTCCCTCCTTTATATACGGGGGTAGGGGGCACCCCATAGACACGCAAGTTGATCTACGGATCGTTCCTTAGCCGTGTGCGGTGCCCCCTTCCACCATATTCCACCTCGGTCATATCGTCGCGGAGTTCAGGCGAAGCCCTGCGCCGGTAGAACATCATCATCGTCACCACGCCGTCGTGCTGACGGAACTCATCTCCGGAGCTCGGCTGGATCGGAGGCCGGAGATCGTCATCGAGCTGAACGTGTGCTGAACTCGGAGGCTCCGTACGTTCGGTGCTTGGATCGGTCGGATCGTGAAGACGTACAACTACATCAACCGCGTTGTGCTAACGCTTTCGCTTACGGTCTACGAGGGTACGTGGACGAACACTCTCCCCTCTCGTTGCTATGCCATCACCATGATCTTGCGTGTGCGTAGGAATTTTTTTGAAATTACTAAGTTCCCCAACAGTGGCATCCGAGCCTAGGTTTTATGCGTTGATGTTATATGCATGAGTAGAACACAAGTGAGTTGTGGACGATATAAGTCATACTGCCTACCAGCATGTCATACTTCGGTTCGGCGGTATTGTTGGATGAAGCGGCCCGGACCGACATTACGCGTACGCTTACGCGAGACTGGTTCTACCGACGTGCTTTGCACACAGGTGGCTGGCGGGTGTCCGTTTCTCCAACTTTAGTTGAACCGAGTGTGGCTACGCCCGGTCCTTGCGAAGGTTAAAACGGAGTCTATTTGACAAACTATCGTTGTGGTTTTGATGCGTAGGTAAGAACGGTTCTTGCTAAGCCTGTAGCAGCCACGTAAAATTTGCAACAACAAAGTAGAGGACATCTAACTTGTTTTTGCAGGGCATGTTGTGATGTGATATGGTCAAGACGTGATGCTATATTTTATTGTATGAGATGATCATGTTTTGTAACCAAAGTTATCAGCAACTGGCAGGAGCCATATGGTTGTCGCTTTATTGTATGAAATGCAAACGCCTGTAATTGATTTACTTTATCACTAAGCGGTAGCGATAGTCATAGAAGCAATAGATGGCGTAAACGACAACGATGCTATGATGGAGATCAAGGTGTCGCGCCGGTGACGATGGTGATCACGACGGTGCTTCGGAGATGGAGATCACAAGCACAAGATGATGATGGCCATATCATATCACTTATATTGATTGCATGTGATGTTTATCCTTTATGCATCTTATCTTGCTTTGATTGACGGTAGTATTTTAAGATGATCTCTCACTAAAATTATCAAGAAGTGTTCTCCCTGAGTATGCACCATTGCCAAAGTTCATCGTGCCGAGACACCACATGATGATCGGGTGTGATAAGCTCTACGTCCATCTACAACGCGTGCAAGCCAGTTTTGCACACGCAGAATACTCAGGTTAAACTTGACGAGCCTAGCATATGCAGATATGGCCTCGGAACATGGAGACCGAAAGGTCGAGCGTGAATCATATAGTAGATATGATCAACATAGTGATGTTCACCATTGAAAGCTACTCCATCTCACGTGATGATCGGTTATGGTTTAGTTGATTTGGATCACGTGATCACTTAGATGACTAGAGAGATGTCTGTATAAGTGGGAGTTCTGAAGTAATATGATTAATTGAACTTAAATTTATGATGAACTTAGTACCTGATAGTATCTTGCTTGTCTATGTTTGTTTGTAGATAGATGGCTCGTGCTGTTGTTCTGTTGAATTTTAATGCGTTCCTTGAGAAAGCAAAGTTGAAAGATGATGGTAGCAATTACACGGGCTGGGTCCATAACCTGAGGATTATCCTCATTGCTGCACAGAAGAGTTATGTGTTGGAAGCACCGCTGGGTGCCAGGCCTGCTGCTGATGCAACTGACGATGTTAAGAACGTCTGGCAGAGCAAAGCTGATGACTACTCTATAGTTCAGTGTGCCATGCTTTACGGCTTAGAACCGGGTCTTCAACGACGTTTTGAACGTCATGGAGCATATGAGATGTTCCAGGAGTTGAAGTTAATATTTCAAGCAAATGCCCGGATTGAGAGATATGAAGTCTCCAATAAGTTCTATAGCTGCAAGATGGAGGAGAATAGTTCTGTCAGTGAACACATACTCAGAATGTCTGGGTATAATAATCACTTGATTCAACTGGGAGTTAATCTTCCTGATGATAGTGTCATTGACAGAATTCTCCAATCACTGCCACCAAGCTACAAGAGCTTTGTGATGAACTATAATATGCAAGGTATGAACAAGACTATTCCCGAGCTCTTCGCAATGCTTAAAGCTGTGGAGGTATAAATCAAGAAGGAGCATCAAGTGTTGATGGTCAACAAGACCACTAGTTTCAAGAAAAAGGGCAAAGGGAAGAAGAAGGGGAACTTCAAAAAGAACGGCACGCAAGTTGCTGCTCAAGAGAAGAAACCCAAGTCTGGACCTAAGCCTGAAACTGAGTGCTTCTGCTGCAAGCAGACTGGTCACTGGAAGCGGAACTGCCCCAAGTATTTGGCGGATAAGAAGGATGGCAAAGTGAACAAAGGTATATGTGATATACATGTTATTGATGTGTACCTAACTAGAGCTCGTAGTAGCACCTGGGTATTTGATACTGGTTCTGTTGCTAATATTTGCAACTCGAAACAGGGACTACGGAATAAGCAAGCACTGGCCAAGGATGAGGTGACAATGCGCGTGGGAAACGGTTCCAAAGTCGATGTGATCGCGGTCGGCACGCTACCTCTACATCTACCTTCGGGATTAGTTTTAGACCCGAATAATTGTTATTTGGTGCCAGCGTTGAGCATGAACATTATATCTCGATCTTGTTTAATGCGAGACGGTTATTCATTTAAATCAGAGAATAATGGTTGTTCTATTTATATGAGTAATATCTTTTATGGTCATGCATCCTTGAAGAGTGGTCTATTTTTATTGAATCTCGATAGTAGTGATACACATATTCATAATGTTGAAGCCAAAAGATGTAGAGTTGATAATGATAGTGCAACTTATTTGTGGCACTGCCGTTTAGGTCATATCGGTGTAAAACGCATGAAGAAACTCCATACTGATGGACTTCTGGAATCACTTGATTATGAATCACTTGGTACTTGCGAACCGTGCCTCATGGGCAAGATGACTAAAACACTGTTCTCCGGAACTATGGAGAGAGCAACAGATTTGTTGGAAATGATACATACAGATGTATGTGGTCCGATGAATGTTGAGGCTCATGGCGGATATCGTTATTTTCTCACCTTCACAAATGATTTGAGCAGATACGGGTATATCTACCTAATGAAACACAAGTCTGAAACATTTGAAAAGTTCAAAGAATTTCAGAGTGAAGTGGAAAATCATCATAACAAGAAAATAAAGTTTCTATGATCTGATCGTGGAGGAGAATATTTGAGTTACGAGTTTGGTTTACATTTGAAACAATGTGGAATAGTTTCGCAACTCACGCCACCCGGAACACCACAACGAAATGGTGTGTCTGAACATCGTAATCGTACTTTACTTGATATGGTGCGATCTATGATGTCTCTTACCGATTTACCGCTATCGTTTTGGGGTTATGCTTTAGAGACGGCCGCATTCACGTTAAATAGGGCACCATCAAAATCCGTTGAGACGACGCCTTATGAACTGTGGTTTGGCAAGAAACCAAAGTTGTCATTTCTTAAAGTTTGGGGCTGCGATGCTTATGTGAAGAAACTTCAACCAGATAAGCTCGAACCCAAATCGAAGAAATGTGTCTTCATAGGATATCCAAAAGAGACTGTTGGATACACCTTCTATCATAGATCCGAAGGCAAAACATTCGTTGCTAACAATGGATCCTTTCTAGAGAAGGAGTTTCTCTCGAAAGAAGTGAGTGGGAGGAAAGTAGAACTTGATGAGATAACTGTATCTACTCCCTTATTGGAAAGTAGTTCATCACGAGAACCGGTTCCTGTGACAAATACACCAATTAGTGAGGAAGCTAATGATATTGATCATGAAACTTCAGATCAAGTTCCTGCTGAACCTCGTAGGTCTACCAGAGTAAGATCCGCACTAGAGTGGTACGGTAATCCTATTCTGGAAGTCATGTTACTTGACCATGATGAACCTACGAACTATGAGGAAGCGATGATGAGCCCAGATTCCGCAAAATGGCTAGAGGCCATGAAATCTGAGATGGGATCCATGTATGAAAACAAAGTATGGACTTTGGTTGACTTGCCCGATGATCGGCAAGCCATTGAGAATAAATGGATCTTTAAGAAGAAGACTGACGCTGATGGTAATGTAACTGTCTATAAAGCTCGACTTGTTGCGAAAGGTTTTCGACAAGTTCAAGGGGTTGACTACGATGAGACTTTCTCACCCGTAGCGATGCTTAAGTCTGTCCGAATCATGTTAGCTATTGCTGCATTTCATGATTATGAAATTTGGCAAATGGATGTCAAGACTGCATTCTTGAATGGATTTCTAGAAGAAGAGTTGTATATGATGCAGCCAGAAGGTTTTGTTGATCCAAAAGGTGCTAACAAAGTATGCAAGCTCCAGCGTTCCATTTATGGACTGGTGCAAGCATCTCGGAGTTGGAATAAACGCTTTGATAGTGTGATCAAAGCATATGGTTTTAGACAGACTTTTGGAGAAGCCTGTATTTACAAGAAAGTGAGTGACAGCTCTGTAGCATTTCTAGTTTTATATGTCGATGACATATTATTAATTGGAAATGATATAGAATTTCTGGATAGCATAAAGGGATACTTGAATAAAAGTTTTTCAATGAAAGACCTCGGTGAAGCTGCTTACATATTGGGCATCAAGATCTATAGAGATAGATCAAGACGCTTAATAGGACTTTCACAAAGCACATACCTTGACAAAATTTTGAAAAAGTTCAAAATGGATCAGGAAAAGAAAGGATTCTTGCCTGGGCTACAAGGTGTGAAGTTGAGTCAAACTCAATGCCCGACCACAGCAGAAGATAGAGAGAAAATGAAAAATGTTCCCTATGCTTCAGCCATAGGCTCTATCATGTATGCAATGCTGTGTACCAGACCTGACGTATGCTTAGCAATAAGCTTGGCAGGAAGGTACCAATGTAATCCAGGAGTGGATCACTGGACAGCAGTCAAGAACATCCTGAAATACCTGAAAAGGACTAAGTATATGTTTCTTGTATATGGAGGTGACAAAGAGCTAGTCGTAAATGGTTACGTCGATGCAAGCTTTGACACTAATCCGGACGATTCTAAATCGCAAACCGGATACGTGTTTTTATTAAACGGTGGAGCTGTAAGTTGGTGCAGTTCTAAACAAAGCATCGTGGCAGGATCTACATGTGAAGCGGAGTACATAGTTGCTTCTGAAGCAGCGAATGAAGGGGTCTGGATGAAGGAGTTCATTTCTGATCTAGGTGTCATACCTAGTGCATCTGGACCAATGAAGATCTTCTGTTACAATACTGGTGCAATTGCCTTGGCAAAGGAATCCAGATTTCACAAGAGGACCAAGCACATCAAGAGACGCTTCAATTCCATTCGGGACCAAGTCCAAGTGGGAGACATAGAGATTTGCAAGATACATACGGATCTGAATGTTGCAAACCCATTGACTAAGCCTCTCTCACGAGCAAAACATGATCAGCACCAAGACTCCATGGGTGTTAGAATCATTACTATGTAATCTAGATTATTGACTCTAGTGCAAGTGGGAGACTGAAGGAAATATGCCCTAGAGGCAATAATAAAGTTATTATTTATTTTCTCATATCATGATAAATGTTTATTATTCATGCTAGAATTGTATTAACCGGAAACATGATACATGTGTGAATACATAGACAAAACTATAGTCACTAGTATGCCTCTACTTGACTAGCTCATTAATCAAAGATGGTTATGTTTCCCAACCATAGACATGTGTTGTCATTTGATTAGTGGGATCACATCATTAGGAGAATGATGTGATTGACATGACCCATTCCGTTAGCCTCGGTGGGAAGAGAGAGGGCCGGCCAGGGTGGGCCGCGCGCCCCCTCTCCCTCTGGTCCGAATTGGACTAGGAGGGGGGGGGCGGCGCCCCCCTTTCCTTCCCCCCTCTCCCCCTTCCTTCCCCCTCCTAGTAGGAGTAGGAAAGGAGGAGTCCTACTCCTACTAGGAGGAGGATTCCTCCTCCCTTGGCGCGCCCAAAGGGGCCGGCCGGCCTCCCCCCTCCCTCCTATATATACGGGGGCAGGGGGCACCCCATAGACACACAAGTTGATCTACGGATCGTTCCTTAGCCGTGTGCGGTGCCCCCTTCCACCATATTCCACCTCGGTCATATTGTTGCGGAGTTCAGGCGAAGCCCTGCGCCGGTAGAACATCATCATCGTCACCACGCCGTCGTGCTGATGGAACTCATCTCCGGAGCTCGGCTGGATCGGAGGCCGGAGATCGTCATCGAGCTGAACGTGCGCTGAACTCGGAGGCTCCGTACGTTCGGTGCTTGGATCGGTCGGATCGTGAAGACGTACGACTACATCAACCGCGTTGTGCTAACGCTTCCGCTTACGGTCTACGAGGGTACGTGGACGAACACTCTCCCCTCTCGTTGCTATGCCATCACCATGGTCTTGTGTGTGCGTAGGAATTTTTTTGAAATTACTACGTTCCCCAACAGCAGTAACTTTTCTCTGCCATGCCATCGTGCATGGTTTTATGTTTTGCCCAACAGTATTGAGTCGCCACTTGATAATTATCCTTTTAAACTTACCATGACGTTGATCTGTGCAGATGAAAATTTTGAATTATCCTGCACACAAGTAGATCACAAGAGCCCTTGGCGGTTTACTGCAGGGCGGGTCATAATACCTCACATATAACCGCTGATGTTTAAAACAGTTATAAATAGGGTTGGTTTAGGCAGAATTTAGACATAATTGTAATAACAATATCATACCTGTGATATTGAATCGTACTGCCGGTTTATGATACCTGTGCAGTAAGGGTGATAACCCAAAACTTTAGAAACCAATACTTCCAAGTGCTTGATATCATCATGTATGGGCGACTTGTCGCCTCACATTAAGCCGGGTTAACAGAGACCATGGGTATGCTTCAAATATGAGCCGTGAGATTGAAGTCTACATGGCCGGAATCACTTTAAACCAAAAGGCAAGATAGTATCAAGAAGAACCAAAAAAATCTTCAAAAAATCAAGCCAAATGAGAAAAAACGAGGCTATGCTTCGAATACGAGCAGGAAGCCGGACCAAAAGGGTTAATAGCTATGATTCGAATACGATCAGGAAGCCCCCAAATGGTTTTTGGCATTGCGCTGATCACTTGGGTACCGACAGCTATGATTCGAATACGATCAGGAAGCCCCTTAGTGACCATAAGTTTTGGCATTGCGCCGATCAAAGGGGTACCAACAGCTATGATCGAATACGATCAGGAAGCCCCCCCAGTGACCATAAGGTTTGGCATTGCGCCGATCAAAGGGATACCAACAACTATGATTCGAATATGATCAGGAAGCCCCCAGTGACCATTGAAGTTATGATGAAAAAGACTCATTATTCATGAAGATGAAATGATAGAGGCCCTGCTTTATCAGGGATGCCAGCTTTATTATCATTATAATATATACATCGTCAAAATATATACATCATAAGAGTCGGTGGCTCAAGTGTAGTAAGGCCGAAGGTGAGCAATATTCCACAGCCGGCAGGTCTCCTCCTCCGACTTACGTGAGTCCTTGTGCTCTCGAATATCGATAAGGTAGTATGACCCATTGTTCAAGTTCTTGCTGACCACAAAGGGTCCTTCCCAAGGTGGGGATAACTTGTGCATATCAGTTTGATCCTGGATGAGCCGGAGTACCAAATCACCTTCTTGAAAGGTTTTGGACTTAACCCGGCGGCTATGGTAACGACGCAGATCTTGTTGGTAAATCGCCGAGCGAGCCGCCGCAAGGTCACGCTCCTCATCTAATAGGTCAAGTGCGTCCTGATGTGCTTGTTCATTATCAGCTTCAACATAAGCCGCCACGCGGGGCGAGTCGTGACGGATGTCACTAGGGAGAACCGCCTCTGCTCCGTAAACCATGAAGAAAGGTGTGTAACCTGTAGATCTGTTGGGGGTACTATTGATACTTCATAGCACTAAAGTTAACTCCTCCACCCAAGAACCTGGCGTCCTCTACAAAGGAACCATAAGCCGGGGTTTGATGCCTCTCAAAATTTCTTGATTGGATCTTTCGGCTTGACCATTGGATAGAGGATGAGGCACCGACAATACATCAAGTCGAATATGCTCACGTTGACAAAACTCTTTCATGGCACCTTTAGATAGATTTGTGCCATTATCAGTTATGATGCTATGGGGAAAGCCAAAGCGAAAAATCACCTTTTTGATGAATTGAACTTTCGTTGTTGCGTCACACTTACCGACCGGCTCTGCTTCGACCCACTTTGTGAATTTGTCAACCGCCACCAAAAGGTGGGTCTTTTTATCCTTGGACCTTTTAAAAGGCCCAACCATATCAAGCCCCCAAACTGCAAACGGCCAAGTAATTGGAATCATCCTCAATTCTTGAGCCGACACGTGAGCTCACCGTGAAAATTTCTGACAACCATCACATTTACTGACCAAATCCTCTGCGACAGCGTGAGTCGTGAGCCAATAAAATCAATGACGAAAAGCTTTGGCCACAAGGGACTTTGAACCGGCATGATGACCACAATCTCCTTCATGAATCTCACGAAGAATCTCACGGCCCTCCTCAGGAGAGACGCAACGCTGAAACGCCCCAGTGACACTGCGATGGTGTAACTCGCCATTGGCAATTGTCATTGACTTAGACCACCGGGTTATCTGTCTGGCCATAGTTTCATCCTCAGGTAACTCGCCCCAGGTCATGTAAGCCAAATATGGTACTGTCCAATCTGGGATAGAGTGAAGAGCCGCCACCAATTGTGCCCCCGGGTCAGGAATAGCCAGATCTTCCTCTGTAGGCAATTTGACAGAAGGGTTATGAAGAATATCCAAGAAAGTGTTAGGTGGCACCGGCTTACGCTATGATCCTAACCGCCTTAAGGCATCAGCCGCCTCATTTTTCCTGCAATCATTGTGTTCCACTTGATAACCCTTGAAGTGTCCAGCAATAGCGTCAACCTCGCGGGCAATAAGCCGCCGTGAGTGGGTCCTTGGAATCCCATGTGCCTGAAACTTGCCGAGCCACCAAATCTAAGTCGCCAAAACACCTCACCTGGCTTAAGTTCATCTCCTTAGCCATCCGAAGACCATGGAGTAAGGCTTCATATTCAGCTGCATTGTTAGTACAGGGAAACATCAACCGTAAGACATAAGAAAACTTGTCACCTCGAGGGGGAGCTAAGACAACTCCAGCCCCGAGCCTTCCAATTGCCTGGACCCATCAAAGTGAATAGTCCAATATGTGTTATCTGGCTTCTCTTCAGGCATCTGCAGCTCTGTCCAATCATTGATAAAATCTACAAGTTCTTGAGATTTGATGGCAGTGCGAGGCATATATTTCAAACCATGTGGTCCAAGCTCAATGGCCAACTTGGCTACCCGCCTTGTGGCTTCTCTGTTTTGAATAATATCCCCTAAGGGAGCAGAACTGACCACAGTGATGGGATGACCTAGAAAACATTGCTTCAGCTTCCGGCTGGCCATGAACACCCCATAAACGAGCTTCTGCCAGTGCGAATATCTCTGCTTGGACTCAATAAGCACTTCATTGAAATAGTAAACCGGCCGTTGAACCGGATATTCCTTGCCTGCTTCCTTCCGTTCCACCACAACGGCTACGCTGACAGCCCGGGCGTTAGCAGTCACATATAACAATAATGGTTACTTATCAATGGGAGCAGCAAGGACTGGTGGCTCAGCCAGCTGTTTCTTCAAAGCTTCAAACGCGTCATTAGCAGCATCACTCCTGACGAAGTTATCTGTTTTCTTCATCATCTGGTACAGTGGTATGGCCTTCTCACCCAACTGGCTTATGAATCGGCTTAAGGCAGCAATACGACCTGCCTGACGCTGAACATCATTGATACACGCCAGCTTTGCCAGGGAGGTAATGGCCTTGATCTTCTCCGGGTTAGCCTCAATGCCTCTGTTAGAAACTAGAAAACCCAAAAGCTTGCCTGCTGGCACACCAAAAGCACACTTGGCCGGGTTAAGCATCATATTGTAGACCCAAAGATTGTAAAAGGTCTCCCTCAAATCATTTATCAAAGTTTCCTTCTCTCTGGATTTTACCACAATATCATCCACATAAGCATGAACATTACGCCCAATCTGACTATGAAGACAATTCTGCACACATCGCTGGTAAGTCGCCTGGGCACTCTTGAGCCCAAAAGGCATAGACACATACCAAAAGGCTCCAAAGGGAGTAATAAAGGTTGTCTTCTCCTGGTCCTTAACTGCCATCTTGATCTGATGATAACCAGAGTAAGCATCCAAAAAACTCAAACGCTCACAACTCGCCGTAGCATCAATGATTTGATCAATACGAGGGAGAGCAAAAGGATCAGCCGGACATGCCTTGTTTTAGTCTGTGTAATCCACGCACATATGCCAAGTGCCATTCTTCTTAAGCACTAGCACCGGATTAGCCAACCACTCAGGATGAAAGACTTCAACAATGAACCCAGCCGCCAAGAGCCGGGGCACTTCTTCACCAATGGCCTTACGCCTTTCTTCATTGAAGCGACGAAGGAACTACTTGACCAGCTTAAACTTCGGATCAATATTTAGAGTATGCTCAGCAAGTTCCCTCGGTACACCCGGCATGTCAGAAGGTTTCCATGCAAAGATGTCCCGGTTCTCACGGATGAACTCGATGAGCGCGCTTTCCTATTTTGGGTCCAAGTTAGCACTGATATTGAACTCTTTGGATGAATCGCCAGGAACAAAGTCAACTAGCTTAGTGTCATTGGCCAACTTAAACTTCAACACCAGATCATGCTCTGTAGTTCGCTTTTTCAAAGACGTCATATCCGCTGGATCAACATTGTCTTTGTAAAACTTCAACTCCTCTATTGCACAGACAGACTCAGCATAAGCAGCATTACTTTCTTCACACTCCAAAGCTATTTTCCTGCTTCCATGAACCGTGATGGTTCCCTTGTAACCCGGCATCTTGAGCTGCAAATAAACATAATAAGGCCGTGCCATGAACTTAGCATAAGCCGGCCATCCAAACAGAGCATGGTACGGGCTTCTGATCTTGACCACTTCAAAGGTTAACTTCTTAGCCTTGGAATCGTGCTCATCTCAAAAGGCCACTTCCAGCTCAATCTTGCCTACAGGGTACGCCGACTTACCAGGCACCACTCCATGGAAAACAGTATTGGACGGCTTAAGATTTTTATCGATTAACCCCATGTGACGGAAAGTATCATAATAAGGGATATTAATACTTCTACCTCCATCCGTGAGTACCTTAGTGAACTTGTATCCACCAACTTGAGGCACCACCACCAAAGCCAAGTGACCCGGGTTATCAACTCGGGGCGGGTGATCTGCTCGACTCCACATAATGGGTTTCTCAGACCATCGCAAGTAATGGGGCACTGCCGGCTCAACGGTGTTCACGGCCCTCTTATGAAGCTTCTAGTACCGCTTGCATAGACTTGTGGTGAAGACATGGTGCTGCCTGCTATTCAACTGCTTTAGGTGACTTTGGTATCCAGACTGTTGCTGACCCCCTTGACTGGATTGTTGATTGTAATTATCCTGATTACCTTGATTGTAACCACCCTGATTACCTTGATGGTGTTGGTGACCCTAGAAGCCAGAGTTAGAACCACCACTGTCGGTGTCAAAACCGGCAGATCTCGGGTAGGGGGTCCCAATCTGTGCGTCTTAGGCTGAGGGTAACATGAAGCAAGGGACACAATGTTTACCCAGGTTCGGGCCCTCTAGATGGAGGTAAAACCCTACTTACTGCTTGATTAATATTGACGATATGAGTAGTACAAGAGTAGATCTACCACGAGATCGTAGAGGCTAAACCCTAGAAGCTAGCCTATGATGATTATGATTGTAATTGTGATCGGCCTTCTAAGGACCAACCTCTCCGGTTTATATAGACACCGGAGAGGGCTAGGATTTACATGGAGTCGGTTACAAGGAAGGAAATACAATATCTGGATCGCCAAGCTTGTCTTCCACGCAAAGGAGAGTCCCATCCGGACACGGAACGGAGTCTTGAGTCTTGTATCTTCATGCTTCAATAGTCTGAACGATGTATATAGTCCGGCTGTCCTGATACCCCCTAATCCAGGACTCCCTCAGTAGCCCCTGAACCAGGCTTCAATGACGATGAGTCTGGCACGCAGTCTTGTCTTCGGCATTGCAAGGCGGGTTCCTTCTCCGAATACTCCAAGGTAATTATCGAACACTTAAACCGTGTCCGGATCCGCGAAATGATCTTCACATACCGCTGTAGAGAGAATGATATTTCACAAATGCAATCTGCTGACAACTTTTTTAGACAACATGACATGTCATTACGGTCGGGTCATTATTAGAACCGTTTTCCCACAACCAGCCACAACGCATATTGCGAGGCGGTTTCCTTGACACGTCTTGTCAAAGCAGAGATCGTGTCCCCTTATCACGGGATTCTCATCAATACGGGTATGGGTAATCCCCCCACGCCATCAATCATGGCACTTGGGAAGTAAGCGATTCTCAATGGGCGAGTGGGGAGGCTCACTGCTTTCGTCGCCTCTATAAAGGGATAAGAGTTCCCAATTTTTACCCACGCCTTCTTCCTCCTTTGCCCACTCTTGCCCCCTCGAGCTCCAGCGCCCTAGCCCAAGACTTCTCCGCACAGCTAAACATGTCCGGAGCAGGAGGCAAGTGGGTGGCCTCCACCGTGAAAGAGAAGCATATCGCGAACCTTCGGGCGGCCGGATACTTGGCCGCAGACATCACGCACCGGCTACCGGACAAAGGGTAGGCCATTCCGACCCCGAAACCTCACGAGAGGGTCGTGTTTGTCGCCCACTTCATCCGTGGACTGGGATTTCCACTTCATCCCTTCGTCCGCGGGCTCATGTTCTACTATGGGATAGATTTCCATGATCTAGCCCCAAATTTCGTCCTCAACATCTCAGCGTTTATCGTCGTGTGTGAGGCCTTCCTCCGCATCAAGCCTCACTTCGGCCTGTGGCTGCAAATCTTCTGCGTGAAGCCAAAGATCGTGAGCGGCCAGCAAGCGGAGTGCGGAGGGGCCATGGTGGGCAAGATGCCTAATGTCACCTCGCTTGATGGCTCCTTTGCGGAGACCGTGAAAGGGTGGCAGTCGGGGTGGTTCTACATCACCGAGCCGCGCGGCGCCAACTGGGCGGCGGCCCCCGAGTTCCGATCCGGAACCCCCATGTGGCCCACCTCCTGGGAAAAGAAGGGTCTGGCCTGGGGCGAACCTACAGAGCTGACCGGACTCCAAAACTGCATTAAGAGCATGAAGGACAAGAACATCAAGCTTGTCAACGTAATCTAGATCATGCTCGTTCGCCGGATTCTTCCGTGCCAAAGGCGGGCATTCAATCTGTGGGAGTTCGTCCCGGCCGAACACCAGACGCTTCGAAAGCTCTACAACATGACGCACAAAGGCGCATGGAAGGTGCTGTTCAAGGCCTCCTAAGTACCTCCCCCCACATCCGAGGACCGCGGACTTCATGCCGCGCGCCCCCCCGTCCGGTGAGTTTTCAGACTACCACCGGATTCGGTTCTTCCCAATATATTCATGGGGGAGTCTTAAGTAATTGTGCATATTGGTTCAGGATTATGTGGAGACAGCGGAGCAGATTGACTGTCCGGCTCCGCTGCTAGAAGGCCCAGCTGATGATCTCCTGACGGAGATGCTAGTCCCGACGCCCTACAAGGCACCAGAGAAGAAGGCCGAAAAGAAGGCCCCAGGGACCCGAAAGGGTCTCCGGTGTAAGGTTGTGCCGGAAGCCTCGTCCGAAGACGACGAGGCACACTCCTCCCCCGAAGGGGAGGAAGAAGAAGAAGGGGCCACCCCATCCGGAGAGGATGAGGGGCCTGAGAAGGTGGACCAGGGGGCCAGGAAAGGCCCCCGGCGCAAGGCCGTCATACCCTCGTCATCCGACGATGATGAGGCAGATTCCTCCCGCGGAGGCGGGGGGAAGCAAGAAGAAACTCTACCTCCCCGCACTCGGGAGGAGTAAAAGAGGAAAGCCACCCCGGAGAAGGAGGCCGTGACGTCCAAGAAGGGAAAGGTGTGCCGATGAGAGCCACAGCAAGCCGGACTCTCATCCGGATATTGTGCCGGAGCCTTCGATGGCTCCGGATGCGGGCAGGCGGCCCCTCGCTAGGGAGAGAGAGCCGTTCGTGCCGATGACTTCCATCACGCCAGAGGCATCGGATAGTCTGCTAGAAGCACTTCGCGGCGCTTCCATGGATGACGAGCACCGTACTCTTATGAGTGCGGTGATTCAGAAGGTTTTGTCCGCCAAGAGCGGACTAACCGAAGCTTGCACCAGCCTCCTGACGGGATTTGAGGTAAGTAATAAAAATGTGTGAAATTACCACCCGATAGGTAGTAGCCCCTGATACTCTATTTGGTGTTCGGAAAGAAAAGCCAAACGGAGGGTCAATTATAATCCGCAGGAGTCTAATAATAAGTGTGCATGTGAATGAGCAGGCTGTGCTGCTTGCCGCTGCTGTCCGCACAGCCGAGGTCGCCGGACTAAAGCGGGACCTGGAGCAGGCACAGGGGGAGCTCGACCTCATGAAGAGGCAGCTCAAAGAGAACAAAGGTGAGTGATTCCCCGCTCTCATGTAATGAAGTGTCGATAAAATTGATTAGTCTAACGACGAAGCGTCGTGATTGTGTAATAGGGGCCACCACTGAAGTGGCGTCCCTGAAGAAAGCGCAGTCCAAGGCCGAAGACAAGGCGACCTTAGAATGCAAGGAGCGCGAAAAGCAAGATGCTAGAGTGGGCGAGGTACAGCAAGAGCTCCAGGAGCTCGGCAAGAAGTTCGAGTCCGTGGAGCATGATCTTAAGATGAAAGAGGCCGAGCTTGTGAAGGCCCTTGCAAGTATGAAAGACGCCAAGGCTGAAGCCGACAAGGCACAACAGGAAATCCAGGCGGCCAAGAAGATAGCGGCGGGTAAGACATTCTTTATGCAAAGCAAACATGTGGAGGAGGCGTTTCTTTTACTTACCCGAATTCGGAGCTCTCCAGGGGCATTCGCAGATCTGCCATGCAGCATATCAGATGCCGCGAAGTTCTACCGTGCCAAGGAGGGGAGCTCAACGGAGAAGCTGTTCTGGTCCCAGTATGCTGGGGCCAAACACCCAATGCCTCTGAGTGACCAACTGAAGCAGTTGGTCGAACTCCACAGGGCGGCCGAAGTGGCTATGAAAGATTTCATAGTCCGGATGTGGCCTGGTGAGCCCCTGCCCACTAGCTACTTTGGCCTGATCAAGTGGATGGTGAATGCCTGTCCGTGGTTTGAAGTTTTCAAGCGATTCGTTTGCATTGAGGGTGCCCGCTGGGCCTTTGCCCGTGCGAAGGTGCATTGGGGCAAGCTGGATGCGGAGAAGCTGGTGAAGGACGGGCCGCCGGAGGGCAAGGCGCATCGCTATCCCGAGAAGTATTACGATGGCATTATAAAGGGCACTCGTCTTGTGGCCGATGAATGTGCCGAGGACAAGATCATTGACTAAATGTACCTCTGTCGCTGTTGTAATTTAAAGACGAATTAATTGTGCTATGTAGCACTGTTTGATTTAAAATATTACCTTCTGTGCGGCTGTTTATAGAATTCTGAAAGTAGGCCAGTCATCGGCTTCCGCCCCCACGTAACTAGTACCGGGGTGTTCCTGGAAAAACCCGGATACTCTTTATCCAAATTTTTGGTCCCTTAAGGAGGTATCCGGCGCAGCGAACAAGGCAATCAGACTATGCGGCTTTATAACTTTCACTTAGCCATAGAAGTCTACAATTTTAAATTTCGGCGAAGCCCCTAGGATTTGGAAGACCGAATTGGGGCACTATATACGCCTAGATCAGACGAAGCCGATTCCTCGCCTAAAGCGGAAAAATCTTTAAGGATTTTAAGACCTCTCGAACAGCGACCAGCTCTCGCCGCATCATGCCGATCAGTTTTTGGCTTTCTCTACTGAGGTGCTCGTCCGGAAGAACCGAGACACAATCGCAGTAGTTCTCCCTACGCTACCTTAGCCGATATAACGGAACGTAAGGTACCAAAACAAGGGAGCCGGGCAAACCCAACTATTGACCCAAGACGTGATTCGGAGCTGATGCATATAGTGCTATAAGTTCGGCATAATGCGCATATATGCATCAGGAATAATAGGCTGATGCTATATATTATCTCCCATTGATGAATAATACGTTCAAGCGTATCTTTACAACGGTGGCATTTAAGCAGAAGTAAATAGGACTATTTAACATGTCCTATCCAAGGGCAGGCTGCATGTAGGTATGTAAAACAGGTATAACGATCGTGAACAGATTCCACCTGGGTATTTCCTTTTGTGCGTAGTGCCTGTTGCCTCCTTGGTTTTCTCTCCTATGTGAGTCCGACAATCCGGCTCTTTTGAAGAGGCTGCTCTAAAGCAATGTCCTGAAAAATAAAAAGGGAGGGTTATGATGGTGTGTAGAGGTTATACCGCACTGTTGACTGAGTCATTGATGCGCCTCCGCCTATGCCCATGGTATTTTGAGTGCATAATTGTGTATGCGTGGCATGAATGCTGCTTTGATGGGGCTTGAGCGGAGGCCGGATGTAACGCCCCAAAAATTTAACCATGATTTGTTTATTAAGATTTTGCCAGGAAATTAAATTTTTATTTTCTGGATTTTCCTTTTGATTTCAGAACCCCTCCTCTCTTTAATATTGTGAAGTTTTTACCTGAAGTGAAAACTTTCCAAGAATATTATTGGACTTGTATACTCTCTCAATAAAACAATTCTTTTATCAGTGGATTTATTTGCATAATTATTTTTTTTCTGAGCTTTATTCCTTTAAAATAGGTTCTCATAAGTTTTAGAGCCTCTTTTGCACTACAACCATTTGATAAATGCATTTAAAATTTTCACCAAAATTTCGGGGGTGTCATGTGGTGTATTTAAATCACTTTGATGCAAAAATATCTTTTATTCATTGGAGATTTTGAGCTCTACCCCAAGTTTTCAAAACTGGTCCAGTTGGTAAAATTGCACTACAACCTATTTAAATATTTCTTTAAAACTTCCACCAAAATTAGGGGATGTTAGTAGGAGTACATTATTCAACTTTATGCAAAAATCCACTGGTGTTCTTTGAAAAATTTGAGCAAATTATCCTCTTTTGCTCTCTAGTCCAGTTTGGCATTTTCTACTGCAACCATATTTTATTTTGCTCTGTTGCCCATGATCCTTTTTCCTGCTTATAGTCCATCCTACAAAACCCTTAAGTCCAGGAGAGTGGACCCATTGGAGTATATTTGGTACATGAAATGATAGCCTTTACCTTCTGTCTAGTATTGGTTTTCTCAAAAACTTGCACTAACTAGTTTCTGGTTTTGCCAAACTAACCTTGCCACCATAACCTACATCTAAAGAGACTAGGATCTGGAGATTTTGGCCACCCCAAGAGTTGCCTAGATGCCCTTAGCATTTTGTCAAACACCTTGTGTGCATAGCCAGATTTGGCATGATTTTTAGTTGGCATTGTGAGCTTGATCCTCTGACCTAACTAACTTGTCCACTAAGCTCCTAGCTAAACCTAACCCAGGCCTGTTAACTACCAGCATCATCCGAACTCTCTAACACGCACTGGCATTTCGTCGAGCACATGGCGTGCGTGCGCTGGGCGCGCCCAGAGCACGCGTTTTGCACGTGCGTGCGCACGGGTCGCCGCGTCTGGCCCCTGGCCTTTGCTCACCTGCAGAGCCATGCCCGTCCTCATCCACTCACCAGCTCCCTCCAGGCCGCCCCTTGAGCCCCACAACGCCGCCCTGTAGCCCCTCAACCCCCTCCAGTTAATCCTGACGGTGAAACCCATGGAGAAGCCTCAACGTCCACAAGGCACGCCCGCTTAGATATAAACGAGGTAGACTAAGTCACTCGAGTAGTACCGAGTCTCAGTATGTCCACGCCCTGTAATTGTGTAATCTTGCATCACCATAAATAATCGCATCCTGCTTGTGTGCCTCTGTTTTGAATAGTAGCCTTGCATAAATATGTTAGCGTGCGGTTGCATTTTTAATTCCGGGCACAGCTACCAGAATCACACCGATGACACCCACAATAATACGTCACTTTTGTGAGATATGTGAATCTGTAGCATTGACCCCGACCCCATAGGGCAGATTCGTCAAACTAGTTACCCTTCACCGCAGTAAATAACCCAGCCCCAATGCTATATAAAAGGCCACCTCGTGACCTTGCCAAGTATCCCTCACCTTGTGCACAACTCTCACAACCATTTCTTCGCCATGCCGAGCCCTAGTATTTATCTGAGAACTCCAGATGCAACTCCAGGTAGCTTTGTTAAAATATTGTGGGACTTTACCTGCAGGACCATGAGTGCTATCCATCCACCCCAGTATGAGTTGCTCAAATTGAGGATCACCCCATCCACCTCTAAATATTGGGCAGTGGTGCACATCCCTCCCACAAACCAAGACCCAACGGAAGTTTCCTTCGTGGGGAAATCTATGCCGACTCCGCATATGGCCATCGAAGCTGCTGCATACGAAGCACTTGCTCGCCTTTGATTCGCGGTACCCTATGCCAGCGATCGAGGGTATTATTACTTCCTGAGTCGCGCAGCACTCGGAGAAGTAGCATCTTTTCCCGGTGGACGAATCGAGAGAGACCCAGTACTGGCCAACCTCGCCCAGTATGTCATTGCTCAAGAGCGTTTGACCCAACGAGTGATGGGTTATCTCCAGAGCCTCGCTGATTTAAACCCTCAGATCACCATCGGCAGACCACTGAGGCCCGACCAGGAGAGACACATTCATCGACTAGTCAATCCGCTGCCTCCGATAGAAGAAGAGTGTGCCCAAATCCCAGAGACATTTTCTCAGGACCCTGTCCATTTACTGTTGTCATTGTAGACGTCACTGCTATGTTTATTGTGCCATCATTTATTTATGTGTTGCAACTTATGCATGGTATCCTAAATTTGTGCGATGAATTAAATCTTTAGTTTCAATCAATATGAGTGATTTTTACTGCGGTAATTTTTTTTATTAACTGTTCTCACTCTCAGTAAATTTTGAAGTGAGATTTTCCTTCACTGAGTTGTTGCAGCATACATTTCTTCACGACATAGATTTTTTCACGCAGCACCATAACAGCAGACTCACGACCCCAACCACTCGACCAAGTGCAAATCCACGTGCACATTTTTGCACCAAACTAATCACCTCCCTAACACCCCACAGTCTCAGAGGGAGAGATTTGTGAGTAATTACTCGGGTACAAGTTACCTCCGGCACCCTGACAGCAGTTAGCACCTGACACCGCACCTAATCCTCGTGATCACCGCCACTGTGGAGAGCTAACACTCGAGCGGCAGCATCACGACGATCATCGAGGATCATCACGCACAGGAGCATGGAGAACCCCAGCAATGCCGCCAACCCTCCGCACATCAGGATCACGTACCAGTCCGGCATCACCTCCGCCATTAGAGCTCGTTTCGAGCTCCTGCAAACAGAAATGGAGGAGAAGGGAGGAGGAGGAGAAGCGAGGCCAGGTGTGACGAAGAAGGAGCACCTTGGTTGTTTTATAGCTCGAGATCGGTGTACGATGGGCGAAGTCCACCAGCGCTGATCGTCGCTCGATCGCCGGTGTCCGGAGGCGAATCCGCGAGCAGGGCCGACAGCGCACTGGCCCGCGAGGTGAGTGCACACTGCGCCGACAGCAAGCACGCCGCGCACTACCGCAGTATGGCCTAGATGCCCTACGAGCTAGACGTTGCCGGTGGAGAAAGCGCGGGAAAGCATGCGGGAGAGAGGAAGAAGAGAGAGCTAGAGGTAGAGGAAGAGACTAACAGTGGGCCCCGGGTCCACCTGTCGGCCATAGAGAGCACTGTGCTCTCGGGTACGACCAGCGTATTTTTAGTAATTTAGAAGTTTATTCTAAATTTACTGTAACCAATAGTAGAAATTGACCGTACATTTTTCCATGCAACGCCAGTATGCCACACTGTAGTTTTGCACCACTTATTGCCCGTTCACTGTAGCCACATTTAATTGCATGAATAGGATGGTTATTTTTGTGATATTACTTTGGTGGTAGGAGTAACATTTTTCAAAACAGCCCTTAGCAAATCTCGAGGACGATATTTTTCTTAAGGGGGGTAATGTTGTAACGCCCCAAAAATTTAACCATGATTTGTTTATTAAAATTTTACCAGGAAATTAAATTTTTATTTTCTGGATTTTCCTTTTGATTTCAGAACCCCTCTTCTCTTTAATATTGTGAAGTTTTTACCTCAAGTGAAAACTTTCCAAGAATATTATTGGACTTGTACACTCTCTCAATAAAACAATTCTCTAATCAGTGGATTTATTTGCATAATTATTTTTTTCTGAGCTTTATTCCTTTAAAATATGTTCTCATAAGTTTTAGAGCCTCTTTTGCACTACAACCATTTGATAAATGCATTTAAAATTTTCACCAAAATTTGGGGGTGTCATGTGGTGTTTTTAAATCACTTCGATGCAAAAATATCTTTTATTCATTGGAGATTTTGAGCTCTACCCCAAGTTTTCAAAACTGGTCCAGTTGGTAAAATTGCACTACAACCTATTTAAATATTTCTTTAAAACTTCCACCAAAATTAGGGGATGTTAGTAGGAGTACATTATTCAACTTTATACAAAAATCCACTGGTGTTCTTTGAAAAATTTGAGCAAATCATCCTCTTTTGCTCTCTGGTCCAGTTTGGCATTTTCTACTGCAACCATACTTTATTTTGCTCTGTTGCCCATGATCCTTTTTCCTGCTTATAGTCCATCCTACAAAACCCTTAAGTCCAGGAGAGTGGACCCATTGGAGTATATTTGGTACATGAAATGATAGCCTTTACCTTCTGCCCAGTATTGGTTTTCTCAAAAACTTGCACAAAGTAGTTTCTGGTTTTGCCAAACTAACCTTGCCACCATCACCTACATCTAAAGAGACTAGGATCTGGAGATTTTGGCCACCCCAAGAGTTGCCTAGATGCCCTTAGCATATTGTCAAACACCTTGTGTGCATAGCCCGATTTGGCATGATTTTTAGTTGGCATTGTGAGCTTGATCCTCTGACCTAACTAACTTGTCCACTAAGCTCCTAGCTAACCCTAACCCAGGCCTGTTAACTACCAGCATCATCCGAGCTCTCTAGCACGCGCTGGCATTTCGTCGAGCACCTGGCGTGCGTGCGCTGGGTGTGCCCAGAGCGCGCGTTTTTCACGTGCGTGCGCACGGGTCGCCGCGTCTGGCCCCTGGCCTTTGCTCAGCTGCAGAGCCACGCCCGTCCTCATCCACTCACCAGCTCCCTCTGGGCCGCCCCTGGAGCCCCACAGCGCCGCCGTCAGGTCGGCCACGGCGGTTAGCGGCCGGCCATAGTAGGTTCCTGCCATGGACGGCGCCACCCAAGCTATACGCGTGCGCTAGCTGCCCTCTGGAGCAGCCCGAGCTTATCCAAGAACGCATCCGCTAGCGCCCGTCGCCGCAATGCACCCCCTGCCGCAACAGAATGGCGGCTCGCCGGTGTTCTTATCCACGGCCGCGGAACCGACTGTCACGGCCAAGATGCGACCCTATCCTAAAGGAACTCGAAGGTCCCACCAAGGATAGAAGCGCATCTTGAAGACGCTTTTGCAAGGTGGATATCATTACATCAACATTACATAATAGTGGGGATACATCCATTACATACAATGTCACATGAATACAACAACACAACATACAAGAACAACATCCGGCTACGGATGAATCATAAACAGAAACTCAAACAATATCCACCCTGCTAGCCCAGGCTGCCGACCTGGAACCTATCCCCTGATCGAAGAAGAAGCAGAAGACGAACTCCAAACAAGCAAACATCACCCTCACGTCAAGATCGTCGCATAATCTGTACCTGCAACTGTTGTTGTAGTAATCTGTGAGCCACGAGGACTCAGCAATCCCATTACCATGGGTATCAAGACTAGCAAAGCTTAATGGGTAAGGAAGGGGTAAAGTGGTGAGGTTGCAGCAGCGACTAAGCATATATGGTGGCAAACATACGCAAATGAGAGCGAGAAGAGAAACAAGCGGAACGGTCGTGAAGCTAGCAATGATCAAGAGGTGATCCTGAACACCTACTTACGTCAAACATAACCCAGAAACCGTGTTCACTTCCCGGACTCCGCCGAGAAGAGACCATCACGGCTACACACGCGGTTGATGCGTCTTAATTCGGATCTGGTGTCAAGTTATCTACAACCGGACATTAACAAATTCCCATCTTCCACATAACCGCGGGCACGGCTCTCGAAAAGTTTATACCCTGCAGGGGTGTCCCAACTTAGCCCATGACAAGCTCTCGCGATCAACGAAGGAATAGACCTTCTCCCAGGAAGACCCGATCAGTCTCGGAATCCCGGTTTACAAGACATTTCGACAATGGTAAAACAAGACCAGCAAAGCCGCCCGATGCGCCGACAATCCCGATAGGAGCTGCACATATCTCGTTCTCAGGACAACACCGGATAAGCGAAGCGTACAGGTACCGACGAATCCAAGTTGCCAAGGAATGGTCCCGCACGGTGCTCTAGTTTGGACTAACACTTAGACAAGCATTGGCCCGGGGGGGCTATAATAAAGATGATCCTCGAGAGAGCGACTCCCAAGGGAAAAAGTAGGTGGTGGTGAGGCAAATGGTAAAACCAAGGTTGGGCCTTGCTGGACAAGTTTTATTCAAAGCGAACTGTCAGGGGGGTCCCATAAATCACCCGACCGCGTTAGGAACGCAAAATCCGGGAACATAACACCGGTATGACGGAAACTAGGGCGGCAAGAGTGGAACAAAACACCAGGCATAAGGCCGAGCCTTCCACCCTTTACCAAATATATAGATGCATTAATAATATAAGAGATATTGTGATATCCCAACCAAAAACCCTATCCACCATGGAGAAATCTTCAACTTCACCTGCAACTAGCAACGCTATAAGAGGGGCTGAGCAAAAGCGGTAACATAGCCAAGCAACGGTTTGCATAGGAAAGGTGTCAAAGGTTAGAGGTTCATGGCAATTTGGGATGGCTTGAAAAACAGGCAATAGGTAGCGCAGCATAGCGATAGAACGAAGCAACTAGCATAGCAATGATAGTAGTGATATCCAGGGAAGCGGTCATCTTGCCTGAAATCCCGCAAGGAAGAAGAACGAGTCCATGAAGAAGACGAACGGATGAAGCCGGACCAACCGTAGACGAACGAATCCTCACGATCGCAACGAAACAGGAACTAACAAGAAGAAGCACACAACATAGGTAAACACACCACCCATGAACAAAGCATGATGCACAACAAGCATGATGCATGACCAAGCTACATGAAGCTACTCATGGCAAGAGATGATGCATACAAGAGCAACACATCAAGGCAAGTTTAAATGAGGCCGGGAACAACATATAACAATTCCGGGAAGTCCTCATATGCAAATTTCGAAATGGGTCCAGAACTGAATAAACCTTATGTTCAAGTTGTTAAACAGCAAGTTAAGATGCACCAAGATGATCTACACGAAATTCTAGTCAAGTTACATGTAAAGTTCATTAGATTCGGAGCTACGGCCTAGAAGATATGAGCAAAACAAGTTGAACATGGCATTGATGCAAAATGCACCCAAACATCAAGAAAACACACCAAAACAAGGATGCAACATGGTAATATGGAACTACAGGAAAAAACAAGCAAGTTTCATATAGATCACACTCAAAACGGAGCAACGGTGTAACACATACACTCTATACAAGTCATAACAACAATCTGTCCATAACAGCAACTAGGCATCTTACAAGCATCAAAACAACATGCTACAGCACCCCAACATGATAACAAAAGGCATGGACATGAAGTACTGGTAAAGCACAACAAAACATGAACACTGAGCTATCTCCAGAAAAGACTAGAACATGCGCAAAAGGACATGGTAAGATTGCAAATAATAACAGTTTCAGACTTGGCAGAAATAATATCAGGTTGCAATGTTTAGAGCTATCAAACAACATGTTACAGGAACTTATCATGGCAAACAAAGACATGGCATGAATCTACTAATTGCATAGATCAAAAGTCCCTTACTGACCATGAGCCCAAAAGGAACCGAAGATATGATGGCACCCATGTAAACATGGCAAGTTATATTACAGATTCAAACATGGCAGGAACAACAATAAGTAGGCATGTTCGTGAGCCTGAACCACTCACCACAGAGCAATACATGGCATGGCAAGGCAACCAACAGTAAGAAGACATGTTTATGAAGCTAAGCATGGCAATAGCAAGGTCATAGGATGCATGGAACACTAGCAAAACACATGGGAACTAGTGAACTTAATGTTAACAGGCTGATAGCAACATTATCAAGCAACTTTAGAGCAAGATAACAGCATGTTCCAGCAGGCTATAATTGCAACCAGTGGCACGAATGGATAGAGCAAGACATGTAGATGAAAACATGTTTATAGAGCATCTCCAGATTATGCATAGAATGATTAGTAGCAACATGTTAACATAGCAACAAAATATAACAGAATCTGTCTAGCAAAACAACAACAGCAAGTACACTACTTAACAAGCTCGATTCACTCACCACAAGTCATTGCATGACAAGATAAGCATAGCATCATCAATAAGACATGTTTATGAAACAAACCAAGTCAAGAACAAGTCCATAGCATGCAAGGATCAACTATAGCAAGCTTGGCCAAATTGAATAACATGTAAACAATCTGCCAGGAAACATTTTGAAGCAAAAGTAGAGCACTCAAATGACATGCTAGACTACTCCATAATTGCAAATAAGGGCATGAATGGATATACAATAACCATATGTTCAAAACTCCCTTACTGAAGTATCTCAAAATATGCATGGATATCTCTGTAGCATCAAGTTTACGTGGCATCAAAATAACAGCAGAACATGGACTAAAATCAGCAATATCACGAAGCCTAATTTGCATGCTTGTGCTAATCACCACATTGATCACAAAAATACATGGCATACACCCCTGTAAAGATGGCATGGCATAGATCAAAACACATGAAGACATCAACCTCATAGGATGCACACATCAATCATGGCAAAAATGACAAATGAGCAAGTTATAACAGTTTCAGCAGATTAACATCAACATGCACTCTTCCAACAGCATTTCGGATATCAAGATGAGCTCAAATGAAAATGATGCAATGTAACGGAATGAAGTACTCGTCGAAGCGAACAATTTGACATATTACACGCACGAAATGGAGCTACGGATGCAGAGATACGACATGATGAACATGGCATGATTATGTAAGATTTCAGGGACTTAGGCGTTTCGGGGTCAACCTCAAATTTCTGCACGGACTTTGAGGCCGCGGCAGATCTCGCCGGATCTTCGCCGGAGTTGACCGGAGGAGGACGTGGGGGCGCCGGAAGGTCGGAGGAGGCCGGCGTGGGGGCGGATCTGGCCCGGACCGGCCGGATCCGGACGCGGCTGCGGACAGGGAGGCGGGGCGACGCCGCTCTCCGGCGAGGCGAACTCCGGCTGGCGAGGGCAAGGCGGCGGCGCCGGGCGGAGACGCGGACGGCGGGGTGCGGCCCGGACGTCACGGAGGCGGAGGCGCTGGCGCTCCGCGGCGGCGCGGGGAGGCCGGGAGGCGGCGCGGGAGGCAACTGGAGGCGGCGGCGGAGGTGCAGGCGCGCCGGCGGGCGGCGCCGGCGAGCGGCGTCACGGGGCT